>LT669788.1:13395963-13995963 GCA_900128785.1 Arabis alpina
GCTCTTCAAGAGCAAGAAGAAGAAGATGAAGAAGAAGCAACGTGAAAAGAGGAGGAAAAAAGAAAAAGAGGCGTGAAAAAAAAGAGAATAGAAAAATAGGTTAGGGTTTTTTTATTTTGGTAATTTTAATCTATGTTTTTTATTTATTTTTTAATTGGAAAGTGTAAACAAATAAATGTAATATAGTCATTTTGTTTCATCTGACTGTTATAGAACTAATTATTTTTTTGTAGCTGTTAGATTTCTAATTATTAGCTAAAAACATAATATTTATGCCGATTCCCCTTGATACAATACAATCACATGAGATTAATTGGAAAACTAAAGAAGACGGGCAACAAAAATTTGTTAGTTTATATAAAGTGGCCAAAGAAGACCAACAAAAGATAGAAAAACATTTCAACATTTTCCCCCCCATTGAAACTCAAAAACACATTTCAAAGCCATATATCCCAAAACTTCAAAACCCCAGAAGATCAAATATCTCTATTTAGAGCATGGGCTACAACAAAGATCAAAATGTTACACCTCTTCCTCTTCTTCTCTATAGCACCAACTACACAACTTCTCACGCTCGTCCTCACTGTACCAAACCCTAACTCATAAATCCTTATCGATAGTGTTCACTAGATAATCAGTGCTGCTCTAGTCTTCATATGCATGTAAATGATATAATATGATTTGCTTGGATCAATGCGTTTCAGGCGATGAGCAGATCATTACCGGACAGTCACGGTGGAATCCTACGCCTGAGCAGATGATGGTGCTTCAAGAGGTTTACAACAGTGGAACACGGACACCGACAACCCAACAGATCCAAGAGATTGCATCTCAGCTCCAAAAGTATGGGAGAATTGAAGGAAAGAACGTTTTTTATTGGTTCCAAAACCATAAGTCAAGGGAGAGACTCAAACGACGCCGTCATAATCAACAAGAAAGCTTTGGTTTTAACAATGTTCATGAAGAACGCCTACCTAACAAGGAAAACGTTGTAGCTTTGGGAAACAAGAATTCATCAGGTATAATCTCATTTTGATAACTAGCTTTGAGTATCGAATAATATTATTTAAACACGTTGTCCTTCCCATATTCTTTATTAGTCTTGAGAAGGAGAGGCGATCACCGACTTATTCACACAGTGACATGTTTATCTTCGTCATCCACACATACGCAGGTATTTCTTAATTTATTTAAATGTTTATTAGTTGCAAAGAAATATTATTCACAAGAAAGTTTAGAACCGTCTCACTACATAAAAAATTATGTTTTTTATATATACATGTGTGGAAGAGAAACAATTAAAGAACTGGAGAAAGAATATTCAGATAGTGCAAGGAAATTTTGTTTCATGTTATGTTGGGAACAATAGGGGGGAAATATCACTTTCTCATTAACATGTGATCGCTTTATTCTATTTGATAAGACAATAGTCTAACTTTTTACGTGCACCTCACCAGAACAATAATATTGATGATGATGGGAAGATGGAAGAATATGATCATGGAAGAATGGAGGAGGAAAAAGAAGCTACGTGTCAAAATCAGATAAACCGAATTAACACTTTCTACCATCTGAACATTACTTCTAAAGAGCGAGAGGCTAGCTTCAACGAGCACAAGTACAATCTAAATGAAGAAGAAGAAGAAACAAGGAAAAGCAGAACGCTAGATCTTTTCCCGGTTAGAGATAACCAAGTAAAAACCGATGCAACCAGTTTAGAAGAGAAGAACACAAAACCAGACCACTTGTGCTGCAACTATTACTATTATTACGAGTTCATGCCTCTGATGAACTGAAGCCAAAACCCATGTGGACACTGGACAATAAAGAGGGTCGGTTTGGTTTTATTTAATGAAGGTTTTGTTTCTTTGTGGGAAAATGGGTTTAGTGTTGCGATTCAAGAGAAGTGTGAAAGAGAGAAAGAAGGTTAATGTAGATGGAGACGTGTAGTAAATGTTGGTTAGGTTTTAAGGTTTTTGTTGATGTGAAGTTTGAGCATGTTAAAGTTTGAAGCTCATGAGACTGTCTGAAACCTTTGATGTTTCATTGTCTGTGTAAGGAATATATTTAAGTAGTAGATGTTAGAGTTATTAAATGGGGTTTTCTTGTTCAACAGGCTGTCTTTTTCTTCTTCTGCAATATATATGTGGCTGTGTGGGAAAGAGAGTGATATGGAGATGACATTTAAATTAGAAATCACTGTAGATTTTCCAGTGAGTTAACATTTTGTTCTAGATAAGTATTTTCCAGATATTGATAATTTTAATAGAAGATCAATTTCATAATTTTGGTTGAAGTGGAAGAGAAGAGCTTTTTATACACAAAGACATGTAAATGTGTTTATCCATATATAGATGCATATAAAGGCACATGTGTGCTTATAAAGCAAACAAGAGATGTCCACTGAATTTAACCTTTAGAACTTGTAGTAATGCTTAAAGTGATTCATGAGGTTAACAGAAACACCACAATCACTTGGAAGAATCATAAGAAAATAATGAGAAGAGTTTAAAAGCTGTTTCAAAGCATGTATTAAAAATCAAAAAGGAACCGATCAATGTACAGAACTTTTTTTGGCACCTTTCTTCTCTTCCTATTCCTACATTTATTTCTGGGCAACAAAACACTAGACACCAAAATGTACAAAACGCAAAAGCTTCAAACTGCAAAACACAAAAGAACATCCAAATGTGCCCAGAAGCGTGGGAGCTAACCTCAGTTCCTCATGTTAGATTACATCCAGCTTCAATGTGTCAAAAAATCTGACCCGCGGATATGCGGATATTGCTTGGGCAGGCCCGGCAAGCTCAGGCTACTCCTCTCTCTCTGTTTGGATTCGGACGTAGCCAAAGAATTGAAAGAATTAGCTACACATGTAAATTAAAGAATGCACCAGAAAGATTCCAGTAAAAGAATGCGTCAGGTGGCTGATGCTGTTGTTTTGTTCCTCCGGCACATACAGTCAGGGCAAGGGAATATGTAAATGGAGTCGCTAGGCCGTTTCAGCTCAAATCCCTTGGAGTCACTATGGGACCTCATGCTTAGCATTTGCCGTTTAAAACTTCTCCACCTGCCAGTGAAAAGATCAATCCGATTAGTTTTTTTATTCTAACCAAAAAGCATGTACATACATAGGTTGAAGCGGTGAAATTCGTTACCCCAGCTTGGGATTGTCAAAGAGTATGGCCAACTTTCGCTTGTCAGGCCGAATCGTCTTTGAATGTCCTCCAAATAAATACCTCCGATGCCCCATGAGGAAATGAGGGAAGTTTCCACCTTGTGTTGTCACAAATACCTCACTGTGGAGACACACCGTGTAATCTATCGCAGCCATTCTCGAGGAGAAGCTCTGAACACAGACAATGTTTTATGAGTCAGAAAAGATTCAGTGCGTGGATGAGCCAACACGGGTGAAAGATCATGGAAACCACATGCAGACCTTAAAAGGAGCCAATTCTTCCTCAGACGCAAGCATCTCCTTCGTCTGTAAATTAGGAAACATCTCGAGTAGTGGAGCCATAGTTCTATTCGCGCTGTATATCGGGCCAGAGGCAAGGTATATATATGTGCTTTTGTTGAACCCCATTCCTCTAAGCATCAAACCCACCTGATAAGTGTACAAGAAAGAAAACTGAGCCAACAGGAACGAGATACTCTACTTACATCACTGCTGACAAGGGTTTGCACTTTGCACAACTACTCTAACTGTTCCCCAGCAGTATCCATGGATAGATATAATACGAAGATATATTTGTAAGCTTAATACTTAATATCGACCACAATTGTCGATAGTGGAGAAGTGTCCAGAATCAAAAGAATTTGTGCTAACCTCTAACGGAGTTAAAGGGCATTTCCCATTGAGCCTAATAGCTCCTGGTCGTATAACACGACCCGGTTTCGTGAACTTCCCTTTCCATCCCCGTTCCCTCGCCGCCATCATATCTTGTTTTTCTTGGTCCCCACCATCAAAAACACAACAAGAGAAAGCTACCATATCCTGCAACATGTTCTTATAGTGTATTATATCTCTCACCTCAACACAGATCTGTTTACAGAATATACACCATGATAAAGACTAGTGGCAGATTTGTGGAGAGTTTCTCCTTTACAGGCAACAAACCTCTTCAAAACGAAGATGCACAGAAACGTACTTCCCGCCATTGTTTGCACTAAGCTCTTTCATTTTTTTCACCAGTGTTTCCCCTTGGGTCAGTATGGGTTTCGAAAATCGCAAAGCTACATTATTCACCAAGCATCTAAATCTCTGGACAGCTCGAGGGGCATCAAATGAAAGTCTATTTGCAAATGGGGAAATTCTTATAACCCTATGCCACGAAAAGACAACAAATACTTCAAAAACCAGAGTCCTAAAACAGAATAAAGAATCCCTTACACAACAAACAAGGTGGCTTCTTATGGAAACCAACTTTTATTAGTTAAGAGGAACGTGTAACTCACTTTTCTTCAAGTAGTTTTGGCAGGATTGAGTCCCGGTAATAGTGAGTGGGTGTCCATGCCTTAACTCTGAAGTTGTAGACATTTGTCAAGTTATAGTCAAAACGCTCCATTAAGTATTCAGGAACTGTATCGACCACCCGCACATCATTTGCTAAGGTTTCGACAAAGAATTCTTCATCATAGATGTCCCCAAATTTACTGCAAGGAATACCCTCTGTCAGAAAGTAGTTGAAAAAGGGACAGCTTTACTGAATTTACAATACCAGGAGAAGATGAGAGAAAACAAAAAATATCCAAAACCTCGGATCTTTCCATATGCTGTGATAGTGAAAGTTGGGAATTACAAGGGTCGCATTAAGGTAGCCTGCCACAGCAACCGCATTGCATATCTAGGCAAAACATGGTAGAGACAAGTCAACAGCTTTACAATAGGCAAGGTTGCCAGTTACATGCAAGAATGCTTGAGTGAAACAAATCAATTTGATTTAAGATGGAAAGATAGACAAGCCTACCGAAGTCCGCTGCTGATTCAAGCCTCCATTTGCCTCAATGAATATGAAACCATTTGACTCAGGCAAAACTACAATTATAAACATACACACAAAAAACATCACTGATTATGACCCAAACCCATTGTAATTCTGTTCTTTGGACAGAGCTTCATTAATGATGTAGCTTTTCCATCAAACTGAGAACGTTTTGACATGAAATGCTATAACTTATTGCACATAAGACAGGTAGACTTATGAAGAAAGTAACAAATGCTATGTAATACTAATACCTCCATTAGACTTGTTGACGCATGGCTTCCATTCCACACCTTTATAGGAACGTTTCCAAATTGTTGATATCTGAGAAAAATACAATTGCATTGAGGAAGAATAGAATGTAAACAACAAGTATCTTATATGTAATCATTATGTTGCAATATAGCTATGTAGAGAATACAGCTGTATCAGTGGTCAACCCAGCCACACAAACAAGTAGGGACAATGATAAACAGAGCAATAAATTCCCCTAAACAATCTACATTTGAACTCTATTTGGATCAATCTAAAGCTCATGGGCAAACTCGTGAACTATTTCTCTACTTTTGATGGCTTGGGAAATGTGGGATCAATCCTAAAGAGACTAAACACATGATACTTATCCGATTTCGTCAAATATAAAACGTACAAGTGATTCAAAGAATTGTGGGAAAATTCAGCTCAAGATACTCTTCAACATTCCCACATTGACATCTAATTGAGGAAATCACTACGAGACGAAAAATCTAAAGAAAACAATGCCCTCAATCCCAAACGGAATCGGACAAAAAGCCGGGAAAACGGAGGCAAACCTCACCGCATCAGCCGTGGTATTATCGGCGTCAATCTCGGCACGAAGCTTCGCGTAAACCTGAGGGCTCTTGTAAACGGATCCCGGAGCGGGACGGCGATGGATAATAGGACCCGCATCAAACGACGCCGTGCGCATGTGAAACAGCAGCATACAAGAGATGTAGATTACAGGAGCGAATAAGAGAATTCCCTGACGCCGGAGAAAATGCGATAATAGGAACCATGAGAGACGGTGAGCGAGCGTCCGACTTGGCTGCACGGTTCCTCTAGAGCGGCTCCGGCAGAGACGAGGTGACGACGGCGGAGAAGGGCTACTTTGGCCGCTTACGGGAAGGCGAATCGAAAGATCTCTCTCCGCCTGGGAAATCATTGGTTTCCCTTCTCCTCCGTCAACGCGTTACGCCATAACAATGCATTGTGGCAATGGCAGGTGGTAAACGCCGATTGGTCAGGTTTTTATTCCGGCGGCGGAGAAACTGTCAAGTAGCAGTGAGAGAGAAACTCTTTGTACTGTATATATTTTTCTACACTCGTGCGGTGGAAGCGTTATCGATCACATGCACTTTGCACTTTTTTCTTTTTTGATATCACATTGGATTCTTGTGTTTATTAGTTGCATCTTTTTGATTATCCGATTTTTTCTTCATGGCACCGGCTTCTGATTATGGTTTACTTGTATTGGTTATATAGGCAAGTACCCAAAAATAGCCTTGAGCTATACACATTCTTGGGTACGCACTCATACTAATGACTCTAATTGGAGGAGATATTTGAATCAAACAAGCAAAACTATCTACTCTATTGCAGTCTGCGGCTAGACAATACTCAAATTGTATAACAAACACATAAACGAGTAGCCAAAACCCCTCTTTACTTCTTTTGAATAAATTAGGACTATTTATTATACAGGTTGACTAATGCAAAAAATAAGACATGGTCCTTAACTCCTCATATCTCAACCAGAAGAACTGTAAAGATATCCAATCAATCAGTCAGTTTTTTACTCTAGCTATATCTTGATCAAGTATACGCACACTCAACTTAAGCTAGCATCCACATTGACTATTGACATTGCTAAGTAAGACACGAGGATGCAAAACATTCAGCAGATTGTGAAAAAAGCAATGAAAGATGAGCAACACTTGGCTTATCCGTATGATTGATGCCCATTTGGAAAAGTTTCAACGGGATTTAAGACAATCCTTGAGAGGTAAAATTCAATGATAAACAACGAAGTCTAACCACATCTTCAAGATAACTAAACTTATAAATGATTTTTTCCTCAACACAAACGGTAACAAAGACCCCTCATGATCGAGTTATTGAACTTAGCCTTTTCAATCTTCATGCAAAGTTCCCAAAACATCCTCATCCCGGAAGAGATGGTACCTGCATCAAAACATCACACAGAAGAAAAGTTCCTCAATCTTGAGTCTAATTCCATATTTGTAACATCAACATGTTTTACACATTAACCGATATGAATTTTTATGTATATATGGTGCTCAAATTGGTATTCTTTTCCACTGATCAAGAGTTTTCCCACTGATGAGACATTCTATTAATCCGCATAATTTCCAAATTCACGATTTTACAGGTAATTCCCTAATTTTTCATAATCTACTTATCATATATTGAACTACCGGAATAGTTTATCTAGACATCAATGGTCTTTTAGATCAAATCAAAACTCCAAGTAGATCTAAAGGGGTAAAGAAATTGCAACAGTAAGAAGGAAGCGAGATTCACGTACTCGTTCTCGCCGAGCTTGACCTGAGTACCACCGTACTCTGGAAGAAGAACAGTGTCGCCTTCCTTGACCGAGACCGGGATCAACTTCCCGTCCTTATCCCTTGAACCAGGTCCAACTGCTATCACCTTGCCGGAGTTAAGCTGCAAACCACCCGGAAATGATCAATCGTTTTCAGATCTTTAGAGGAACAAATCAGAAGATCAAATCGAGAAATAAAGGCTCTTTACCTTGGTGGATTTCTCCGGGAGGAGAATACCGCTTTCGGTTTTAGCAGGCTGCACGACTCTCTGCACAAGGATGCGGTTAAACGTTGGGATCAGACGCTTCATCATTTCTTCCTTAAGCAAATCTCAATTCTCTTCTAGGGTTTCTGAGTTTTTAATTGGGGCAGAGACACTGAAGACGGAAGCTTCTAGATCGTAGGGTTTAGCGGACACAAAAAGGCCTAGGGTTTAAGTGTTGTTCACACCTATCTGGGCTTTACAATTCTCTAATGGGCCTTGCCGATTTGTAGACACAATCAGTGTCTCGAGTGACAAAAACTGCTATGTTGAGCTTGATTTTTTGTTTTGTAAATCATATTTTAAGGTCATATCTTATGTGTTTATTTCATTGTGCAAATCTACCTCCATCGACATTTCTTGCTTTATACCATGATAAAGCCACACATTACGAATCCGGACTTATCATACCATCGTTGTACAAATGAGGAAAAAGAGTAAAGGGCAACTCGGCTAAGTTCAAGATACACGGTTTTACTGTGCAATAACAACATTCGATACAAAAGTGAAAAAGAGCGAGCTGATTTGTATTAATCATGGACCCGACTAGCCGCTTCCATCGAGTTGGCCTTGAGAAAGAAGGTGAGCCATGTATTGCTGCATTCACAACCAAAGAGCTCCACACTTAGTTATGTATTTAAGATCCAATCCACAAATTTCTACTAAAAGTTCTATCAAGCATATGGCACCATAAAGTCTGTACCATCCCTAGACCTAGTATCTAAGGAAACTAACCCTCAAACACATTACCATCCGCACTATGAGAGACTATGTTAAGCTCAATTAAGACTGAGATAAAGAAACTTACAGAGTGGTAAACGTATGGAGATTTTGCCTGACGCTCAAAATGCTTAGCCATTATGCAGAATTCGACAGGACCCCAATCCTCAGATTCATAGCAATTCCCAAGTGCAGCTTTGTACAGCTTTACACAACAAACCCATTTCATCAATTCCACATTAATAAAAGCTAATCACAAAGAACAAATCAAATATGTAAACTCTACACAACAACTCAAGAGTCTCTGTGAATGATAACCTTAGCTGTGTCGGTCAGAAGTTCGGTGCCGGCAGGGTAAGATGCATAAAACTGATCACCCCTGGAGAATCCTGCTCTTGTTCTATATAACATTCGAATCAGGAACATTAAAATCAAAGAATACCTGAAGCCAAATTAAGAGAAGAAGAACCCAAAGAAACAAAAAAAAACATCGAGCGAATTCGGACAGGAAAAAACACCCAAACCTACAGAACTCGAACTTGAAAAGGAACAATAACCAAGAGAAGAAAAATGAAGACTTTTACGTGTTGTTTGTATAGAAGAATGTGAGAGCGGCAGTAAAACAGTAGAATCCGGCGTAAGAGACGACCCGGCGTAACTTCTGGATCTTTATAATCTCATTGCAAAGATCCAAGACCATCGTCTTCATCCTCTAAACTCTCAACTCACATAAACCTATTGGAAATTTCTTTCAGGTATTATATCGAACACCTTGTGATCAATTTACCCAAGACGAGCACGCAATGTACATTTAAGAATCTCTCGCGAAAGTTGTGATGTCGAAGCAATTAATAAACATCAATAAGGCCTTCTAGTATCAAACTAATAATGGGCTTAGTTTACCTTTTTATATTGGGCCAGATTATAAACACCATTTAAAAATAAAACTTTTCAACTACTATTTTCTTTTCTTTGTAAATTGTAAGACCATCTCCATTGGTTCACCCCATAGGACTTCTTAATTTGATATTTTTAATATAAATTCTCTTTTTTTCAAAAATAAGAGCTCCTTTTAGATTTTTGTACCTTTAATCCTCTCCATTGGTGAGATTTTGTAATGAGTTCTTAAGAACAAAATATTTAAAAATGACTAATTCTTTTGTTATTTTAGATATAGTTTATTTTCTTTGTATTTGTTCAAATAGTACATTTTATAAAATCTTAATTACATTACATTTTATGTAACTTGAAACAATTACATAAAACAACAAGTAAAACATACATTATATTAAAACAATTAAAACTTATTATAGCAAATCATACAAAAACAACAAGTAAAACTTATCAGAAATGAAAAAATAGTAAAACGAAATAAAACATACAAAAAAAAAAAGCATGATCAAGAATATTATAAATTCAGTTGTAATCTTCACTTGAACCAGTTTTCCGATCCTTCATAATCACATAATCAGTAATCTTTCCATACTTCTGAAAATGCTTAACGAATTCAGCTGTACAAACAAAATCAAAAAACCAAAGTTGTAAAAACATGAAACTTCAACACAATAACGAGAGAGCTGGTTCCTTTTAACAATGTTGCAACCTGAACGCAAAAGAGCTAACCTGAAGTTGTCTCCCTCGCTAAACCTCCAACAAATATCTTTCTACAAATTCCACAAAACATACGTATAAGTACACTAATTCATTCACTAAAGTATAAACATAACCAGAGAAGAGTACTAAACTTATCCTTCTACAAAGTTCAAATCTTTTTTACTTTCTATAACACAATTAAGCGAAACTGATGAGTAATATACATTGATTTTTTTTCTTGTCAATTGCAATATGTTAACCATCATTTTCCATGTACATTAAAAATTTGATGGTAAATAGAAAGCTTTGATGATGTAAAGAAACATAAAATTATGCAACTTGTGATTTTTCAAAACGAGTTCTTTATAAATTTTTCACCTTTAACCATTCCAAAAACAGATCAATGTTCCTTCCTAGATTTATCATGCTCTCAGAATATAATTGCAAAAATTGAAGTGTGGGATTTGTAAGAGGCATTTCAGCGAACACTTCATGTGCATAGTTACCCAAGAGACATTCGAGACAAAAAGGGAGCAAACAAAAAAAAGGGCCTGTGATATGAAGCAAGACAAAGGCGAAGCAAAAGAAAAGGTTCGAATCTAAGAAGTTGAGACATACCTAAACATCAATGGAGGATGAAGAAACAGAGAGATGACTGATTTTTCGTCATCGTGTTTTTTAATTTTCTTTTACTCTCATTTTTTTTTAATTTGTTTTCCCTCTTTTAATCAGAGCCAATCACAAACCAACACTTGTCTTGTGATTGCTTAAGTTGCCTCTAGAAGAAGCGTATCCCATATAAAATCTGATTAAAACTTTATTTTTTCATTATTTACACATAAGAACTCAATAAGAAACCCTTAAGACACCCCCAATGGAGGTGCTCTAAATATCATCTTTTACAAACTACCACACCTATAGTTTTGATCCCATGGAAAAGAAAAAAAAAAGATTCAAAATATAAAAACAACAGAACAATCGATATACCGATTTTCTCATTAGAAATGTTGTCCGTTTTCTTGACTATATAACACTATTTTAGTTTTCTCTAATGGCAGTGAGATTGATTTGTTGTTAAAATGAAACAAAATATTACTTTTCGAGCTTCACATTCATCATTATTTTCACTTCCATTTTTTTAAGCAGGTGAGTGAATGTTCTCTCTCACAAGCTTATTTGTCGTTTGAAAACTAAGTTAGGTAATTCTTTGTTTTAAAATGTGTAGGTGGAATTGGACGGCATGGCTATTAAGGCTAATACAGGTTCTTGAATTTTAGTATTTTACTCATGGCCAAGGTAAATACATTCAAGAAATCATTAGCGAATCAACTATCATTCTTGTTAGATACTTATCTTCCTCAACTCACATGCTCATCATTTTCACCCAAAGAGGTCTATATTTTGGCTGACCTTACTTTCTGAGTTTAGGTGATAAGTATAAATTTTAGCTTCGTTGTTGTTGCTAGCACATTATGCATGTTTTATTCAAGCCAATTCGGGATTCTGCACATGAAATTAGTTGAGGTTTTCTCTATCCAATTTTCTAAATTTGTTTTTTGTTCTTTATGTAATCCGAGGCTGTTAAGAATTTTCCATTGTTGCAAACTTTTTAGGTTGGCACAAATACGAGGCGCACCATGAGCTAGGACTAACAACTATACTCTGCAAATTTCGTAAGAGAACAAATGAAATAAGATACGTATGTGTTTGCTCAGAAATTTCATACTGGATCCATATAATTTTTATTCTATAATGTTGACATCTTTAAGTAAAGTAAGACTTGTGTAAAATCTTAGAGAGCTTTGTCGATCTATGTACTTGTTCAGAAATTCTCAACGAAAGTGTGATAAATAAAATCAAATGGCGATCAGAAACTCGTACTATTTTGTTTTGAAATCATATGGTCTATACGGACAATTTTTAAAAAATAAGTCTTAAATGTTATGGTTGGATCATCAATAGGATTTCATAGCTGAAGAATTAGATACACTGAAGAGATCAAAAGTGATATCATGATTCTTTCTCTCTTTCTAGCTCTCTACTTTTTAATGATTGTAACCATGTATGATTTTAGTTACGAAAGCAACACCATAACTGGTTCGACTGATCTAAAAAGATTGATTATTGCACATGTCAAGAATCACTTGCACGTTCAGTGCCGTGCCAAGATTTCAAGAGACCTGAGGTGAATTAGGAAATTGGACCCTTTCACTAAAAAGAAATTGTGATTATTTCCTTATATTCGTAATTTCGTATAATATAGAAACTTAGAATTTAATATAAAAACAATATAGAAACTTAGAATTTAATATAAAAATAATAGTAAAACTAGAAAGAAAAAAAGTAGAACTTGTAGTGTAAAACTTTTAAGTTTGGAATGAATATAATTGTCGGTTAAACCCCAAAAAATATGTTGGGAAACTAGGGGGCCCAAACTCATGCTGATGGTCTGTGAATGCTATGTAGACGTCCTAATGACCACTACACTACGACACAATATTGGAAAACTCGGGGTTCCAAAATTTCTATATTTAATCGGGTCCAGAGGTAAACGCCTCTTTGTTTAGCTCATAGACACGAACATGTGCACATTACCTATATAATCATCTTGTATTTATTTCTATAACATTATTATGATTTTGCTAATATTTTTTCAATGTTCTGATTTTAATGGTTTCTAAATGTATCATTATAAGCATCTCAAGCTGTTAGTTATGTATGAATGAGTTTTGAATGCATGTTTATATTTGTAGATTTTTCAATCAAGACAATGCCATTTTTATAAATCTTAGATATAACTTTATTATGCGACATTCGATATGGTGTAAGGGGTTAAGCGAAAATGATTGGCAAAGTGTCTACGGTGGGCTTATGAGCATAGAGAGCAACCATCTGTCTGTGCTCGAGGTAGCTACCTTCTTTTCAATATAAATTCTTATTGATATGGAAAAAATTAGCACGTTAATCAATAGAAGATCTTATAATCATTGTAAAACCCTATGCACATTCACTACAAGAAAACATTGTTTTTGTCACCGAATTTTGTGACCGAATTTTTGGTCACACATTATTGCTACCATAGTAAGACTATTGTGTGACTATTTTGTTACTACAAAAATTTAGTAGCGAAAGAGTCCCACATTTGCGACCGAAAAATTTAGTCGCAAATTAAGTCGTAAATATGTTACTGAATATACAGGTTGAAACGACCCGACCCGTTTTTTTTTTTTTTTTAAAAACATTTAAACCCTTGGTTTCGGATTAACATTCCCATAAATGCTATCCTCAACAACCAAGCAACTCAAGAAAATAATCAACAGCGGATAACACAATAATAACCAAGTATTCCATTTCATTAAAAATACTAAACCAGTTCAACACACTTCCAATAACAATTCCAATACAATAAAACCAGCAACCTAGCGGAGTTCTAAAATAGAAATGGAAAGCAATAAAACCACACAGCACGAAACCGAGACCCTAGATCATCTCCCTCTTCGTTGCCATGATTCCACGATCACAATTTGCCTTTACCTGCATCACATGGAAAAAAGAGATGCGTGAGTATTATCATAAATACCCAGTGAGACGGTCCTCCCATCTACGACTGCGCACACAGACGCGATGGATCCGCTCAGGCAAACACGCATCAAACAACACACGAAACAAACACAACAACACGGCTCAACCACAGCCCAACAGGCGGCCTGTCGATCGACACTACCACTAGGTGTCGATCGACACCCCTGTTCAGACCTGTCGATCGACACACCCACGGTGCCTGTCGATCGACAGCTCAACTGGACCCTGTCGATCGACACACCCACGGTGCCTGTCGATCGACAGCTCCACAGGACCCTGTCGATCGACACAACCTCTAGGTGTCGATCGACAGCTCCTCGATCACCTGTCGATCGACACAACCTCTAGGTGTCGATCGACAGCTCTCGTGTGACCCCTGTCGATCGACACACATAGGTGCTGTCGATCGACAGGCCGTCGCAGATTCATAGGAGATCGATCAATTATCCTCTCGGATCGATTCCTCCCCTGCGATAACACGAAACCTGCACCACAAACACAATCCAACAATCCATACACCACAAAACACACAGAAACAACATCAATCATCACAATCAATCAATTTTAACCTACCACCATACAACCCTAACGAATCCACCGGCCCAGAAGCCATGGTCACGCACTCACCTTAGATTTTCGGATAGAATTTGCTGGATTATGAGGCTAGAAACAGATTCAGCTACAATCACCACGAAATTCCTCTTCAAATCGATCAAGAACAAAACCCTAATCCACAAACTATCAGGAACAAGAGAAACTCCTCTCAAACTCTCTGTTTCTGATTTTTGGGACTTTGGTTCGCTCGAATGCGGCCAAAAACCCTTATATACGAAGCCCTAGGGTTTACCCAAACCGGCCCGGTCCAATTGAACGACTTAAATCGAACCAGAAAACCAGCCAATTCGAGCACCTGTCGATCGATAACCACTAGGTATGTCGATCGACAGCCCTTAAGAGCCCTGTCGATCGACAGACAACAAGTGTGTCGATCGACAGCCCCTCCATTTTACCAAAAAAATGGTTTACGGGCGTCACAATTCTCCCCCACTAAAACTGAATTCGTCCTCGAATCCTCTAACACTACCCACCAATCTACCCTGGCCTAACCCGCCAGCAACACCGGAGACTACATCTCCCAGACCTTCCCGAGGCTCACCACCGTCCTATGCACATAGACCCGTCTCAGACATTGATTGCCCATAGCTCATAACCACCATCTAGCTTTGGGATCGTCACCCCTCAGCTCTAGGTGTCTAGTATCAACCCACCTCAGTCCGCGCAGTCCTGACGGTGTTCGATACTCAATCATCTCCACACACCTCAATCCATCAAGACACACAGTCTATCAAGCTCTCGGTATGCAGAGATCTGCCAGAGGTCGCAACCTCCCAAACTATCCCCATACCCTCACGATCTCAGTCCGCGCAGTCCTGACGAACGATCGGTATGCGGGGAACCCACTGTCCCCCGGAGAGACGCATCTCTCAAGATCTGCCGGAGACTAATCTCCAAGAAAGACCAAGGTCTAACTCTGAGCTATGCAATCAATTCCTAACGTCTATAATGCACCTCTGACCGGAACTACCTCCTAAGGTCTCACATGATATTCCCCTCCCGGAATACCATCACAATCGTGATCATCACAGATCACCCGGACCATCCCTCACCTCGGATGTCCCTGCAGAGTCTCTCCCGGAACTAGACAGTTCTAACCACCGTAAAACTTCTATTCCGAGACTCTCTCTCACACACACACACACAAACCGCTAGAGTCCCCACCGAAACTGGCAAGTGCTATCCGCAATAAAACTTCCATTCCGAGGTTCTCTAACCACAAACACATGACTCTCAAGTCAAACACATAAGAAAAACACTTTCTTATTCACTGGAAAAATGTCATAATCATTACAACTTAATGAAAATACAAAAATCCACAACCAAAAACTTCACCACACACGGTGATCACAACACAAAAGCTGAAACTGGAAACCACAAATAAAAACGAATTCACTCCTCCGCTTGCTTCTCGAACCACTTCTTGAACTTCGTTTTTATCTTTGCCTCTGGTTCCCAAGTCTCCTCCTGAATACCGTCACAGTCCCACAAGACTCTCAATAACGGCACTCTCTTCCGGCGCAGAACCTTGATACTTCTCTCAAGAATCCTAACCGGCCTCATCCCAACAGTCAGATTTGGCTGAAGATCCGCAGGAATCGTCATACCTCCTCAGAAGCATGCAAGCATCTCCTGAGTTTCGAAACATGAAACACATCATGGAATTTCTCCATAATCGGAGGCAGCTCCAACCGATAAGCAACTGGTCCCACACGTTCCACAACCCGGAACGGACCCATGTACCTCGTACTCAGCTTATCCTCGGATATGGACCTGTTCAGACCCCGCATCATCGCCATCTTGAGATACACTCGATCTCCGACTGCTAACTCCAACTCTTTCCTTCTCCTATCGGCATAACTCTTCTGCCGATCCTGAGCTTCTTTCATGTTCAGCTTCACAACACGGATCTTCTCCGTCGTCTCCTGAACAAAATCAGCCCCAAAGATGCTCCTCTCCCCCACTTGGGTAAAACATAGCGGAGTACGACATGGCCTCCCATACAACGCCTCAAAAGGAGCCATTCTGATACTCGCCTGAAAACTCTTGTTATATGCGGACTCCACCAAACTCAAGTGATCCGCCCAATGACCACCCCAATCTAGCACGCACATCCTTAACAGATCTTCCAGTGTCTGAATTGTCCTTTCGGACTGCCCATCTGTCTGCGGATGATTAGCTGTACTCATGTGCATCTTATTGCCCATCTCAGCCTGAAAAGCTCTCCAGAACACTGACGCAAACCTCGGATCTCGATCCGACACAATACTCGCTGGCACTCCATGCAACCTCACAATCTCCTTCACATACTTCTTAGCCAGGACCTCCGCTCCGTCTGTCTTCTTAATGGCCGGAAAATGTGCTGACTTAGTCAGACGATCCACAATCACCCTAATCGCGTCATAGGTCCGAGAAACCGGCAACCCTACCACGAAATCCATAGTGATCATGTCCCACTTCCACTCTGGGATGGGTAAACTCTGCAATAAGCCACTAGGAACTTGGTGCTCAGCCTTCACCAACTGACACACATTGCAAGCTGCAACCCAATCTGCCACATCTCTCTTCATCCCAACCCAATGATAATACCGTTTCAAATCCCGATACATCTTAGTCGCTCTCGGATGAATTGAAAACTTACTCGCATGAGCTTCTCTCAGCATTTCCTGCCTCAAGTCCTCATCCTTGGGAACACAGACTCGTCCATTCACCAAGATAGTCCCGTTAGCAGAAACCTGATATTCGGAACCAGCAGCCTTAGAGAGATCTAACAACACCGGATCCTTCTCCTGAGCTACTCGGATCCTGCTCAACAGATCTGCCTGATCCGCCGCCGCTAACTCCAACGGTTCCTCTGAAGTAACACATAACCTCAAAGTACTCCACTCGCTCACAAGCGCTTCCACATCCCGCTCCTAAGATGAGTCATACCTTCTCCGACTAAGAGCATCCGCCCCTAGCTAAGTTCACCGTGATAGTAAACTAAAGGTAAAACTCAATCTTCTACAACTTCTCCTATCACTTCCGCCTCCTAAACCAAAGACCACCGAAAAGGAACCTACTCCACTAACCACTTGGTCATGGAATGAGCCGTACTCCCAAGGCCTTTTGATGCAACTCCTGAAATAACCTGCCCACCGAGAACTACTACACTTAGTCTCATTCCTCGGTCTAGGCAAAATCTCAGCTCGATTGCATCTTAACTGGATCCACAGAAACTCCCCTGCAGAAACAGTAAGACCCTGAAAACCCTTTCTCACTTGACAGAAACTGCACTTGCTCAACCTAGCAACCAGCTCCTACTCTTGCAACTTCCCCAAAACTCTCCTCAAATAAACCTCAAGTTCCTCCAGACTCTTCGAATACACCAAGATGACATCGATAAAGTTAATCGCGAACTCATTCAGATACCACTGAAAGGTTTCGCTCATCAACCTCATAAATGCAGCTGGTGCACTCGTCAACCCGACAAACACCTTTACTAACTCCACCCTACTCATGACTCGTCAAGAAAGCCGTTTTCCTGACAACCACCTCATCAATAGAATCTGGTGTTAACCGGATGCCAAGTCATCCTTGAAGAACCAAGTAGCCTCTCACAATTGATCTAACAACTTATCAATTCTCGGAAGACGAAACTTGTTCTTCATAGTGATTCGGTTAAGCCTTCGATAATCGAAGCACAACCAGAAATTACCACAATTCCTCAACACCACACACCGGTTCTCCACACGGTGAAGTACTCAACAAATCCTCTAGCCGCCTCATCGGCTCTTACAACACTGCTGGAGTCATCCGGTAAGGTGCCTTAGATAACAGCGTCGTCCCGGGTTCCAACTCAATCGTGAAAGGATCCGACCGCGATGACGGCAATCCTTGCAACGACCGAAAGATATCCTCACACTCCTGGACAACCCGAATATCCCTCACTGCAACCTCACCTACAGACTCTGCCAGCAAAACAGTCTCCGAGTAAGCCTCGCAATCTCTCAGTCATAGCCTTAGCCTGCACCCAAGAGTTCACGAGACTCTCAGAAGTCGGTTTCACTCCTTGGTAAACCAACTTTCTCCACCACGCTCCAACACAACACGACTCCGGTGACAATCCAGATGAACTCTGTACTGATCAAGCCAATCCATACACAGGATGCAATCATACAGTTCAACTAGGCTGTACACCAAGTCCGCTGTCATCCACTCACCAGTCACTAGAAACTTCACGCCTCTCGCCCGGCCATGAATATTAGGGACTTCTCTCCTACAACCATTACCGGTCCAACCCGCTCACCAGCGCCACTCCGAAGAGATGAAGCAAACATGCTCCAGAATTGAACACCACGTGGAATTCACCACTGCCCACTTCAAAGGTCTCCACACAACTCCCATGTGCTAAGAAACCTAACAACCTTACTAACTATGACCCATGCTTCTGCACCCGAAGCATCCCGGCCATTCTACCTCAAACTGGAAGTATCCTCCCACTCCCTTTTCTGTCCCTGCACAGGCTTGCCGCCCTGCCAGGTATCACCTGTTGAGACTTAATAGACTGAACAACTGGGCTAACCACCACAGCCTGCTCTCTCGAGTCTCAACAATGCCTCCTGCAGTCTCAACCAACTATGCTCTCACAGCATACACGGACACTCCGCACCATGTCCTCAATCTAATCAAAGTCCTCTCAAGAACCTCTTATCTCGGGCCTCTTCGCCCTCCACGCTCCTACCAGCATGAACCAACCCAACCCATGAGCTGATTAACTCCAAAACATACCCACGAACTGATCTCTCTCACAGATCTAGTTCCAAAAACCTCGTCTCTAAACGACCCGCAGCCTCTCGAGGAAAGAACTTGGCACCACACTATGCCTAAAAGTCCGTCCAGGCCAACACTGCCTGAACCCTCTTCGCTGAAACACGCCACTCGCAAAGAATCCTACACCAATTCTCTTGCACCTGTTCCCTTATCCGCAGATAAGACGGAACCCTACCAACATCCGCAGCCCTCAGCCGCACCTCTGCCACTCGTGGCATCACCGGAGCCTAACTCGTACCGCACTCGGTAACCGCTCCAAAAACTGCTGAAGCCAATCCGCCAGACGATCCACTCGACACTGAGCCCACCCGCGGGCGCACCCGCACTACCAACCTCACGAGGACCCACACCGGCCCCCGGCAGCCAACCTAGGACCACTCTGCCCCCACCAGCCCTCACACTGGCGCTCACACTTGGCTGCACGCTGGCAGCCTAAATGGCGCTCAAGCCGTCATGAAGCATCTACGGATCACTCTCAGCCACTCGCGCAACACTCTGAGCCGCCCTCCCGGCCAACTCCCTCACTAGTGCCCGCCTCAACAACTACTGCAACAGATCTGTCAGACGATCAACTCGTCTCCTGGACTCCTCCTGCGGGCGCACCCGAACAGCGAGCCAATCCAGCACCAGCTCGAGTACCAGCCCTGGCCCCACAGCCCTCACACCGGCTCTCACACAGGCACTCCTACTGGCACTCGCACTAACACACAGACCCTCCTGATACGTCTACAGATTTGTCACAGTCTCAACGTGGAACCCTGAGCCGCATCCCAGCCGACTCACTCACTGGTCCCCAACCACAATCCTGACCTCCACGGTCCCCTGACCCCCACGGCCACAATCTCTAGTGCCTCTAGCTAACACCATGCACTACTACAGTACACAAGCTAAGCACTAAAGAATAACAATAAAATACACTTACCGTGGAATCTCTTTGAAGGCTCGAAGGAAGATGATCTAGAACCCCCAAACCCATAGAATTGACAATTTACCAATTTCAATCCTAGCAGTTCTAGCCCGTCCTAAAACCGTAAGGGCTCTGATACCAAACTGAAACGACCCGACCCGTTTTTTTTTTTTTTTTTTAAAACATTTAAACCCTTGGTTTCGGATTAGCATTCCCATAAATGTTATCCTCAACAACCAAGCAACTCAAGAAAATAATCAACAGCGGATAACACAATAATAACCAAGTATTCTATTTCATTAAAAATACTAAACCAGTTCAACACACTTCCAATAACAATTCCAATACAATAAAACCAGCAACCTAGCGGAGTTCTAAAACAGAAATGGAAAGCAATAAAACCACACAGCACGAAACCGAGACCCTAGATCATCTCCCTCTTCGTTGCCATGATTCCACGATCACAATTTGCCTTTACCTGCATCACATGGAAAAAAGAGATGCGTGAGTATTATCATAAATACCCAGTGAGACGGTCCTCCCATCTACGACTGCGCACACAGACGCGATGGATCCGCTCAGGCAAACACGCATCAAACAACACACGAAACAAACACAACAACACGGTTCAACCACAGCCCAACAGGCGGCCTGTCGATCGACACTACCACTAGGTGTCGATCGACACCCCTGTTCAGACCTGTCGATCGACACACCCACGGTGCCTGTCGATCGACAGCTCAACTGGACCCTGTCGATCGACACACCCACGGTGCCTGTCGATCGACAGCTCCACAGGACCCTGTCGATCGACACAACCTCTAGGTGTCGATCGACAGCTCCTCGATCACCTGTCGATCGACACAACCTCTAGGTGTCGATCGACAGCTCTCGTGTGACCCCTGTCGATCGACACACATAGGTGCTGTCGATCGACAGGCCGTCGCAGATTCATAGGAGATCGATCAATTATCCTCTCGGATCGATTCCTCCCCTGCGATAACACGAAACCTGCACCACAAACACAATCCAACAATCCATACACCACAAAACACACAGAAACAACATCAATCATCACAATCAATCAATTTTAACCTACCACCATACAACCCTAACGAATCCACCGGCCCAGAAGCCATGGTCACGCACTCACCTTAGATTTTCGGATAGAATTTGCTGGATTATGAGGCTAGAAACAGATTCAGCTACAATCACCACGAAATTCCTCTTCAAATCGATCAAGAACAAAACCCTAATCCACAAACTATCAGGAACAAGAGAAACTCCTCTCAAACTCTCTGTTTCTGATTTTTGGGACTTTGGTTCGCTCGAATGCGGCCAAAAACCCTTATATACGAAGCCCTAGGGTTTACCCAAACCGGCCCGGTCCAATTGAACGACTTAAATCGAACCAGAAAACCAGCCAATTCGAGCACCTGTCGATCGATAACCACTAGGTATGTCGATCGACAGCCCTTAAGAGCCCTGTCGATCGACAGACAACAAGTGTGTCGATCGACAGCCCCTCCATTTTACCAAAAAAATGGTTTACGGGCGTCACACAGGTAGTGACAATTTTGCTACAAACTACAGTGAGTGACAAATGAGTTACAATTTTGCGACTACATTTGTGTACCAAATTCGTCACAAAACCGTCAAAAAAAAGTAGGTGGAAACGTGGAATATTACGTTAGGTCTACTGGTTCAGAACATGTTGATACCCACTACGACTTGAGGGGTTCGAATCGTATGTCTGGCAATAACACGTTTTGGGCCGCCAAATTCGAAGCCCAAAACTTATTTTTGCTACGAAAGTGTGACGGATTTATAAAGTATATATAACAAAAAATAAACCTAGTTGCCTCTTTTCTTTGTCTGTCGAGAACCCTAGCTAGCTGAAATCCCTAAATTCCCAAATTAAACCTAACCCTAGTTCATCTTCTGTCTCATCTCGATTCCCAGAGATTATGTTACTGAAATTCCCTCAGTCATCTTCTTCTTTTTCTTAAACCCAGTTCTTCTTCTTTTAATTCGTAAACACAAAATCCCAATTCTCATTTCTTCCAACTCGCCAAGAGCACAAACCCTAATGGCTTCTCTCTCCATTGCTTCCGTTAACTTCAGGTTATGTTCTTTACGCTCTTCTCCAAAGGTTTCCACTCATGGGTTCGTTCAATTCCCTCGATTCAACAAAGCTTGTGACTCGTCTTCGAGTCTTACCTCAACTCACTGCATTTCTGGGCTTCGTGCGGTTTTACCTCAGAAGATTTCTACCGTTGTTACACCCAATTCTCAGAGATTGATGTCTCTTACTGTTTTTGCTCATAAGGGCTACAAATTGAAGACCCACAAGGTCTGTATATCTTGTCTAATTGAGCTGAATTTGAAGTTTGAGTATTACCATTTAGTGGTGGAAGTTGGAATCTTTAATAGCTTTCAAAAAGTTTAGATTTTGACAATTTGTGAATTAGTTTCATGTTTATAACTTCCATGTAACTATCAAGAACTGTGATTGAAAACTTTGTGTTATAGTATAACACTGTAATGTCTGATGAAAGTTTTGTATTCCTGAGACTGTGAACTTTGTGTTAGCTTAAGAAAGTTTTGATTGTTTCTCTTTTGTTTTGATTGTTTGTTAGGCTTTTGTTGAATGGAAATGTGTAATGTATTTGTTGACAGGCTTCAGCGAAGCGGTTCAAAGTGACGGGTAGGGGGAAGATAGTAAGGAGGAGGTCTGGAAAGCAGCATTTGTTAGCTAAGAAGAACAATAAGAGGAAATTGCGTCTATCGAAAATGGTTGGTTTTCTTTTAACAAGTATTTACTACTGCTTCATTTTCGTTTCTGTTAGGTTCATTTGATTCTACATGTCTTCAAGGGTATTATAGTTTTGTGTGCATTCAGCTTTTTCAAGCTTAGGCAATTAGTTGTAAGTGGCTTTAGCTGAGTATTTCAGTATGAGGTGTGAATCGATAGGAAAAGGATAATCACAGCGAAGATGCGAAAAAGAAACTCATATTTTTCATGTTGAGCACTTGGCTGCCAATGTCTGTATATCCTTAATGTTTTACAAATCCTTCAATATAGATACTCGGAACCTAGATGAATCAAATCTCTTCAAAGGACGAGACATGGGGTTGGTTCTCTGGGAGATAATCCAGACATGTGGTGCTTAGATTCTCCGTCAACGATAGTGAGTTTTCAACAAACAATGTAAACTTACGCTTGTTTCGATTTTCCAAGTAATAGTTACAAAGTTTTTATCTTCATGTCTCCATTATTGTTTGTGCTTCAAAGCTAGAAAAATTCTTACATTTACATTGCATAAGTTTGTCTCTTATTTTAATTCAGAGGAAGATTGACGCAAACTTCACTCCATGACTATGATGTCGCAGCCGTTACCAAACAATTTAAGCCAAGCCTTTAGATACGACATTTACAGCAATGATGACATGGATGAGGTGATGTTCTTGGGTTAACATGTCAGAGCTACTACTTTGTGATTTTAGTCGCATACTTCATTAACTCTTGGCAGGTAGGGGTATCAATTTTTACGAAAAAAGAGGAAATTGGTTCAGGAATTGTCTCAGCAAATCATTTTAATTTTATTGGTACATAGTGAAATATGATACATAGTGAAATTTGATGCAAGAGTGTCTAAAGTTTGCTGATGTCTTGAACCACCGTGAGTGATGTAGTTACCAAAACTCTATATTTGGTGGATAGGTAAACTGTCATTTCTTTCTAGAGTCTTCTACTTCATTGACCTCTGGATAGTTAGAATGCAGTTTCCTACCGTCTTCTTCTCCTTTTTCTAGCTTTTATGAAGTTTGTTTAACTTGGTTGACCAGAGCAACTCAATTCTCTTAGAATTTTTCATTTTCGTTGCCAACTTTTCCTGAAACCTTTTCTAAGAAGATTTCTTTTATGATACGAGTAGGAACAAATTTAAATTTTAACTTCTTACCTATCTCTCTTTTAACATTTTTAGTGCATCAGCAATTGGAACTCAAGTATTGCTGAGTAGTCACTCCAGATTTTATTGCGCCTCATGTGCCTCTTATGAAGTCAATGTTGCAGTAGCTCTACTTTGATGACGAATCTGTCTTCCTTGCGCCTTGGAGATGATCGAGAGAGGTAATTTTGAGCTTGGTTTTTAATATTCTCCTTGATGCCTTACTTATAGCAAAATATAACAAATACACGTAAGTCTTATATTGTTTTCCTAGCTGAATGTCTTTCATATAGTAGTCATGTTTGGGAGTCTACGTCAACGGCCAGCTATAAAAACGCTGCAATTATAAGTTAGTTGAGACCTAAGTATGTGGTGAGAAAGTTGCAGAGACGCAAGATGTTGATTACGGTGACCATTTCTAGTGCTGCTGCTTTTTCCAGCGACAAAGTCTCATCTATAAACCGTTGATATGTCGCCGTCGACATCATTAATCTACACATGCTTATGTTTTAAGCAACATGAATACAAAGCATTTGTTGATCACCGACGCTGGTAGCAGCGGTTACCAGAAGAACATGACAAGTAGATTGCAAAGAATATGTGGACCTTGAGGTTCAAGTAAGGATACTAGAAAGTAGAAACAGAATGTTGCTTATGATTTGGTGTTTCTATTCATGATCTATTTCGGCTAAACTTTGTGTAATCTCTTGTTTTTATTTTAATGCACTACTTTTTGGATTTTATAACTTTTAAATCTGTATTATTAATGTCTGTTTCAAACTGATTTTGGTGTAATTAATATTTTCTGTTTGTAGCAATGATGAAACGAGTAATGTAAATGTGCTATATATATATAATAATGCTTTTACATACAGGTAGTAGCAAATCCGTAGTAATTTTGCTACTGATATATGACTAAAATTGGTCATATTAAGGGCAACTTAGTAGCAAACTCGTTGCTAATAAGTAACCAACTTACGACTACGAACTCGTCGCAGTTGTGCGACTATACAGAACAGTAACAATTTCATAGCAATATATAGGTTGTCACACCTATGTCGCAAATTTGCCACTGAATAGTTCTGTCCCACAGTTGTTACAAATTTACTACTGATAAATGGAGTAACAAAAAAGTCGTAAATTTGCGACTGATTTGTCACCGAATCAAATTTGCTACCAACAATTTGCCACGGATTTTTCGGTGGTACACTAGTGGCAATTACGTCAACTGACACCGATTTGTAACTGATTCGGGAGTAGCAAAATCTGTTTTTTCTTGTAGTGATTAGGGGAAAAAAACAACCAATGATCAAAACTAATGTTTGGGGGTAGAAGGATATGTGAGTTTGGAAATTGCAAGCGAAATTCAACCGATGTTATCAACACGATGCTCTCGCTCTCTCTTTCTCAACATCATCAAGAGATTCAAGGGTACAAACTTAGCCAACTCTTAAGATGAATACTTAATCATGATATGTTCATGCTTCGTTCAAATCCTCTAATTACTTTTCCTTCGGATAAAGTCTTTAGGCTTTCATTAAACATTACAACCACTTGATTGATCAATATGCAATACACTCAAATTTATAATGCAAAAGTTGCAAACACAACACAACAATAAGTTAGTGTTCGAACCGTATATTTTACTATTTTTTTGGTTTGTATTTTCTGTCCAATCAACATAACTAATGTTTTTAAACGATTATTAGAAACATCTAAAAGTACTAAAAATTCATTTATTTAAATTGACTAACTAAGCAACAATAACTATCACGCTCTTACATCAATAAGTAGTTGATAAAGAGAACTCTAGATGAAAACTCAAGATCAATTCGTTAAAACAAAAGAGTATATATAAAGATAATACTAGATTGAAACCTTTGTTTTCAAAACTTCGAAATTACAATCCAATAAGCAATAGTATTTATGGTTCATTCCTACACTTTCAAATGATAACATAAACTCAGTTTTGATATTTATAATTAAGGAAAATATAATTTGATGGTTACAAACTTTACGAAGTACTCAAAACAACAAATTAGTTTATATATGACAAATATGCGCATATGTGTGGCAGTGTGGGCAGAGCCGTGACATGGTACATTTTTTAAAAACATTTGTCTAGGGCATCAAATTTTTTTTAGAAAGGTTAAGAGCATCATTTTTTGTTTTAATTTTAAGGGTATTTTTCTTCTTAATTTTATTTAATTACAACATTAATTAGTTGTTGATAATTTTGTAGTAAAAAAACGTAAACCACCATAAAAACATGAGTTTCTTTAATTTAACAAAAATAGAAGCAATAGTTTATTATTAAACTATTAAAGTAAACAAAGATGTTGGTTTAATCATATGTCATGTTAGATAAAAAAGGGTTAAAATTAAAAGTTTCACACAGACATAATTTTCTAGTTTACGTTTCTTATGATGAATCATCGTCGATGAGGTGAGTTATTTTTTCCGGTAAAATATGACTTGAATATCTTATCCTTCGAAAGATAATTGGTTTAAAAGGTTAATTTTGAAAGATGAGTTAATATATTTTTTCATAAAAAATTATAAGAAAATACTAGTTTTGTTTTTTATTTATTTTTGCTATACGAGGATGGATCTTATTGTAAACGAATTTTTTAATAAAGTTAAAATAATAAAATTATTTGTTTGGGGTATCCGTCAATGTTGTCTCTGAGTGTGGGTATCGATTTAGTTTTCTCTAAAACGATCAAATTAATAACTTTAAAATAGACCAAGATCTAAATCGAATCCACAACTTTTATGGTCCTCGACCACATAGCAAACACAAATAAAAAAAGGCGACCACCCCGCAAGGATCGAGATCTATGTTTTGACTTTTGAGAGAGATTTAGATCTAGGGTGGAGCTTCACTTATGCAACTAGTTTAGTAATTAGTAACCACGTGTTGATCAAATAAATACCAAAATAAATGTTACTAGCAACGTTACGTTGATACTATAAGACAAAGACAAACACAAAACAAAAGTAGACAAGAGATCTTCAGGTAATGCCACGAGCTAGTGGTGATGATGGAGCACTTCACTACACTCTTCTTCTTGCTTTCCACATTCATCCTCTCCGTGGTGTGTCCTCCACCGCCGCTATTTCCCGATGAAGCTCTCCCCAGTAAATCCGGCTACCTTCCCCTTAAACCCGTCCCTGGCTCCTCCATGTTCTACACTTTCTACGAAGCCCAAAACCCGACTACTCCTCTTCCTGACACTCCGCTCCTCGTTTGGCTCCAAGGTGGGCCCGGCTGTTCTTCCATGATTGGAAACTTCTACGAGCTCGGCCCTTGGCGCGTTGTTACACACCCCAGAGAGCTCGAGCGCAATCCCGGCGCATGGAACCGCATCTTTGGGCTACTCTTCATCGACAACCCCATAGGAGTAGGATATAGCATCGCCGCATCAAAACAAGACATACCAAGAAACCAAAGACAAGTCGCACAACACTTGTACGCGGCCCTCGTGGAGTTCATCGAGCAGAATCCCGGTTTTGAAAACCGACCCGTTTACATAACCGGCGAGAGCTACGCCGGGAAGTACGTTCCGGCCATTGGTTACTATATCCTCAATGAGAAACCCAATGGGAAGGTTAATCTTAAGGGCTTAGCCATTGGAAACGGCCTGACCGATCCCGTGACCCAGGTCCAGACCCATGCAGTCAACGTCTACTACTCGGGTCTAGTCAACGCAAAACAGAGAGTGGAAGTGGAGAAAGCGCAGGAGAGATCCGTGGCTCTCGTGAAGTCCAAGAAATGGCGTGAAGCAGCAAACGCGAGAAAAGAAGTGCTGACCTTACTAGGTAAGATGACTGGACTCACTACTCTTTACAACACGGCCCGGAAGGTTCCGTACAGAACGGACCTCGTGGTTGACCTTCTAAACCAGAGAGAGACGAAGCTGGTTTTGGGAGTGAACGAAACAATGCGTTTTGAGGAATGTAGTGATCTAGTGGATGATTTGTTTCGTGAAGACGTAATGAAGAGCGCCAAGTTTACCAAGGTATGCTTGATCTGAGAGACGGCGTCGTTTCGACAGAAGAATGGATCAAGACAATGAACTGGTCGGGGTTGGAGATGTTTTTGACGGCCGAGAGGAAGGTGTGGAAGGACGGCGACGGTGTGCTAGCCGGGTATGTTCAGAGATGGGGGAATTTGAGCCACGTAGCGGTTTCAGGAGCTGGCCATTTTGTTCCGACTGATAAAGCAGTTAACTCAAGAGATATGATTGAAGATTGGGTCTTGGGAAAAGGCTTGTTCAGAGGTGATGATGTAAAGGAAAGAGTTTCGTCAAGATTAATCGAATCTTCCTGAGTTGTAGATGAAGAACAAGATTCAATCCAAATAAGAATCTGAATTGTACTAGTTGTTTGTCACTGAATAAGATTTTTGATTCTAATTCTACTTTAGATTTTGGTTGTATACGGCAAGGATAATAAACATATTCTCAAAACTCATTTAGGGTATGAATTGATAAGGATTTTGCTCTTGGTCTTATAGTTAAATAGTTTACCTTAGAATATGGAATAGACGTAACCAATATTCAGTCCATTCCTCTGTTCCTCTAGTACCATTTACGGTGAAATTGTTTGATTGAACTGAATTGTTTTCTTAAAAATAAGGAAACGATAAACAAAATTTAACGAGTGAAAAAAGCATGTAATGGTGATTGGATTGTGATTTGAGTTGAAAATTTATCCAAGACAAAGCACAGAGAAACCGAATTCCTATGCACACCTAAAGTTATTGACATACAAATACAATCTCTGAACAGGTGGAGCTACGTCTCATGTTCAAAATGAGGAAGAAAATGATTAAGAAACAATCATGTCTTTCTTTTCTTTTTATGGAGAAGAAACAATCATTTCTACTTACTATGATATCTTCGATTCTGTAATATCCCCTCTTGTAGTCACCAATGGTTGAAAAAGATAATAATGTTCTTCAATGTTAACTAAATTAATATGGTATGGTTGAGAAAAGAAAAAACAAGTACATACGTTTATTCACGTTTATGCATTTAGGTTAGTACCTACGTGTTGATACAAAATATACCAAAAGAAATGTTTTTAGCCACGTTACATAAGTTACAAGACAAAAAACACAAAAGTATGTGTTGCAGTCAAATAATACAAAAGGGATCTTTGTGTAAAGCCACTAGCTAGTGGTGATAATGGAGTATGTCCCTACACTCTGCTTCTTGCTTTCCACTCTCTTCCTTACCGCCTCAGTGGAGTGTCAGCCGCCGCCAATATTTCCTGATGCAGCTCTCCCTACTAAGTCCGGCTATCTTCCGGTTAAACCCGCCCCTGGCTCATCCATGTTCTACACCTTCTACGAAGCCCAAAACCCAACCTCTCCTCTTGCCGACACTCCGCTCCTCGTTTGGCTCCAAGGTGGGCCAGGCTGCTCTTCCATGATTGGCAACTTCTACGAGCTCGGCCCTTGGCGCGTGCTTTCAAGCGCCACGGAACTCGAGTCCAATCCCGGAGCTTGGAACCGCCTTTTCGGCCTACTCTTCGTGGATAACCCCATAGGAGTAGGATTCAGCATCGCCGCATCAAAACAAGACATACCAAGAAACCAGAGACAAGTCGCTGAGCACCTACACGCTGCGCTCGTAGAGTTCATCGAGCAGAACCCAGGCTTCGAACACCGACCGGTCTACATAACCGGCGAGAGCTACGCCGGGAAGTACGTTCCAGCCATAGGATACTACATCCTCAAGGAGAAACCCAACGGGAAAGTGAATCTAAAAGGCCTAGCCATTGGAAACGGCCTGACAGATCCGGTAACCCAGCTCCAGACCCATGCGGTCAACGTCTACTACTCGGGTCTAGTCAACGCAAAACAGAGAAAAGAACTAGAGAAAGCGCAGGAGATATCAGTTGCTCTCGTCAAGTCTCAGAAATGGCGTGAAGCAGCAGATGCGAGAACAGAGCTTTTGACGCTGCTAGGCAACATGACGGGACTCGCGACGCTCTACAACACGGCCCGAGCCATACCGTACAGGACAGACCTCGTGGTGGACCTTCTAAACCAGAGAGAGACGAAGCTGGTTTTGGGAGTGAACGAAACGATGCGTTTTGAAGATTGTAGTGATGAAGTAGAAGATGTGTTGCGTGAAGACGTAATGAAGAGCGTCAAGTTCATGGTGGAGTACACGGTGGAGAGGACTAAAGTGTTGTTGTACCAAGGTATGTTGGATCTTAGAGACGGTGTCGTTTCGACTGAAGAGTGGATCAAGACAATGAAGTGGTCGGAGTTGGAGATGTTCTTGACGGCGGAGAGACGGGTGTGGAAGGACGCTGACGGTGGGGTCGCCGGGTATGTTCAGAAGTGGGGGAATTTGAGCCACGTGGCGGTTGCAGGAGCTGGGCATTTCGTTCCGACTGATAAAGATGTTAACTCGAGAGACATGATTGAAGGTTGGGTTTTGGGAAAAGGCTTGTTCGGTATTGAAGATGTTAAACCGACAATTTCTTCAAGATTTATGGAATCTTTGTGAGTTGTTGTTACACAAAAATCAATCTAAGTAAGATTCTGAACTCTACTAGTTATTTGTAGGTGATTAAGATCGAAATTTTGATTGTACTTTAGATTATTCAGTTGTACGGAAAAGTGATTCAATCTAAATATGTTCTCAACTGATTCAATCAACATGTTGTCAAATTCACTTAGGTGTATGAATCTTGGATGTAGTTTTGGTCATGGTCTTATCGTTTGCCTCGGCATATATGGAATAAACAAGTCAAAGGATTGATTGAAAAGGAATTGTTCACATCAAAACAAGAAACCAAAAGACATAATTTAATGGGTGAAAAAAACATGTAATGGCGATTGGAGGCGGGATTGTGATTGATAATCAAAGTGATTGAGTATAAAATATACACAACCACAATGAAAGCACAGAGAAACCCGTACTATGAAGCCATATTCGTTTTAGGGAAAAAGAGGAAGAGCACCCTGTAGAAAACCTACAGGTATTTCAGAGCTATTGAGTTAATCTCTCCCCTATTTTACCTCTTTTCCCAAATAACGAAGAAAAACAGATTATGAAAAACAAAACTCGTTAAGCTTCTCTTTGCTTAGGATTGAAAATCAAAGTAATCGGAACACCAGAAGACGGCTTCTCTGCAACTATGCGAAACTCGCAACTTTATAGTGTGAAATTGGGAGAAGTTAGGGCATCTTGCGATAATCATCTATGTTGGGCCTACTTATAGATTACTATTAGGCCCATTGGGCTTCAGTGTATAGTCCGTGTAAATTGTTTGATCGACATATAGATATAGTTTTAGTATCACCACCACCTCACCATTATTTCTCAAATCAATGATCAGAATAAATTATGAAATAAACATTAAATTAGTCATACGGACACCGACTTTTTTTTTTTTTTTTCATAAGGACACCGACTTGTACGTTTTAGTTGGGAGTAAATTATATATAAACAAAGTAAAGGTCAATGGACATGTAACTATTATTGGTTGATAATTACAAAGAGAGTGCAATGCAATTGACATTTATAAATGACAAATCGAAATTAACTCCGATCCATCTTTTCTTCAGAGCTTCTTCAACTTAAATAAAAATGTCCATAAATCGTGAAATGTCCGTGTCGACAAATTTGTAAAAGACGTGTAGCTGAAAATTAACAAGAAACAAAGGTGAAATTGGTAGGAACGTGAGGAATGATGTAAATGTGGTCCCATACGAGAAGGCAACGCGTTACACATTTTTTATTTCATTTCTTAAATCTATAGTAACCTTAGCCGTTTTGTTATAAAGTATCCAAATAGAACTCCCTTATAAATAAGAGAAATACCCCAATCAACTTGTCTCCTAAGAAACACGAGAGAAAATGGAAGCCACACTGATCTCATCGTCGCAACTAAGACTCCAACCATTGATGACGACACAAAAGTTCGTCGCCGGATCCAAAAGAAGGCAAACTACCGTGTGCGCCGACTACTACAGAGGAGGAAAAGTGGTGGACGAGAACATTGTGGTGCTTAGGAAACGGATCCATGAGATGAAGATGGTTGAGCGAAACTACGAACCTCCTTCTCATTGGATGCATTGGGAGAAACGTTTCTATTGCAACTACGACGCTACTATATGTGACGCTCTTTCTCTTCTCCAAACTTTCCTGATGAACTCTCGTCCCAGCGTTGCGTTTGGAACGCTGCTTCTTATACTAGTCAGTGTTCCTGTCTCCACCACAGTCTTCGCGTTTCACATCCTTGACATCGTTCTTTGGCTTCTCGACGCTGCCCATGTAGGATAATGATGTAAATTGAGTAATGGTTTTGTTGTGATACGTCTTTCTCACGAAATGAATTACTAAAATGTCATTAATGAATTAGACTATTGACAACTCTAGCAGATATGTAGCCTAACCTATTGTTAAGCGTAATAATGTTGTACTAAAACGAAATTTATTACGCTTTGGTTTGATGCATATGATACGATCATTGAAATGCTTTTTAGGTGAACCCAAATAATGCGCAAGTCCTTAACCGAAGTGGATGATTTCAGAAGTTCATATGTAAGCTAGGTTTTTAAACGTTTGATATTTGATTTTTCGCTGCTGAGAAGCTCCAGCAACTGCTAGACAACGGCAGCTATGCTGCAAAGCTTAGGCGTGGGGGGAGACGAGAACGCATTTGTGACAAGCAATGGGAACTATGTGGTACATTTGTATTTAGAGAAGGAGATTGAAGATTTGAGAGCAGCGAGTGATGCGATTTTGAGGCTTCATGGGGTTGTGGATCATGGAATGTTTCTGGACATGGTTTCCACTGTAATCATTGCAATTGAGCTTGGTGTTAAGATCATCAACAAATAGATGCCAAGGTGAAGCCATTCTCTGCATCTATATATTGTAGCTAGTCTAGAGAAGATTAGGGTTCTATAGGGGGAAAAACAATCTTGAATATGCTGGTTTAGACTCTAATGTCAGATTTTATGGTTTTGTATACAAATCTCACTTCTCAAATGACATCACAGAGAGCTCCGAGAAACACTTTGGCTTTTACTACTAAGATTCAACGTGGCCAACAGACTATAAAGCCGTTGATATACAAAACAAAAGTGAAAGGCATGAGATTCAACAAGAGAGCTATTCTGGTTTTTGTTTAGTATATTCCAAAACTGAACAGAAGAATCTATACAATCCGTAAGAGGAGAAGAGAGAAATGAGGACCTTAAGCAAGGGCAACTTTTGCATCTCAACCTCAACGCCTTTGCATCTGTAGTCTGTAAGTTACAACAAAAAAACAAAGCTCAATTTTAGTTCTAAGCTAACAAAACATGTGAGCTTTTCCTTCTTTCAAATTAATTCATCTCTCCTTTTCCCTTTCGCTTTCAGTGTTACTGAACGTGTTCATAACCATATAGCTACTATTATATCTCTTTAGATAGTGCGGATTGTGGTAATACTTCCGGTTCTTCTGCTGCGTCCTCCAGTAGCAGGCGAGTGCCCCGAATGCGCAGCTTGCAAGTGCTATGGCCAATGCAGCTCCCACCGGCACAACCAAAGCATTAGTGGGAACTGCCATCTCTTCTGTAGCTGTAACCACCTCCTCCTTGCTCGCACTGCCATCACTTTTCTTGTAAGAGGACACCAGTTTCGGTCCGTAGTAATTCTTCAAGAACTTGTAGACTTCATCATGATCCCAGTCAATATTTTTCTGGGTGCTCGAAAGATAACACGAAGGGCAAAGCTGTTTTGGTGGCCATATCATCTTTGGGAACTTGGGGTCTCCTGTTCCCAGAGAATCTTCGTCCTTCTTGAGTCTCTCGTTGACCTTGTTGTGTGTGCTCCACAGCCACAAGACGATATCTCGTGCCTTTTTAAAAGGAGTTTTCACGCTGTCAGTGAAACACGTAAGCTGTTAGATGAGAAAGGATGCGATAATCGAGTTTGTTAGCCAACCCCTCCGGACCTGTCTTTTTACCTTAAGCACATGTCGTGGAAATGCCGGCGGCAATCATCACACATGAAGAAGTTGTTGATGAAATCACAAATGGTTGTGAATGCAAACTGACTTTCTCCATCCTCAATCCTCACAGAAAGTGAATGCATCAAGACCCATAATCCGCAGCTGCAGGTAAATAATTTTGAAAGAGTTCAAATACTAGCACATCTGTTTGAATCGAAAGATTCTATCACTATACAAAAGTTGATAAAGGACTGATTTTACAAAACATTACCTGAATCCCCTAGTTTCATTCTTGCTGCCACGACAAAACATCTGCCAAATATGATTATGTATAAATTGTGGGAGAATCAGATTTCTGTGTGTTTAAGCAGCACAAGAAAAATAAAGCAAGTGATTGGTTGGGCACACTCACGTAATATCCACGCGGAACATCCTTGCCACAAATATGGAAGTTTCGTAGGGTATCTTTCGCTCCAGATTCCTGATCATAAGAGCATTCGCCTAACGGGCATAAATCACCAAAATTCACGAGAATTTCAGCACTTCCTTTACGACACCTATAGAAATTTTCAAACAGTTAATTAGGCATGATAAAAAATAGTGAGCAGTGAAACGTGAATGGAAATATGAAGATGAGATTCTACTTTCTTGAAGGATGATGTGCCACTAAAAGCTGGAGAAATCTAATAAGCGAAACACCGGTTTCAGATGACTTTATTGCCTGTGGCCATGAACACTAGTCATCAACAAGGCTGAGATGGATTAGTTGCATACAAAAAAAAATCAAGAGAAATTCCCATACCTTGTGTGCCAAAATGATATCAAAAGCTTCTTCAGTTGCCTCCTCGATGTCATATACGGCTTGAGAAATCTGTGACAAATCAACAACCAGCTCTATTTAGTCTGTTTGAATTAAACCAGATGCTACCATTCTAACAAAGTGGTAAGAGACCTGTTCGTGGTCAGATATATTTGGCAAGAGGGGCTCATTTCCAGATTTCTGATCATCCAAGCCGTAAGAGCTGCAAAACATCGACAAATAAACAGATTTGAGTGCGACATTACACAACTGAATATAGTCACAGGGGTTTTCATTTAAGCCAACATAGAGAGAAATAAATTGCCGAATTCTAATACAAAAGATACAGCTTCAACATATGTAAATGGTAGACAAAATTTAATCTTTCGGGCGCACGCATACCTGCCTAATTGCTTGTTGATCCAGGTCAACAAAAGATCAGCAGTGCGCCATTCATCTACTACGCTTATCTCGCTTTTCTCTTGTTTAGGCTTCCAGCTACCACCCACGAACTTTTTGGGAGGGCCCCAAAAGAGCATTGGATAATGATTGATAGAGAACTTATCACAGAGCTTGACATTCATCTGCGCTGCCAGAAAAGTCACAAGAAACAATTAGAATGAAAGTATACACACACCCAAGAAGATTTTTATTTCAATCCCCAAATCTGTGTCTCACACTATCCATCATGAAAAAAGGGAAAAACAGAGAAAATAAGTGATTGATCAGGGAAGATGGCGCGCAAGTACCTTTACTGCACAATCAACTCTTGTCATCAAAACTTGACCAGGATGTACTGCCTCTGCTCCATTGAAGAGCCTAGCAACTTTTTCATAATGCGGCTGCAGAGTCACCAGTTCCACGCATTGAATACAAACAGCATTGGCAAAACAAGACATTGAATAACGAAAGAGAAGACATTGTTACCTTATAGTTTCTACATGCAGGACACCTTGAGACAAAACGAAATTATGGTCAATGTCAGTACGGCAGAAACAAGCCTTTTCGCATTCTTACATTCAATTACAAGTGCTAAGATGCAGGTAAAGCTAAGATATTTCAGGATAAATCTCAGGATCAAGATGCAGTACTGGATTTGAGACTGGTTCGAGAGAGTGAATCGTAAAGACTGACCAGTGAGCGAAGAACTCCAAAATGGCAGATTTGGCGGGGGTTTCTTGGAAAACTGAATCGAAATTGGTAGCGTTTAATTCAACAGCATTATCTTTCTGATCGGCGATGTTGCCGCCGATGTCCCGGAGAATCGAGCGCGATCCAGGGGAAAACGACGCCGCAGCTGCTTCAAGGCTCACCAAACCCACGAACAAAAACAAGTGTAACAAAGACATCAAATCCAATATGGCCCGATCCGAACCAAAGCTCGGGGATTGTACGAGGGAAGATCTAGAGAAAAGACACCAAAACGCTTCCCTCCTTCCTTCTTCCGTTGAGAAACGGTGGTCTCTGCTCCTAAACACGACGTCGTATTTCGCTTTGACCAGCGTCGATACTTGTTTTCTCCGACTTGTTTCATAATGGGCTTCAATCTACCATCACAGGCCCATTACTAAAACTTACAAACCCATTCGTTTTTCATTTGTGCTCCTTAAAAAAAATTCCAACTCTCTTACCGTCCCTTCAGATGAATTGGTGAAAGTTCTTACTGCCACTATGTGATGAATGTGTCACTAAGCTTGAACGTGTGTATTCATTAGATAATACTATCATTTTTTTATTTGCAACTCGTGTTTTTTTTTTTGGGGTAATACTATATCATTCTATTTGGAATACATGTGTTTTCGACTGAACCTAACCATATTGTGCTATCGGATAGAAAAGCTTATGAGGTGGTTTATTGGACAAGTATTGTATTCGTCTGAATAAAATATGAAATAGATTTCATTGTCTCATTGACATAACAATATTGGATGGTTTTGTAGGAACCAAAAACCGGATTGAAAAAATGCGAATTAAGGAGAAGAAATAAACGATTTATGAAGATGATTTTATAAAAAATACACAGAGTCGAGATATGATCTCTCTCCTTAATTAATAAAATCTCCCGTAGTGTGACGGTCTAATGAGATTCTGAATCCCAGGATAAAACTGTGGTAGACTATAATCGCGACACTCGATTATATAATCTACGAACTAATAATCCACGTTATACTCTCGAGACTACTTTATAGAAAAGAGATGAGAGATTGTTGGATTTTTATGTTTTGTGAATGTATTTTTGTGTATCAAAAAGTATGTTTGGAGAAGTGAGGAAGTGTGCCTTTTATAGGCTTTTTCCCAAACATGAATTATGAGATTAATTTAATACTAGAATTTGACTCAATAAAATCAAAATCAAAACATTAACACGTCCGCTCAGCTTTTTCCCATGCACAAAGGAAACATATATTCAATTTTTTAATTTGCCACTAATGCCAAATCATGCATTGATTATGTCCGAGATCATGACTAGTAAACGAGAATCTTAAAAGTCCAATTTTAAGATGCCAATATGCTGTTTTGTTTTTCTTCGTGATAGCATAAAGTATCCACCATTAGACATTAGTATTCTTTCCGATGCCCTCCTGATCATTTGTAAATACCCCCGCTTATTATTCGAATTTCTCTAATTCTGTTATAAGCCCATTTAGTGGATGTCCATTAGAAACCCATAGAATATGCTAGACTTATTCCCCAAGTATTCCTTCTAACCCTAATATTTGTACCCTATATATATTCATCATTCTCTCTGGAATAAGACATCAGTTTCTCTTCTGTACCTAAACACGTTATCAGCACGATAGATCTAGCTATCTGAGTAAACCTTAATAGCCTTTTTTTTTTCCTCTCTCCGATCGATCGTAAGCTATCTTTCTTTTAATTATACAGTATGCATCTAGTATTATTTTATAACTTTGTTGTAGTTTCAAGTTCACGTGATCTTTCTTTTGTTAATCTTAATTGCTTTGATAAATTTTTATTTTATAAATTATTTTTAAATTTGATTTTGGGATTCGATAACATACACATGTTAATTCATGAATACTATGTTTATCAACGAGTAATTCTCACAAATCATACTTATATATATATATATTAATTATTATTTTTAAACAATTTTATGTTTTTATTTTTAAATTTGATTTTGTGATTCGATAACATACACATGTTAATTCATGAACACTATGTTTATCATCGAGTAATTCTCACAAATCATACTGATATATATATATATTAATTATTACTTTTAAAAAAATTTATGTTTTTATTTTTAAATTTGATTTTGTGATTCGATAACATACACATGTTAATTCATGAACACTATGTTTATCATCGAGTAATTCTCACAAATCATACTTATGTATATTAATTATTTTATTAATACGCTAATAAGTGTTATTAATCCTATCATATGATTCAGATTTGATTTTTAAAATTCATACATGGCATCATCACGTTATAGACCAAAACATGTTTCATTAATATCACTCGTCACATGTTTCAGAGATATATGGGAGACATGTTTAATTATGGCTTTGTTGATTTACCAAAATTGAAAGTTCTTTTTAATTGTTTGGTATGTATTGGTCTGATTGGTTTGATATCGACATATCGTGATATCATTTGGTGTTTTACACAAAACGATGCATGTTTAATCAATATGATACATTCATGGCATAACTATTATGCAAGTTTTGAATCACAATCAATACTTTGTATATATGATTGTTTAATACTTTGGCATACCTATTTTACCATCGATGCTTTATATAGCTAATCGATTAATGCTATCAGCTCATACATTTTAATTATTTGTTTGTTCGATCATTGTGCACTATTGATCATGAATCATATTTCATGTGATTTTGGTCTATTCTCTGAAGTGAATGTGACATATTATATATATATATATGTATATATAAAGAAAAAGAGCACACTAAGCCAAGGCTATAAAATTATTTTGAATGGTCAAAAACAAAGTCAATGAGTTTCTTTCGAGAACTTGTATTCTCACCTGAAGTGAAATAATACAATAGAAGTATAGAGCTTATTGAATGCTTAAGAAAATCAATGTATGAATGCTTCAGAATAGCTTATTGAATGCTCCAGAAGAACATACAGTCTACAAGAAGGTAATATTTGATGGTATATATTCTTTTAAGTCTCAAAAGTTATAAGGATTGGATTGAGATAAAATACATTACCCAAATTGGATTTATATAGTGAGATTCAATTTGAGATACATGAACTTGAAGTTTCATATCATCCCGAGAGGAAAATTTAGAGAATCTCACATAGACAATAAGTGACATATCCAGAAGATTATGTTCACTACTTGATTATTAAAGTTCACTACAAGTGATATATCTAGAAGATTATGTTCACTAAGTTCTTCGAACAATTCTCAAAGGAAAAGTGTGATCACCATAATGTGATATTACATAAAACTAGCTATGTGATTGGTTAAATCTAGCTATATCCAAGATTACAAGACTAAAAGGCTGTGAGTGAATATAATTCAGCTATGTTTAGAATTACGTGCTAATTGATATTATATTGAGAGAATATCTCTAATGCAGAGTTGGTAAAGCATACATAATAAAATTTCCATGCAAGTAATGTTGTCCTATAGACACAAAGTCATGAACAATAATTTAAGAAATATTATGGATTCTTCTTGAGGATGAGAAAATATATATGAGTTATTGATAAGAAATCATACTCATATTTGACTAGTTTTGATATATTCTCTGAAGTGAATATGATATATATGATATATGATACATAAAGGAAAAGGATCGTATGAATAAAATTTGCCGAGAAAGTAGATACTAAATTGATTGCCTCGGTCTTTGTTTTATGACAACTCCCATCATTAGCTATGGATTTTCCAGGTACGCTTTATATATATGCTCTTCATTTTGTACCATGTCTACAAGTTTTTAGTCAAATTAATCTTTAAGATTTTCTATACTAGATTATAGAATTTCTATTGTTGTCCCATTTATTACTTTATTGGCACATGATTCATTATCAAAATCCATGTTTGAGGTGTCATGGATTAAAGAAAGTTATTTTATGTTATCTCCTGAAGGGAGTAAGTGATTAGCAATAAAACGTAAACCAGAAGTTTACTAGCTAAGAATGAAAAGTAAACCATAAGTTTATTAGTGAAGAATGAAAAGTAAACCAAATGTTTACTAAGAATTTATATGTTTGGCTTAACCGGATTGGTCATCCTGGTTTAAAGATGATGCGAAAAAATAAATAAATTATGATATTTATGTGGACATTAAGTGAAGAACCAGAAGATTCTTCCTAATTATTTATCATAGGCTATTTGCTCAAAAGCAATATGATAATATGACTTTCACCAGTTAAAGATGATTTGGACTCTACCAATTTTTCTAAAATATATACAAGGAGATGATTATGGGCTGATCACCCACTTTGTGACATTTAGATGCATCGATTCAATGGACGCATTGAATCGATTGATGCAATAAAAATTCATATTTTTCCTTGTTATAAACCAACAACCTGGAGTTTGCGAGGTTATTTTTGGTTTATATTTGAAGCCTGATTATTATATGTCGATTGGGATAAGTGTTGAACATCCTGAAGCTCATGTTCATATACAAATTTTAGTAGCATTGATTCGCATCAAGCCAATGAATAACTAATTGTTCTCCCCATCATTATTGGTTTAGGGTTAGAAACCAAATAGTTTCCATCTGAACGATCTTTGAATGAAAGATCTATGAATGTGAAAAGTGTTCCACCACAGTGCTTGATGATGGAACCTCAAAAGAGGATAAAAATATATGTTGGATATGAAAGATAATTAAGAGTCATCCCAAAAGAATTTATATAAGGCTCAATTTATATACTTTCATTTTAATGAGTCAACTTTTCCAACATTAGGGGGAGAAATTAAACAGCTGGAGAAAAATATGTATGAATTATCAGTGATCCTCGGACCAAAAGAATTTATATGAGAAGTCCAAAAAGATAAGTCATAAGAAGAACTTAGCGTATTAATTGCCATACGCATTTACTAACTCAAAATAGAGTGATGAAGTCACCTACCCCAGCTGTATATGCTCCAATTAAAATTGATGTCCCGGAAGGACTATATCAAACTGCTAGTGAGTCTAAAGATCGCATGAAGCGTGATAGACTTATTTGGTTTCTAATATTAACAATCCTCGAAAGAAAAGAGAGCATAAACTGAGAATGACCAATTCGAGGAAAGAAAGACTTTGAAAAATCTCCTGAAGAGATTGAATGATCTCTAGAAGAGACATAAACATGACAAATGAAAAAGTTCAAGTACTTGAAAATGAAGAGTTATAGCTAGCTATGTCATGTATGGAATAAGATGGAACCATAAAGCAAATCGACGTCGTAATATTTTTGCATGCAATGAGCAGTTGATATTATAGAAAAAGAGAGGATCATGAAAGAAAGTCTATTGCAAAGTGTACACAAAAAATAATAAATAGACTTATATAATCTCTTGTAGAGAAATATATGGACTAGTAGTCCTTGCACTTAAAGTGTAAAATCAGTGTCATATAAATGAGTCTTTTGTATGAAAGAATAGTGAATAGAGTGAAATTCACAAAGATAAAGAATGTTTTATGAAGAGATATCTCTTGTGGTGGCAATTATTTTTGATATCTTACAAGTTTGGTAGTAAGAGATGAAACAATGGATAAAGACATTTATATGCAATTCTTGAAGGATATATATGTGAAGGATACAATCCGTGAAGGATACAATCCGTGAAGGATTAATAATATTAGAATTATATTCCCAGGAATTCTACTCGATAATCGATCGAATGAAAAGAAAGTATGTAACATGGGGTATAATCATGTAAATACCCATGTAGACTTATCAAAATATTTTGATAAGGTGATTTTTCATTTGAACATCATCGAAACTCCGGCAGAGTTATTACAAGTGATGCGATAAGTAACCACTGTATAATGATATTTATATACTCCAAGAAGGATGTACACTGCAAGAATCTTCTTAGTGAGTATTTGCTAAGAGAAAGGCAATGAAAAAGATGATATTAGCCTATACATATTTATAAGAAGATTTAGACAATGATTTGTTATGATTGCAGTATATATTTGATTATTTGAACATCATATAACTCCTGAAGAGATTTATATACAGTGGAATATCAAAACAAAAAGTTTGAGATAAAAGATCTTGAAAAGACAAAACTATCTCAAGATGTCTCAGATTAAACATTTAGCGAAAAGATGTTATGAACCAGAAGTTCAATAGTATAAAATATCATATGGCAACCATACGAATTTGTTCATTAATTTTATGCTTATAATAGTTCCAAAAGAGATATTATATATGATCATAATGCATCTCCTGAAGAAGATGTTTATGAAGGGGAGAAATATAATGATATGCGTAGATGTACTCTTTTTCCCTTATCATAGTTTTTATCCCATAGGGTTTTTCTATGAAAGGTTTTTAACGAGACATCAAAGAACACGCAAATGATAGACACATATAGAGGAATGTTATCATTATAATGAGTTATAAAAGTCTATCAATCTTCCAAAAGAATATCATACATTAATGATAATGAGAGAAATAAAGAGAATGATTCAGATGAATCATCTAGAAGACTGATGAGTTGCAGAAGAATGACGATGTACATGTTCAAGAGATTGTTCAAGCGAAATTTTGGTCTACTTATTTTCAAGACACTTCCAACTAGTACCTTCAAGAAACAAGTTTGGAGCATCACGAAGATTTCAAGTTATGCACTCATCAGCCTATAAAAGGAGACAATTGGAAGGATACATCAAAGGCGACAGAACAAGGCACCTTCTACCAAAGTTGACAGAGCAAATCCGTTCAAGCGAGAATCTAGCAGATCTTTTTACAAAGGCGCTTCCAACTGCTACCTTCAAGAAGTTAGTTTATGGTATCGGATTACGTCGCCCCAAAGATCTCGAGTCATGTAATCATCAGGGGGAGTAAATGCGCGCTGCACTCTTTTTCCTTCACCATGGTTTTTCCCACTGGGTTTTCCCTGGTAAGGTTTTAATGAGGCAGCTTCATTTGCGTATTAGGATTACTTTTACTCTAATAACATCCAAGGGGGATTGTTATAAGCTCATTTAGTGGATGTCCATTAGAAGCCCATAGAATATGCTAGACTTATTCTCCAAGTATTCCTTCTAACCCTAATACTTGTACCCTATATATATTCACCATTCTCTCTAGAATAAGACATCAGTTTCTCTTCTCTTCTTTACCTAAACAAATTCTTCCTTTTTCTTATTTTAAAATCATAACATAACCCAACACTTCCGATTACAACACCGTAATTTCTTTTAGATTCAGTTAAACTTTAAGAAATTAAGATCACTTTTGGCTAGAAATTTTACTATATTTTTTTTTGGGAGAATCTTATTATAATTTTGACTAGAATAGTACCTGCATTGTACGTGAGATAAAATATTTATCAAGTAAAATTTAATTTAGTTTTAATTAAATAATTAATTGTAGTTACTGATAGATTTATTATAAAAATTTAAGATCAATTTTACATATTCAAAATTTGCGATTTTTTTAGATAAAACAAATATAACATATTTTTTAGAGATACGGTATAGACTAAAAGATACAAAAATAAAAGATTACGTATATAACCAAAAACTTGTCACCAATTTCCGATCTTATAAATTAATTATTATTTTAATGTTTATTTAGTAGATAATTTGTGTTTCGAATTTTTTTGTTAATATGCATTATAATAGCCAAGTTATTATTCTGTGTTGAAATAGTATTTAGGTAGTGAGCTTTTATATTTAAAAATTTAATAATATTAATTACGTTAATTAGATGATTAAATTTATTTAATTTTTATTTGAATATAGGGATTAATGTATTTGGAGTGTTTGGATAGGAATACAGTAGTATCTATTAAATAGTTATAGTTTGTTTGTGTATAAAGATTAAATTATTTTATAATGTTAGGATATGAGTATAATAGGAGTTAATAATTTTAATTAATTAAATCAAAAATGTAAAGAAAAATGAGAACTTGATACATAAGCTCAAAATGATTCTGCTTTAATATATAGAAGATGCATCAAACATAATAATTAACAAAAACGTCGCACATGTCAAGTTGGTCGATCAGATTTTGTCACGTGTTAAAAAAATAAATTTTCTTTTAGATATATATATTTTTATATTTTTATTTTAAATAGAAATAGATAAGCAAAAAAAACAAAGTATCTTCTTTCATTGAAATATCATGATATATGTGTAAAAGTCTTTTGAGTTTAAATAGACTTAGGTTTCCACAATCAAATCGTTACGGAGTATAATATTTCACCCTTATTTAAAAGTTTTTGTGCTCTTTCCATCTTTTCACCAAGCAATTTAAATATTTATTTATCATTTCAAAACATTTGTTTCAGCTTTTTCGTCAAGAAAACAACGATTACTATTTTAGTTGGTAGGTGTGATAGAATACAAAGATCTATTTAAATTTTATAAGATTAGTAAGTTTTTTTCTAACTCAAGTTTTTGTTTTATTGTTTAAAGCATCTATATCATCACAAAAACAATGAAAAAATCATCAAGTTTACCTATCTAAAATTTTAATATATCATCATTTGTAAAATAATCAAAAACTAACATCCAATAAAATTTAGTTACGTATTAGAAGAGTTTTTATCATTTTCTAAAAATATAATATCATTATTTGTAAAAATCAACATAATTCAAATAAGAAAAGGAAATGAATATTATAAACTCAATTTTCTTTTTGTTTTATTGTTTATAGCATAAATATCATCACATCAATGATTACTCAACACATGAAAAACATCAATTATTTAATATTAGACTAGTTAGATAAAAAATGTGTGTATGGTCATATTGTAATATGTCTTATAAAAAAGTAGGACACACGAACTTTTAAGAATATAATGAGCTCATAGGAATTGACTTTCTCTTAGTCGATGAATAGGTTAGCGTACTTTTCTTTTATATTAATATAAGAGTTTTCATGTCTTATTAATTACTTGAATAATGTCTAAGCATAATTTGATTTAACTTTAACACATGAAAATATTATTCAAGGCTTTGTACATTAGATTCTTGCAAAATTTGGGAACCAGTTGCGTGAAGAAAATCTTACTGAATTTTGTATTTTAGTTGCAACTAAAAATAAGAGATTTAATTCGTTAAAGTTTTGGAAAACTAAATATATGAGTGATTAGCTACATAATAAAAATAAGATTATGAGAAAGTAATTCAACAGGATTTTGAAAAACAAAGTAGCGAAATAGAAAAAACTAAATTACTTCAAACAAACATATAAAAAAACTAATTATTTTGAAAATATGTGATGAAATATAATTGGAAATCAAATTAGTTAAAAGAATCAAGATAAAAATACAAGTGTTAAATTTATTTAACATTAATTTTTTTGATTTTGTTTACTTTCATAAATGCTTTAATTTGATTTTTTTTTTTAAATTTTCACGGGTAATAAAATATTTTTTTGCCATAAACCCGAATATTTACGGGTCGTTTACCTAGTATTATTAAAACCTCAACTAAATTCTTATAAGCTTTTTCCATACTCAAAATTTTTGAATGTCTAAATAAATACCCCAACTATTTTCTCTGACGAATTTAATTCTCCAACTTTTATTCGTCTATTCAGTATACGAACCAGTGTCACCGAAAAATTCACATCCGGTTCTTTAAATAATATAATTTTAATATTTTAATAAAAATAATATTAAAAGTAAAAAAATGCCAAAAAAATGTAACTTTTTAAAAACAAGAATAAGAACATAAAAATTATAGTTTCAGTTTTCGGGCAAAACATAACTAGCCTAGTCCTGCGCATATTAACATGAACCTGTGTACCCGAACCTGAATTCAAATGATAAGAAACCGAACTTGGACTTAACCCAAAATATTACATGTTCCTAAATGGATACAAATTTAGTAGACCCGATGGAACTTGTACCGTTAGGACCCGAACATGTACCCGAATCTAGACCCGAACATGGATTCGTATGTCCAGGAGAGGAATAACAACGAGAGCAATCCATATCATTGTGTAGTTGTAAGTTACTTTTTTAATTTATTCATTTCCCGGTACGATGTTTTTTCATACCAATTAGCAAACATGGTAGTGTTCAACCCAATTTGGAAAAACTAATTATTTTTCCCTCTAGATATTGGGTATGTATGTATGACGTTTTTACCGCATCGGTTAAAAATAAACCGTTTTGATAATTACTGATTTCAAAAAGTATCAATAGATTAGTAGTACCGATTTCCATCACTTTTTACAACTATTTTGTATTGTTGTTTCGTTATTTCCAACTATTTTGTTATTTTACAAAAAAATTAATACCAATTTATATCATAATCAACTTTTTTAACATTTGTTCTATTAATCAAACCATAAACGGATAGTATAATTAATCCAGAGACTATTTCGGCGGAAATGTAAAACAAGAATACATAACTTCATTTTCGCAAGCTTTCTTCGATAGGAGATATCCAGCTTGATTTTTATCGTGATTATCAAGATTAAAAAAACATTGAAAAAGCTTAGCAATCCACCATCAAATGTCATAAAAAGTTATTTCCAAATGTTTTAATCAAAATAATTTCATTTTGGCTTTGAGGTTATCATACATTATCAACTTTATTTCTTTTGTGGCCATTATTGAATATATCTGAAAATCAGATTTTTATCAATTAGCTTGAACCTGGACCCGAACATGTACAGTAGGACCCGAACCTCGACCCGACCTAAAATCTTACAGGCACCTGAATGAGTGTGTTTTTAGTATACCCTATAGAACATGTACCCGTTAGGACCCGAACCTGTACCCGACCCAAAAACATGTATACCAAGGCCTACCATAGATTTCCAATTTTAGAGTGTTATTGTTGATGATGTTGATAAGATTTTTCGCATCAGATACTAGTTGGAAACGAGTGCTTCCGATATCTTTCGTGTTGAGCAAAGCAAGGCAGATCACCATCGCCTCCGCCATCAGTGGAGAATTGATACTTTCTCCAGTGGCCGAGCCCGAATGTGTTACCTGATCGTGTTCATCTCGGATGATCCAAGCAAAGTCTGCCATCTTCGAATCACTTCTCCAAACTGCATCAGTGAAGATTCTGGGAAATTTAATCGACATGTTAGTTTGTTGATAGCTTGGGAACCTTTTTTTTTCAAGGGTTGTTGAATTCTCCTCTTGATCATGTGCTAGATCCAATTCTCTAGCGTCTATCAGGTTCTTTGTGACAGTTTTTTCCTCCGTACATATATGATTGTTAAAAATGTCATTGTTCCGCCCTAACAAGAGATTCCAACAAACCCAAGGGATGATGGGAGTTGTGGAAGTCCAGATTTTAAGTAGAAGATGTTGTGATAGGAGCATGGAGCCTTGAGTGGGGCAAGGTCCCAGACCCTTTTGGCAAAAATACAGTGGAACAATAGGTGGATTGACGACTCTGGCTCCCCACCTCTCACACAACTAGTCTGGTGAGTAATACCATGCGTAGCTAGATTTTCCCCTTAAGGTAGAGCTCCTAGTGGTACCGGGTTTGAATCCATTACCATACCCGACCCACATCCGATCCGACACGAAGTTTCAGGAAGCATCTCGGAGAAATGGGTTAGCGAGGACCCATTATCAACGTCTCGGCCCGTTAAGGAGCATTAGCCGGCCTAGGTGAATACAAGCAAATTGGAAGACTTAGCTCGGATAAAAGGAAATACTTAGAACTAGTATAATTTCCTTTTATCTCTTAGGAGACTTTTCATTTATCTTTTAGGGTTATTTCGACCGACTTTTTACTTGTATAAATACTTGATGTATTCCTCCAAAATGAGGACATCGCCTTCAATAGAAAATTTTATACACATTTGTTCGCTTGATTTTTTCTTTGTGATATTACGTTTAAACCTAGTTCCTCTATTCTTTGGACCGAGCTCGGATTGTTGCTCAATCCGATATCACCAAATTGGTGCCGACTAAGGGGACCAATTAGGTTTACTACGTAACCTTCATGAGAAAGATCTTTAAAGATGTCTGGAGACGAAGCTCTAACTCCACCGGCTGTGAACGCATCCAGAACGGAGAAGAATCCAGCTGACGGAAGTGATCCTCAACGGCGTTGAAAGCTTCAGAAAAACAGGGTCCTACTCCGAAGGCCCCCATCCTGGAGAAAGATCACCAACCGGATGCCCGAGCAGAGAAATCGGACTCCTAGGTAATCTTGATCAAAGACACGGAACTTGATGTTCCAGCCAAGCTGAAATCGGTACAGGAAAATTACGATAAACAGCAAAGCATCACGAAAAGTTTCGTGAAGTGATGACTCTCTTCATGGAACGATCTGATCAAAAATCCCGGAACAGGACAACTCAAATTGATCGAAACCTGTTTCCAACCGAAACAACGCTTAGAGTTTTATCGGTGGGAGACCAGCCTGCGACTCAAGTCAAATTCCCTTCATGGAGCTTGGAGGAAAGAGACGATGAGATAGCAACTATGAAGGAAACCATCCGTTTGATGAATTCAAGGATGCATCGCATAGTAAGCTCGACTCCCGAGCTCGATAAAGTCCTTGAAGGAACGAAACAAACCCCCTTCACCACTCGGATTGTAAACACTTCGGTCAAACCAAACGCTAAGATTTGGATCGCACTTTACGAAGGAAAGATCGATGCCACTCAACATCTCACAACGTTTAACATCGCTATGGGTCGAGCTCACTTCCCTCCCGAGGAAAAAGAGGCCGAGTACTGTCAACTGTTTGTTGAACACCTCGCTGGCGATGCTCTGGCCTTGTTCTCTCAACTCGATCAAAATTCAATTAATAACTTCCACCAGTTGTCGACAGCTTTCTTGAAGCACTACTCGATGCACATCGAGAAAAAGACTTCAACCGCCAATCTCTGAGCTCTCCAACAGAAACCGGAAGAGCCTTTGAGAGAATTTAAGGGGAGGTTCAAAGGAACTGTTTCCAAATTAGTTGTGGCAGACGATGCCGCAATCGACGCACTTTAGAAAGCATTACTCCTAAAAAGTATGTTCCAAAACGAACCGACTGTTAACCGACCTGCTACCTTGGAAGGTGACAAACCAAGCCGCGGAAGGAAGGGACATAGTTTCCAAATCAACGATGACGCTGAAGTACCCGCACAAAAGCAATGGCCTAGAAATAACCGACCCATGGAGGAAAGCAACGCCCGGAGTTGGTGTGACTTCCACCAAACGTCGGGACATTCAACGGCCCAACCCCGTCACCTCTTGGATGTGTTGATGAAACGCTCTCGAGCCAGGAGAGTTCCTGATATGGAATTTAAGAAGAATTTTCCCGGGAAAACGGATCCAACGAAGCGGAAAGACGATCAGGGACAACCAAAACATATGCCACCCGGAGTCAACCCCTCCTAAACGGGACCAAGACGACTTGCATGGGGATAAAAATCCGTCGGTACCTCGGAAAAAGCTTTATATGATTATGGAGGGGCTTGAAGAATGTAACGATTTTGTGAGATCAATACAACAACACGAAAGGAAGGTCGAGACCGCCAAGAAGTGGCCGGTACCGGCCGAGAAAGATCTTTTTGTTACATTCGACGAGCAACATACCAATGGCCTAGATCGACCCCACAACGATCCTCTGGTAATGCAACTCGTTATTAACGATTGCGAAGTACGTCGTGTAATTATTGATACCGGAAGCTCGGTATATCTTATCTATCGAAACACCCCCGAGAAGATGGGAGTAACTCACGAAGACATCAAGTTCGGGAATAAACCACTCACCGGTTTCGCCAATGATACCACCTCGACAGTCGGTACCATCAAGCTTCCAGTTTATGTGGCCGGAGTTACTCACTTTGTCAAGTTCATCATTGTAGATACACCCTCATTCTACAATACGATCTTGGGAATGCCATGAAAGCGGTGGTCTCAACCTATCATCAATGTGTCAAGTTTCCTACTAATAGCGGAACATACACACTCAAGGGCAACCAAAAAGAATCTCGTAATTGCTTTACCATCGAAAAGAAGAAATGACTCAAGGCCGAATCCGAAGCTCGCTTAAAAAACGGTGAGGTCGACTTTCCAAAGGAAAAGGAAGTCAAGAAAGTCTGAACCATGTCGAAGAGTCAAGCATGAAAGCCGATCTGATTACTTAAGGTCGCAAAAAAACAACTACTCGTTATAAACAAGCCCATACAAATATATGAACTATGAGTGACTTGATTCCTCTTTGACAGCTGCGTTCTCTTCCTGATCTGGAAGAGAGATGTCTTCAATGTTATCCTCAGAGTCTTGGATAACTACTATGGCGGACGGATCGGCGGTGACCTCGGCATCCGACCAGTTGGAAACCTCGAAAAGTCTCCTAGATTTCCTGGTACAGATCAGAATGGAAGGGGTATTGAACGCAAGGATTCCAGGAGTAGCACATCTCATCTCTGCGGCCCAGTATTCGATATTCCAAGTATCTGGAAACAATAAACATCCAAAGCGATGCCAGACTCTGAAGTCAAAAGAATAAAACTTCATAATATTAAAGTAACTCGAGTCATTACCAAGTCTGTCACGAGCGCGACGGATACGATAGATTGTCCCAACGATGATTTCATGCCCTTATTCTGTTAAGATCCTCTCCGAAAGGTAAATCCGCGAGAGGAGGAGCCGGAGTAAGGTTGGGCATTTGGATATCCGATCGGGTTCGGATCGGGTATCAAATTTTTTTGGGTATATCGGTAAGGAAGGTTAGAACCCGTTCGGATATAATATGATATTGGGTCAGATTCATATAATATCCGATCGGGTTCGTTATATCCGATATCAATTCTATATTTTTGTAACTAACGAATAAATGATTTTGGCTTTGGTGGTTTGCGCTCTATCAATTGTTCATGACGTCCCAGGTTCAATTCCCAGTCAATGCACTATTTTTAAAAAAAATATTTTGATTTTTAGTGAAGAGCCCAATCGTAATTTACTCTTCATCTTCTACATTCCCTGCGATTCTGTAACCCTAAAAACGCAGCCTCCATATATTTTCTCACCTACATGATCGTTTTAATCTATTTTGTTTGCTTTTTATGTCAGATCTTTATAAACCCAACAAATAGAAACGTATTTGGAATGTATATCAAACCAAAAACGAAGCTTTCCCAAGAGATCTAGGACACAAAGTGATGGTGTGTAATGGTTCGGATTGGTTTTGGGTTTCAGATAATACCCGAAACCAATCGGATATCCGACAATTACTAAAACTATAACCGATTGGTTATTGTGACCTTACCGTACCCGTACGGAAGTCGTTTTTCGGGTCGGATTCTGGTCCGGTTTTTGGATGCGGGTAAAATGCCCAGGCCTAAGCCAGAGGATGAGGAACTACAAAACAGAATGCAAGATTGATGAAAATCTACCCATAGAAGGGTTCCACCGACTATGATAAGTGCTGATGGTATCCTGGACCGAGACATTATTTATCTTCACAAAAAAATATCGGTCAAACCATTTGCCGATTTTACTTTCAGCTCGATAAACCTGCATCCAGCCTTCATGTTGTTGTAAAAACGGCAAGGAAATTGAGCCTCCTTCATCATAGAAATCTATTCATACTTTTCGACAGAAAAATTAATGCCGAGCTCGGCACCAAGCACTATAAGTGCCACGAGATTGCATGTCCCGGCCATCGTCATCTGTGAGAAGGGGATGTTCCTATTTTTGCAATACCTTACGAAGACATAAGGCAACGGGAACCACATCAAACTGTCAATAAACATCTGCTCGTGGAGACAGATGTAACCGCGGGACAATCCCATGAACGTTCATGGGGTCTAGGGTCCAGGAATTCTAATTCCTCTAACATACGACAAACCCTCTTCATCGAGTTCAGCGACCTCTCATCTGATAACGAAGGAGAGATATTGTAAATATCAAACTGAACAGCCAGGATCTCTTGGACGACCTATTCTTGAACGGCCTGTTCTTGAACGACCTAGGCCGATATGTTCATGTGGATATTGTTCGCCAGATCCACCTCCCGTACGATCAAACAAAGTCGAAACTTCGAGATTTGTACCAGTTTGCTCCAAAGTGTTAGCAAATCTTGACGACACCTCTTCGATTTCTGTCAAAAAAGAGAAGGGTCAAAATTGACTGGAGGAGTCTCATGATTGACATCGAGACTGGCGTTTCTTTCCGGAGAGAAAGAAGGAGATAAAGATTTGAAAATCTTTGTCATGATCAGAGTGGTACGGAAAAGGAGATAAACCCTAAAATGCAGATGAGTAAGGAAAAGGGAAGAGAGAGAAGGGAGAAAGAAGATTTTACCTTGTTCGGACGACAAATAAATAAGGAAAATCCAAGGGTCGAAAGATCCGGCATTTATACTCTAAGGCGCAAAAGTCTAGAGTAATCATTAAACCTTGGCGGCAGACGCGAGCGAACCGAGGCGTCTCTTCAGTGTCATTTCAAGAACGAGTGGTCCAGAGCGTGCCGCGTGTAAAGGCGAAGTGACGTGTCGAATCAAGATCTGAGTTGGGCAAATCTTTCTCAGTACGTTTCGGCCGAGCTTGCTGACGTAATACTCGCTGAACTCGGGGTGGGGGGGTCTAGTTGGTGGTAGCAGGTTTGAACCCATTACCATACCCGACCCACATCCGATCTGGCACAAAGTTTCGAGAAGCATCTCGGAGAAATGGGCCAGCGAGGACCTATTAGCAACGTCTCGGCCCGTTAAGGAGCATTAGCCGACTTAGGTGAATACAAGCAAATTGGAAGACTTTGCTCGGATAAAAGGAAATACTTAGAATTGCTATAACTTCCTTTTATCTTTTAGGAGATTTTCCATTTATCTTTTCGGGTTATTTCGACCGACTTTGTACTTGTATAAATACTTGAGACATCGCATTCAATTGAGAATTCTGTACACATCTTTTTGTTTAGTATTTTCTTTGTGATATTACGTTTAAACCTAGTTCCTCTATTCTTTGGACCAAACTTGGATTGTTGCTCAATCCGGTATCACCAACTCCCCTCATGAGTTTCCAGAGAAACAGTTTTAGTTTCGGTGATGTTCTGATATTCCATACCTGTTCATTCCACTTGAAGATGGGAGCGTGATGATCCAGTGGAGGCTGGTGATTGGAGACGATTGTGCCTTGGTTAGAGGATAGATTTTTCTTGGCTTTAAAGTAGGCAGAATTTGCTTTATAGATGCATGTGGTTGTCCCAAGCCAAGCATACTTATCTGCAACGTGTAAAACACTATGTTTTAGTCGGAGAATTTCATGAATTTCATGTTCATAAGTTGGTAAGTGTTCTCAGATCTTACCCATATCCCATTCTTTTTTATTTGGTAGTAAGAGTTCAGAGATTGTCATATTGATGTTCTCTCTTACCTACATGTTGAAGAGGCGATTGTATAGAGAGCCATGGTTCAGACCAAATCCTTGTGGTGAGACAATTGCCAATGGACTTACCTAGGTTCTTGCGGAGGAGTTCTTTCCCTAATACAATGCCTCTCCAGGCGTATGAGCTAGAGCTTGGGGTGTCGCTTTCCAGAAAGGTAGAGGAATGGAAGTATTTTCCTTTCAGGATTCTGGCTAGTAAGCATTGAGGGTTTGTCAATATTCTCCAGGTGTTCTTAGCTAGGAGGGCGTCGTTAAAATCCTGAATATCACGGAATCCAATACCTCCGTCTCTTTTAGTCTTTGTAAGTGTCTCCCAAGCCACCTTACTCATCTTCTTTTTGTCCACACTTGTATCCCACCAGAATCTGGTTAGAACTAACTGTATTATTTTGCAAAGACTTACGATTAGTTTGAAGCATGTCATAGTGTATGCTGTGATGGAGGCCAATATTGACTTTAACAAGACCATTTTCCCAGCCTTAGAGAGGAACTTGGATGACCAGCTAATAGTTCTCTGGCGATTCATATCCACAATGGAGCTCAAGAGATATTTTTTCCTATGCCCAAAGTGTTCCGGAAGCCCTACGTACTCCCAGCTCCTCCCTACTTTGTTATTCCGGAATGAAATATGTTAAACCAAAGAAACACTAGGCAGTTGAAACATCTGACAATACCACATTTTAATGAAATATCGGTTCAAAGGATTATTCAAAGAATATATATGAACAAGATAAACTAAAGAAAATCACAAAAAGGAACATGTCAAAAATACATTAAGATACACACAAAACAAGAGATTACAAGATATATAGAAAGCTTGTTAACTCACCTCTTTTTCATTTGTTACCTCCAACTCCCTCAAATTTGAACCAAACATGGAACATAATTAAAAATAATTGGATAACCTAAATCCATTGTATTTACTCTCAAATCCAATAGTGTGATTTTATTCTCTTCAATAATGTACAAAACATGTCTCTAGTGTCCATCTTGTCTTGGACTGTCCATGTCTCACACAACACAACATGAATTCCCTGATTCAGTCCTATACATTCAGTCCTATAATAGTGGCTACTTCTCTCTTTATATAGTAAAGTGATCGGATTTAATGTAGAGCGTTGAATCAGAGAATTCATGTTGTGTTGTGTGAGACATGGACAGTCTGAGACATGATGGACACTAAAGACATGTTCTACATTATTGAAGAAAATAGAATCCCATTAGTGGATTTGGGAGTAAATACAATGGATTTAGGTTTAATTGTTCTTATTTATGTTTCAAGTTTGGTTCAAATTGATGTTCCAAGTTTGGTTCAAACAATATGAGTTGGAGGCAACAAAAGAAAAAGAGGGGAGTAAACAAGCTCTAGTGTTTCTTTGCTTTGTGTGTAATCTCTTGTTTTGTGTGTTTATTTTAATGTTTCCTTGACATGTTTCTTTTTGTTTTTTTCTGTAGTTTATCTGGGTCATATATATATTCTCTGAATAATCCTTTGAACCGATACTTCATTAAAATGTGGTATTGTCAGATGTTTCAACTAACTAGTGTTTCTTTGCTTTAACATATTTCATTAAGATCATTGAATTACTTGTTGTATTTACTCATGAAACGGAAACCACGACTTTTCTTGTTGTTTTTTTGGACATCCATTGTTGAAACTCTAATATAATTTATATATATAATGACATTCTTGATTGGTAGAGTTTTAATTTTCAATATGCAAAGTAGTATTGCCCCTTTTATTCCGTATGAATTTCTGACTCGCATGTCCTTTTTCAGATCCACATTTTGTCATTCTTCGCCTCCTTGATTCGCAAAGTTGCGGTTCAAAGGAGATATTGAAAGGTTGGAGAAAAAAACAAGATTGGACTCAATTCTCGGTAAATCGAGTTACTCAATCTCGCGCTAAGCTAGGTATGTTAGTTATCCTTCTTCCTTTTTTGTATTGGAAGTGTTGACGTGCCAACTAAATCGTTCTTTATTTTTTGACAAATCTTTTGAATCTCAAATATTACGAAAACGACATGGATCTCCTACAGCTCATTCCTGACTTTTTCCTCCTTTAATTCCTCCGCTACAGAGGGACGCAAAAATTCAGACCGAGGCTTCAATGCATTCCACCAGAAATTTATTTCTGGCGCTTTTGTCTCAAAGTTTATCGTTGAAGAAGACGCCAAAAATATTCCTCTTATGAATTGGAGGAAGGAGAAAATGAAAACGAAAGGTGGTCCACAAAATATTCATGAGAAGGATAATCATGCGGCTGATGCGGCCAAGACAAAATGGGCTGGAAGTAAGAGGACTAAGGGTTCTGAATCAGGAAGGTCCAATAAAACCAAATGTTCCTGAGGGATGTTCACTCTCGAAATAAAGAAAACGAACATTTTTTAATAAAGACGGGATGAAGACAAAGTTCTTCCTGACGCACGAGATGTTGCTACTAAGAGCATAGCTTTTGGCGAGAATCGGAATAGCTCACCGCTTGCTACACAGTTCGCCGCTACAAGGTCGGCTTAATTAGGTTTGTAGATGATTTCACCACAACATTTATGAGAAATGCGTAAAAATACTGTTTGCCTGGCTAGGGCTACGATGTGTAAAATATAAGTTATGGATGACATGTATAATTAGACGAACAGATCGTGTCAAGTTTTGTTTTTTTGCTAAATACTAATAAGATCGTTAACCACGTTGGGTTTATGCCGTAAGCATATTATTTTGTTGTTACTTGAACTTTTTAGTGACGTTTTAGTCACACCGATTTTTTGAAGAGATCGGTAATCGTTTGTCAATACCTTTATTGAAGTAAATATAATTTTATTGAATTGTAAAATTTATCGTCTTAATATGAAAAAAACAAAAACTCGTGTGGTTCTGTATCATTAGATCTACTGGATCAAGAACTTTTAGTAGGTATGAGATGTGCAACATTTTTAAAACATACCAATTTTGTGTTTTCCTTTTTTGGATAATCTTATAAATGTAAAACTATAAATTGTGCCCTTAATTGAATATGAGAAATCTTCTATATATTAAAGGAGAAGCATTTTGATATTATGTGTCAAGTTCTCCTTTTTTCTCACCTTTTTAATTTAATTAATTAAAATTACTAACTCCTACTATACTCATATCCAAACACTCCAAAAATACCTTAATCCTTATAGTCAAACAAACTATAACTATTATTAGCTACTACTATATTCATATTCAAACACTTCAAATACCTTAATTATTATATTCAAACAAAAATTAAATAAGTTTACTCATTTAATTTACATAACTAATATTATTAAAATTTATACATATAAACTCTCACTACCTAAATACTATTTCAATACACAATACTAATTTGACTATTATAATGCATATTACCAAACAATTTTGATAGACGAAATAACTACTAAATAAACACAAAATAATAAGTAATTTATAAGATCCGAAATAGGTGACAAGTTTTTGGTTCTATACGCAATCTTTCGGTTCTGTATCTTTGAATCATATATCGTATTTTAAAAAAAATATGTTATGTTGGTTTCAATTATTTCACAGGTGGAACACATTTTATAAAAAAAATTGTAAATTTAAACATGTAACATTGATCTTAAATTCCGTGTAATAAATTTATCAGGAACTACGATTGATTTTTTAACTAAGATTTGCTTAATAAATATTTTATCCCATTCTACTGATGTAGTAAAAGAACATAGTCATTTCTACCTACATAACTCGATGGAAACTGTCTGAATAATTGAGCAACAATACCCAAACATTAGAATCTTCTAATCTAGACTATCTGAGATGACAATTTTTTTAAGCACTACCAGAGAGTTTAAGCAACCACATAGAGATTATATGTGGGAAGAGTTGACAAACCACGAGTTTTAAAATTTGGGCCTTGTGGTACCATCAAACCCAGGTGGTTTGTATAAGATGTTAAATTGACAAAGCCAAGTTGAATAAGATCAAATTGGTGAGATGACAATTTAACATCATGCAAAAGAATACATAGAGAAGATCTATGTTTGTATGTGTTAATAAACAATACAACACAAAACAAGTGCCTAATAGAGCACTATATAAAAAAATTAATCACAAGAATACAAAAATGCGGATTTGCTTCCTTCTGTACCTACTTCCATACTCATAAATTAGATCATGATTTTTTTGACTTCGTTCCTAATTAACTGAGTTGATTTTTTTAATTGCATAAAGATCCATTCCCAACAAGTGAATCAATCAAATGCAATCCAAAGATTAGACGAAGAAATACCTATACATACCTTGATATCTGTGGAGGAATTTAGACTCATGCGCTCATCTGTTTGGTGAGAAACTATGTTATGAATCTTCCATATGGTTTTTAGATCTAACAAATATATATACCTAATTGCTCGTGCACCTTTATGGCCTTCCGAGATGTGGTGAAGAGGCGATTCCCATTATGCTAGTCGATAATAGAAGAGTGCAGCGGGCGGTGCATAGGAGAGAAACAATAAAAATTTAGGTTTTTGAGTTGTTAATTTTATTTTAATTAGTATTTTATTTATAATTTTTTAGGTTTAGAAATAAATCTGAATGGTAATATTGTAAATATTATGAAACAAATCGGGTTGCATATCTTTTGTAAAAACAATAAGGGTTCTAATAAGACATAAGAAGGAGTTTCTCTTACTCTTGGGCATATTAAGGTGAATCTTTATACCCGAACTTGTAAGACCCGAAATATTTATGGTTCCTAAATGGGTACAAATTTAGTAGACCTGATGGAACCTTTACCCGTTAGGACCCAAAATTGTACCCGAACCTGGACTCGAACATGTATGCGTATTTCCTGGAGAGGAATAACAACGAGATCAATCAAGATCATTGTGTAGTTGTAAGTTACTTTTGTAATTTATTCATTTCCCGTTACGATGTTTTTCCATACCAATTAGCAAACATGGTAGTGTTCAACCCATTTTAGGAAAACCAATTATTTTCCCCTCTGGATATTGGGTATGTATGTATGATGCTTTTTACCACAGCGGTTAAAAATATACCGTTTTGATAATTACTGATTTCAAAAAGTATCCATAGATTAGTAGTACCAATTTCCATCGCTTTTTACAACTATTTTGTATTGTTGTTTCATTGTTTCTAACTATTTTGTTATTAAAAAAAAAATAACAATTAAGATGCCAATATGCTGTTTTGTTTTTCTTCGTGATAGCATAAAGTATCAACCATTAGATATTGGACAATTTCCAAAAATACCACTTTTTAAAAAAAAATTCCAAAAATACCACCATGAAGTTTTTTTTTCCAAAAATACCACATTTTTTCCAAAGTTCCAAAAATACCACTTTTTAAAAAATTCATTTTTAACATTCAAAACTAAACCCTAAACCCAAACCCAAACCCTACCCCCTAAAACTATACCCTAATTTTGGAATAGTTAACTCAAATCCAAAAAATTAAATTCTAAACCTTAAAAATCAACTTTTAAAAAAATGGTATTTTTGGAACTTAGAAAAAAAATGTGGTATTTTTGGAAAAAAAAATTCAAGATGGTATTTTTGGAAAAAATTTTCAAAGAGTGGTATATGAGGGAATTTCTCTTAGATATTAGTATTCTTACTGATGCCCTCCGGATCATTTGTAAATACCCCCGCTTATTATTCGAATTTCCCTAATTCTTCCTTTTTCTTATTTTAAAATCATTACATAACCCAACATTTCCGATTACAACACCGTAATTTCTTTTAGATTCAGTTAAACTTTAAGAAATTAAGATCACTTTTGGCTAAAAAATTTACTATGTTTTGTTTTGGGAGAATCTTATTATATAAATTTTGACTAGAATAGTACCTGCAGATAAAATATTTATCAAATAAAAATTAATTTAGTTTTAATTAAATAATTAATTGTAGTTCCTGATAGATTTATTATACGAAATTTAAGATCAAATTTACATACTTAAATTTGCGATTTTTTTATATAAAACTAATATAACATATTTTTCAGAGATACGGTATATGACTAAAAGATACAAAAATAAAAGATTGCGTATATAACCAAAAACTTGTCACCAATGTCCGATCTTATAATTTAGTTATTATTTTAATGTTTATTTAGTAGATAATTCGTGTTTCGAATTTTTTTGTTAATATGCATTATAATAGCCAAGTTATTATTCTGTGTTGAAATAGTATTTAGGTAGTGAGCTTTTATATGTATAAATTTAATCCTAATATTAATTACGTTAATTAGATGAGTAAATTTATTTAATTTTTATTTGAATATAGGGATTAATGTATTTGGAGTGTTTAGATAGGAATACAGTAGTAGCTAATAAATAGTTATAGTTTGTTTGTGTATCAAGATTAAATTATTTTATAATGTTAGGATATGAGTATAATAAAAGTTAGTAATTTTAATTAATTAAATCAAAAATGTAAAGAAAAATGAAAACTTGACACGTAAGCTCAAAATGATTCTGCTTTAATATATAGAAGATGCATCAAACATAATAATTAACAAAAACGTCGCACATGTCAAGTTGGTCGATCAGATTTTGTCACGTGTTAAAAAAATAAATTTTCTCTTAGATATATATATATATATTTATATATTTGTATTTATATATTTTTATTTTAAATAGAAATAGATAAGCAAAAAAAACTAAGTATCTTCTTTCATTGAAATATCCTGATATATGTGTAAAATTTTTTTGAGTTTAAATAGACTTAGGTTTCCACAATCAAATCGTTACGGAGTATAATATTTCACCCTTATCTAAAAGTTTTTGTGCTTTTTCCATCTTTTCACCAAGCAATTTAAATATTTATTTATCATTTCAAAAAATTTGTTTCGGCTTCTTCGTCAAGAAAACAACGATTACTATTTTAGTTGGTAGGTGTGATAGAATACAAAGATTTATTTAAGTTTTTTAAGATTAGTAAGTTTTTTTCTAACTGAAGTTTTTGTTTTATTGTTTAAAGCATCTATATCATCACAAAAACAATAAAAAAATCATCAAATTTACCTATCTAAAAATTTTATATATCATCATTTGTAAAATAATCAAAAACTAACATCCAATAAATTTTAGTTACGTATTAGAAGAGCTTTTATCATTTTCTAAAAATATAATATCATTATTTGTAAAAATCAACATAATTCAAATACGAAAAGTATGGGTGTCAAAATGGATGATCCAACCCAACCCAACCCATAACTCATATGGATTGAATGTTAATGGTTTATGGGTTAACCCAATCCATTTAGCAATTGGGTTGGATCAACCCATTAACCCATTAAACATAAATGAGTTGGATTGACTTTAACCCAACCCATTTAATTTTATGGATAAAAAGAATATATATTTATAAATGAATTGTAAATCATGTTTTACAAATTATATTTTTATTTAAATTAAAAAAACATATTTCAATTAATAAAAATAATACGAAATGTTATTTTAGGCAGAAAATTTTCCGAATCGCGTTTTTTGGCGGAATTTTTTTAATGAATTGTGTTTTGGGCGCATTATTTTCGCAAAATCTCGTTTTTGGCGGGAAATTTATCATTCTCGATTTTGGGAAAAATGTTTTGTGTGTTCACATTTTTGGCGGGAAAATTTTGCAAGATCATATTTTCGACGAGAAATTTTATGAATCACGTTTTTAACGAAATTGTTTTGTGAGATCACGTTTTTGGCGGGAAAATTTTACGGGATCATATTTTTGGCTGGAAATTTTATGAATCTCGATTTTGACGAAAATATTTTGTGATATCACGTTTTTGGCGGGAAAACTTTGCGGGATCATATTTTTGGCGAGAAATTTTATAAATCTCGTTTTTGGCGGGAAATTTTATGAATCTCGATTTTGACGAAAATATTTTGTGAGGTCACATTTTTGGCGGGAAAACTTTGCGGGATCATATTTTTAGCGGAAAATTTTATAAATCTCGTTTTTGGTGGGAAATTTTTTGCGGGATCATATTTTGGCGGAAAATTTTATGAATCTCGATTTTGACGAAAATATTTTGTGAGATCACGTTTTTGGCGGGAAAACTTTGTGAGATCATATTTTTGGCGGGAAAATTTTACGGGATCATATTTTGGCATAAAGTTTTATGAATCTCGATTTTGGCGAAATTAGTTTGAGAGATCACGGTTTGCGAGAAAATTTTGTCGGATCATATTTTGGCGGGAAATTATATGAATTTCGTTTTTGGCGGAAAATGGTTTACTAGATTGTGTTTTTGTGTAATCTTGTTTTTGGCGGGAAAATTGGTGTAATAGTGTTTTTGGTAACAAAATAAAAAAAAATTGAGAAATCATGTCTTTTAGTTATGAATGGGTTGATGGGTTATCCATTTTTAACCCATTAACCCATAAAAACAAGATTACACAAAAACACAATCTAGTAAACTATTTTCCGCCAAAAACGAGATTCATACAATTTCCCGCCAAAATATGATCCGACAAAATTTTCTCGCAAAACGTGATCTCTCAAACTATTTTCGCCAAAATCGAGATTCATAAAACTTTCCGCCAAAATATGATCCCGTAAAATTTTCCCGCCAAAAATATGATCCCACAAAGTTTTCCCGCCAAAAACGTGATCTCACAAAATATTTTCGTCAAAATCGAGATTCATAAAATTTCCCGCCAAAATATGATCCCGCAAAAAATTTCTCGGCAAAAACGAGATTTATAAAAATTTCCCGCCAAAAATATGATCCCGCAAAGTTTTCCTGCCAAAAACGTGATCTCACAAAATATTTTTGTCAAAATCGAAATTCATAAAATTTCTCGCCAAAGATATGATCCCGTAAAATTTTCCCGTCAAAAACGTGATCTCACAAAACAATTTCACTAAAAACGAGATTCATAAAATTTCTCGTCGAAAATTTTGCAGGAGCATATTTTCCCGCAAAAAATGTGAACACACAACATTTTTCCCAAAATCGAGAATGATAAATTTCCCGTCAAAAACGAGATTTTAAGAAAATATTGCGCCCAAAACACAATTCATTAAAAAAATTCCGCCAAAAAACGCGATTCGGAAAATTTTCCGCCTAAAATAACATTTCGTATTATTTTTATTAATGGAAATATGTTTTTGTAATTTAAATAAAAATATAATTTGTAAAACATGATTTACAATTCATTTATAAATATATATATTCTTTTTATCCATAAAATTAAATGGGTTGGGTTAAAGTCAATCCAACTCATTTATGTTTAATGGGTTCATGGGTTGATCCAACCCAATTGCTGAATGGATTGGGTTAACCCATAAACCATTAACATTCAACCCATATGAGTTATGGGTTGGATTGGGTTGGATCATCCATTTTGACACCCTACCCCTAACGAAAAGGAAATAAATAAAAGAATTCACTCATATACCACCCTTTGAAGTTTTTTTTCCAAAAATACCACCTTAAAGTTTTTATTTCCAAAAATACCACTTTTTTCCAAAGTTCCAAAAATACCACTTTTTTAAAAATTGATTTTTAAGGTTTAGAATTTAATTTTTTGGGTTTGGGTTAACTATTCCAAAATTAAGGTTTGAGTTTGAGGTTTAGGGTTTAGTTTTGAATGTTAAAAATGAATTTAAAAAAGTGGTATTTTTGGAACTTTGGAAAAAATGTGGTATTTTTGGAAAAAAAACTTTAAGGTTGTATTTTTGGAAAAGAACTTAAAAAGTGGTATTTTTGAAAATTGCCCAAATAAATATTATAAACTCAATCTTGTTTTTATTTTATTGTTTATAGCATAAATATCATCACATCAGTGACTACTCAACACATGAAAAACATCAATTATTTAATACTAGACTAGTTAGATAAAAAATGTGTGTATGGTCATATTGTAATATGTCTTATAAAAAAGTAGGACACACGAATTTTTAAGAAATAATGAGCTAATAGGAATTGACTTTCTCTTAGTTGATGAATAGGTTAGCGTACTTTTCTTTTATATTAATATAAGATTTTTAATGTCTTATTAATTACTTGAATAATGTCTAAGCATAATTTGATTTTACTTTAACACATGAAAATATTATTCAAGGCTTTGTACATTAAATTCTCGCAAAATTAAGGAACCAGTTGCGTGAAGAAAATCTTACTAAAAAAATTATTTTAGTTGCAACTAAAAATAAGAGATTTTATTCGTTAAAGTTTTGGAAAACTAAATATATGAGTGATTAGCTACATAATAAAAATAAGATTATGAGAAATTAATTCAACAAGATTTTGAAAAACAGAATAATGAAATAGAAAAAAAGTAAATTACTTCAAACAAACATATAAAAAAACTAATTATTTTGAAAATATGTGATGAAATATAATTGGAAATCAAATTAGTTAAAAAATCAAGATAAAAATACAAGTGTTAAATTTTTTGATTATGTTTACTTTCATAAATGCTTTAATTTGATTTTTTTTTCCTGTGTTTGAATTTTCACGGGTAATAAAATGTTTTTTTATCATAAACCCGAATATTTAAGGGTCGTTTACCTAGTATTATAAAAACCTCAACTAAATTCCAATAAGCTTTTTCCATACTCAAATTTTTTGAATGTCTAAATAAATACCCCAACTATTTTCTCTGACGAATTTAATTCTCCAACTCGAATCTGTAAGAAACCGAACCTGGACTTAACCCAAAATATTACATGTTCCAAAATGGGTACAAATTTAGTAGACCCGATGGAACTTGTACCGTTAGGACCCGAACATGTACCCAAACCTAAACCCAAACATGTACCCGAACCTAGACCCGAACATGGATCTGTATGTCCAGGAGAGGAATAACAACGAGATCAATCCATATCATTGTGTAGTTGTAATTTACTTTTGTAATTTATTCATTTCCCGTTACGATGTTTTTCCATACCAATTAGCAAACATGATAGTGTTCAACCCAATTTGGGAAAACTAGTTATTTTTCCCTTTAGATATTGGGTATGTATGTATGACGTTTTTACCGCAGCGGTTAAAAATATACCGTTTTGATAATTACTGATTTCAAAAAGTATCAATTGATTAGTAGTACCGATTTCCATCACTTTTTACAACTATTTTGTATTGTTGTTTCGTTATTTCTAACTATTTTGTTATTTTACAAAAAAATTAATACCAATTTTTATCATAATCAACTTTTTAACATTTATTCTATTAATCAAACCAGAAACGGATAGTATAATTAATCCAGAGACTATTTCGGCGGAAATGTAAAACAAGAATACATAACTTCATTTTCGCAAGCTTTCTTCGATAGGAGATATCCAGCTTGATTTTTATCGTGATTATCAAGATTCAAAAAACATTGAAAAAGCTTAGCAATCCACCATCAAATATCATAAAAAGTTATTTCCAAATGTTGTAATAAAAATAATTTCATTTTGGCTTTGAGGTTACCATACATTATCAACTTTATTTCTTTTGTGACCATCAGTGAATATATTTGAAAATCAAATAATTTATCAATTGGCTTGAACCTGGAGTCGAACTTGTACAGTAGGACCCGAACTTGGACCCTATCCAAAATCTTACAGGCACCTGAATGGGTGTGTTTTTAGTATACCATATGGAACATGTACCCGTTAGGACCCGAACATGTACCCGACCCAAAAACATTTATGCCAAGGCCTACCATAAATTTCCAATTTTGGAGTGTTGTTGTTGATGATGTTGATCAGATTTTTCGCATCATATACTAGTTGGAAACGAGTGCTTCCAATATCTTTTGAAGGCACAGAGATGTCGGTGGCTGAGCATGCGCGTCTGCCAGCAACAACGCCTACTGTTGACGCCAACGTCCCCGTCATCGACGAGGCCCCAGTCACCGATGAGGTCTCTGACACCGATAAGGTCTCTGACACCGATAAGGTCCGTGTCACCGATGAGGTCCCTGTCACCGATGAGGTCCTTGTCACCGATGAGGTCACTATCACCGATGAGGTCCCAGACACCGACAACCTCTCGCCAGAAAACCTCCCGATTGTCCCCCATGACCAAGACACGTCTATCCCAATGGAGACGGATGACGAACGCGAGTACGGTAGCGATAAACCTTGGATGGATCAAATTCGTGCTTACATTGTCAACGGAAACCTGCCTAGCGACAAGTGGACAGCCCGCAAGGTACAAAAGCAAGTCGCTCAATACGTTCTGCTCGATGGTAACATATACAGGTGGGGATTCTCTGGCCCTCTGCTCACATGCGTAGAAGGGAAGGAAGCTAGACAAGTCATGGAGGAAGTCCACAATGGGTCTTGTGGCAATCACTCAGGAGGCAAAGCCTTAGCGATCGAGATCAAGCGCTATGGCCACTTCTGGCCTACTATTGTAAACTACTGCGTGAAGTTTTCAGCCAAGTGTGAAAGGTGTCAACGACATACACCAAAGATTTACAACCAACAGAGATGCTTTCCTCTGTCACCTTTCCTTATCCATTCATGAGATAGGTCATGGACATCGTTGGACCACTACACGCTTCAAAACAGAAGCGCTTCTTACTTGTCCTAACAGACTATTTTTCAAAGTGGGTGGAAGTTGAAGCTTATGCAAGTATCAAAGACGCCCAAGTTGAATGTTTCGTCTGGAGGAACATCATATGTCGTCATGGAGTTCCATACGAAATTGTTACAGACAACGGTTAGCAATTCATCTCCAACAGGTTCGAGACTTTCTGTGCAAAGTGGAAGATTCAACTTAGCAAGTATACTCCTCGTTATCCTCAAGGTAATGGTCATTGGTCAGCCAGAAGCAATAAACAAGACAATTCTCGATGGCCTCAAGAAACGCTTAGATGCGAAGAAGGGACGCTGGGCAGACGAGCTAGAAGGCGTTTTATGGTATAATTAATCTAAAGGCTTTTTCGGCGGAAAAGTAAAACAAGAATACATAATTTTATTTTCGTAAGCTTTCTTCGCTATGGGATATCCAGCTTGATTTTTATCGCGATTATCAAGATTCAAAGAACATTGAAAAAGCTTAGCAATCCACCATCAAATATCATAAAATGTTATTTCCAAATGTTGTAATCAAAATAATTTCATTTTGGCTTTGAAGTTGCCATACATTATTTTATTTTTGGTAAATAGTTACTATACATTATCAACTTTATCTCTTATGTGACCATTATTGAATATTTTTGAAAATCAGAATTTTATCAATTGCTTTGAACCTGGAGTCGAACCTGTACAGTAGGACCCGAACTTAGACCCGACCTAAAATTTCACAGGTATCTGAATGGATATGTTTTTAGTATATTCGATGGAACTTTTACCTGTATCCGACCCCAAAACATGTATGCCCATGCCTAAACTAGACATTGAACATAAGGACCGAATTATGCAAAACAAGTAAATAGGAGGTACACTTTGTTTTATAACTTATTAACTCTCTCATCTTTCTCTCCATTTGCTTGAAAATTCTCAATTTTGATTACGCACCTGCGTATTGACAAGTTCGATTTCGTCCTACTTGGCTCCGATTTCTCTCTTCTCAGAATCTCCGATTCGACCTATAACTTTCCAAGCTAGCTTCGTAAACTTTTCTGGCGTGTATAGAGAGTTGAATCGAGTAGGAATAGTGAGAGGAGTGTTAATCGTTGGACGAAATCGGAAGCTTTTGTTGTTGTTTGCTTTGTGGTGAAGAAGAGATGTTGGGAGCTGGATTTCAGTTGACTCAGCTACACAGAGCTCATAGCGACGTCTCTTACAGCAGATTTCTCTCTTGTCAGAAACTCCATGTTTCGTCAAGTAACCTGGAACGCTTTTTGGAATCAGTCACACCATTTGTCCCTACCCATTATCTATTTAAGGTTCGTTTCAACATTTCAAGTCTTTACCTTTTTCTTCACTTTATGGGATTAGTATCTTTTCTTATGTTGCAGACGATATTAGGAGAAAGGGGAGGCAGTGATGTTCAGTTGCAGCAACCTTACTTTGTTCTTGGAGATCTGTGGGAATCGTTTGCAGAGTGGAGTGCTTATGGCACTGGATTTCCTCTCACTTTGAATAACAACAACAACAACAAGGATCAAGTTTTCCAATACTACGTGCCTTCACTGTCCGCTATTCAAATCTATGCTGATTCTCATGTCTTATGCTCACCACTTCAAGCAAGGTCCCTTTTTTCATCTTGTATTTGTTGCTAGTGATAAAGTTTCAAGTTGTGACTATTCCTCTAAAGGTTGGAGTCGTGGTTTTTTAATAAGAATTTTGGTATGTTATATGTATCAATGTGCAGGAGGCTAGGTGAAGAAAGCGAAAGTGATTTCCGGGATTCAAGCAGTGATGGAAGCAGTAGTGAATCAGAAAGAGGACTCTGTTATCCAAAGGAGCATCAGGAAGACTCGTCTAGTGACGATGGCGAGGCTTTAAGCTCTCAACGTCGTTTGATATTTGAGTATCTTGAACGAGACCTTCCCTACATCCGTGAACCCTTTGCCGACAAGGTTTGTCTATTTTAACTCTGAATATCAAGTTATCAAGGCATATGCAAAAGTTATTAGAAACCAAAAGGATTCAGAAAACAGGTGTAAGTGTGTTTAGACTCAAATTATTAACATCTCACATTTTAAAAAAAATATTTGTATGAGACTACACGGAAGTTAGGTTCTGAAAGATGTATTTATTGATGTTTTGAGCTTCTTTTGTATAAGTTTAACTTTAAAAAGCAAGCAGTTGAAGTAACATCAAACATTTATCTATGAAAGTAATGCTATTAATTAGTCAAACCCAACAAAACTCATAGGTATTTCAAAGCATCCAATTTAGGACTATCAACTCACTGTGTAAAGTTCAAATACTGTCTACGGACTGGTCCAATTCTAAAATAATGGTACACCACTTTATCATCAGCAGAATGCAATCCTAATAGCTGTCTTATTCAACTGTGACCATTGCAGATGTCTGACCTTGCCTCTAGATTTCCCGAGCTGAACACTCTGAGAAGCTGTGATTTACTACCTTCAAGCTGGTTTTCTGTGGCTTGGTATTTTCCTTTGTACCATGCGCATGCACTTTCTTCCACAATGTTCCCCTCTTGTCTCTTAGAATACATTACTATCCTTTTGTAGGTACCCAGTTTACAGAATACCCACAGGACCGACGCTCAAGGACCTGGATGCTTGTTTCTTGACATATCATTCCCTTCACACGCCCTTTCAAGGTAAGATTGGTCTTCCACATTATTTATACAAGAAAACACTACTTCGAATCATTCTAGGTAAATCAGCCAGAAAGTAGTAATTTATTCTAGCCATGGTCATATTATCTGAATAAATTTTCATTCACTATCTATCTTTGGCTCTTGTAGCTCCAGGCGTTACAACAAAGTCTGTGCGTGCCGTGCCAAGTGAGAGTGTTGAGAAAATGGCCCTGCCTGTGTTTGGCCTCGCCTCATACAAGTTGAGAGGTTCTGTATGGACGAGCATCAAGGGCTCTGCACACGAGCTCGTAAACTCCCTCTTCCAAGCCGCACATAATTGGCTGAGGTTGCATCAAGTCAACCATCCTGATTTCATCTTCTTCTGCCGTCAGTGATCACAAATTATATGATGATGAAGAAAAAAAAGTTGTAGAAAGTTACAAAAAGGAACTCTTTATTATTACTGCTCCTGAAGAAACCATACATATAGTTGGGAGCTTCTGTAAAATGGTGATGCACACAGAACGCTAACCCTCTTTTTATTGTATAACATGTTTTTGCGATAAAGGCTAATAGTTGAGAGAAGAGGAGGACTCGATGGTCCTGTCTTCGGAATCTAGTAGCTTCCTTTTGATTGCATCAGAGCAGAGACGAGCCATCATACGGTGGAAGGAAAGAAGATCAGTGAGACGTTCCGCGGACAATTTGTCCATTGCTCTCTCTTGCTCTTCTTTCCTCTTCATCCTTTTCATATACACACACGAGTTCCTCACCGTTGCTCCCATCTGCTTCAACCTATTCTCCTGTTGCTTGCTTAGAACCGTGTTGGCTTGCGCCTCTAGAAGCTCAGCTACAGAGAAGCTTTTGACGAGCGTCTTCTTCTTCATCATCTCCATCTTTGTTCCATTTAGTTGTTTCTTCTGAAACGTGATCGCGGCTTTCACAAACTCTTGATAAGCAGTAGCGCATCCCGGATAATCAAACTCATCAGAGCCTGAAAGCCTCATCCTTTCGGGATGAAACTGAAGACCCATCAAGAACTCACCCTCCTCTGGTTCATATCGAATCGGATCATAAAACCCTTCGATCAAACCATCAGGAGCGTAAGCCATCGGGACAAAACGCGTCGCCAATCTCTTCACACCTTGATGATGATACGAGTTCACCATTATCTCATCCATCTCCCCGAACCATTTGTGCAACGGTGTCTCCTCCACGACTCTAGCCTCGTGCCTATGCTCATCATAATTGTCGTAATCTATATGTTTCGTAGTAGTTCCAAGTTCTTTATCGATGTCTTGGTACAGAGTTCCTCCTGCAGCTACGTTGAGAATCTGAGAACCACGACAAATGCCTAAGAAAGGAATGTTTTTTTCGAGACAGAGCCTGGCTAGAGTCATCTCGATGCTGTCTTTCTCTCGATCTATGGCCGTGTCTGATGCGTGCAACCTCTTGATCTCCTCCATTTCCTCTGTCGAGAGCTCGGATTCAGCGGCGTAGAGAGAAGGGTCGATGTCTTCTCCTTCGCAGAGGAGGACGCCATGGATGGGCTCGAAGCTCTGGAGCATTGAATGGATCCCGTTGACACGTGGCACGATGACAGGGACTGCGCCACAGGAGACGATGAGATCGAGATGGTATTCTCCGACGAAGTCTACGAACTTGTTCTTGCGGAGAGTCCGTCGAGACACGATGAGTACTCTAGGGAGGATCTTTGAGGAGAGATTATGATCATCAGCAACCACCATTTCTTGATTAATCTTTGTGTTTGTTTTTGTTGTCTTTAAGTTAATTTCTCTTTTGAGTTTGTTTTTGTTGTCTTTAAGTTCATTTCTCTTCTGAGTTTGTTTATGTCTTAAAAGTTAAAACTCTCTTTTTGTATTTATAGATTGGATTAAGGAGGCGTCGAGTCGCAGCGTACATGCAATGCACACACTTAAAGCTGTAACATCATCAGTTTTATCTGTAAGTTGTTTGGTCAAACGTTTCAGATTAGAGGCTGACGTGGACTTGTCTGGATATTCCTAATTATTCTTCTTGTTTATTAGGTTTAACTTCAAAAAAAAAAAACGTTTCATTTGAATTTCTTAGTTAGTACTATTCGGTTTCAGGAGTAGATATGAATGGATGACTCATTGACTTGTAACAATATTAGGCCTATAACATTATCTGTCTTATATTATTTTTATTATATATGCATGTTTTTATGTATATGGAAAGTGTAAGAATTAAATTATGGATATTCTGTTATCCGCTTTATAATTTAAAACATCATCCTAATCAGCCACATCACCTTGCTAATTAATTAGGATTCAGTCATTCATACGTGTAATAAGATAAGTCGATAACGTTCGTGGTCGACTTCCAACAACAAATCCGTTAGAAAGGAAATTTAAGAAGATAAGACAATCCATTGTTGCCAGCATTAAGCTCTCATGTTGTATGAGTATAAGTTAATAATACACAGCTTAGACCAGACATGCACTTCAGTTTGAGTTTCTTGAAACAGACATATTTTGTTGTGTTCACTCCATTACCATGTTGTGGTTCCCATATTCTGACATCTTTACCTCCCACGAAGGATACATCGATCAAGCTTGTTTATATAACAATTAAACTCTAAAAAATACTGAAGACCAAATTTACCAATACTTTTGAATGAGAGATCACATCGTAAGAGAGATACCAACCATAACACTTTGTGTTTCGGTGTCTGCCTGAGGATAAGATATGTAATTTTCGGAGAGAAGAAGAAACCCATAAAATTTGAGAAAACAGCCGAAATAATCATAAAATGGTTCGTATCATGGTAACAAGAGGGTGTACCATATTTGGAGCTCTGTTGGGATTTCGCATAAAAATGCAAGTGAAATCATATCCTTTATTGTGTCTTGTTCGAAATATTCAAATCAACAATAGGATTCAGAAATCAGAACGAGAAAGAAGCTTCAGAGTTTTTGAGCTTAGAATGAAAGTAGAGTATCGTTTCTTCTTGTGATTCTCAGCCGGTCCACGTTTTCTACCAAGTCCCTGCCAGATTACAATTTACACATTTATCTCAGTAATTTACAAGTTTGTTTATACTTTATAAAGAGTCTTAAGAGCTTACTTCCATGGAACATCTCCAGCATTCCTCCATGTACCTTCTTTGTCTCTGTACACCAAAGAGAACTCCGACTCTGTCTCGAACAATCTCAATCCTGACACACTCTGCATCCCTGCAGATTGTAACGGATATGATCAATGATCATCCGGCATAAGCCCATTAGGTTCAATACAAGTGATTCATCTTTGAATCACAAGAGGAGTAGCAATATTTAAAGTACTTCATGTGCAACGAACGAAACTGGCACTAAGTATGGGGGAAACACAGGAAATAAGCTTCGCATCAAAAACCTCACCAAACATGTCCTCTAGTTGATGAGCAAGAGTTGAATAGCCTCCATGATCAAGTACACAGACCTTGCGACCTACCACAAATCCATCCATGGTGACCTTTACATAGCCCCACTTACGTCTGCTTCTTTCATTACTCCAATATTCTTCTTTACCACATTTTCCATTTCCAGTTTCGTGACTCAAAAGAAAATTGCTACAACTGGACGGCAACCCATCTGTAACTTCTCCATACTCGCCCAGACCTATCACTTTGATTCACGTATAAATAAATATAATAACTAACAAGAATGCTGCTTGCTGTGAAAGTGAAAAATATACATAATGATGAAGCGCACACTCTTGCCCACTGGGGGAAACTATTGTTATAATACACACATCAAATGAAATAGATTTCGAGCAAGAATGATCATTCATGTAAATAGTAAACAGCACACAGCGTTTCAGAGAAATTCTACTAAGGAATCATGTTATCCATTTTACGAAAGAGCGACTTATCACTTTAATTATACGTTAGCTGTAATGTAATGGAAATACTACTAGAAGAAAGAAAGAAGCTCACTTTGGCCAGATGGGTGGTAACTCTCATGTTGTATGGTACCAAGGCTGAGACCTAAATCGATTAGGCCGCCACACTCCATGGTCTGAGAGTAATATGGATGATACTTGAGCGAACTGGGGAAAACACCCGGTGGGTCTGACTCCATTGTTGCTTTCAATAATAGATAAATATTCAGTACGGAACAGAAGAAAAAAAATGGAATAAAAAGGTGAGAGAAGAATGATATGGATTTATAGCAAGCAGCTAAGGCTGAAAGTGTCAGGAGAGTTAAAGAGACATAATTGCAGACAGGGAAGAGACAAAAGACAAGAACCCATTACCAATCACGCAAGGGTCAGCTTGTGGTCTTTTTGTTGTTTGTCTGATCCCACTAAGTGCAAGGGATGGGGAGGTCAACACAGGTCCAGATTAAACCCATACATTGCTGCAATATTTCTGGCCAGCTAGCACAAAAACCTGAAATCATCAGTGTGAACCAATCCAGGATTGTACACTACTAATTACAGCAGACAAATCTCCATCTAGTGAACTGTCTTAATGATATCATAGTGTCGCCAACTCAATGTCTCAAGTCAAAACCTGAAATCGCTCAACATCAAACATGTTACAGAAGAAATATGTAAAATCGTACTCAATGACTCTGCGAGATAGAGAATCCAACGAATTAAAGTGTGGATAGAGATAGAAAAGAACTCAGTATGGTCTTACATGATGGTAGAAAGACAGTATCTTTCAAAAGACTGCTCTGGTTGTTAAATACTAGACAGTTCAGTTTTATCATTACATCATGTCTCCCACACCTTACTGAGAAGTAGGGATGTGTGGTTGGTGGATCCGAGACAGAAAATATACATACAATCCATGTCTGTACAATTGCTCTCATGGGTAACTTAAGCCCTCCAAAGAGAAATGGTACAAGGAACACACACTCGTTCTTCTAAAGACAACTGTTCAAATAAACGGCTCATCGCCATAACAAAACAAGGGAAATCGTCATAGTAGACATGAGCTTCCAGCATCTCATTCAATGCTTTTCCTAATTCACACGTGTATGACTCGAAAAAATTGCCTCCTAAGCTAATGTACAGTTTGCCCGGATACTAAATGTACATGTCTTAAACGAAAATAGAATCCTTATTAACAGGAGTTCCTGATACACTTCTTAGGTACTAACTGGACATCATCTTAGCGCAACGTCTACATGCGCATATAGCATGGGAGGAATAGAAAACCCCAGAAAGTTTCACTTATGCGGAATCATGATGGCTAAGAAATTCAGTTATGCAAGGATAGACTTGCTCCACTGCCTGCAGTGATATTATCAGAGAAACGACTGTGTCAAGAAACAAGCGTGCACATAATATGGCAATGAACAAAGTTCCAACATAAGAAACCTAGAAATGCAACATACCAGTCGTCCTCCAACCAAATCATAGTGTGCATAATGCGGTCCATCTGGTTCTCCAAGTAGCTTATAAGTGACCAGGTTCTCGGGAAACAGCTTAACAGTGTCTGCCATATTCACAAGCAATTGTAATGGTGAAAAATCATAATGCACTTGCATACTAATCAACTTAAGTAGCTTAAGATTTTATCTGGTATGTGTAGAAAATATCATGAAAGCTACTGAACCCATGTGTATCTTCTACAGCCCCTCATAACTCAAGCAATTTAGTAACAACATCGTAGAATCTAAAATCAAATGCATATCTGGGATTATGAATTGTTTCATGCATATATTATGTGTAGCTGTTCATCTAAGCTCAATTTCTTAATAACCACCAATTTAGTATACCTTCTACAGCCACAGGAGGACAGATCAAGTCCTGATCACCTGCAAGAGCTAAGACAGGGACACTGGTTCTGGAAAGATGATCTTTGTAGTAAAATTTACCACTACGATCACGTAAGCCTCCCTCACGAAAGGCGGTTGTCAGCTGAATAAGAAGTTTTGCAGGTATGGTACCTAAAGGTTGCAAAACAGAGAAACCATTCAAAATCACCATAAAAGAAGCAAGAAATAGAGGAAGCAACTATCTCTTGCATAATCATCTCATGGCAATACATCCAGGCATCTTATAGTAACTCTTCGACATTTTCCTTTTTCTTAAGGCGGATACACATCTTTTCCATTTAAACAACATTTAGAAATGTACTACTAAAAACTCACATGCTTAGATGGGATGAAATATGTGTACTTACAGAAGTTATTCAACACAAGCTTTTCTAACAGTTCAGGGTGCATCATATCCGCTGCTGATATCAAATTGTTCAGCCAAGATAATACATATGGAGGACGTGTCGAAAGAGGAAAAGCTGCAGCCAACAGAGCACCCAAAGGAACAACTGGAACACTCAGAGCTTGAGCAGGATCTGCCTGAAGAAGAAGTTTCTAGTAAGTTTGCCACAGAAGAACTTAGTTGGGCATCAATTCTTACAGAAGAATCCAACACAGAGTGATTAAACCTAAATGTAACGTACAAGAGGTATGAGCAGTTTGAGGGCAGAATCTGAAGTTGTGTAATCAACTGATGAAGCCAAAGTTGCCACAGCTGCCAGGCAAGGTTCTCGTCCCTCAGAAGCTAATGAAATGGAATAGAAGGAATGAACATATGAGCCTGTGTTTTCAGGAAAATGAAATCTGATGAAAATCCAATATCAAGATGAATATTAACATACCACAACGTGACAGCATTGCATAGAGTAGGATACCACCCATGGAGTGCCCAATTGCGAAAAGTTTACCGTCCTTGGGCTTGCATTGCGCTCTTACATACTCAATCTATAGCAAACCAAAAACAAAACACACAGTTAAGAAACAAATCCAGAAACGATTATGCGAAGGATTCAGCAAGATCAATGTCGCCTTACCGCAGCAGGGACATCCTCTTCCAGGTAGTGATCGAAATCCCAGTCATATTTAACGATCAAATCAAGTTGCTTCTGAAAATCTTCTATAGTAGAAGTGAGGCGTTCTTGTAAATCAATCAACTGAGGGGAGACAGACCTTTGACCATCGTCGAGAAGATCCACGAGGCGTTGGGTTAATTCTCTGAATTGGTTACCAAGTCCTGAGTTTTGCCTTGACTCGATCAAACTCAAAACCTTTGATCGAATCTCATTAAAGCGCTCGTACAGCTGAGAATCTTCTAAAAGCATAGCAATTTTGTCAAATAACTTAGCAGACATGAAGACTGACTGACCTTCACTGAGAAAGCCAGAGAGTCTTTCTGACAAACGCATAAAAGTTGCTGTTAATCTCGCCACAAGCTTTGATTCGTCCCAAGCCGAGGCTTCGCCAACAACAGAAACACCCGTAGAAGCTGGTGCGCTGTCCACGATATCAGTAGCAGGCTCTTCAGCTGCAGCTTTGGCAGTAGATTCCATCTGATGGGACAATTGGTGAGCAGATTCCTCAACATCCTTAAGATCAGATACTCGTGTACTCAAGCCGGCTCCACGAACCTCAAGAATCCACGTCTCAAATCCCTCACCAGACATATGTCTTGCAAAAGAGGACTGCAATTAGGAAAGCAAGAATCAAATATACTAAGAGGTTTTGGCCAACAATTAATCTTGAAACTGGGAGTTTTTGGGTCAAAAATCAAAAGAGCTCATGATTGTTAGCGTGAATGTAAACCTTAACGAAACAGATTCAACATCAGAACGAATGGAAAACGAAAAAGCAACATACACCGGGAGATAAATCGTATCCAATGGCATTAGTTCCTACTCCAGACAAGAGCAAAAGCGGGTGATTCCTCTTCGGAGCCTGAAGGAGAAGAAGAAGAAGAAGAAGAAGAAGAAGATAATTCTTGGTCACAAAAAACAGAGAAAAAGATGGTGGTTGGTGAATGGGAAACCTGAGGAGGAGGCAAGTAGCGCCAGAGAGCGAGACGCCAGTCGCTGTTGGGAACGGATACGTAATGAAGCTCGTCGGCGGTGCAAAGCGGCGGTTTGGTAGGGAGCTTAACGGAGGAAGAGAAAGCTCTCGGTCGAAGCAACGTCGTGCGATGAAGACGGAACGAAGGAGCGACGGTGCCGATTGGGCGGAGGAAAAAGACGGTGGAGGAAGCCCAGCGAAGAGCGGAGCGGATCTCTAAGGTCGGCATCGTAGCCATCGGTCGTAAACAGATTTTGGAAAAATGAGTCGCTCTTCGGTCTCCGGTACACGTGGAGAGACGACCGATGATGATGAGGATTTTGACTTTCTTCCTTCTTTGGGCGGATCTTAATCTCAAAGAACCTTCCTCAACAAATTTTAATCTAACTAATTCTCTCTATTCTAACTAACCCCAAAATTATTTTCTTTCATCTTTACCCCTTTATATTAATTAATATTATACTAACAATCTAACTAAATACCTAATTAAATTACCTCACAACCAAAATAATTCTAACCTACCTAAACCTTCCACGTGCCCCTTCCTCTCCTCCTCTTCTTCCTTTCTCTCTCTAGCTGCGTTAAACGCAACCAAAACAGAGCAAGCTCCAAGCTTCCAACAATAAAATCAAAACATTAATTCCCCTCTTTCTTTAATTTAATTTTGAATTCAATTAGACAACAACCAAACACTAACTCTTTTCCTCTTTCTCTCTCTTTTTCTGCTATGAACGAAAGAAAACAGAAGCTAAAAAACAAGATTGATTCTTCCTCTCTTCCTCTTATTTCTCTCTGAATCGAACGATGTTGATTCTATTCTTCTCCTCGTTATTCTCTTCCTCTCTTTCCTCTCCTTAAGTGGCAAAGAACAACTAAACAAAAAACAGAAGAAGCTTCGGATTGGACGGATTTGGAAGCTTCCTCATTGTTTGATTCTTCATCAAGTTGTCGTCAATCCGTCTTCTTCTCTATCTCGGTCGTCGTCGTCATTCTTCTTTGGTTCTTCATCTTTGTTATAAAAAACAGAGGCAATTAGAAAAAACAGAGGCAATTTGAATGTGGAGGTCGTCAACGGGAGAACATAGATGAAGAGGAAGAGGTAAGTGCTGGATGGTATGTAGGATTACTTAAACTACGTTGGTAATTCTCTCTGCCAGGTATGACTGGTAATAGTAGGTATGAAAGTGTTATTTTATTTTGGTACGAGTCTCTGCCAGATATGACTGGTATGACTAGGTATGAATGTGTTATTTTATTTTGGTACGAGTCTCTGCCAGATATGACTGGTATGACTAGGTATGAAAGTGTTATTTTATTTTGGTATGAATCTCTGCCAGATATGACTGGTATGACTAGGTATGAATGTGTTATTTTATTTTGGTACGAGTCTCTACCTTATATGACTGGTATGACTAGGTATGAATGTGTTATTTTATTTTGGTAAGAGTCTCTACCAGATATGACTGGTATCACTAGGTATGACTACGGTTTATGGTTTTAGGTTTGTTCTTCCTCTCTCTTTTTTGTTAATTTTCATGATCCCTAAGTCCATATATATAGCTAATTGATACTTAGGGACCACATAAAACATATAAAGTTTAATAATGAAATTAGAGAAAAACACATTTTTTCCTAAAATATACCTCATACATAAGGATAATGTATGAGTACAAACCTCATTGTTATGTCAAATACGCAAAAATAAAGTTATTATACATTTGAACACACGAAATGATAGTAAATATGTTTCAATGATTACATTAGAGTAGTCCTACTGGAAAAAATATGATTTCACTTAAGTATGACTAATAATATGTGAAAACCACCCAAGTATGACTATGTGTAAAATGGTCATACTAAAAAACTAAGTATGACTATGTTTAAATTTTATATATTATTTAATAGGCTTGATGGCGCATGTGTTAAACATGCTTATTTATAATAATTTTTAAAAGTTTTTCACACGTTTGCGTACACTTGTTAGTTAGACCAGTATGACCAGTTTTCTTTTTTTATGCTCACTTGTTAGTTAGACCAGTATGACCAAATTTAGAACTTTTGTTAAATAATGTTTATCATTACGATTTCTTCCAAATTGTTTCAAGGACCTACAAAACAACAACAAAGTACCTAAAAACAGTTCCATTAAAACAACATTCCAAGTTTCTCTTTCGTTGTCTCCTCTGATTCAGCTTCCTTCTCTTTCTCTGTGTCCATCTTGACGCCTTCGGTTTCCTTCACTGTCTCTTCTTGATTTTTTTCCAGAACCACCACCTTGCTCTTTCCTAGAACCATCACCTTGCTCCTTTCCAGAACCGCTGACTTCTTCAAACCCTCCATACTCATTCTCAGCCACTCCATATCAGTCCGAATAACGTTTCATTTCAGTTCTAAGAGTCTTCACTTCACCATACCATTGGCTAACTTTCTCTTTATTCTTTCTAACCATTTCTACAAAAAGCGCAACAAAACAAAATCCTTAATTTCATAATCGCAATCCAAAACAAAACAAACCCATCCGATTATATGAAAAGTCGAAACCAATTTCATTCCAAATCCTAATACAAATCTCTAATTTCATATCTGAAAATGCACAACCAAAACCAAAACAAAATCCATTAAATTCTCTAATTTCAGAAAATCAATTACCCGTTCACAAATCAGAAAGACAGAAGAACATAGAAACAAGAACATAATCAAACTCAGGCACAACCAAAACCAAAACAAAATCTATTAAATTCTCTAATTTCAGAAAATCAATTATCCATTTATAAATCAGAGAGACAGAGGAACATAGAAACAAGAACATAATCAAACCCATTTGATTCTCTTCAATCTCTTCAAACCTAGATTCATAGGTTACGAGATTGAAGATAATCGAATGGGTTGAAAACGAAGAAAATGAGGTGGTACTTCTTCTCCTCTGCCAAAACGAACATAGCTTGAACAAATTCTTTTCCGCACTTGGATTTTGACGGTCCAAAGTTGGAGTTAATCGATCTCTGATGATCGAAGAACAACTTCCACTCTCTTATAGAATGTAACCGAATTGTATGTATCATTAATTAGTTAACATCTATCTTCAAAAAATAATAAATAATAAGATATAGATGAAGATGAGAGAAAATTGGGATGGCGACGATGGAGAGGTAAGACGGCGGTAACGAAAAAGTGATACGGCGGCGGAGAGGTGATGCGGTGGTGACAGAGGGTGGAGAGTTAAGCCAACAATGGAGGAGATAAAGAAATTGATTTTACCATAGAGAAAGGAGAAGGAAAAAAAAGGTTTGTGATCGAGAAAAACAAAAATGAATTTAGGTTTATTTGGGTTAGTTTAGATCCATATTTTGGGTTGAATTTCGGTTTGATTTTAGTTTTGGTGGCACGGTTTGTAATTTTGAAGATTCATTAAACCTTTATTAGTCTTTACTCACGTTTTGACTTAAAAAAAATGAAAAACAAATTATTTATTAGGAGGAGGTCATTTTGGATTGAAGTTTTTGTGAAAGGGTTACTTCATATTAAAGTCCTCTTTGGGCCTCCCTTTTTCAACCACAAACCCACTTAGATTTGGGTTTCCGGAGACGAAAAAAGTGAAGTGTAAAGTAAGTAAAGAATTTTGATTTTGAATTTTAAACTCAACATAAACAGAGACAAACAAAACAGTTTTTTTCTTCAAAGAATCAAAACTATTTAAGATATGTGTTGATTAAAATAAATTAATCAATAACAGTAGATCAGCTAAATAGGAAAATTAATCTATTTTAACTGGTTAATTTTGAAATGGGAAATTATTTTAAAGCGGCTAAATATATTAACTAAATAATTAAAAATGTATATGTAACTAAGTAGCATCTTAATTTTTAAACTTGAATTTAGTGATTGGATCAATTATGTGGTTAGTTACTACTAGATTAAAAAACTCAGTCTCTGAAAAACAAACAAAAACCATAAAGCGAAAGCAGAGGTAGCTTTTTCTTTATGGACCAAATGTAACTTTACCTTTGAATTTTCCCGGAGAGATATTCCGTTTTCCGCTTCTTCCATTGCTATTTTCCTCAATTCGTGTGTGCATTTCCGGCGTCCAAAGGTACACTCATCGTCTTCTCTCTTGTAACTAATGGAATTTGAGACGCAGATTATAGTGGTGGACTTGAGAATTTCTGTGTGTGACCATCGTGCATTTGAGTTAGACAAAATTCTCCTTTTCCTGTGTAGTTAGAGATAAAGCATGCCCGAAATCCAGTTAGGTTCTCATACGATACGATCCCATGGAGTGACGGTTGCGAGGTTTCACATGCATGACTGGCTCATTCTTCTCCTGCTTATCGTCATCGAAATTGTTCTCAATGTCATTGAACCATTTCACCGTTTTGTTGGAGAGGATATGCTCACTGACCTCAGATACCCTCTCCAAGACAACACCGTTCCTTTCTGGGCTGTCCCGGTATGTTACTTTTCCTAAATCTATTGCTCAAGAGTGGACCTATCCTAATTCCTCTCTACTCTATATGTGACAGTTGATAGCAATTGTGCTCCCTTTTGTTGTCATTTCTGTTTACTACTTTATCAGAAAAGATGTTTATGACCTGCATCATGCAATCTTAGGTACCTCTTTCTTTCTTCTTGCACTAATGGTTATTTTCATGTTTCAATTCTTCATTTATAACATGGGTTTTTCAGGTCTTTTGTTCTCTCTACTCATAACCGCTGTTATAACCGATGCTATAAAGGACGCTGTAGGTAGACCTCGTCCTGACTTCTTTTGGCGTTGTTTCCCTGATGGTAGAGTGGTCAGCAACTTCTTCTCCTTACTCTTATAACTTTGTGGATAATCTCTAAAACTAGCTGATTCTAGTTGTGTTTTTCCATGAGATTCTAGTTCTTTCACAACATCACGAGGGATGTTATGTGTACTGGTGATAAAGACGTGATCAAAGAGGGACACAAGAGTTTCCCCAGCGGACACACATCTTGTAAGTTATTGTCTTTTGGGCTTGCTGTAATTAGTGAATGTGCACATATATAGTTTATGTTTTCATATGCACAACCTAAGATTTGAGTCATGTAACCTGCAGGGTCGTTTGCTGGTCTAGGCTTTTTAGCGTTGTACTTGTCTGGGAAAATCAGGGTGTTTGACCGCAGAGGGCATGTTGCGAAGCTCTGTATTGTGATCTTACCTCTATTGGTTGCAGCATTGGTTGGTGTATCCCGAGTTGATGACTATTGGCATCACTGGCAAGATGTCTTTGGAGGAGCTATCATAGGTTTGTTATTATCAAACTCATGTTCCTCAACATTGCATGAGAAACTAAACTGACGAAGAAGAACCAATCTTTCTTGAAATGTCCAGGAATAACAGTGGCCTTGATTTGTTATCTGCAATTCTTTCCCCCTCCATATGATCCAGATGGTGTGTGACTTGGAGCTTCTTCTCTTCCGATCAATTCATTTCCAACGAACACTGATCTCTCTATGGATTCCTTACAGGTTGGGGACCTCATGCGTACTTCCAGATGTTGGCAGACTCGAGAAACGATGTCCGAAATTCTCAAGGAACGAATCATCTAAGCGTGAGGCAAGCGGAGATAGAGAATGTGTACGTTGAGCAACAAGAGACTTCCATGGAGATATCAAGAACCAACTCGCGAGACACCACCCGAATGCTAGATAGCCGTTAACTTGAGTATTTGTTGAAAGCCCCATTAGAGGCCCAAAATGATGTAAAAATAGAAACGCTAGAAGGAGGGCTTGAACCTCCGACCTTGTGGTTAACAGCCACACGCTCTAGCCATCTGAGCTATTCCAGCTATTTGTTGACTATATACACTATTAAATTCTAATAAAAGAAATTTGAAGTACTAAATAACCTAATACTGTACTGTATGTTTAACGATCGATTAAGAAATGATTTTGGTTTAGGGAACCGATTTATCTTTCAATGGCAAGAAATCGAGTGTTAGACAAAGAATGAACAAATGATAAAAAAAAACAATAAATTGTATGGGCAATTTCCAAAGATATCACTTTTTTTAAGTTTTTTTCCAAAAATACTACCTTATAATTTTTTTTCTAAAAATACTACATTTTTTCCAAAGTTTTAAAAATACCATTTTTTAAAAAATTTATTTTTAACATTTAAAACTAAACCCTAAACCCCAAACCTTACCTCCTAAAACTATATCCTAATTTTGGAATAGTTAACCCAAACCCAAAAAATTTAAATTCTAAACCTTAAAAATCAGAAGCACTCATGTGAACATTGATTTTAAACATTTTTGTTAAATTTTATGGGATTCCAACCTTAAAAATCAACTTTTTTAAAAAGGGAAATTGGCACTAATAATAGGATTTTGGCCAATAATTAAGTATCTAACATGTTATAGAAACAAATTAAGTAAGTAGTATTTAGTTCACATACAATTACTATTTTACCCTTTTCTTATTTTACAGATTTTTATTAAAAGAAATTAAAAAAAAAATTAAAATCTAACCTAATTTTACGCCATCAACATCTTCTTCTCCTTTTCATTTTTTCCTTCTCCTCCTCTCATCATCGTCTTCTTCTTCTTCTTCTTCTTTTTTATTGTTTTTCTTCACTCCTCATTATCATCATCATCACCACCATCATCATTTTTTCTCTTATTCTTCTCCTATTTTTTTATAGATTCAATTTTGCAATTTACTTGTTAGTTTTCTTCTCCTCAATTATTTGTCTTAACTCGTTGTCATGGATCATAATCTCAAATCGTGAATTAAAGGTGTTTCTTCTTCTCTGTTAGACTAAATATCTTTCTGACACATAGTTAACTATACATATTATTTTTTTCACTATAATTGAGAACTATCTTTTTTGATAATAGTTAACTATTTATGTATGTTATCTTTTCCATTATGCAAACTGAACGTAGTCAACTATATTTATTTTTATAAATAACTATTATAATAACATATTCATATAGTTAATTATATGTTATGAAGTCAATATTTTTAATTATATAAATGAGAATATAGGTAACTACGTTTTGAAAATAGGTAACTATGTTTGTTTAAATAAGTAACTATTACAACAACATATTCATGTAGTCAACTATATTATCAAAACGGTATAATAGACAACTATGATATGAAAAAGTTAACTATACTTTTAAATTGATAACCATATTCTAAAAAATATTTAACTAAATAGTGTGCGATAGTTAACTATGTTGTTTCAACAATAGCTAACTACATATTAACATAGTTATCTGTTATAGTTAACTATTTATTAAAATAGTTAGTTGTTATAAATATGTTTTTTCGACGCTTGTTTTTCTACTCCAAATTTATTTTGTTTGAATGCTAGTTATAGATCTACTATTTCATAGATAAAAGAGGTCAATTTTCAAGAGATAAAGAATATAATATTTTTAAAGATTTTGTTTTTAGTTGTCAATAATTATCACATTTAATGGTAATTATCACATTTAATACGGTGATTGATTCTTAAAGATTCAGATTTCTATATTTTCTGCATAAAATTAACCCAATTAAATAGGGGTAAAATCGTTATACAATTGCTTCTCACAGTTACACACCTAAATATAAATCACGTGATGTTATATAGCTAATTTTTTCCCTAAAACCTATTATTTAGCTAATTCACCCTTTAAAAAATGGTATTTTTGGAACTTTGGAAAAAAATGTGGTATTTTTGGAAAAAAAACTTCAACGTGGTATTTTGAAGAATTTTTTTTTCAAAGAGTGGTATATGAGGGAATTCCTCAAATTGTATTGAAATCAATGGACTTGAGTTCGGAGTGAGGAACAATGAAATTAAAATACAAAGAATTGAGTTCGAAACATAAGGGACAAGTGATTTAGTGCTAAGTCAAAAGATATTCGTATTTGCCATGTTCTCGTTTCTCCCCTTCTCTTATATGCTTCCAAATCTCCATTAACTTCTTTATCAATATCATTGAGTTTCAGAGACTTGTAAGCTTATCTCTTCTCATGCCATTTTTTCTTAAGTTGATATAATTTGTGAACTATCCAGGTCCAAAACAATATTAGAATTCATAACAAATTATGACTAATACAAAGTATTTAAGCTACATGAAATTGATATATGATAAGATTTATGAAAATGATGATAAGATATTTTCTCCTTTTGTTCAATGGCATTGGCAAGCATAGGCCTGGGCATAAAAATCGAACACGAATACCCGAACCTATACCCGGCTTGAAAAACCCGAACATGTATCCGATCCGAAACTTTACAAGTACCTGTATGGGTATAAAATTTATAGATCTGATAGAACCTGTACCCGAAAGGACCCGATCCGAACCTGAACATGTACCCGTAAGCTCATGCTTATATATCTTTTTGTCATATTTTTAAGTAGTTTGAAATTTAGATTTAGTATATTTTGTCACATTTGTAAGTAGTTTGATATTTAGATTTGGTATTTCAAATGTTTTTGTGTTGTTTTTGGTTCAAATATTTTTCATATTACATGTTATTTTTTGTAAATTTTGGGAGAAAAAGAGTTTAAGACACAAGTGAACCTAAAAGTACAACAACAACTCAAACATGTACCCGAACCTGTACCCGAACCTATACTCGAGAGAACCCGAACCTGTATCCGACCCAAAACTTTATAGATACCTATATGGATATAAAATTTATAAACCCGATAAAATCTGTACTCGATAGAATCCGACCCGAACTCGACCGAATACCCATTTTCCTGGCAAGCATGTTTACATCTTATTTTCTTATTGTCAAAAAAGGTAAAAAATACGAAAGGATATTTGTGGGGTTCAAGGCCCATGCGCTCGTTACGAAATGACCCAGGCCGTTTGGCCTTTTCCTTGATTTTAGGAAATCTATTTTCTTACTATTTCATAATTCACACACTTTTTCCTCCTTTGAGTATCCAATGATTGTTTTTTTCTATATTTTATGACCATTTTAACGAGCAAATAATAAAATACGAGACATTTTATTTAGGCTTTTGATGACTTTGTCCAATGAGATTTGCACTCCATGTCTTGGATTCCTCTTAAAAGTCATTCTTTTTCATCCCCTTTTACTTTTTACCTTTGTTGAATTATGCAAAAATCTATTCTATTTTATCATATAAAAACTCTATTTGAACCATTGATACGTACTAGTTTTAATTAATTAGTTATATTAGTTATTTGTTAAATTAAATTAAGTAGCTGCATATGGGCTGGAACTGGAAAACAATGGGTTAGTGGATAGTTGTAATTTCACAATTCTTCAACAATCCAACGAATATGTACAATTCTTCTTCTTCTTCGTCTTTTGATCGAGACCACAAGCATATGTATATATAAAATTAGTGTTACAAGCTTGATTAGTGGAGTATTATTTTGAAAACTCATACTTGAAGGATTTATTCGTGTAAAATTATGGCTTAAAAGTTAAAGCAAGCCCTTTGACTTCCGTTACTCACACGGGTCTCTCCTACTAATTTTTATATTACATTTTTTCATCATCTCACAAAAAGATAATCAAACTGAAAAATGGAAAACAAATGAATGACGCAGAAAGTGGCGTTGTGATGATGTAATACAGTCTTATCTGAGTAGTGCGGTGTGTGGACGGCTAGGATTGAGGGAGGTGATGGAACCTGGTCCCTCTTACGCGCAAAAAAAAGAAATTTTACGTGAGATCAGTGGAGGGTCAACGTAAATAGATATAAAGGTGATAACTTTTTGTCTATTTAGTCACTAAAGAGTAAAGATGTTTGACAAAATATGTAAAAAAGCTTACTACACGATGAAATTTGAGACCCACCTGTGACTACTTCACCATATGCACGTCCTTCTCAATTCAGTTTTGGTTTCTTGCTTTTATCTTTCAGACTTTGAGTGCCTTTCAAAAAATGTTTACGTGACTACAACACCATGAGCGTAATTATTATACTTTTGAGGTTAATTAGTGAATCTATTCCAATGGATCAGCCGGTCAGCTCTTCAAATCGGTGGAATTGAGATGGGTTTGGGATTTGATAAGTGGATATGTGCGTTGCATTGGGCGATGAATGAGTAAACCCAAATAGCACACAAAAACACACACATATGACATATGTGTGTGAAAAATATGAAGAGTACGTACGGCGACATAATGACCAAATGAGGAAGGTCCATTTATTTGTCTCCTCAAACCCGAACATCCAAATCTATTCACGGCTCTCCACATTTTGTTTTTGTTTGTACATGCAAAAAAAATACTAAACTTTAGTAACGAATAAGAAAATAACATTAAGAAGAAACGTCGGTAATGACTAGTATGTCGAATGAAGTGTAATGCCAAAAAAATAAAATAGTGTAAACGTTTTAATTGAATAGAAATTTGATAAATAATTATAAGATGCTAGTATTAAATTAACTTGTGTCGATTCATGATTGTTTTCGTTACATTTTAAACATGTGCGGTGATGCGTTCATCATACTAACTAGATCATTAGTCAAAAACATAGAAAGAAAGAAGAAATTCTACAAACGTTATGCATATGATAGTTAACAAAATAAAAGAATTATGTTAAAATCATATATATAATTAGGGAGTCCTCTCTTTATCTAAGGTGTCCACATAGGCAAATCATTTTTTACAATTAATTTTAAATTTAAGTGTCATTTAATTCATGTTTATGTATATATATTCTTACTTACAGGTAAAAAAAATCTAATTAAATATAAAATACGAAAATAAGTCAATAAATAGCTAAAAGTAGTACATGTAAAATTAATTTGAGTATTTTATTGTTGTAAATATAATTTCAAAAATAAATGGATTTTATAATAACAATATTCAGTTTCAAAAATTGGAAATATGTACATTAAATATACATATCAGAACAAATGAATAAAAATATAAACAACATCAAAGAATCAAATAAAACAAATCTAAATAATTTGAATGTCAAACGATTGTTAAGATGTTGTTGATCTAAAGAGAAATAATATATATTGTTTCACTACAAGGATATTGAACCATCTCACTAAAGATTATATCGTTTATGTATATTTATTGTTACTAATAACTACTACACTTTAATTAAATTAAAAAAACGAAAATCAGTAAATATATGTAGAGTTTAAACAAGTAAGTAAAAAATGGGTTAAACAAGTAAAATAAATATAATGTTAAATTCTAAACAACGGGTTGACCTTCTTGCTTAAAAGTTTTTATATATATAATCAGTTTAAGAAATTGGAAATATGTAAAATAAATATACATATAAAAACAAATGGATAAAATTATAAACGACATCAAAGAATCAAAGAAAAAACACCTAAATAATTTCAGTGTCAAACAATTGTTAAGGAGTTGTCAATCTACAAAAAGAATATATACTATTTCACTAAAAAGGTACTGAACCATCTTAGTAAAGATGAGATAATAGGATGAAAATTTGGAATATACAAATTTTTCATTATGTTATATTTGAATTTTATGAAATGATGAAAGACAAAATTTAAAGTGTTATAATACCATTATTTGAAAGATAAGATGTATACACTGTAAATGGTAAAATCAAAATTTTGTCGTTAAGTTAATAAAATTATAAAACTCATGTATCACGCAAACGATGTTTTAGGATTATTTAAGTATTTTATTTTCTAAACTAAAAATACAATAATGAATATATATCATTTATAATAAAATCCATTAGAAAATAATCAAAACATTATGAGTTTACATATAAGAGCAATGAATAAAAATGTAAATAAATGACATGAGATATAATCAAACAAAAATAGATTAAATGATTCAATTATTAAGGCATCATAATTGAGCTTCCGCCGATTGCTATGAGGTTGAAGGTTTAATGAGAAATAGGATATATGATTTCACTAAAGGATATCAAAAACATTTAGGAGAAAGTAAAGTAAAAATTTGGAATATAAGATTTGTCTAAAAGAAAAAAAGAATTTATTCAATATAATTGAGTTTCTGGAAGTATAAAAGAAAAAATAAAAAACGCTGCAATACCATAATTTAAAATAAATAAATAATCTTGAGTTTTGATATATGTAAAGTTAAAAAATGAATGGTCGCGTTATTCATGAATTATACAACAAAATATAGGGAGAATGATATATGATTTTTATGTAAAAGTGTACGCAGTTATACACCATGATGCAAAAAAATTACCTATTTGATAATTCAATATTTGAATCAATGCTTTTAACACTAAAATCTAGGAAAAAATAAATTACTTTTAAAGTGTTTAAGAAAAAGTAAATATATTATTATGCATGTTACGCGATTATGATTGGTTAAGATAGAAACAACTAAAAATAAAATAATAAGTTTTTAGAAACTAAAAATTATTTATTTAAAATCAAATGCCAAATTGGAAGAATTTCAAAAAAGAAAAGAAAATTTCACACTCAAATTAATGATTGAACATATGATATTATAATATGTTAATGAATGTAAAAGATATATACAAACATAAATACTTTGCAGTACATGTTATATATGATATAGTTTCTAACCATAAGAAAATAACATAAAAACATCAAAAGAAACAAAATTCGCCCAACGGGCGAGTCCAACTCTAGTATATAAAATGCTAATAAAGTCCTATATCATTTTGTCAATAAAAATAGTTACTATATCATTCATTTTCAACATTTTTATGCTATGATTTAAGTATGCTTTAACTAATGTACATAAACACAATTACCTAAAAAATGTATATAACCACTAGGAAAACCCTATAACCATTACTTTAAGTTTGTATGAACAATATTAAAGAGGGCATTTGGTATAGAGTATAGACTTATAGTGAGGAAAAGAAGGAAGATGCACAACACTCAAGACCAAGACTATTCCACTATCTATCAAGCTACGTACCTTTCTATGCAACCCTTAATCAACCCTCTATTAATCTACTCTCATAATCTAATACTAATTCCGAAACAACTATTCTTCCTCTTAAAACTGTAAAAAGGGTTTTAGGGAAAACATACCCAATAGGCTCGGAGACCAAAGTTAATCAAGAATTCTTTCACATTCCCCAAGCTTATTAAATTTTCACTTTTGCCCCCTCAACAGCATACTAAACTCCAAACTTTACCCTAAAAATTATGCATCAATCACTTGAATATCATTGCTACTAATACGCAAATCATATTACTTTTATATACATATAAAAAAGTAAGAGGGACATAACCTCCTTGACCCTTTATATAAGACCCACTCATCATTCCATCCTTATGCACATTGCCTATAATATCAATCTTCTTCTTCTTTTAATTTCTGCTTTTATATTCATATATAACCAGTTAAGTCTTTTCTTTTAGAGGTCAGCTATGGTGTCCACTGAAGAAGACGATGGTCGGGGAAAATCGATGGAAGATGTTTTATGTATGAAACAATAGTGAAAACAATATTATGGATGGTTTGGAGAAAGATGGGCTTTGGAATAGTTTACGCTCTTTCATAGAAACGTAAGTCTGGGGAGAGCGAGATTATTGCATTGCTTGATGCTGGGGAATCGAAGGTTACTGGTCCGAATTTTTTTCCTTAACCCGAAAAAAATCAATTCTTATATATCTTACGTACTCTAATTAGTATTTGGTTGTTTGTGTGTGTTTGTTTAATCTACGATTATTGTTATGTGATATTATGAAATGAAGAGTGTTCTTGTAGTGATGGTATCAACAAGAGTTCAGCAGTGTTAAATTAAATATCAAATGGATTATGAGTTGAATCTTAAGGAATTAAACTAGTTTTATTTAATCGCGTCTCCTTTTCTATTTAAACCAACTAAAACAATTCTCACATGTCGTTTTCAGTTGGTAAGAAAAGCTAAAATTCAACTATATGTTTGTTATAGAAAAATGTAGAAGATGATTGATTGATTGATTGATTGATACTTTAACCAGAAAGTGATTGTTAGAAGACTCTCAATTGTTTGGAAAACAAAAAAGGCTTATTGACCTGGGCCTTAAAAAGACTCATCTATAATATTAATGGGCCTTTTTATGTGTTCTCCGAAAAAGCAAGTTTGATTCATTCACCAAAATACATACACTAATCTGTTTCGACTCCTTGAACACTTTTTTGGCAAACGGAATTTCGAGATGAAAACATTGCAACTGTATATAAACCCTTGCCACTCCTACAAAGTCTATTGTGACCAAATTGTAAAAGTAGAAGATGAAATTCGATATTCGAGCTAGACAAACATTGGTGAATCTGAAATCACAATATATTTCAATTTAGAAACCACAATTCATGAAGCGGTTTTGGATTATCTTCCAAAGATAACACTTTTGTCCAATGTCCATACTTATTGCGTAGTGAGAGACCTTTTCCCAAATCATGATTAGCTAACAAATCCCTCAATATCACAAGTCATAATTAAAGTTTACAGAGAGTGATGGAATGAGATTAGTTTTTACATAAACATAATTTTTACTCAAAAACACAAAGTAAAACAAGATCCAAAGTGTGACAAATTTGTATATTCAAAATTTACATATGAGATTTGAACAAAAAAAAAAGGCAAAAGATCCTCACATAACAGAGAAGACCTCAAAAACAAAAACAAAACACAGAGAAAAAGAAAGGGCACGCATGGTCCAACCGACCAGCCAGCCACCGTAATTTTCTCTACTTTTGTTGGGTGAATCAGCACCGTTGATTCAGAGAGAAACAGGAGATCAAATCCCTACCGACGCGTTGCTGCGTTCTGGAGACGCAATCATCGGAAACCAAACCAGATCTACAAAGAGGACAAGTGAAATTCAGATGTTGAAGCCATCCTTCTAAACACTGTTTGTGAAACACGTGTCGACATTCAAGCTTCCTCACTTCTTCTCCTTTCTTGAGCTTCGACAGACACACCACGCAATCGGAGCCGTTTTCGTCGCCGCACCGGTACGAGAAGAGCCGATTCAGGCTAAGCTGATCGGCGAGGACGATGATGTTGGCTAGTCCTGAGGCTATGATTGAGCCATCGTCGACGGGGAGACTGGAGGAAGAGCAGAGACGGAGGAGGAAAGACCGGAGACGGTTGAGGAAGACGGCGAGGAGAGAGAGAAGCATAAGAGGGATTGAATCGGAAGAGACGTCACTGAGCTGACCTTGTAGCCCCATTTCTTCTTCTCTCTTCTCTCTCTCTCTCTCTCTCTCTCTCTCTCTCTCTCTCCTATTTATATACTATAAAGCTGTCTTTGCTTAACCTTTCATCAGTTTGCTTTATTTTCCCCTTTTTTTTAATTTTCACTAAATGGGTCGTTTTTAATTCTTTTTTTTTTTTTTGCAAGATTTTTTATTCGCTAACAAATACACCAAAATTATTATTACAGAATTTTGTTTGTATTGAATTTGTTGGGAAAAAATTATAATATCATCCAACTAACACAAAGGTAGAAAATCATTTGATTATAATAAATTTACTGATTTTTAGTTATATGTATTTGTATATACTGTATACATAAATACACAAAGATTTTTTCATAGTTATTTGTGAACTCTATCATTTTTTTCTTAGTTATTTAATTTAAGTTAATGAGTTAGCCATAAATACCAGATCTTTTATACACGTGATCCGGTATTTACAAATCTTTATGTCCTTCTCTATTCATGCCCACTTCCCCCTTTTAGTTTTCACCAGATTGTACAAAACTACTTTTAGGTTATTGTGATAATGTAACTACTAAAAATATAATTGATTTTACAATTTGGTGATAACAATTTCGATTATAGGTTATTTGTTTGGTTATATAATCTTGCAGTGACGAAAAATGTCTATATTAATTTTTAAAAGGTAAATAATATTTAGAAGATACATGTAAAAATAACAAACAAAATTTCTTCTATTTTAGAACGACGGTAAGGTTTTGTTACCCTATATATGAGTAGAAACTAAGAAGTAAAATTAGAATAGTAGTGGGCGGTATGAATGTTTAATCTATAATATAACTATATATAAACAGATGGGACCAAACTTATTATGTTTCTAAGATGACATTTTTTTTATTATTGAGTACAATTTGTTGAACTGATGAAGATTTTGCACGATTCTCGTTAACTTTTTGTCTCACCACTTTCCATATTTTATACATTTCGGAACCCCAATAATCATATCAAATTATCGGTTTCTAACTTATAAATAACTAGTATTTCTACCCGTGCTATACACACGGATATATTTTTTGCTTTCATTAATTTATGTTTTACAAGTGACTATTTTTTTCCGTTTTTTTTGTTTAAATTTTAAATTGCAGAAATAAATATGAAGCATTTTCCACATGTCAACACATAATTGGTTATGTGACTTGTGATTTAGTAGTTAAGGATTTCACAACAATTGACGACTAAAAATAGAAAGATAAAAACAACAAATTGACTGAATAATTACATCTATAGATACTTTATTACAAACTTCTTACATTGTATGACACTTTGGTTTCTAGCCACACTTTCTTATAGGCTAATAACTTTTGTACCCTTTAACTAATATATCTTCTTTTTTTTCATTTCTTATTTCTCATTTTTTCTCTATTCTTCCTCTACGAACGAAAACACGAAAACCATATCATCCACATAATAACCCACAATTTTTCTAAAATTCTCTCTTTCTTAATTTCCAGAGATGCTTTTTTATCTATGTTGCCATCATAAAACCTCGCATTCTCCCCCGACATAGCGTCTGCCGCCACATCATCCCAACTTAATCAATCGTGCTTCTTTCTGATTTGCCCAAAATTAGAGATACAAATCAATCAATTGTATTTCCAAATGATCAATCATGAAGGAAAAAAGACTCACCAAAGAGAAGTGAACCAAAACCAATTATTGAGATCCGATTTTAAGAAGAAAGAATCTGGTCAAAATCGGATTCATCTTCTAATTCCATCACCAGGGCATTTCGGAATGAGAGATAGCCAGTCTCTGACAAACCATTGAAGCTTTGATTTTGATAGCTTTGGGTAAACTGGTTATGGAATTTATGAATTTTCCTAAAGTCAATTATTTTAATAACTTCCATGGACGTGTTTACGTGGTTAACAACACACGGCCAATAAAAGAATGCATATAATGTTCATGTCATGTAAAATCTTAAACAATACCTAACCATGTTAACAAAACATGTTGAATTCATTTCATAGATTTCAAGGTTCAAAAAACAAAAATAAGGCATGACACAATTATTGGATATATTCATAAGTCAACAAGAAATTACCAATGCTATGTGGTTATGTAAGTGTTCATCCACATGGATGCATTTATAATCAAACATCACATAGAATACACAACGAGAGCATTGTAGAAATTACGACCGGTCAAAAATTTATATCCACACAAACGTGTCCACGAAAACCTGTTTGAGCATTACCTAAATGTCATGAATATGAACAATATAAAATATGTAGAATGTAATGGTGAAAAAGCAAAAGCAAGTAATGTAAGGGAGAGCGAAAACAACCAGAGGTGAAAAAGCACTTTCAAACACGATTATCATATACACGTCCACGATGTCTAAGATAACACGTCCACGGTACAACTTCCACACGATTATCATATACACGTCCACGATACATCGTCCACATGGTCATCGGGTGGATACATATGCTTAGATTATCTACCACTGAAGTTAACAAATCAAATGATTGTTAACCATTGTATATTGTTCATGTCAATAACATCTTTTGTACATTAAAAACAATTAATGTATAGGTGATCATGTACATGACAATATAGACTCTTTGAAACAAGAGAAAGATTTTACACTTCATGTGATCGTGAACCTGGCACTATTGTTCAAATTTCAAAGATATGTTTTAACGAGTTTCAGATTATGAACATGACACCATTGTTTTGAACAAACTGATCGATGCTAAATTTACAATGTAAATTTGAGTTAATTTTAAAACAGGTGTGATTATCCTATAGTAACACATTTTAGATCGTGGAATTTTAGGCGGCAGGGCCACCGTAACTACCTTACCGTGGACTTAGATCGTCTTCGATTCCTTCTTTGTTGTGGTCGTCCTCTTGGCTCACCTTTAATTTCGTCACCTCCAAAAGAGATTCTTTGATTTAGAAGGACGAGCACGAGGCTTTGGCGGAGAAACCAAAAGATCTGGGATCGAGACCTCACTTGGCAATCTCGTTTTTGAATTAGAAATCGCACAGGACCTTAAGCAACAATTTGAAGCTTTTTCTAGAGTAATCATGAAGCTCTACAACAATCAATTTTTGGCGGTGGTGGAGAAAGAAAAAGACGATGATGTAGGAGGAACATGTTTATGTATAGGCGATGACTCTTCTACAATTGAATTGGTTTCATAAGAAGAAGAAAAAAACAATAATTTAATATGAAATCATATTAGGTGGAGGTGAGGGAATGAAATTTTTTTTGGATGAAAAGAAGAAGCGAGAGATGAAGAAACGAAGATTGAGAGAAAGAAAATTTTAATATGATATTAAGTCATTAAATCTCAGCCATCTAATGCTAAAAGATTACTAATTTATTAACGGTCAAGATTAAATCAGGTGACTTATACTTCTTCTTTTTTCAATTTAATTCATTATTTCATCATAAAAAAGTTGAGGGTATTTCGGTCATGATAAGCAACAAAACAAGAAGAAAATGTCTCTTAAAACACAAGTGTCCCTATGTGTAAACATTTAAAGAAAAAATGTCTTTAAGTGAAAAAGTGTTTCGATTATATTTTGTTTTAGCTATTTTCATTTTAATTTGATTAACGGAATATTTACACTTATACACACTTTTTTGGTAAAAGTTTACACTTACAGACACTTCTCATATTAGACACACTTCTTCTTTGGTTCTTTACTCTTCTATCCTTTAGTTTATTTTAATCATCATTTTCTTATTTTTGTTTCTTATCCATAAATAAAGTAATCTCTCTTCTTTCTCTTACCTCACATAAACAAAGAGAAATTTACAAGTAAATATACTTTTTGGCAAACATATTTCACAAAGAGGTACTTTAGTCCCATGCTATACTTTCTCTATGATTATTGTCCGTCTAACTAAAGCTAAAATACAAACTAACATTAATATCCATCAACATCTATTTATTATTATTATTATTATTTTGATAAAACACTTTTAATATGTTTATCTCTTCACTGAAACCAACTATTAAAGAGATGATGCATCATAGGAAGAAGATAAATTCTCTTCTAAATGATGCTTTTCAAATTCACATCGTTATTCGTTGCTTTTTTTTGTCCATGGGTTTGTCTAAAAAAATCTGAATTGGAGCTGAAACCAAAAAGTAGATTTTCTAAAAAGATTAAGGGAAAACCACCATTAAATCTAAAGTTTTTTGGATGATTATGAAGAATTTGAGAATCGTATGGATTTGGTGGGTTATTGAACCAATTTTCTGTTGGGTATCTGATTCATAGCTTTTTATTTAAATAATATGAAATTTGGAGAAGTTCTAACCTTAAAAGGAGACAAGATCAGACCAAAAATTTTGGACTCCAATTCAATTTAAACACCACCATAAAACTGTGGTTAAATTAGTGTGGACAAAGTATTATGGACAATTTGATTATGATCATAGATTAGTTAGTGTGGATCCACTACATGAAAATCAAAACCAAGAAAAAAAATGGATACACTACATGAAAATTACGGATAGAAACACTAAAAAAAATCATAGAGGGGAAGACCACGTCTTGAAACAAAAACCAAACTCAATATACTACCACCCATATGTGACCATCCAGCCATGACCGTTCATACGTGACAATTTATACGTGACCACCCATCCATGACCATCAATACATGATCCACTTAACAAGAATTGTCGGTCATTCACAACTCATAAGCAATCTTATGGTCATGGCATCAAAATGGCCAAATCTACCTCCACTCCTTCCTTTTCCTCCCCCGTGAAACATCCCACCACCACCACCATTAATCTCAGTATATTCCTCCAAATCTCTCTCTCTCTATCCAATTTCTAGAGAATCTCAAAGGATGAACATATTAACGTTTTTAATACCGGAAAATTGATTGATTTAGGTATTTTTTTTAATTAAATTGATTTCATGAGACTAACAAAAACAAATCTATAACTTTCGTAGAAAATCGAAGCACAAGCTTTCAAAGAACATAGAAGAAGGAAAAAAAACTAGAAAAACATAAGGGACAAAAAAAAGAGGAACAAAAGCGTGAATTTTTTATAGTTTCCAATGAATCCACTTTTTTAATGTTTTAATCTCAGCCATTTATCTCTAACTCTTATGTTTTCAATCAACGATCCAGATTTTCAAACACTAACTGAATATACATGTCACATGTTTATCTCCTTTTATTGTTAGGGGCGTTTTCGTCCAAAAAATTACAAAAAAAGAAAAAAAGTCTGAAAAGTACACCATCATTCAAAAGTATATTAAATGAAAGCAAAGTTTCAAAAAGTATGTATAGATGTAAGAAGTATGTATATTAAAAGTATGTATATTACTTATCCATAAATAAAGTAATCTCTCTTATTTCTCTTACCTCACATAAACAAATCATTATTTCCTCTTTCTCTCTCTTAGCTCATGTAGATATTTACAATGCTTTCCACCATTTTTTCTGATTCTAGATCACTTAATTTTTAGATTTAGAGGTTTTACTTTAGATTGGGTAAATCTAATTTAGTAAATTAGTAAGATTCATTTTCTTTGGGTTTAATAAATTTTGTTTTTTAAATCTCATGAATTGAAGATAAGCATATTTGATGAATGGATCATGGATACAACGAAATGGAAAACGGCTATAGAGAGGCTTGATTCTGAGGGGACAAGTAAGGCGAGATCTCTCTGAGTATATATTGATGAAAATTAGGCGAATTTCGAAGAATACAGATTTTGATTTTGATTGACAAACGAACTCCAAAAACGTATCCATGTGGCCACTGTTTCGTGGACAATGCAAAATATATCATGAATATGAATAATGTAAAATGACTATAACGTGTTTCAATTATAAGAATCTAATTTTGTCTATCCAAATGGACAATACAAAATAGTTATACATGGTTCACATAAATCTATTTTCTTCCATGTTTGACTTACATGACCATAAATAAATTGTGTATCCACATGGACAGTGTAAAATGGTTAATGCAAATATTAACATGTTTTAGATGAATCTCGTACATTTTAAGCTATAATGTGGACAATGAACGACCATCTGCTATGTCTCCCATGTTTGAAATCAGATGCATTTTTAGCTCAAGTAAATGTGAATTAACTCCATTAAAGCTTGTGAGTTAGATGTAGATCCAAAATTTCTTCATCGTTAAATACAGTTTATAAAATATCACTATTTTATATAATTTCTTACCTAAATGGGCTGTGATTTTGTCTTCAATTTGATTCTAATTTGGATATTTAAAAAGAAGAGGAAGAATTGCAGATTCTCGTATAAGAGAAAAAGAAGACATGGATACATGGAAGATGGGGAAGAGAGAGAGTGTTGAAATCTAGACCACACAATTCTTATCAACTTTATTAAAGCAACGGTCCAAATCATATATAATATAACTGAATATTTGTTTGTTCTTTTTATTTTAAAATAAATAAATTATTTTTGTTGAGAGTATTTTCATCTGTGTTTAAGTAACAAAACAAGGCAAAACAAGCCAAAAGTGTCTCTTACAACAAAAGTGTCTCTTTTTGTAAACTTTTATAAAAAAAGTGTGTCTAAGTGTAAATCGATTAACTGATAAACTAATTAAAATTAAATATGGTGTTAAATTACATCTATGTCAACAACAACAATAAGTTGATAACATCTTCTACTTCTGAAGGGTATTAAATAAGTGAAAAAAATGTGCGTGTAGTTTGAATCGAACAACTCTGAATGTATGATGAAAAACAAAGGATAAACATGATCATAACGAAGTTAGCTTAAACAAAAGTCACAAGAGTAAAGGGATAAATAACATTAGTTAGTCATGTACTAGAAAAATGGCATACGGCGTTTTCAAATTATCATTTTCTATATAAGTTGGGTTTCTATTTAAAATAGAAAGTGGGAGAAAAGAAGTCTCCGTTGTCGCCGTCCAAAAAGATCTGAGAATCCACCGACTGATAAAAGAAGGGCACAAGTTGGGATTAAGAAAGTTGATTAACATGGAGTATAATAATACTATTATAACGAATGCTATGGTGTTTGAACAGATAAAAAACTCCAAAAAAGGGAAGGCGTAAAAAGTGAATGAAGAAAAGGATGTATTGTCTTCATCATCATAATTAGCAAAATAGTTTTTAATTAATCAGTGATTACCAACTCCAGTTAGATGATGAGCATTGTGTGGTGTCAAAACAAGTAATAATAATTGAATAAAGTAATAACAAAAGAGCATCTCTCGTTTTATGTATGTGGAGAAGAGTCAAGTAATGGTAACGCCATTCATTTCAAGCACGATGTGGCCAAAGCGAAACCACATGTACAAAAAGAGCAAGTCACAGTCAATGACAAAAACTCAAAAGCAATCAGACCAACAATCTCTGTTGGATCCAGATTGGCCCTATTGTTCCTACTCTATGGGCTTGGCCATATTCGTTTGCAGTACTCAAGGCCCAAAACTGGTGATCAATTATTTTTTGGAAAATGAAGAATGGCTTCATGCTCTGCCTTAGATGTAACAAGTAACCAGTAATGGTAAACTGGTGGTTATGTAACATTTTAAAGTATCAATGGACAAATGAAACCAGCAATTAATTAGAAGATACGTTCTCTTCTTTTTCGCTAAAACCAAGAAGTTCCAGGTCGTGGTGCATAATCTTTTATGTAATCGGGTCAACCATTGATAATACCGCGTTTAAAGCAAAAATCGAAGTAAAAACAACTTACAACCAAAGCCTTTCTTGCTTGGTGATTACAAGATAGTATATTGTTACTTGTTTCATAGCAAGACAATGGCTATGCATGATTATGTTTCTTGTATTCCTTGGATTACATGTGAAGAAAATCAAGTTTTGACTATTTCTATGAGAGTACAAATTCGATTTCCATTCTCATATTGTTGAGCTTAATTTGACTCATCAAACTTTGAAACATAAGTGTTTTTAATCGTTTTGATAACAAAAAATAATGTCCAAACTCTAGGGGTTGGTTGTATTAGCAATTAGGATCGCATGTGGTGGATCAGTCATAGAAAACATAATTAAAGTCGTCCGTATGAATCAGAAACAAGAATGGACCACTCTTTCTACTTGTCTTCATATGTTAACACTTATACTTGAGACTGACCATTTTGAGGTTGTCCTCCTCATATCATTTCTAGATGTAGACCACACCTCTTTCTCTCTCCTTCATTGACCATTTACAATATAAACACTTAATTATCCTAAGTATATCTCGTATTGATAGGCTTATATTGGTTACAACTTTTCATAATTATATGTTGAAGGTTCTTACAAGTGTATCAACTTTATTATGAAAACATTATCACATTATTATTGGCTTCAATCGAAATGATATAATGTACTAGCGATAATATATAGTTGTAGTTGTAATGATGTTTGTTCTGACAATCATTACCATCTTAATGATTTCGAATATGATCATTTGATTCTTAATATCTCATCATTTGCTTTGACCCTAATCATTAACTCCCTCTCTCACGCTTTCCTCCTGTTTATTTACTTGTGATTAATTCTCACTTATTAGAATCCAAGAGGTTAATCTTATACTACTCCCTCCGTTCCTAATTAATGAATTTTTTACAAAAAAAAATTGTTCCAAAATAATAGAGTTTTTACAGTTTTCTATGCACTTTTACAAATTCCAAAACAAATACTGAAATACTATTGGTTAAACTTTATTGAAAACCGTAAATCGTAGAAATTAATGCATTTTCTTAATAACCGTGCATTACCTTAAACATCTATTAATTAGGAACGGAGGGAGTAGTATATTAAACAACTTTTTTTCGTTTTATTTCAAATCCATAGTTTATTATTTAGTTAATATTACCAACGATAAAGAAAAAAGTGAGGTAATGTTTGCGACAGGTGACAAGTTGTGTCTCAATCTGCATGGTCTTCTTAGGCGTGGGCATTTTACCCGGATCCGAAATCCGAACCCGAACCCGACCCGAAAAAACGGGTTCGGTACGGGTACGGGTTATGCTCAATAACCGATCGGTTATGGTTTTCCTAGTACTCGGATATCCGATCGGGTTCGGATATTATCCGAAACCCGATAGCAATCCGAAACTTTCCGACCTGTAGGCAGTCGCAACCCTAGAGACCTAACCAACTTATCGTCTACACCAGAATTGGTTCTCTTTGTGTAACTAGACTCGTCGGAACTGCTCAGATCTGGTTGTCTTGGTGAGGGTTTCAAAAACAAGATCGCCTCCAATCACAACTCCTCCCGTGTATTCGCATATCTCGATTTCGAAATTATGGAATTGCATATCTCAATTCGGATTTTACTGTGTTGCATGCTAGTTTCAATGTTTCAGTTGCATGATTTGTGTAGAATCAAACTTTAATATTTGAAAATCACAACAAAAACTATTGGGAGGCTTAAAAAAATAGAATTGAGAGTGAGATGAGAAGAAAAATAGAGGATTATAAGAGAAAGTCGATAGAATTAGGATGAAAAAGAAGAAGAGATCAAGAGAAGATGAGGAACAAAAAAGATGAGGAACGAAGAAGATGAACATGGTTTGATATTTTCTTTAATACTATTAGACTTTACCATAAATAATATTAGTTATAAGTGAAAGGTCCAACAAAGGCCCATTTTTCCAACCAGTTCGGATTGGTTCGGGTATATCCGTACCGAAGGCACCCGACTCGAACCCGATCCGTTTAGATATTATACCCGGTCGGGTCTGAAAGTACATTACCGATTTACCCGAAAAAATTTGTTTACAGACCCGAACCCGATCGGATACCCGAATGCCCAGCCCTAGGTCTTTTTATAGGAATGAGCTGTTTCTTTGTTTCTATTCAAATTTAACTATTCCATTTTTCATTTAGTGTTTTTTATTTGACTCACAGTTAGATGATTCAAATTTTTTTTACAGTTATGTGATTATAATCAGAGTTAGATGCTACCCTAAGTTAGAGTTTCCACTCTCTACATTGACCCCAAAAAAAGTATGCTAAGGTTTTTATTTTTTAAAACTATTGCTAAAGTTATTGTGATGAATTTCTAGCACTGCGACATGCCTATCACTTCACTTATTTTATCTTGAATTTATAACTACTAGTTATAAACCCTAGATTCTATATAAATCGATTTGGTCAAATTTTCCAATTCTGATGAATTGTTTTATAACAAGAGGATAGCATTATAGAGGTCCTAGTTTGATGTTTGGAACAAAAATTGTTTTACTTAAGTAATCATTTGTTTATCCTCTATAAGATAGTGATGGTGATGATAAACCGTAAACTTTTCACAATATATTTGTTTAGTAATTTTAGTAAAAAGATCAATACTTTTTTTTAAAAAGGCATGTTATCCAAATTGATTGATTATTAATATTACCACTTGCTAATACAACAATCATTTAATATGCTTTGGATTTATAAACATGAACTTGTATAATCATTATCTAATCTCTATTTGTTATTTGATTTTTACTTATCATAGGAGGAATCAAGAATGGACAAGGGAGGATGGAGAATCACAAGAGAGGATGGAGAATCACAAGAGAAAGTTATCTTTTAAAATTCCAGTTTGCATTTTAGTTTCATTATATATTTGAAGTCTTGATTTGGTGTTAGACATTACGTTGCTTTTGTTTATGTGGTTGTTTATGTATAGATTTGAAATCTTGGTTTGATTTAAACGTTGTTTTAGACATTATCTTGTTTGTCAATTTGTAACTTAGAGTTAATTGCCACATTGCTTTTGAATTTACAGGTTTGATTGAGTTAATTTCGGTTTTTGATGACAAACCCGAAACCCGCCCGAACCCAAAAATACCCAACCCGTACCCAACCCGTATTTTTATATAACCCGTATGGGTTTTGTATTCAAAAATCCGAAAACCCGATACCCGAAGTACCCAACCCGAAACCCGATTGGGTACCCGGATGCCCACACCTAATAACTACTATGACTTTCCCTTTTCCTTTCTTTGTCATTCCATAAAATAAAAAGAAATTATTTTTATACTAATTAGGGTTATTATTCTCTGCTTCTCCTTTGTACTTTTGGGAATATCTGTCAAATCAGTTCCTTAAATAAGGATATTAATAAATTTTTGCAACGTATGTGTATTTTTATTTGGTTGCAATTAAACAGTCCTTTTTGAGTTATTGTAGTATCAAACCATAAATGTCAGGTTCTTTTCAAAAAATGTATTCAGAGAGTTTACTTCAAGACAGATCGGGTGAAACTGAAATTAATTGCCAATAGACGTACTGATTTGGATATGAAATCAATTTGTATAATATTTTCTCTACAACAAAAAAAGTTCCGATTAGTAACTTATTATTACACCAATAAAAGAATATAGCGCATTATCAATCAAACAAAATAAATATAAGAGTAAATAATTTTACAAAAGGTATAAACGATATTAATATATATATATATATATATACATATATATAATTAGGGGTAATCCAAAGTTTTACCACCGGACTAATCTTCCATAACGAATGTAACCATTGAGTAGCCTATTCACCTGATTTTTTAATGGGTTTAAGACGTGACACCATTTCGACTAACTTAATAAAAGTGAAAGTGTTCCTAAAGGATCCTTCTTCTCATTTGTTGAAACGACCCGACCCGTTTTTTTCTAAAACAATTAAACATTGGTTTCGGAGTAGCATTCCCATAAATGCTATCCTCAACAACCAAGCAAACGACACAAGAAACATCGGATAACAACATAATCAATTAAACTAAAGCATTTCACTAAACCAAATAATTCAATTCGACAATAACCAATTCAAACAATTCCAGAACTACACCAATAACCTATGGCAGTTCTGAACATCAAATAACATAAACCACACAACCGAGATCCCAGATCATCCTCCTCTTCGTTGCCATGATTCCATGATCATACTTTGCCTTTACTTGCATCACATGGGAAAAAGAGATGCGTGAGTATTATCATAAATACCCAGTGAGACGGTCATCCCATCTACGATTGCACACTCAGGCACGATGGACCGCTCATGCAAACATACATATCACACAACACACAAATGGCTCAACACAGCCCAACAGATATGTGTCGATCGACACTACCACTAGGTGTCGATCGACACTACCACTAGGTGTCGATCGTCACACTCTGAACTGGCTGTCGTTCGACACACCTCATGTGTGTCGTTCGACAGACCTCATACTGGGGTGTCGTTCGACAGGCCCCTAGCAGAATCGTGGGAACCGATCATAATCCTCTCGGATCGATTTCTCCTCTGCTTCAGTACGGAAAACCTGCACAAACATCATCAACAACACAACAACAAGCAAACACAGCCACAAACAACCACCAAGAGATTAAACAACACATTTTAACCTATCACCACGCAACCCTAACGATCCATCGACCCAGAAGCCATGGTGACGCACTCACCTTAGGTTTCGAAAGAGAAAAATGATGGAATTGAGACTAGCCACGAGATCGGCCTTGATCACCACTAAAATCCACGAAATCCCACTCCTCTCCCACACAAAAGCACAACAAGAACGATTCTTTCACGAATCTAACACTCGAACCTAACACAAAACTCTGGGGATGTTTATCTCTAATGTTTGCCTCTGTTTTCCTTCAGAAAACACGGCCAAACAACATATAAACGCAACTCTAGGGTTTCCCCAAACCAAACCCGGTCCAACCGAACGATTAAAATCGAACCAGAAAACCGACCACTTAAGACCATGTCGATCGACACACACCACCTGTGTCGATCGACAACCACTCGAAACAAATCAGCCTTAAGCAAAAAAACCAGCCTGTCGATCGACACACCACAATAGTGTCGATCGACACACCTTCCAATTTTCTCAAAAATTGGTTCACGGGTGTTACATTTGTGCTTTTACTACTAGACCACCAGTCCACCACTACTTGCCATTATATTTTCTACCAAATAATACTTCAGAATATAACGAAACCAATTTTCGAAACTGATTGTCAAAACATTTTCAATATCGATAAACTAAAAAATTGGCCAAAATTATCCACAAAAATCAAAGACTTCATGCGCTTTCGAATCTTATACAGTTATACACATGGTTCTAAATTGCGTACGCGGATGTACGGTGATTATGCACTTTTCTAAAAATATGGATGTTTATACAGTTTAGGGCGACGTTTACGCGGTGTACGCGGACTTTTACACGGGATATTGGAAATTAGGCGGTCATATAAAAAAATAAAGAAAAAATCGTATTTTTTAAATTATATTGTAAACTAATATTTTTTTTATCATAAACATTATTACTTTTAGTCTATAAAGATTAAAAAAGTTAGTTCAATTGATTTAAAAATAAGTTTAGACATTTTAATTTATCAATAAATATAACTAAGTTTTTAAATTTATATTATGAGATTATATGTATATTTAAAATTATGTGTTTTACATAAAAATATATTAAATTTAATACTTGAGACTATATTTTTACTTTTTCATTTCTAAATATAAGATATATTCATATTTATAGATATATAAACCTAAAAATAATTATCCGCCTATACTCCGGCATATACGGTTAGACATTAGGCCCTCAATCTCCACCTAACGTGTTTTAAAACACTGGTTTATACCCAAATTTTCCAGTCATATTTTTTTGTTAATATCATCGTCCAAGCAGATTACATGGCTCGTGTAGGTGGATCTAACATTTTGTTAGATGTTTCATTTCAGTATAATTTCTAAAAGAGGAATTCCTAAGAATACCAAACTTTGAAGTTTTGATTTCAAATATACCACAAATTTTTCAAAATTCCAATATTAGCACTATTTGTCCAAAGTTATAAAGATACCACAAGTATAAAAGTTAAATTTTAGAGGTTTGTAATTTAATTTTTTTAGGTTTGGGTTAACTACTGCAAAATTAGAATATAGTTTTAAGGAGTATGGTTTGGGTTTGAAATTTAGGGTTTAGTTTTGAAAGTCAAAATTTTATTTTATTTTTATGGTATTTTTGAAAGTTTGAACAAATAATAGTATATTTGGAAACAAAAATATGGTATGTTTTTGTGAATTGACCTTTAAAAAAAACTACTTTTTGCATACATACGTATGAGTTATGACTAAATTTTTTACCATGATCATTTAGTGTGTTAAAGTAGAGTAGCTACTTTTTACCGCTATTTCAACTATTATATATAATCATCAAATGGACCACAAAAAAAATGGAAGACGAAGAGGAGGGAGGGGTAGTTGTGTAAAAGAGGGAAAAGAAATCGTGGGGGATACAAAGCAGAGTCGTTTTCAGATCGTCAACACAAGAAGCACAACAAGCTTAAGCGTATCTATTCCTCTCTCTCTCTCTTTTACTTTGACCGTTCCTCTTCTCATTATTCCTCCTCATCATCATCATCATCGAGCTTCTTACTTCTGATTCCAAATCAATCGTTAGGGTTCTTCTTCTTCTTCAGGTATATAATCACCATTTCTTTTACTTGTTTTTGAGCTTTATTATTTTTGTTTTTTCTTTTCACTTAAATCTTGTGCTTTTACCTCTGCACGCACAGAGACCCTTTTTCTTTCTCTGTCTCTCTGCTTTTGTACCTTGTACCTCCTCTCCGTATACACTCCATTGTCCGCCTTTTTATTCTTCAATTTCTCTTAAATCTCAAAGCTTTCCTTTTTGATTAGTTTTTCAGAAGCTATGGAACCCAATGGGTACAAGAAAGAAAGAAAGAAGGAACCTTTGGGGAGATTGAATGGTGATGCTACTGAGACTGATCTTGATCCATGGACTGCATGGGCTTACAAGCCTCGCACTATCTCTCTTCTTCTTATTGGCGCATGTTTCCTCATGTCAGTCATCTTTCTTCCTTCTTCTTCTCTTTTTCACCCTCTGTAATCCTTCAATTTTCTTCTTTGAATTGACTTAGTTGGGCAAGTGGAGCTCTTGATCCTGAGAGCACTACATCTGATGAAATTGTCACATCTGTCAAAAGGTTGTCTTTTTCTCTTTCTCTTCTTGCATACATCCCACTATCTATTCTTCTTCTTTTTCTTTTGAATCTATAGATTGACTATGTTTGTTTTTCTAGGGGAGTGTGGGCTATGATTGCAGTCTTTCTTGCTTACTCTTTGCTCCAGGCCCCTTCAACGTAATCACCTTCTCTTTTTATAATCTCCTTCTCTTGTGTTTATTGTAGATTTTCAGTGGTGGGTGATGCTGTGTCTTTTAATCAAGTGTTTTTTGCTTTATGCAGGGTTCTAATTAGGCCACATCCTGCAATCTGGCGCTTAGTTCATGGAATGGCCGTCATTTACCTAGTTGCACTTACTTTTTTGCTCTTCCAGGTTCACTTTTTCCCTTTCTCTTACAGTACCCTTGCCTATGCCTGTGATTATAGCTCTTGTTTTTTGGTGAGCAAACTCTAAAGGTTACAAAATTCTTTCCTATTAGAGACGAAATGATGCCAGACAGTTCATGAAGTTTCTCCACCCTGACCTTGGAATAGGTACTATTTTCAGAGTGGAATGCTACGTTTATGATTGACCATTCTTATTGAGTTTGCTCATGTTGCAGAACTTCCTGAGAGATCATACGGTGCTGATTGCCGTATATATGTGCCTGATCATCCAACAAACAGGTTTAAGAATCTTTATGTATGGTATCTTCTCAACGACTTCCCTTTATTTTAAACAAACTGTATAAGCATTCACTTCTCGTCTTGGGGGGGCATAGCCTTCATATCATCTAAAGGCTTATGCTTTTGGGTTTAAATTTTCTCAGGACACAATATTTGACGAGTTTTTCTTGGCTCACATCTTTGGATGGTGGGGAAAAGCAATTCTGATCCGGAACCAGCCACTTCTGTGGGTGCTTTCAATTGGTTTTGAGTTATTGGAGGTTGGTCTTTGTCTTTGTTTTTTTATATTTCCTGGTTTCAGTTTGATGTGACTTCCCCTGTGTCACCAAAAGTTTATATTTTTGTCAGCTTACTTTTCGGCACATGTTACCAAATTTCAACGAGTGCTGGTGGGACAGTATTGTTCTTGATATCTTGATATGCAACTGGTTTGGTATGATTCTTTATCCACCTTGCTATTCTACATGTCGTGCTTCTGAGATGTTATGGATAACATTGTATATTGTTTTATTTTGGTAGGGATCTGGGCAGGAATGTATACAGTACGCTACTTTGATGGGAAAACATACGAGTGGGTTGGCATTAGCCGCCAGCCTAACATTATTGGCAAAGTAGGGTTTGTTAAACCTCGAAAATGCCTAAATATGGTCCTAGCCGTTGTACGCTTGATGAGAGTTTTGTATTTTTTAGGTAAAAAGGACACTGGGGCAGTTCACACCAGCACATTGGGACAAAGACGAGTGGCATCCGTTGCAGGGCCCTTGGCGTTTTATTCAAGTACTCACACTTTGCATAGTCTTCTTGACAGTGGAGCTGAACACATTCTTTCTCAAGTTTAGCCTGTGGATCCCCCCTCGAAACCCGGTGATTCTCTATAGGCTGATCTTGTGGTGGCTCATAGCGATACCAACAACACGGGAATACAATTCATATCTCCAAGATCGGTATAGCTATAGCCGCTGTGTTAATCTCTTGTGGGTGTTGGTAAAGAAAGGGTTTTTGTATAACTGGCAGTTTTGGTTTGTTCACAGGAATTCTGTGAAAAAGGTGGGATCATTCTGTTGGCTGTCACTTGGGATATGCATAGTAGAACTTCTCATCTGCATCAAGTTTGGAACTGGTAAGTGGCTCTGCTTACACATGCTCTGTTTTATATATGGTTACAGTGATGTAATGTGGAGAGAGTAAAAACTTGGTTTTGGGGTGACACAAAAACAGGATTGTACCCAACAGAAATGCCATTGTGGGTAGTGACACTTTGGGGAAGTGTGGGACTTGGACTTGTGGCCTTCTTGCTAGGTTGGACATGGAAGATCCAGAAGATCCTCCAGCGAAAGAGACGCTAAAGCTCATCATTGTTGCTGCATCAGACGATACGAGAGCCGAGAAGAAAAACAGAGAGAAAGAGAGGTGAGACAGTCAAATGCCATTGTGGGTTTTGTAAATAGGGAGGAGAAGAAGAATGTAAATGCAATTTTCTTTAGAGGTAGTTGTGTGATATTACATCAATTCTTTCATGCATCAAAATTGCTTTCATCTTTTGTTCTGTGGCCCCTTCAATCTCACAAAAACATGTTTCGTTTGAATGGTTATTGATTAAATGTTGATTTTGTTACCATTAACATTTTTACATGGCAATCATTAACAAGATTATTGTGTTTTCTTACTGCCATTTAATGCCATTATCACCATAGATGACAATGATAGATAGACAATCTTTGTACCATTACATATCAAGATACCAACCAACAGTGGCAGGCTGTCTGAGATAAATGCTTTATATAATTTTGTATTATCACCATTTAATCAACATAATTTATTACCTTATTTTGAAGAAAATGAAAAGGAATCAAATTGATATTGGTGGATAATATTAGATTTGAGTGACATGCATCGCCGTCCAACATCTCACATGTGTTATTTCATTTTCATAGGTTTGGAAAATGGTAATTTGGTATGTTAGACGACATTATTGACTATCATGTTTCATCACTCATCCAACATCATATACTATAATTTATTCCAACTTCCTTAAAAGCCAAAAAGATGTTGTCAGAGAAAAAAGTCAAGAATATTCATAAAGTCATATTAGGTTAGATTTTATGGAAACCTCATTTTATTACTTTTCACGCTTCGGAATCGGAATCATAATCTCTTGGAATCGTCGTAGAATCGTGATTCCAAAAATTACCATTTTGGAAGCGCCTTGGAAACGTCCGATTCCAATTTGGAAGCGCCTTGGAAGCGTCTGATTCCATTTTGGAATCGCGATGGAAACTTTTTTTCATTTTGAATGATAAAAATTAAATATTAAAAAACTTAAAAAAATGATATTTTTATAACTTAAAGAGAAAAACTTCTAAAAAATATGAATCATCACATCTATAATAACTAAAAAGTAAGAACGATTATGATTTCGCTAACAATCTCTGTAGAATGACTTTTTAAGCTTCCAATGTATCTCTCGACAATCTCGTAGAAAAACATGATATATTTCATACTATATGTAATGAAACTATTCTTGAAAGATATGAGTTTGAAAATCTTTCCCTCGACAAACCAGAGTTAGGAAGTAATTTTATTTGATGAAGCAAATGAAAACCAACATGAATATGATAGTCCAAATCCTTGATTTTAGTACTATGAGTTGTTTATTCTAGTTAAGTTACTTAATACTTTTATGTATTGGATTTATGATCCAATTTGTAAACGAAGTTTTTCAGTTTGGTTTAGTTTTGAATGTTAAAAAGTATTTATATATATTGGATTTAGTTCTACGCTTCCAAAACATACTCGCTTCCAAAACGTACTCGCTTCCTAAATTTTTTTAAAAAATCGCTTCCGCGTTTCCGTACGTTTCGCTTCCACGTACCCATTTCCGATTCCATACAAAAGATAATATATCGTTAGGGCATCTTCTTGGGAGGTTTCTTGCTTCTTCGAGTCTTCTTAATGGGCTTTGGTATTTGGGCTTTTACTATTGTAAGTTTTTTGGGCCCAACTTGGAGCGGAGGATGTTGCTTTTGTAAATCGAAAACAGCAATCTAGAGAAATCTGAAGACTTGACTCAAACAAACAAACAAACATCTGTAGGGTTCTTCTTCTTCTTCCTCCTTCAGGGTCTCGATCTCCTCTCTCTATCAGGTATCGTCAGTCTCCTCTTAATTCATGGGATCTTTCGATTTCTCCATGTTTAGATCTTCCTTTGATTTGATACCAATCGCATCTCTTCTCTGACATAGATTCCATTTCTGTCTTGCAGTTTTCATCTTCCGATTGACTTTCGCCATGTAAGCTTATTGCCTTGTTCTTTTCTTATTACCAATCTCCAGTTTCCAGATCATGTTTTGTAGATGGATCTATTCATAGGCTGGAATCATCTCCCGTTTTAGATTATGTTGTGTAGTGTGTAGTGATCGGTTCATGACATGAGGATATAGATATGGTTTACCTGCGTATCATACTATTTATCCATATCTTATTGTTAGCTTGCTTGTTGAGATGTTGCGTAATCGATTTCATCCATTTTTCATCTTGTAAACATGGCCTTATTTCTAAGTGTGATTTACATTTCTTTCCATTCTCGACCCGTGTTTGTTTATCTAAGCTTCCCATGTGAATGAGTTTTCTTTTTTTCTTTTTTTGATCATTTCAGGGCAGACGAAGAAGTTGTTGATCCAAAGAAGTACCTTGAGGAATCTTGCAAACCAAAATGTGTGAAGCCACTTCTCGAATATCAGGTAAACTGATGGGCCAATCGATGTTGTGACAATTGTCTAGTCTGTTTGACAAAGTGCCATGTGTGTCTGTGACTGATGCAAAAGTCTTGTTGTGATTCTCAGGCGTGTGTCAAGAGAATCCAAGGTGATGACTCTGGCCACAAGCACTGCACTGGCCAGTATTTTGACTACTGGCATTGCATTGACAAATGTGTAAGTAGTTCAAGTATGCTTTGCTTCTCACATGTTCTTCTACAATTTGGTACTGAGATGATACTTGATTTTGGATCTTCAGGTTGCACCAAAGCTATTTGCAAAACTGAAATGAAAAGAGCTGAAGCTGGAAGAGACTATATTGTTCTGAATTTCCTTCATGTGCTTTCAAGACATGTATAAAACGCAGTGGATGTTGAACTTTTTTTTTAACTGCAAACCAGAATGCCAAATGGCTCTGCTTCTCGGTTTTGTTTCTGTCGCAAGTTTTGCGTTTATTATAATTCTTCTTGTGCTACTTTAGTAATTGCATGCCCAATAACAAGAATGTTCCTTTTGTTGGTTTTCTTGTGTTTGGCAATGAGTTCATTTGTTTCAGTAAAGATAGATATTCAGGAATGACCATTAGGATTAGTTAAAGCTTGTCTCAAATCTCACTTCATTTTCCACTCCGAAGTGGTCTTTGGACTAAATTTTTCTCCAAGTTTGCTCGTTTTTCAACTCCAAAATGACCTAGAAATAGGTTTACTCCTAACATAGACGCGATAGATAATATTGCAACTTGTTGGGCAGCTAAAGGTACGTTAAGACAAACTGATTGTGATGGCTAAAAGAAGAAGTGGGGATGCTCTTAGAATGCGCCTGATAAACGTGTTTCTTTTTAGGCTGCTAAAGGTGCATACATACAAATTTGTTCTTAGACTAGTCTTTGGTACGTCACATGTCAATGTCACTCTGAATCAAGGACAATGAGTGTGGGATGTATAGTCCAAAGGTAGCTACAATACAAAAGTTACCACTTGTCTCCAAAGATCCTTCCTTTCAGATTACATCTTCATGTAGATTTCACCATCTTCTCCTTTATATTAAGGGTTTAGGAAGTATACTGTAATACCGTATACCATTACACAAGCCATGAACGGTGGAAACGGTCCTTCTAGCTATGCACGCAACTCTTCCTATCAGGTTTCCATATACGTCACTCTTCCACTTCCTTTTGTTTCTGTGTTTAGCTTACCAACATGTTAATGTTAATTGTTGTAGAGGAGAGCCATTGAGACTGCTGAAGCATTCCTTAGGAAAGAGATCCCCGCTCGAGTCAACCTCACCAACCGATCCTTCTCTTCTTTTACCATTGCAGACTTTGGATGTTCCTCTGGCCCCAACACCATTCTTGCTGTAGACATCATCATCCAAGCCCTCGACAACAAGTTCAGCTCTTCGATGCCTAAAACTAAAACTCCTGCGTTTCAAGTCTTCTTCAATGACGTCTCACACACGGATTTCAATGCACTCTTTGCTTTGCTCCCTCCTCAACGCCCCTACTTCGTCGCAGGTCCCCTACTTTACTTAGATTTCCATCTGCACAATTAACTTCCTCCACTTACTGGTCTACTATTTGCTTGCAGGTGTCCCAGGCTCTTTTTATGGAAACTTGTTTCCGAAGGCATCTCTCAACTTGGCCTACTCCTCTTGCGCCCTCTGTTGGATCTCCGAGTTGCCACCGGAACTAAGTGACACAACCTCACCTGCTTACAACAAAAGCAGAATTCACTACACGGGAGCACAAGCAGAGGTTGCCCAAGCCTACTCATGTCAGTACGAGAAGGATATCAAGTCGTTTTTGAGTGCAAGGTCACATGAGCTCGCAGAGGACGGATTGATGGCACTGATCGTGCCTGGTGTACCAGATGGGTTTCTCGAGTCTCAGTCTCAGGCTTCAACGGGGTCCGAGTTCAATCTGTTGGGCTCATGCTTCATGGACATGGCCAGAGAGGTAGTTGGTGGTTTTACTTAGGAAATAACTACGCATATGACAGATTAAAATAACCCAAAACACTTGGGATGCAGGGGGTAATAAAGGAGGAACAGGTAGACAGTTTCAACCTGCCTGTATATTACCCAACTCCAAAGGAACTGGAAGACATCATCATAAGCAACGGAGAGTTAGCAATCGAGAAAATGGTGACACTGGATGGCGCAGAAGCACAAGACACTATGCCTGAGCTCGAGTCGAGGGTTCTGTACCTAAGAGCAGCGCTAGAAGGTCTCATTCGCACCCACTTCGGTCACCAAATCCTCGATGATCTTTTTGATCGCTACTCCCTCAAACTCGCTCATTCCTCTTTCATCCTCAATCCCCAAACCCACAAATCCATCATGATCTTTACCCTTCTCACTCGCCGTCATTAAATATGATATTATCTGAACTCTATTTTCAATCCGAAACAATGATATTTGTACTCTATTTTCAATCCAAAAGCAAGGATTTACCTTATTTATATATGCATAATGTGCTTTACACAACTTTCCCATCCATTACATCGTCTCTACTTTGAATAAACGATTCAAATAATTTGAGTCACACTATTGAGGAAGATTTCAAGTTCATTCAACAAAACATGTCAAAGGGATTAAGATTCCCATTAAGAAGTACTCACAGGAAAACAACAATAGGAATAATAGCACCACACTTTACTGCTCCCAAGGTACGACTCACTGCCTGTAGTATCCGCCTCCTTGGTTAGGAGGAGGTGGGTACGGGTTCTGGGCGGAATAAGGAGGCCGCGGTTGCTGTCCATGGGGATCATAGTAAGAGCCTTGCTGCTGCCATGATGGATAAGGCTGTTGCTGGGCATGAGGAGGGTATTGTGGTGGAGCCTGGCCATGAGGTGGTGGAGCCTGGCCATGAGGTGGTGGAGCTTGACCATGAGGTGGTGGACCCTGGCCATGAGGTGTGTGGTATGGGGGAGGTGGACCGTAGGGTGGGACATTGTAGCCAGGCCTTGAGAGTTGCTCAGGCGGCCTATAGTACGGTGCTTGTGGGTGAGGATGAGATGGATTCTGAGATTCTGGTGGAGGAGGCGAACTTGAAGCCGTTGGCTGATGCACAGATGGGTATGGACCACTATTTCTGCGATCCTGAAAACTCATACCTGACATCTGTCGTTGCACATCCTCAATCATATCTCGGCACTGGATACTCCTTGTCATCACAAAATCACTGCACTGCTGCTTCACATTCGTGATTGCATCCTATTCAGACCAACAAAGACAATGTCTCAGTTTGCAGGGAAGTTATTTCGTATCCTCGATGAAATGTAAAAGTAAGAACTGAATAGCGATCCCAGACAAGTGGCATAATGCAGACAAGCTTAGACATTGAAGAGCTTTCAACTCTATCCAGAAAAAAACTCACTTGGAGAGTGACATAGAACTTCAAGCCTTCATTGATATTCTCCTTGATCTCTCGGTACTTGGCTATACCAGCTTGTATCTGCTTGTAGCATTTCTCCCTTGATGCTGAAGAACGGGGAAACACAAAAACAAATATAAGTGGTAGCAAAAGAAATGACATACAGGAGCATAAGAAATCCCATTACTTCAAAGTCACATGTGCCAGTTTTATCATGGTACATCTAGAATGCTAAACTACTTTGATCCATCATGTTTCTTACAACATCAAGAGAGTTCATGCAAAAACAGAAGCTACTTGCTCACCTTTGTAATCTTCAAGATTGAAAAGAGTTGCGAACTCTTCATTTTGAGCCTATAATAAAGAAAACAAACTCATTAAAGAACAGCCAGTTTCTATTAGCACACTAAATTTGCATGGATATTGACTACCATCACCATACGTTCTTTGGTTATCAGAAAAAGATAAAATCCAGAATGAAAATATAAAGTACCACCACAAGGATGGACAAAAGAGGTAGACCTGAATTTGCATCAGCAATTGTTCTTGAACTTCAATGTTTTGGGAGATATCTTGACAGATGTGATCATACTTTGATATCTCTTTCCTGAACATATCTTCATAGGAGCCTGTGCATGTCATCAACTTTGGCAGTATGTCATCCTAAAACAAAGTATAAAATAAAAACTTAATGAGTATTTGACCTCAATATCATACAATAGTCAAGAGAGACTACGATGACCAATCAGGAGAAAAGTTTCACCTTTCTTTTCATCTCTTTGAGCATGTCTTCAAGACCTGCCCGCTGGGCACCAAGATTTTCCAGTTGCCTCTGCGCAAAAAGGAAATAAATTTTGAGGATAACGATTCGTGAAAGCAGTGTCCAAATCCCTAAAAAAAGTGATATACTCGCAGCTTCAAAAAGAGATAAGGAATACCAGACTCTGCTTCAGAGTTCCCACGATAGCATCCTCTGTTGCGTCCAAAGACATTATTGGCCTAGCTAGAGTTGGGACGGCAGACTCTATCTGATGAGGAAAAAGAAAACCACACATCGTCTAAGAATTAGTATACCAGTATGAGTGTGCTTTAGATGACCCAAGTGTGTAATTTGAATAACCTGTACCCAAATATTTTGGGTACTAGGATAACCGAAGTGAAGACCCGTAAGAAGCAACTTCTGACAACAGTTTGAGGCTCAACAGGAGAAATATACTAGCATATACAAAAAATGGGAAATACCTACCGGCCGTTGATCTAGAATTGACATGAGGGCAGAATTCTCTCTCACGGATCGCTCAATTTTCACATCACTTTCTCCAGCTTGTTTCAAATTGGCTGCAAACCGATTTAACCTATCCTGCAGGTTCTTTGTCAGTGTGCTAGATTGAGGCCTAGTCCACCGAGTTCCAAATTGGCTCCTGAACTGAGCGTCTTCAGTTGCTTCTTTCTGCAAAAGCTCTTCTGTCTGCACCAACAGTTCGTGATTAACCCTCTTTAAATCTCTAAGTTGCTGAAGTTCAGCTTCCAAGCCAGCTGGACCGCCACTGATCTGAACAGCTTCCACATCATCTTTAAGATCAACAGGAAGAGTTGAACTACCATCCACAGCAAGAATAGAATCGGGAAGATCCATCTCCTTGAGCCTAACTCGAGTTAGTTCACTTGCTTGCTGTAATCTCTCAGCCTGAGTCCTAATTACATCATCGACCATCTCGGTGTATCTAGAGAGAGCCTTTGCGCTACTGTCTGGAACAAGGATTGCAAACATTTTCTCCTTGCTTGCATCCAACATCTCGGTCATGTTCATTGGCTTAACCATTGAAAAGGTAGGAAGTGGAGACAAAGAAGCAGGATTAGGAACTCTCATGAGGTACACTCTGTCGTTTTCCTTGACAGCCCTATCCAAATTGCAATTAATGCTTGCCTCTAGTTTGTTCATGGCTTCTAGAAGCTGAGCAGGAGCCCCCCTAGAAGACTTCTTTGCTTCTGCCAAACGGCTGCTTGCGCTCCTAAGCCGTGCGATTTCTTCAGCAATTTCCTCTTTCTCATGCAATTCAATTCCATACCTATAACAAGCTTCACAATAGAAGAGTGCTGCTTTGAGCTGCACATGAGTAATCCAACCTTTCTCAAAATGATCCTTCAATGGTGCACAGGTTAGCTGCGCCAAAGCTTCCTCATAGAAGATGCCCACCTGAAACAAGAAGTAGAAAATTCAATAAACCCTATCCCTTTGAGTCAAACACCAAAATCGCAGGAGGAAAGAGGGTAAAGCATGATGGGATAACTAACCTGCCTAGCAATTTTAGCACAAACACCAGGGGTGCTTCCTTTGGCAATGGTATTTTCAAAGACACATTCCTGAGCCTGGGCCAACATGAGGCGTTCCAACATTCCCACACACTCCACCGACACATCCACGGTGGAGCTCTGCCCGATGGTCGCCTTAGTGGCCTCGTTATCCCTCACAAACGCAAACGCCCCTGCAGCACCGATAAACGCATGGGAAGCCTGACGGCGACCATCAACGGTGGTGCGATCATGACCAAGTCCAATCTGGCTATAGTTAGCACCGAGATTGAATAGAACAGCTGCTTTCTCCAGGTGTATGTTCTGCTGAGTGGACTTGTGCTTTTGCTTGAAGGCATCGTACCAAACGAAAGAAACGGCGTTGACGTGATGCTTCTCGGGGGAAATCGGAAATCGCGTCTCCACAAGGCAAAGGGCTTTGTAATAAGAGATGAGAAGATCCCGCCGTGCTGCCGGAGATGGATCGGGGATTCGTTCGACATCGGAGCGGAGTTGCTTGAGGGACTCGAGATCGTCTTCTAGAAGCTGAGCCTCGCGCTCAGAGTAGGTGAATGTAACGTAGTTGCGGAGAGGACGGTAGAGATCAACGGAGGTCGTCTTCTTCTCGTGAATGGCGAGCATCAGATTAGAGAGCGCCGAAGAAGCCATGGCGGATCACAATCTCTCGCTTTTCTCCTTTCTTTCGGTTTCTTTCATCCTTATTGACTAAGGATCCATCGTCAACAAGACGGCACTAAGTCCTGCGTTTCTGTATAGAAACGGCGAGCAGTCTAACTCTGTGACTACTAGGATTAATGACTTGTATTCATGACACAATGATATAGATCAGAAATTTCTAGTTGTAATTTAGATATTTTTAGAAATATACAGTAGTTTTTGCTATGGCTGTCCAAGTTAACAAAAAAAAATTATGTATATTTTCCAATAGCTTACAAATAAATTTATTTTTTCATGCAAATTACATAAATTAATTATTTCGTTAAAATGATTTAAAACGCTACTCCCTCTATTGCAAATTAATTGTCATTCTAAGTGTTTTCAAACAAATTAAGAAAACAATTAAATTTTCTGTTTTACCCCTAACTAATACATTATTTTGTTTGATATAAGTAATTATTAAGCTGAAAATTAAGGGTAAAAGAAGGAAAAATAGTGATAAATTTGCATTGGAAATACAAAATGACAAGTAATATGAAACAAAAAATTATTGCTAAAATGACAATAAATATGCAACAGAGGGAGTAATATTAGAAGAAAACATGTTCCTTGGCTAGGCAGATATGGGCTGTTTCTAATGTGCCTATACCTGAGGGGGGATTCCATGAGGAGGCTTTATACCAAAACTTCTCCTTCTTGCTGAAGTGCCAGAAGAATAGCAACATTCCTTTGAAGATTAGAAACATTGTTCCTTGGCTGCTATGATACATTTAGAAGAATAGAAATAGACTCCTTTTCGAAGGCAGTCTCTTTTCAGCTTTACAAGTAGCAACCAAAGCTAAAGAGGAAAGAGACCAATGGACTGAAGCTCAAGCAATTAATACTCGGACTAAGCGGAATGAAGAGATGGAGGCGGTTCCCTTGAAGAGAAATTGGTTTAAACCTCCTGAGACCTGGTTCAAGTGCAATATTGGTATGGTTTGGTCCAAAAGAAAACAAATCCTTGGGGCAGCTTGGGTTTTGAGGAATGATAGAGGAAAAGTTATGATCCATAGTAGGAGATGTTTCACTGTTCAACATTCTCAACTTGATGCAAAACTGTTAGTGTTGTTGTGGGCAATTGATTGCATGACTTTCCACAAAATTGATAGAGTTATCTTTGCTTCTCAGTTCTCGGAATTGGTTGAGGCTACAATGAGACCAAAAGCTTGGCCTTCTTTTGCTTTCCATTATGTGGAAATTCATAAGGCATTGGTGCAGATAAATGGTTGGAGAATGCTTTTGGAGAACAATGATGCAAACAAAGGAGCATATCTCATTGCTCAGGGTGTCACTTGTGGAGATCGGGTTCAGTCCTATGTCTCCATTGGCTTTCCTTTCTGGTTACGCAATCTCTTTGAGAATGAGAGTGTTTGATCCTCTATTTTTTAGGCTCGTTGAATTTTTTTGGTGTAAATAGGTATAGGTTTGGTTAGCTCTATAACCTTTGACCTAGTGTAGTATTTTGTGCTTGGAGTTCTTCTCCTAGTATAGGATGATCTCTCTCGCGTTGTTTGTGTTACCGCACCTTTGGTTCTATGTATGTAATACTTTTGGTTCCTCTATAATACAAAGAAAGTTCTTATGAAAAAAAAAAAATTAGAAGAAAATATGTTCTTATTTAGCTATGCTACTAATTTTACCATTTGTAACCAAGATAACATTTGTAATTTCTCAAATGTTTTTTCGCATACAAGATATATACGCTTCTTTCTTGGTAAATGTACGAATCTTCTATTGAAAGTAGGAGAACCAGTTTACCAAAAAAAAATAGGAGAAACAATATAGTGTACTCCTATTTACGAATTAAGAGGAATGTTGTGGTGACAATCAACATAGTATTATTAATCTCAAGGGATTACAAAAATGTGTGTTTATAAACTAGAGAGGCCTTAAAGAGATTTGGGTGGCCAAAGAATGATAATGATGTGATGAAACAGTACAAGTTACGATGATACAAGAAAATATATCTGTCAAAAGTTTTTGAGCATCTTGTCATTTGAGACTCCATCAGCTACAAGCATTGAGGATATCTCCTGCAACAACAGAAATCCAACAACAACGATAAATATATATACATCTTCTAAAACATTTACCGATTTACATTCCCAGCAACAAGACAGTGCATACCTCAGCCATTTGTCTCTGTCCGCATAGCACCACTCCCGTGGCATCGGGATTTGAAACTTGTTTAGACCTTGCAAAAGCAGCCTACACAAGAGATTATGTAAAATGTTAGTTTGATCCACCTAGAGTTACACAGACTTGGGCACAATTCTCGATCTAACCTGCACATATCCGGTTTCCCCTTTCCACCCATCATCTGGCTGTGATAATACCGGCACAACTTTGACACCCGATGATTCCCACTCTTTGAACTTATCCTACAAAATCGAGAGCATTTTCAAATGTAATCCTTGTATATATGAGACCCAAAGCGAGAGCTAGGCTCTGCTTTATCATCAAAAGATATTGTACAGTTCAACTGCACACATACCTATCTACTGGCATCATAACTGAGAGAAAGAACCAAACCTGATAAGCCATTCTTTTAAGGTTCCTAGCCCCGTAATATAGTCTTACGTCAGATCTTCTATCAGCGCCAAATCCTGTCTCAATTAGTGAGCGGATGGGACTGCCAGAGATAAGAAGACGAAATTACATTCCAAGTCAATCACTAGACAACCAGGCCCAGAACAACAAACAGAAACACCCAGACCTTGTCTCAATATGAGATCAACACACAGAGCAGAAAAGTCACATTAAAGGTCTATGGCACCTTCCAAAGCGACTAACAACATTGCAAATCAGAGAAGATTTCATAGATAGGTTAAATTCAAACTCATTATCCAGTTTCCTTGCAAATCAAAGATAGTTTCATCTTATCAAACAGTAGGGGCTACCAAACTTGAAAAGCCAGTGTGATAAATGCAAGTGAACGAATATTGGCCTTAATATCAATAACTAGAAGTGGGGATTCAAGATACTGACTTTGAAAGCGTTGGATCTGACTAATACTCTGCACTGAAACCTCTAAAAAACTAGACCATACTTATACATCAATGAATATCAGCTAGAGAAGGAGCGATCAAACTTTAAAGTAAAAGACTCTTCCTTTTAGCAATCCAATGAGGTAAGACATAAAGTGGACAAAGCACTCTCACCTAATTCCAGATCCAGTAGCGAAAATCAAAACGGTGGGAAATTCCTCAGGAGGATGAATCTGAGCCATGTCGAAACCATTACCCATGACAGGGCTAAGCTCAACAGTCTCCCCTTTCTTCAATCCGCAGAGAATCTCCGCAGTGGATCCAGCGATGCTCTTGACCAAAAACTCGAAAGCACCACGAGCAGACGCGAACGAAGGAGGAGAAGCGATTGCCATGAAAGAAGGCTTCTCAACATCAGGAACACGAAGCTGGAGATACTGACCAGGACGCGTATACGAAGCTACGAGATCGGGAGAGTTAGAAACATCGATTGAGATGTGGAAAAGCGATTCAGCGGCCGATTCGATCTGAGAGAGAGGAGCAGGTGTCCAGAGAGTAGCGTCCTGGCGAACGGCGGCGGCGTAGACGACGGAGGAGATACGGTTATTGCGGGAGAAGCGGAGATGGCGTGTGAAGGGGATTCCGCGCAGGATAAACATGGGAGAGAGGGAGTTGCTAAATTGCGCATGCGTGACACAAGGCGCGAAAGGAAGAGTAGACATGGTGTGGAGAGTTTTTTTGGGGATATATGACCGTCAAATTTAGCCGCCGGTAGAAAAGGGCGGTCCGATTGGTTTGGTGGCACGAGCATGTGTTTTTGGGAACAACAACACCTAAAATTTCGCAACTCGCTACTATGTTGTGACACGTGGACGACTCAGAGATATTGTTTTATCTTCTTCCCCTAACCACTTGTGTACTAGAAAGTGAAGAAACAATAATGTTAACTTTTTGAAGAGTAGCATTTCATTTTGAGTTATGTTTTGAGGAAAATTTGACTACACAGCTTCCCAAGAAGTTGATCACAAAATCATGCAATTGTAACCAATGGAAACAACAGTGACTGAAAATATATAAAAGAGTGTGAAATGAAAAGGTTAAAAAGCGTTGGTGAAAACGAATTCGAGTCAAACAAAGCCTTTCCATACAATATTGAGTGGTATACATTTAATTATCAAATTCTGAACCACACACAAAATTGCCAAATGTAATCAAAATTTCTTACGATTCTGACAAAACATTTTTAAAAAACGGAGAGTTGTACAGTGTATTGTTAGTGGAAACTGATAATTGAAAACAATATCATGTCGATATATACACATTTTTGGGATCTAAACCACCCACAAAAATATTTGTTTATTTAACAGGGTAAGAAAAGTTGTTGAACGAGGACATGCAACTCACGACATAACCCATCGTTTTATTTGACCATTTCCACACAAACAACCCAAAATTTCTCCGTCCTAACACAATCTCTCTGACTCTCTATCTCTATCTCTTTCTCCGGCAAGACTGTCTCTGTTCGCCATGGCGGACGTAGAGAACACCACCACCAAGGAAACCTTGCTTCTTCCCGTAGACAGAGTTGAGAAGGTGACATGGAGAGATCTAAGAGACGGTTCATTCACACACGAACTCAAACGTCTTATCTGTTTCGCTGCTCCAATGGCTGCAGTGGTTGTAGCTCAATCAATGTTGCAGATCATCTCTATGGTTATGGTGGGTCACCTCGGAAAACTCTCCCTCGCTGGTGCTTCTCTCGCTTCTTCCTTCTGCAACGTCACTGGCTTTAGCTTCGTTGTATGTTCTTTGTTTCCCTCTAAATTGACTGTTTCAAGAACCTTGTAGATAAATTGATTCTTGTTACTTGTGGTGGTAGGTAGGATTGTCATGTGCGTTAGATACTCTTAGTGGTCAAGCTTATGGAGCTAAGCTGTATCGGAAACTAGGTGTTCAGACCTACACAGCTATGTTCTGTCTTGCTTTAGTGTGTCTTCCTCTCACTCTTATTTGGTTCAACATGGGAAAGCTTCTTGTGTTGCTTGGTCAGGACCCTTCTATTGCGTACAAAGCCGGGAATTATGCTTCTTGGCTCATCCCAGGACTGTTCTCTTACTCTGTTTTGATGCCGCTTACTCGTTACTTCCAAAACCAAAGCTTGCTTAGACCTCTACTCATGACCTCTTCTTTTGTATTCTGTCTCCATATTCCTCTCTCTTGGCTTTTGGTTTACAAGTCAGGGCTTGGTTATATTGGAGGAGCCTTGGCTCTTAGTTTGTCAAACTGGCTCTATGCTATTCTTCTTGGATCTTTCATGTACTACTCCTCTGCCTGTTCCGAGACACGTGCGCCTCTCTCCATGGAGATATTCGATGGAGTTGGAGAGTTCTTTAGATACGCTCTTCCTTCCGCGGCAATGGTTTGGTACTTTCACTTTTCTCTCTGCGTTTTTCACTTCTCAATGCCTCTTACATTTTTGCTGTTAAAAACTCTTGTATGGTTTTGCAGCCTAGAGTGGTGGTCTTATGAACTTCTAATATTACTCTCTGGTCTCCTACCCAACCCAGAACTTGAGACTTCTGTGCTCTCTGTCTGGTACTCCCTCTTGTAATATCTACATTTCGATTTCTTGTCATGATCTTGCATCTGCCAGAACATAAATATAATTCAAACTATTTGGCAGTCTCCAAACACTCGCGACAATCTATTCAATAACACTTGCGATCAGTGCTGCTGCTAGGTTAGAGCTGAATCTTATACTATTCATGGCAAGGAATAAATCTGGTCTCATGTTCACAAGCTGGTATTTTCTTGTGCAGCACAAGAATCTCGAATGAATTAGGCGCTGGAAACTCTCGAGCAGCACATAATGTGGTCTACGCGGTAATGTTTCTTGCATTAATAAATGGATTGATTATGGGTACGTCTCTGTTGGTCGGCAGAAATGTTTTCGGCTACATTTTCAGCAGTGACAAGGAAACCGTCGACTATGTTGCAACGATGGCTCCATTGGTCTCTCTATCTCTCACACTGGACAGTTTACAAGGGGTTTTCTCAGGTCCGGGACTGTTCTTATTTCTTTACTCAAACACAAGCTGTTGTTGAATATTATTAATCTCTTATCCTCCACATGCCTTCATGTCTTTCCTGTTGTGTGTCAACGTTGTTAAGCTACTATCACAAAGATGTACTCTTCTCTTACACGTCTAACCGTCGTTTAATGGTTTGCAGGTATTGCAAGGGGATGCGGATGGCAACACATAGGGGCTTACATCAATTTAGGAGCTTTCTATCTCTGGGGGATACCCATTGCAGCAACTTTAGCCTTCTGGGTTCATCTGGGAGGTGTTGGCCTTTGGATTGGAATAATAGCCGGTGCTGTTCTGCAAACTCTTCTGCTCGGTATTGTCACGGCCTGCACAAACTGGGAAAACCAGGTCCTTTTCCTTTTTCTTCTTCATGACTTGTTACTATAGTGAAATAAACATAGAGATATTGAATTGGATACATATTTGAACTCTAGGCCCGTGATGCGAGGAATCGAATGGCTGTGTCCTATGGGTAACATGGGGCAGCGATGCAGAACAGTACTTTCCAAGTCAGAACTCTACATCTAAAGATCACAGGGACCAAATGTACCTCTGGGTTAGACTATTAGGGAAAATAAAGCGTCTTCTTGTAATAATACTGCATAATTTTCGATGGTAATAATAAGCATCCTTCATCAATCGTCGTTGCGTACAAGCATCTCTGTGATCACTACAGCAAAGAGTAACGATCATCTGTGAGCTTGACCACCCAATAAGTGATCAAGAAGCGGTGTTAATGGACTGCAACCACCACATATCTCCAAATTGGACAGCAGCTCATCTCCTTGTTACTAGTACTAGTTGTCCCAGAGAGTAAATGAATTACTGGAACCTGAAAAGACCAAGCACAAGCCAAATTCAATCTTAAATGGTATCCCCCAGTGTCAAGTAGAACATAACACAGATGATCAACTTATATGTTACATGAAAAGACAGACAACAGTAAGAAATTTGAAGCTGGAGGAGAAGACAATGCCAACGTAGAACAGCACGTGCACCTAAGCTATTAGCCCCAACAAGTAACAAAGAGATCATCTTTCTTCGAAATTTAACTACCAATAAGATCATTCATATATATATTTTCCCAGAAACATGATTACTTGTTTCGAGAGATTGTACCATCAGGCATCGAGAAACTCGTATATCGAACTTGCTCGCTCCATCTTCTTACTCAAACCGTTTCCAAATGCGTTTGCATCTGTGTAATCCATGACACGAAACAAAAGCACCATCACCATTGAATAAAAGTTTACAGAACGAACTTTTGATTCCCTAATTTAGCCGAGGAAGTGTTTTTTCCCTAAATTTTGCAACTCGCTCCTATCTTCTTACACGTGAACACTCGAGATATCGTCTTCTTCTTAACCAGTTGTGTAAGAGAACACAAACAACAATTAAAAACCCTTTTGAAGAAAACCATTTTTTGGTTATCTTTTGGGAAAATTTCACAAATTGACTAGCTTCCTAATCATATCCAAAGTTGTCTGCAACTTTCCCCTTTTTTTTCTTTAAACATTTTTCGTCCAGCCATTGGAACAACAGTGATTGAAACTATACAAATTATAGTAGTACCTAAAAAGAGTGGATTACTGGATACTGCGACAATATTGATCATTATTTTTTTGATACTAAATGGATTTTCACATATTTCAAAGAGTGAATCAAACAAAGCCCTTGATACAATATTGATTAATACACTAGCATTAGCAACTGCCAAATGTATTAAAAATTTCTGACGATAAGACAAACTACAAGAGTACAAAATGCAAGTAGAAATTTGAAAACAATATCATCATGTGATAATAAAACGATGGGATCTATAGATGATAGATCTAACCCCAAAAAATATATTAATTGAACGAGGACATGCAGGCAGAGGCAAGCAACTATCGACATCACCCACCGCTTTGTTTGTCCACACTTATTTCTCTGTTATAAGTTATAACATACTGTCTCTCTCTAGCAAGATTGCCATAACGGACACAGAGAGCACCAAGGAAATCTTGCTGGTTCCTGTAGCCAGAGCTGAGAAAGTGACATGGAGAGATCTAAGAGACGGTTCATTCACCCACGAACTCAAGCGCCTTCTCTGTTTCTCGGCTCCTATGGCTACTGTGGTTATCGCTCAGTCCATGTTGCAGATCATCCCAATTGTCATGGTGGGTCACCTCAACAAACTCTCACTCGCTGGTGCCTCCCTCGCCTCCTCCTTCTGCAACGTCACTGGCTTCAGCTTCATCGTATGTTCTTTTTTTCCCTCTTCCTTGTTCTTCCTCTGATCGCCTAAACTAAAACTGCATCCCTCGTCACTTTCTTTTGCCTCTTTGGTGCCAGATAGGATTGTCAGGTGCGTTAGATACTCTGAGTGGTCAAGCTTTTGGAGCTAAGCTGTATCGGAAACTAGGTGTTCAGACATACACAGCTATGTTCTGTCTTGGGTTAGTGTGTCTCCCTCTCTCTCTCATTTGGTTCAACATGGGAAAGCTTCTTGTATTGCTTGGTCAAGACCCTGCTATTGCATACAAAGCCGGGAGCTATGCGGCCTGGCTCATCCCTGAACTTTTCTCATACGCCCTTTTACAGCTGCTCACTCGTTACTTCCAAAACCAGAGCTTGCTCAGACCTCTACTCATCACTGCCTGTTTTGTATTCTGCCTCCATATTCCTCTCTCTTGGCTTTTGGTTTACAAGTTAGGGCTTGGTTATATTGGAGGAGCCTTGGCACTCAGTTTATCAAACACTTTTTTTCTTCTTCAATGACTTGTTTCTATAGTGAATAAACATAGAGATATTCATTTGGATGCATATTTGAACTTAAGGCCCGTGATGCAAGGAAGCGAATGGCTGTGGCCGGCTAACGTAAGGTGGCGCTGCAGAACAGCACTTACCGAGTCCGAACTCTGCATCTAAAGATTACAGGGACCGGTTTGGACTAGTGGTAGCTGCAAATAATTGGTCCTTTTTTTTTGTAATAATACTACATGGTTTTCGACGGTAATAATAAGCATCATGATCAATCTTTGTTGCAATCAAGCTTTATTTCTCGGTGTTCAGAATTACCTTGGACGAAAATGATGCCAAAGGAGCCTTTTCTGTGTTCACTAAAACAATGAGTCAATGATTAACGATCAAATTCAGCGACCCGTTAGCTTGATCTCCCTAGTAGAGAAACCAAGAAGCAGTATTGATGGATTGGGAACAGCCGCTGCAACCACCACATATCTACAAAATTGGACACCATCTCATCTCCTGTCACTAGTTCTACTTGCCCTGAAGAGTAACTGATCTTGTTGCGGAGCAAAATACGCCTGTGCAAAATACGCCTGTGCAAAATACGCCTGTGCAAAATAAGCACTAGTAGGAACTTGTTCAATAGACCACAGAGAGATTCTACAACAACCATGGAAACTCAAAGCTGCAGGAGAAGGCAATACCAGCATATAACATAATCGAGGAACCTAAGTTGTCTATGACCAGGAAAGACATAAGCTATGATCTCAAACAAAATTACTCTCAAGTCCACGAGCACAACAAGTAACAAAGACATCATCTTTCTATGATGTTCAACTACCAATAAGATCATCTTACTCAATAGTTTCCAAATGTGGATGCATCTACAACATCCATGATATAGATCCAACACAACTGAAACCTATGATCTCGCATCAACATATACAAACCACAAACACAAATGTGAATCTAGCAAAAGTTAAACGCACCCACTAATGCAAATGCAAAATTTTCAGATATAAAATTTTCCAAGACAAATGCAGACATGGAATGCAAACTCCAGACACAAATGTGAGTATTAGGAGGCCTAAGCACAAATTAAAGCTTTTTTTATATTTGTATCAATGCCTCTTTACTTTGTGATTCAACTTGTAATTTATAAGCAGAAGCTCTATTTCTGCGTTTTTATATTTGTACGATTGTGTCAAAATAAAGAAATGAAACGGAGTAGTATTGAACAATATCATGAACTGTTTTACTAATCTAAACTGTGTATTTTGCTTATAAAGCTTAAATATCTGCTTCTAAATTACAAAGTAAAGAGGCTCACTCCACTGAAGGAAAAGCAGTTCCAACTTCTTCTGTTCTGCTTTAGCAGCAACACGAGCGCGAAGAGTCTGGTGGACAAGTTAAAATTGTGAATATCAGATCAATACTACACAGGACCGCCCTTTGGAATCTACTATATGAAAGAGAATAAACAGTAGCTGGCTACTTACAAGATCTCTTCTCCTCTTTTCAGTCAGATTTTCACGCTCTTGCAGCCTCAGTCGTTCGCTTTCTTCACGAGCCTTTTCCTCAGCCTATGAGAGTAGGAGGAATACAGCACAGAAACTCTGTTAGTGCATTGCAGTACTAAAAATGAGGCTAGGAAGTAAACATACTCCTAACTTGACATATAATGATACCTACACCTAGCATCATATCATATTATCAAAATCTCCAAACTAAACGGTAAGTAGACCCAATTCCAAAATATAAATAATATCTAGATAGAAGTGCTCCTCTGCAATGCTACTCAAGTCAAAAGAAACTAGAGGAAACTGCTATCTTGGAAAGAATATGAAGATTACTGAATCCAAGTACATAAGTGACGTTTCTGTCAATACGAGGCACCGAACAATTATTCACCTGTAACAAACTCAAGAAGCTCCCAAGATTCTCTTCTCTTCTCTTGTCTATATAAACAAATCATAACCGCTTTTTTCTATCTTCTTCTCCAATCTTTTCTCTCTCTCTCTCTTTCGTCTACCTCGCAAGGTCACAACAATGGCGACGAAAATCTCAATCTCCTGCGTTTGTTTTCTCGGTGCTCTCTTACTCCTCTGTCTTCCTCAACCATCAATCGGCGTTCCTTCGGAAGAATTGGAAAGAGCGATCACAGTTCTCCGTCTCAGAGGTCGAGCTCTCTTCGCTAACGCAATCATCACTTCCGATCTGCTCTTCGATTTACTCTCCGTCGAGTCTCTCACACTCTTTGGCCCTACCGATTCCATGCTCTTCGATCTCGACATGACTCATTCTCTTTCCTACTACGTTTCTACGCTTCGTCTCCACTCCGTACCTGTACGTCTCCCACTTTCCGATCTCCGATCGCTACCTAACGACTCTTCTCTCCCGACGCTACTCCCTTCGCATCGCCTCCTTCTCACTAAGCCGGCTTCGTCTAACGAAACCATTTATCTCGACGGTGTGCAACTTCTCCTCCCTGGTTTGTTCTATGGCCGTAATCTTGCCGTTCACGGTCTCGCCGCTCTTCTTCCCCTCACGTTCCGTCCGCCTCCTCCTCACCTTCCCGTTGCTTTGCCTCCCGTCGTCGAATCGCTGGAAGAGACGCCGTGGTTTGTAGGTTCAAGATTCTCGCCGGCGCCGGAGCCTTACTTCAGCTTCGTTGGTCATACACCAGCAGAATCACCGAGGATCGAGCAAGTTTCACCATCGCCATGGGGAGAAGAGATGATCGTAGACGACGAAGGAGGTCCGTTAGATCTGAGGAGTAACGGCCTCTGATGGACACGTGTCACAGTCTCTGAAAAGTCACTAACTTGTGGCTATGGAGGATTTATCGATTACTTGTAAAGAAGACCCAATAGTCCTTTTCCTTTTCTGTTTTAGTCCAAGTTTGATGAAACACATTGTATCTCTTTTTTTTGGGTCGAAAACTCACATTGCATCTCTGATTCATAAATTTCAAGAGTTTTGAGCCTAATTTCACTTACACTACCATCCAACTCATCAAATACTATTTTAAGTATGATCGAGATTAGGCCACATCAGTTTGGTACATATCAATAATATATAGCACAAAGGCAAAATCTTTCCTACAAATTACCAAACTCCAGAATAGATTTTCCCAGTTATCACACCTTACATCGCTCTGCAATAAGATTTCCCCAGTTTTCTAGCTCGCAAACTCGAGCAGGTTCAAAATGTGTACTACCCACACAAGCATCGAGAACAAAACACACTAAGACTCAACAACCTCATGTTTACTCTCAGCCTCCACTGTATCATCGGTTGCCACTTCTTCCTTGATGTTTACATCTCCTCCCTCCTCCAGTAAATCATCCATTATCATTTCATCCTCCCCACCATTGATATCCTCTACTTCATCTTCTTCCTCTTCATCTTCTCCTCCACGTAGCTTCCTTTTCTTTGGCCCGTGCTCCATTCTATGCGTCTCTAATTCCTTATCCATTGTTTCTTGTAAATTCATTGCCTCGTTGTTTGCTTTCCTCGCCTTCCTTGCGTTCTGCCACCTCTCCACCTCTTTCTCAACATTACCCACAAATTGCTCTTCTATCTCCTTTTGATACTCGCTCACTTCTTGTCTCCTTGCCGCCTTCCATTCTAAGAACGTCTGCGCCCACCCATCACCAATCACAATATCAATATCCCGTAGAATGCATTGTCAAAACATTATAACATTCATTCCCAAAGGACAACTTACCTGCTCTTTCTGTTGCTCCAACTCAGTTGTATCTTCTTCTAAAGGCTTTACTGGTGCATAGTATATCTGTGGCTCTGCTTTAGTCCTGAAACAGCCATCCACATGCAATCAAATAAAATAAGTTTTACCAGAACCTATATATCAGCTACCAATTTCTACCTATGGCAGGCCATATAATACCAAACATTGCCTTGCCCATCAACATTTGTATGCACGTGAATGGAAACTTATCTTTGCGTCTATAAAATTGTGAATATGCACACTTTGGACCGAAATTAAAAATAACCTGCAAATCAAACATCACCATTAAGAGTCATGATGCAGAGAGCAAGTAAGGGTACATAAAAGCACGTTCTATAACAGCATCTCAACACTACCTTATAAAATTGCTAAGTTTTTTCTGGTGCTCACTCCACTGAAGGAAAAGCAGTTCCAACTTCTTCTGTTCTGCTTTAGCCGCAACACGAGCGCGAAGAGTCTGATGGACAAGTTAAAATTGTGTATATCAGATCAATACTACACAGGACTGCCCTTTGGAATAGTATATAAAGGAGATTAAACAGTAGCTGGCTACTTACAAGATCTCTTCTCCTCTTTTCAGTCAGATTTTCACGCTCTTGCAGCCTCAGTCGTTCGCTTTCTTCACGAGCCTTTTCCTCAGCCTATGAGAGTAGGAGGAATACAGCACAGAAACTCTGTTAGTGCATTGCAGTACTAAAAATGAGGCTAGGAAGTAAACATACTCCTAACTTGACATATAATGATACCTACACCTAGCATCATATCATATTATTAAAATCTCCAAACTAAACGGTAAGTAGACCCAATTCCAAAATATAAATAATATCTAGATAGAACTGCTCCTCTGCAATGCTGCTCAAGTCAAAAGAAACTAGAGGAAACTGCTATCTTGAAAAGAATATGAAGATTACTGAATCCAAGTACATAAAACAGCAACCGCTTCTTAAGATATCTCATATCCGGTTTTTTAGTCCATGCAACAAGCCATGTGAATCTGAAGTGTGTGCTTACCTTTTGTAGAGCAGCGGATCGTCGGGCATATGCATCTGTTCCAGAAAGCTTCTTATCTTCTTTTCTGAACTTCTGCAGAAGGGGAAAAGTAAGTAGACGAGTGAGTATACAATAACTTGAATAAAGGACACACCTAATATGAATGAAGCTAATCTATTAGAGACAATAGAATATGAGCAAGAGCTATGTCCATGTCATTCTTAACAAATACCTCCAAAGTCCCTAGAAGATTCCCCAGCATTCTTCTGTTCCTATTAACCAGACTAGGATCCTCATTCTTTGGCAAAACCCTCGCTGCAGGCTCCGGCAATGCAATAGATTCAAAACCCTGATAAGAGGCACAGCAAGAACAACCTTTAAGTGAAGGGTCGCAATAAAAATCGCTTCTTTCTCAAAAAAGGAGTATGTGGGATTGAGTACCTTCTTAGTCCCTCTATGTTCGGCATCCCTCTGTGACCAACTTCCCCGATGCTGACCAGATAGCTTCTTTTCACTTCGATCAGAGTTACCATTCTCAGCAACCGAAACTTGGTTTTCGTTGGCATCATCAACAGGCATTTCTTCATCCTTGCTAACATCTTCTTCACCTTTGACCTAAGAATTAAGATTCCTCCAATAAAGTTAAGACACGACTTCTTATGATCAACTAATGAGAATGCGCAATTAGTTTCCGAAGTTGACTAAATACCTTAACAACTGCAGAAGATAATCTCCGTTTAGCAGGAGGCTCATCATCTACATCATTCTTCTCCGCCTTCAAAAACACACACAAAATCCAATACAATCAATCAACGATAACTTGTATCGTCTCAAACAGAGAGAAAAAGAGGTAATTACAGGTCGAGGAAAGACTCTACGGCCTTGGTTTCGAGGAGCTGCGCCTGAGACGACTCCTCGTCGGAGTCCACGAGGATCACGAAGCCTCTCCGTAATCTGATCGGAAAATAGCATAAACCAATCGCCGTGAGAAAGAGAGATTTAAAAAAGTGACTGAAACTGAGGAATGAGATTTGAGGTGGAGATAGTACCTCGCGCTGCTGACGGTGAAGCTCGTCGATCTCATGACGGAGCTCAGCCGCAGTTTTCTCAATGACGGTGGTGTCTCCCATCGTCGCCGCTGCTAAAGAAATTGGACTGAAACCCTTGAATACGCCACACAAGAAACGAAATCGTTATAATGGGCTTCAAAATTCTAGAACACTAGTTTCGGCCTTATAGACGGTTAGAGTCCACTACAACTTCAGAGATAAATGATTTCTTTAGAATTGTTTATACAGTTTCTCCATAACGGAGGTCCATTTGTAACATTTCCATTTACATTTCGGATAACGGAATGGGAAATTACATTTATCCGTTCTGAAATGGACATGCCTAATAATTTTGTTTCGATTTCAAATGGATCATCGTTAAGCTTAATCCATCATCTACATATATTGCAAATTAATGTTAATGTATATATTTAAGAGAAGAATAAAGGAAAAAAGAATTTTATTGCAACAAATGTTTCACACAAAAAAAAAAAATACAAAGTTATCTAGTTTGGAAGTTGAGAGTCCTGATGCAAAAGGCAAAGATGAAAGCAAAGAAGACAGTGAAGCCAACAAGAACAGCTGCAACAGGTCCCATGAAGTCTGATTCAAAACCATATTGGTCTTTAATGTATTCTTTCACAGTGAGTCCAGGAGCACCACCAAAGATCGGAGTCTCAACGTCACCATATTGAGACGTGATCAAGCCGTATATGGTCCAAGCAACAGGGCAAATCCAATAGTACCAAACCCACCACTTGGGGATTTTAGGTCTAGGAATGAAAAAACCCGAGAAGAGATTAAAAATACCATAGAAAGCTGATGCAAAGATGGAAGCAACTTGCTGGTTAGGTGTGAGTGAGACTGTCATCATGCCATAGTAGGTCCAGTAGAGGAATGAGAAGTAATTGATGAAGACGAACCACAAGAACTTGGAAGCTTTCCATTCGAACCCGACCATAGCGTAGACGATAAGCGAATAGTATGTGGTCTGAGCCAAGACATAAGGTAACTCACAAGTCACTTGAGAGATTGCGTAAGGTATAGCTGAGTACATACCAGCTGCTTTTTCTCTGTAGAACACTGTTCTTTCCACTACCACCATTGGTTGTACAGTGGAACAGTTGTTTACTCCAACGAATACACTTGCTGCATAGATTGCTCCGATCACCATTGTTAGGTCTTGTATGTTTGATCTCTTACCTCCGACTTGCCAGAAGACAGAACCGACCATAAGAGATGTTACTAAGGTGAAGATGACTCGGACAACGTTATAGTCAGGAGATCTCCAGTAAGTCCACCATTGCTTCCATAGACATGATTTGAATTGTCCCCATGTGTTCTGTGAAAACTCTGTCGCAAAGTAGAGATCACTCGCTCCTTGCGGTGGCACGCTTAGTTCTTGTACCAACGTCTTATTTCGCCTGTTTCAACAATTCACATGTAGAATTAGATCATTTGTCATAAATGTCATTAACAAAATATATAAATGTTTTTGACTTGTTGTGAATTGATCACTCACTGGCATAAAGAAGAAGACTTGTATAGCTCAGCAAAATCAACTCCAAGCTTCAACTCGGCCGCAAGGGAGCTGGCTTCCAGCATCCAAGTGGCGGGGTTGTATTTTTCCGGAATCTTTGGTACTCCAGGAATGGCTTCAAAATACTCAACAACTTTGTGAGAGTTTCGACCTAAAGGACCAGAGTAGATCACTTGTCCTCCTCTCTTCATTAGTAGTAATTCGTCAAACGCCTCAAAGATATCAATGCTCGGTTGGTGAATGGTACACACAACAGTTCTCCCTGTGTCCACTGTGTTTCTTACCGCCCTCATAACGATTGCAGCTGCTCTAGCATCCAACCCTGAAGTAGGCTCGTCCATAAAAATGATTGAAGGGTTGGCTACAAGCTCAACCGCGATTGTTAATCTCTTCCTTTGTTCCGTTGAAAGCCCTGTGACTCCCGGTAAACCGACTATCGAGTTTTTTAGATTCACCAACTCAACCAATTCCATAACTTGATCCACAAACATCATTTTTTCCTCTTTGCTTACTTCCTTGGCAAGGCGAAGGAAAGCAGAGAAAATAAGTGACTCTCTTACAGTAACTTGTGGTGAGTGAATGTCTGTTTGTTCACAGTAACCAGAGATTCTAGCGAATGTTTCTTGTTTCTTTGGGAATCCAGATACTCTAACGTCTCCTTCTATATATCCACCAGTTTTTCTTCCAGCTAAAACGTCCATCAAAGTTGTCTTCCCCGCGCCGCTAACTCCCATCAATGCTGTCAATACTCCTGGCCTAAAAGCGCTTGTTATTCCTTTTAGAAGTTGCAACCTTGTTTCTGAAACTCCTTGGTCCCTCATTTCCTGCATCATCAAACTATACATAAGTTTTTGATCCTTTTGTAATAAACAAAATTCAACTAGAGTTCAAAGGATTACCGAAGGCATGTCAACAAAGTATTTAACGTCGTCAAAGGACAAAGCTAGAGGAGTGAAAGGAAGAACCATTCCTTTCTTGGTGCTCAAACTCTCCATTGGAATCTCTCCTGTTTTGTTTTCAATATTAAGTGAGATAAAAGAGTTTAAATTTTTAAAGGTAAACAAAGGAAATAAATACTTACCATTGGATCCATTTGTGGTAGATATACGTTTGTTTGCTTGTTCTGCTTCTTCGTCTTCTTCTTTTGGAATCACGGCTTGTGGCTTCCCAAGGGCTGTTGTTATGTCATGATGCATAATCGAAAGCATGTTAGCATATTTTTTGAGCTTGGTGATGCAAAAACATGATCAAAAACAAAAGGAAACCTACGGTCTAGATAACTAAGTGCGACTGTGAAAAGAACGTTGAAGATGATAGTAAAACCAAGCAAGCCTCCAATTCCTATCCAATACCAGTTCTCATCATCAAATACATCCCACATATTAAGCACCCTTGTTCCCAAACTCGTTGTGTTATCAGAAGACTGCAAATTTTCACCACAAAAACATAAGTAAGACTTGGTAATTAATTTACTTGTTATGATGATTAAACAAAAATTTCAAGAAACTTACCCTTTTATCCATCCATCTAGAAGCAGACAATTCATTGACACTTATGGCATTGAAAGCATATGAAAGAGGAGATATCCAATAAGCCCATCTCCACCAAACCGGGATCTCTCTATGAGGAAGAAGGAACCCTCCGGTCAAGAACACGATTAGTATAACCACCACACCACCAGTATTGGCTATGGTCATGGTTCTACAAGTAGATGCAATGAACCTAAAAATCCCAGCAGCCATTTGTTGGATGAAAAACACGACCAAGAACTGTTTAAAGAACCGTTCTGCATCGGGTGCGTATCCTATGGAGTAATATGTAACAACCATCCATGCCGAAGACTCGAAGATGGAGATTGGAATACCTAGCAAGAAAGTGGGAAGTGTGTATGTCCATGGTGGATGAAACAGAAGATCCCTTTGCTTGTAGAACACGGGAAGTCTCTGGATCGTCATTGCCATCTCCGCAAGACCGTTAAACATGTTGATAATCATTGCGAATAGCATTGAACCGACGTATACATTCGCATCAATCTCGTTCCTTGTTTTCATTTCTGTTCTTAGGAAAAGAGTAGATGTGATCGCGGCAATGATGATGATTTGGACGGTTTTGAAGACATAGAAGAAGGAGTTTCGCTTCATGAGCATCCACTCTTTGTCCCAACAGCTTTTAAGAAGCTCTGATTTCTTGATGGAGTACTTGTCGAATACTAGAGCTGCTTTGTGGCATTTAGACTTGTCGTAAGATACTGATAGTTCGTTGGAAAGCTGAGCTCCAACATGGAATTTCTTGAATCTACTTGCAAACTCCGACACTGGAATGTATCTATAGGTGCTGCTTTGATCCACCCAATACTGCTCTTGATCTTTCTTAGAGGTAACCTGTAACCACACATAAATGTAATTTGTCACTCATTTCCGGATCCAAGTATGAATATAAAGCTAGATAGATCAATATATTTACCTCTTGCAGGAAATCAGCTGTTCCTTTTCTTTCAGGGCACTTGAAGCCAAAGCTCTCAAAGAACTCTAGAATGTTGTCTCTAGGTCCTTGGTACACAATCTGTCCCTCGGACAATAGAATTATATCGTCGAATAGGTCAAAAGTCTCGGGAGCAGGCTGAAGAAGAGATATGAGCACGGTTGCTTCTGTGAGGTGAACAATTTGTTGGAGGCATTTCACGATTTGGAAAGTTGTGGAGCTGTCGAGTCCGGTGGATATCTCATCCATGAACAGAGTCTTAGTTGGCCCGACGATCATTTCCCCGGTTGTTACACGCTTTTTCTGACCTCCTGAAATACCTCTCATCATGTCATCGCCAACAATAGTGTCCTTGCAAATGTCAAGTCCTAAAATCTGTTTCATCAAACATTGTCCATTAGAAGCTTTAACAAGTATTTTTACATAACCGGTCTACTAGAAGATTTTATCTTCTAACTTGAGTACTCATAGCAAAGAACCAAAACATCTAATCCAACACCCTATATGCATGGTTTATAAACTAGAAAAAGATAGTACATGGCCGCTACTGAGCCCAAGCACACCAAGCATGAGCTTGCAGCCTTCTACAAAACAACCCATTTTTTTAATGAACATATACAAAATGATCCTTTTTTCCCTCTAGTTTGCAGTTTTCTAAAACCGGCTCTGAGATAGTGCAACATAGCTAAGATAATCTCCTAACATTTACAAGAAAAACAGATTTTAAGGTTGAAAAAGACTGACTTTGAGAGTGTAATCAGTGATGAGACTACTCTTGACGCCTTGAGCAGCAGAGGCCTTCATGAACAAATCAACATCAGCTTCCGGAAATATCCCAGCGTCCTTTTCTCTTCTTGCAAGCTCATGTAGAAGATCTACCAGAGATTACAAATAAGATTATTCATTCAACAAAAAAGATGAAATATTTAGTTAAATAATATTAGCTATGTTGCACTATCTCAGAGCACTATTGTTGCAATAATATTTAGTTGAATTATATACCGTAACGGGTACCAACTCCTTGACACCGAGCAGAGAAATCAAGAGTCTCCTTAACGGTCATGATGCCAACATGAAGATCGTTTTGGCTAATGTAAGCCGAGGTTTTGATAGGAACAAACTCGTTGAGACCGTAACCATTATATGTAACATCCCCACAAGTCTCAAGAGACTTGTCGAGTTTACCAGCAAGAGCCAACAAAAGTGTAGTCTTCCCTGAAGAAGGAGGACCCAACAAGAGTGTCATTCTTGAAGGTTTAATGATCCCTGAAACATCTTTAAGGATAGTTAGCTGCGCTTTCTCGGCGAGATGAATACCGATCATGCCTAGAGCAGCTTCTCCCATATTCCTCACGAAGTTGATAAGCGAAGGAAGAGATCTATCACCAGTGTAACAATCAGCCTTCACAGTTACGTTCTCGTACCTAACTTCCACTGTCGGAAGCTGGATCCCAACACGGTTGATCCTGTTCCTTAGCTTACTCAAGATCCGTTCATTGTCCTGTTCCGCAACTTTGAAGACCATGTCTATGAACTTTTGGCGACCTTCACCGTCTAGCTTAGTGACGTCTACTTCCTTGTTCAAGACTTGGTTACCGTAGAGATCTTCTTCTCCGTGTGTAGGCATGAGACTGGTTCGGAGACGGTTGTATGTAGGAAGTTTCTCTATGGCTGCCCATTTGAGAGCTTCTTCGTCTTCGTTGATGGACTTGGTTTGTCTTGAGCTTGTTGAGAATACGTCTTCGAAGTTTCTACTGGCTCTGCTCATACTACGGCTTATGGTTTGCCTCATACTCCCAACTCTGCCCACGGCCTGAGCTGGATCGTAATCCATGTTTGAATCCGATGAGAATCTCAGGTCTTGATTCTACTTAAGTTGATGCTTCTATAGACTGAGGAGAGGACCCATAAGTAAATTTGGTGTTGGTGAAACAGAGGAAGTTAGCAAAGATTTGTTGAGTCAAGGACAAGAAGAACGTAATGAGAGAGAAATGACTTTATGACACTGAGAGAGAGGGATAGAGTGAGAGAAATGGTGAAAAGACGAGCATAAATAACAAGGGACAAGGACTTTCTCTCAAGCTCCTGTCTGTTTTTTTCACTTTATTTAACAGAAACAAAATCAAAAGAAATCTCCACTTATTTAGTTATTAAAGATTATTTAAGTAATCAACGTAATAATGAAACCTATGTTAACGGCGTAGTCCATGTGGGAAATGGAGGCTTTAATCAATCATAGACAAGTAAAATATTTGGTATAATTCGTTTTGTGAGAGCATGGTGCCAAATGATGTAGCTGGTGTTTAAGACAGGTTGTTTCTTGTTGGCTTTATTTGTTTGGTCTTACCTTCTCTCGTAAACAATAGAGAATGTAGGTTTTTAAAAAGATTTATAGATTAAGGAGAACTAGGCTTCTGACAAGGAGAAGAGTCATTAGTAATTACCAATTACGGAGATGTGCAAAAGTAACCAGTTTACACAATACACTAGGCTTAAGTATTTGGTTCCTCACATGTCTAAGTAAATATTCAGGTCAAACATTTTTTACCCAATTTTTGGAACGCTAATTATTAGTTTTGTTCATCATGAAAGGTGCATTATTATCTTCTCATGCCTGATTACTATTTAGTCTAATAATGCCTGATCAGTCTAATAATAGCGTAACCAATCTCTGTAACACAGAATGACAGCTAGGTACGTAACAAGTAGAACCCCAAATCAAATCCCTCTTTTTGCGTGTTAGTGCATCGGCCTAATCGCTCAGGCACCTTTGCCATCATTTTCAACTATATAGAAACTGCATTTTTAAATGTTCAAAGCACGTGTATTTATATAACTAACGGCTATGTTTATAATTTGTTAATACGATATGTAATGTCAGGATATTAAGGCCTGGATGGTCGAGAAAAGAAAACAAAAAACATAGAAGCTTAAATTATGGGTGAGAATTAGCTGTGTGATTAATCATGTCAGTAATCATGAATATTAATATACACTCCAGCACATGACTTGGAAGATTCCCCGCGAACGAGTTCCCTCACCTTGTCTCGATACTAGCCAAACTAAAAAATATTATCCCTCTTCACGTATACTCCAGATATAAAAGCCCATTTAGAAGATTCGTATTCGTTTTGGGCCCATTTAATTATCATCTCTGTTAAAGGCACACACTGAATGAACACTCACTAGGCATCTTCATCAGCAGAGTTGGCAAATTCTGTAATTAGCATTTCTTCTATGGAAGCTCCCGATGATTCCTCTCACTATTTCACCGAGTTTACACTGGCCGAGGTTTCATTTGCTTTTCTATCTTTCGTTTTGAGTGAATCATGGGATGTGTGACCTTCTTTTGCGAAGATTGTAGACATGGAGAATCTGTATAAGGAGCTTGGTGATCAATCTCTCCACAAAGACTTTTGTCAAACTGTTGCTTCCACTTTTAGGTATTTGTTCTCTTCTGAATTATAGGAGGATTTTGTCATTTAGTAATAAGCTTTGTTGGGTTTTGAATTTTCCAAATAAAAGTTGCTCTGCGAATCGGAATGGAAAAGCCTCGATAACCTGGAAACAGGTGTGTCTGTCTCTTTATGCTTCATGCAACTGCTAAATGCAAGTAATTTATTATTCGGTTTCTTTTTCAGGTACATAGTTGGTTTCAGGGGAAGCTGAAGCAGCCAAACAAAGCCAAATTCAAGGCTGTGCCATCTCCTCCTGTTCAGATTATTGACTTATCAAATCCCATTCATGCCCGAAATAGGCCATCTCCACCTTTGCAGATTCTTGACTTTTCTAATCTCAGTTATGCCGGAAATGCTCCAAGACGGAAAGGCTAGTTTCCTTTTTCTTGTGTGCCCTTTTTAGATTCTCTTAGTTAATGCATATCCTCTCTTAGTTTCTAAATATTTTTGATACACAGGTAAGGTCTCTGATGTATCTGATCTCGCTTTTGAGGCCAAATCCGCAAGGGATTACGCGTGGTAAACTTTTCCATATTTGCTTTAACTCTTGGATTTTGCTAACAGAACAGAACAAGTAATATAAGTAGACATACCTGTGTATTAGTTTAGGTTACCACAAGACTTTGTTAACTTGCCAAAGTAAAAAAACATTCCCTACTGATTGTTAACTCATAAAGCAACTACATGTTCAGTGTGTGTTTTATATCTGTGCGTATTTACTGGAATTCTGGTTTTTCAGGTATGACGTAGCTTCCTTCACAACTTATAGAGTTATTCGTACTGGTGAACTGGTAAGGTTTTTCTCTTTATTTCAATGGCTTATTTGCTTGAAAACTGAGCTTGTCTGCAATAGGAAGTGCGTGTACGGTTTTCTGGGTTTGACAACCAACACGATGAGTGGGTGAACGTCAAGACATGCGTGCGTGAACGGTCTATTCCTGTAGAACCATCAGAGTGTGGGAAAGTGAATGTTGGAGACCTGCTTCTATGTTTCCAGGTAAGGCTAACTTTGAGATCTAATTATCAAGGATGGAGAACCTTTAGCAAAATTTTAAACGTAAGCTAAAAACTTGGGGTGCAGGAAAGGGAGGATCAAGCACTGTATTGTGATGCTCATGTTGTGAATATCAAGAGAGGGAATCATGATCACAGGAGATGTGACTGCGTGTTTCTTGTTCACTTCGACCATGACAATACACAGGTAAAAAAAAGCTTGATCTCAGCCTCTATATGTTGGGTGGTGTGAGAAGTATCTAAGAAGTTGGTGTCTTAATATGTGAACAGGAACCACTCGGACTAGAACAAATTTGCCGTCGCCCTGATGAGTAAATATGGTTGGTCTTGAAGTAATGTTTAGAACCAGACTTACTGATACGACTAGATAATATCTAATTGACCCGAGAGCCTAACGGTCCTGGCTATGTATTAGTTTTTGCAGTCTATATCATGTGAAATAGAGTGCAAAAAGGAAATTAGGTGAATAAGGAACAATAAAATGTAACAAAACCCAAATTGCTTAAGCAGTGAAGCTCCTTTGTGACATGAGATCACAGGCTTGTTTTATTCCAAACATATGAAGAAAGAACAACAGATACAGTATGGGGTTATTTTCTGGTGAACGTGCATACAAAACTTTGAAACTGGTACTACTTGATGAAGTTTACCTTTAGTTTATTCCAGATAACTTAAAAGACTCTATGTAAACCAGTCCCGATCGGTTTCTCATTGACAACCACCGTGTACTCTCACTCACCCCTTCAACATATTTGTTCATTTAGCTAACACAATCAGGTTTGACCCAAGAACAAGAGAGCTAAGGAGAGACTAATGCAAGTAAACTACCGGTTAAGCCATCTCTTTAACCGGGAAGCCATTCCCTGAGAAGGAGGAGGAGGTGGAATAAGAACATCGAGAATGGTAACTCTCTCTTTTGGAGTCAACGAAACACCTCTTATAAGGTTCAATGCCATGATGTGTACATTAGTCATTTGCCTGTGCTTGTTGTAAGCAATCACTCCAGCAGTACCTCCTGCAATAAGAACCTGCCACACAACACACCAGAGTCCGTTAAACTAAACGCCCCCTTAGCGGTCGCAGTTGTTATTGACCACTTAAACTGACCGGTGTTAGCCACAATGCCGCAGTCTGCAAATCGAATTTTGGGGCATAAAGCACAGTCTCCCCAAACTCATCCTCGAGCTTATTGTAGATCTCTTTGTCTGTCTTTCCAGCTCCTATCTCATCACGGATGAGCTGCAAAACTCATGTGTATCAGAAAAGTAGACAAGAAAAGTATCTTTGAACTGTCATCATTTGGAAAATCTGAGTAAAGCAGTCACCTGTCTAAGGAGAATAGCGATATCTGCCTGCGAGTCTTCAATGGATTGACTCCCACACTCAGTGCAGCGAACATTGTGGCTAATGTTTCTGGCCCGAGCGTCCAGCATCTGAGCCTTCTTCAGATCCTCATCTTTTTTCTCCATTTCGCTGAAAAATTCATGATATTGAGTATTGTGAGCTTTCACAGACGCATTTCGTCGAACACTTAGTGTGCAACAGTGTAAAAATTACTCGGAGATCCAAAAGGTACGCAATTTGAAGTATGAAGAGATAACCTGGGTACAGAGGAAGCAAGGGGAATCCAAGAAACTGCTTCGTCCGCCTAGATTTCAAGCGGGAGTTCAAAAGTTGAACTTTTCACTTGGGAAAAATTTCTCCGTTGGACGTGAGATCGAGAAGGCGCGTGAGGTAGCGTGTCGCGTATGTTGGTAGACGAGCTTCGCGCGTGTAACAAGGGCTCGACGGTTTAATAAACATGGGCCCTTCAAATCTATAATACTGTTCATACATATGGGCCTTGTATTGTAATTGCGTAAAACTACGAAGTAGACAAACTTTCAACTGGAAAAAATGAGATGAACATACAAACTGAGTCAGGAAGGAACAACAATGAAAACACATTCTACGATAAAAGCAAGTGAGAGTGAAACAAAAGCACTACACTGATAAGTGATAACTCATGCTCTAAGCTGAATTCGGTGTCTCGTCTCTTTTGGAGCCCCATGGTCCTAATGATTTGATGTCTTTCTGAATCATTTTCCGAATTATGTTCTTAAGGACAATGATCTTAAGGCCGCCTCAATTCTGTTCATATGGAGATAGGTAAGTGGACGTGTGGTCATTCATTCAAATATATCATAACTTCCGTATTGGTCCCAACTTTGCTTAACAAAGGTTTAATTTGTTCGTGAATGCCTTATGACAGACAGAGATCTGAGGAGTCTATTTCTCCTCCACCAAACATTCACCAGCAACAAACTATATAATTCAATTTAGGATTTGATTCTGCAAGAGCAAGTAGAGAAGAGACATGCTTCATGGACGAGGCTTAGCATGTCTCTCTGCATTTGAACACTGAATAGCCTAAAGAATCAATGGTTCAACAGAGAATCCCCAAATCGTATTGTATCCACTATTGCCAATGGAGACACACCAAAGCAATCAACACAAAACGAACTTGGAAGTTGTTTAAAGTCTAATGCTTTCTTTATTTATACACAGAAACTAGGTAACAAGTAACAACAGTTTTGAGTGGCAATATGATTACTCTCAGTCTCAGACAAATCCTCCAACCAAGATCGGCTTCATATCGTCTTCTTCATTCTCATCCTTGCTGCTGTCAATGCCTTCAACATCTAGATCCTTCAAACCATCACCACAGCTCTTACCTTGTCCTCCTTCACCAGCAACCACTAAATCATCTCCGTTCATCCCCGAATCAGCCAACTTCCCATTACCCTTTCCGGCTAAACACGGCCCAGTTTCCTCTCCATTTCCCCCGCCCACGATGACCGTATCAGAATCTCCCGGACTCGTTCCTTTCGCTCCTGGAAGCGGATCCGCAACACAACCAGCTTCCTCCTCGGATTCGAAAAGCGAGGCCGCGCGTGACTTCACGGCGTCTGCGGCTTTACGAAAAGCTTCCTGTATAGATTCCGGTGGCAGAGCACAATCTTCGAGCCCTGCGTCTGCTAACGCCGGCGGAAGGATTTTGTCGAGCAATCCGACTCTTTCTTTCGTAGCCTCCATTGATGCAGAGCTCTCTATCTGGGAATTGAGAACCCTAATTTTAATCATTTTCGAGGCGGTGGCAAGGGCATTTCTGTCATTATAAACAAGGCAATGTTTTTGGGGAGCCCAGGGTTCGACGCTCATATGGACTTGATTGGCAATTTTAATTAAATCTAAATGCAAACAAGACCAAACCACCAGGAGAGAGAAATTGAAGAGATCTTACCGGGAACGGTCGCCGGAGAAACGTGCCAAAATCGAACAGGAAAGATTCCATTTCCGCCGATTCCTTCAATTCCCCAGGCATCCATTCTCACTCCCTCTCCCTCTCTTTCCTATCCGTCGTTTCGGATTCAGCGATCCCGACGTATTTCGAATGTTCGGGTCCTAAATGGGACCTTAAGGACGTATTGGGCGTGTGAGACAAAGGGGTTTGATTCAACTATGAAGCAGGTGGTCACAGTTCGGGACTTGGTAGAGGAAGCCAAGAAGCGGATTGTAATCCTGGTGATATGCGTCGTTGGACTCTCCTACCTCATGTCGCGTAAGTTTGCTCTTCTTATTTTATCAATACTCTGGACAGTTTCGGGTTTTGTAGAAGAGTTTAGGAATTGATAAAGCTTTCTGGTTTTTACTAGGCATTGGTTCACTAGCTACTGATGTGTTCCACTCTGCAATCTCTAATGAATACTCACTTTTGTTTAAATGTCTGCAGTGACAAGTTCATCAGTTTGGGTTAACCTCCCTGCTGCTGCGTGCTTGATTGTCCTCCTTCGTTATTTCTCATTCGACATTGAAACGAAACGAAAAACTGCAGCTTACAACAGCAAAGCTTCGTCGCTGAATGCACCTTCTCCAAATAAACCTCCAGAACTCCCTAAAGCAGCTCCACGGTCTGACTGGAGAAGCAAAGTGAACTCCCAAGTCGTTGAGGATGCAATGGATCGCTTCACCCGTCACCTCGTTTCTGAATGGGTATTAGATCTCTGGTACTCCCGCTTAACACCTGATAAGCAAGGTCCTGAAGAACTCGTGTTTCTTATAAATGATGTTCTAGGGGAACTTGCACGGCGCTTTAGGAACGTAAATCTTATTGATTTATTGACTAGGTTTGTTGTCTTCTTCTCTGCTTTTGATTTACTCTTACCATTGCTTCTCCAAGAAACTCAACTGTCACATTGATTCATCAGGGATCTAATTGATATCGTATGTCGTCGTGTGGAGTTTTTCCGGGAGTGTCAAGCAAAGATTGAGGGACAACAAAGAAGAAAACTCAGTTTTGAAGACCGAGACTCCGAACTAAGACGTGTGATGGCCACTCAAGATAAATTGCACCCTGCATTATTCTCCCCTGAATCCGAGCATAAGGTTTTCTGTAGTCTAAGTTGCAATGTTGAGCTATTATGTAGAGTTTTATGTTGAATTGTTTACCACTTTATCGCTATCAGGTGGTAATATATTCGTCTCTATTTTGCAGGTTCTGCAGCATATAATCAACAGTCTCATTTTACTAACATTTAGGCCAGAGGATCTGCACTGTGCTTTTTTCCATTATACCGTGAGGGAACTTCTTGCTTGCTGTGTGATGCGACCAGTCCTAAATCTAGCCAATCCACGGTAAACTATTACCTCTTTCGACCACATTTCTTCTTCTTATTCTTACCATAATGGTCCTCATATTTTCTACCAGGTTCATAAATGAGAGGATTGAAGCTGCTGTGATATCAAGGATAAAGATTAATGATCAATCTAGTACTGCAGAAGAGACTTCTCAAGCTGAAGATCTCTCAAAAGTTTCTCCTGATCATTTTTCTAGTGATATGGACCCATCTGTCACAGGTGTTGAGCTTGTGCTATTGAAAAATGAACAGCAGAAAAAGAAAAATGCTACAGATAAACAGCATGTAACAGATCTCTCCAAAGATCCATTGCTTTCAATAGATACTCGATCTTCTCGATCGTGGAATTCCTTCCCCTTAACTTCCAAAATAGGTGATGATAGTAAAGAAACTAAAGGACATCGTGGAGGAGAGGGATGGGGTGACGTACTAGACATGATGTCACAAAGGAAAACTGAGACCCTTGCTCCCGAGCATCTCGAAAGCATGTGGGCAAAAGGAAGAAATTATAAAAAGAAGGAAGGTGGGAAAGTTGTTGAGCGGGTGCCCCCGAGATGGTCTAGCAAGGAATCGCGCAATGATGGTGACGATGCACGGCCTAACGACTTCAATGAAAACACTGTGATCGCAAAAGGGTCGAGTCAGCATAAAGACGTAAATACAGACAGTCACTTATCAAGTCATTCCTCTTCTGAAGAGGACGAGGAGCAAAAAAAGAGTAGTCACTCTTATACATCCGAGGATGAGGAAACGGTAACAGGTCTAAACAGTCCTGGGACTCGAGTCTGGGATGGTCGAACGAACAGAAATCTTGGTGTTGCACGGATACACCATCCACTTGAAAATTCTGGCCGCCGTTTCAAAAAGACCAGTAAAGGGCATGAACGTTATCAGCATCAATCTGGTAGGAAGAGGTCCAGAATTGCTGGACACATTGTAGGCGATGACGATAGTGATGATTCTGAAGATGATTCTTTGGGTAGATCATACAGTGGAATGTCTGCAACGTCGTCTGTATCATATTACTCAGTGGCAGAAAGTGACCTTTCCAATGCTCCTAGAAGTTCTTTGCTGGTTGATTCCTTTGCGAAGTTGAGATGTGAGGTACAGTTAAATGTCTGTTGTGCCTCCAAACAACCATTAAGCTGCAGACAATGATGCTCCATATGCCGTATCATATGATGGATAAATTTAGGTTCTTCTTGCAGGTTCTGGGTGCCAATATTGTGAAGAGTAGTTCTAAGATGTTTGCTGTGTATTCAGTTGCTGTCACAGATGAAAGTAATCATAGCTGGTCAATCAAAAGAAGGTGATAGCATATAACTGTTATGGTTCTGATCTTGGTGCTTTGTTTTTTACATTATTTATTTATGTGAACTTTCAGATTTCGACATTTTGAGGAGTTTCACCGGCGGCTTAAAGTGTTTCCCGAGTACAATCTTCATTTACCGCCAAAGCATTTCCTATCAACAGGCGTGGACATACCTGTTATCCAAGAGCGATGTGTACTACTTGATAACTATCTCAAGGTCATTCGTCATGTCTCTTGTCTCTAGTCTCTGTTCATGCTTTATATATGAATTTGATTTTTTTCTTCCTTCTGTCGTGGCTTTTGATTAGTAGGTTTACTGTGAATTAGCTTTTATGTTTTTCATATTTTTGGTAGTTACTTTGGATTTCTGAGAAGCTAATGCTGAATGTTAACTTCACCATGGATTTCTCCTAAGCTACTACTCTGTAATTTTACTCCGAAGTAGAATCAGGCCTGCTGAACTTTCGTATTTTCATCGGCCCAAGTAGCTAGTGCTGATAGTTCTAATGCTTGAAACTTTGTACGCAGTTGCTTTTCACACGCCTTCTATTCTTCCATGTTAGCAATGTGAATGAAAAACTTTGCGTTGAACTGATTCCCCAGTTTTTTCTTAATTTGCGAATTATCCTTCTCTACTTTGCTCAGAAGCTTTTGCAGTCACCAAGAATTTCAGGATCAATTGAAGTTTGGGACTTTCTCAGTGTGGATTCCCAGGTAGATTTTTTCTCTGACTCAAAGAACGCTCGTGATGACAAATTTTGAATGTGTAAAATGTTGCTGTTGTGCAGACTTATGCATTCTCAAGTTCGTTTTCAATCATTGAGACGCTGACGGGTGAGTAATCATCAACACAATTGGATTTTGATTTTAATTAGTTGGTTATTATGTATTTTCACTTGTAAATCGTTTCAGTTAAACCGGTCAGTAAGACATCTACTGGCGCTACAGATATGACTGAGGGTACGCCGGGTCCTCTTCCTTTGAGAGAAAATCTGGGTGCAGAGAGTGGGAAATCGAGTCAGCATGCGCGGAATAGCGTTAGGGCGGATGATCTGAAGCCAATAGTGAAAGCTCCTGGAAATGATCATGCGAAGACGCCTAATTCAGATGTGAGAATTAGCAAGGAGAATGGCGAGCTAAAAGTGGGTACTCGACATGCTGATGATGTGGCCTGCGCTGGCCTGCCCACAGAGGTAGATTAACATCCATACCTAGCATCAGCCAAACAGAAATCTTTTTCTGATGGTTCTGTCTTTTCAATTCTGGGAAACCATGAGGCCAATGCTTGTATTTCTATGTTGATGTGCTTGTTATAACCCATCTTTCTTACAGTGGGTTCCTCCAAAGCTAACATTGCCCCTGCTAGACTTGGTTGATGTCGTCTTTCAGCTCCAGGAGGGTGGGTGGATCAGGTACATTATTTATAACCAGGAGCCATACTTTTTTTGTCTCTTTCTAAGTCAAAAGAAGGTGGAGTAATTTTGATATCTATTTTTTCTACATTACAAGGCGGAAAGCTTTTTGGGTTGCCAAACAGATACTTCAACTTGGGATGGGCGATGCATTGGATGATTGGGTACTTGAGAAAATCCGTCTTCTGCGGCGGGGAGCTGTAGTTGCTTCTGGAATTCAACGGGTTGAACAGGTGAGAACCTCTTCCTTTTGCATAGTGAGGTAGTGACGGAAGTCACAGTGAATATGTATTCACTAATAGTGACATATTACAATCCATGGTGAGATTTGAAAGAGAAATTTGATATGCCCTCTCAGGTACTATGGCCGGATGGGTTCTTCATCACAAAGCATCCCAAAAGGCAGCAACAATCCAGCAGTTCTGACGAGGAGCAGCGACAAGAAGCAGAGAGGCGAGCAAAGTTCGTTCATGAGCTGATGATCGGTAATGCGCATCCTGTCATCTGATACTTTTACGTCAATGATATCTTCAGTTTTGTTGAATTAACAAAAATGTTTGAATTAACGCAGAAAAAGCCCCTGCAACAATAGTGAGTCTTGTGGGTCATAAGGAGTATGAACAATGTGCGGAAGATCTCTACTTCTTCCTTCAGGTAAACATTCTGCATTTGTCTTGATTTGAGGTTGTGAGATGCTGAAGCTCAAGTATTGGGTTTGATTGTTTAAAACATTATTGTTTCAGTCATCAGTGTGTCTCAAGCAATTGGCGTTTGACCTTTTGGAATTGTTGCTACTCTCGGCGTTTCCGGAAATGGAGCAGGCTTTCAAACAATTGCACGAAGAAAAACACCTCTTTGGTCAATTTACACCACCAAACTGATACTCCGATTGGGTGCTTGGAAATTCCTCTACAGATTACGTGGAGTTTTGCTAGATTTCTTCAAACAGTAACCTCAGGCGTGCATATTTCAATGAATCAATGATATATATACCAGCGAAAGAATTTGGGAAGCAAAAAGATGAAAATAGACTAGTAATTTCAAAGCCAAAGTTGCACAAGACGTGGCAGTAAAACACATGGCAAAATGCTAACTGAACCATTTCTAGGAAGAAGAAGAAGCTGCAGCCTTGTTTCTCTGGGTGGCTTGAGTACCTGACCCATAATTCCATGAAATCAGATCGAGCAAGTAAGAGACTAAAATCATATACATAAAAGACAAGTAAAGAGTCATGTAGCTTTCTTCACCTTCTCTAAAGCAAGACTATACCTCATCCTACCAGTTCCTGTTATCTTTCTTCTGATCGCCTTCACGCTCCAGTTATCTGCACACACAGTTCACAATCACATAAACTCCATCACGCGTTCACACTTCCAATGATCAGACTATAAACTCCAAGACACAGAGAGGATAGAGAAGAGTACATGTCCTCTTTCGGGCAGCAGGATAAGCACAAGCCGAGCAACGACTCTTCTGGATGTGGAAACTCCGGCGACCACACCTCACACAAAGCGTGTGTGTGACTTGTTCCTCCTCTTACCGAAACTCCCTGTTCCTTTAGTCTGTCATTTCTAAAAGCACCGGTTAGCCACACATACCAACTTACACGGAGGAATACGAATTGGATTACCATTGCTGCAAGCCTGCAACTGCGGTTGCTGAGTCCGATCTTTGCGGCTCCGAGAAGACGACCGTCTAGTGTCCTTTTAGGGGTTTCAACCTATCCATAATGGTTAGGCCCATTTACGACATTAATGGGCCTATCTAGCTCGAGTCAACTGGCGTGTAGTGGTGGTGCCAAATGATAAGTAGGGGACCATTTTCTAACGCTGCATTATCAATGTGATGACGATTTCTTACCTATAAAAGTGGACAATCATCATGATGATACCTTCTTAAAGTCTGACACTATCAGCTCCATTCTTCAACTACTACATGCCACTGTTGTGTGGCTTGAATGTTAGGTTTCCTTTTGAGTGAAATAAATATGGTTCTTGCCTCCAAAAATGAGCAGCAACAAAGGAGCTAAGATGATGAAACCTACATCAAAATCCATTCAGAGAGTTGGTCGTTTCTTAAAGAAGACCATTGTGAGCATCAAGTCCAATATCTGCTTTGGTGATTACCACAACTTACGCAACAACACTCCTTTCTTGACCCCATTCTCTTGCACTCGCCGACGCTGTCAAGAAGATTCTCAAACTGAAGAAACCTACAGTGTTGTTTCTAGCGAGAACACGGTTGCTGTGGAAACCGTACATGAGAGTCTCAACAAAGTCCAGCATAAAAAGAAACCGAAGAAAGTTGTTGCAGAGTCAATCAAGGAGGCGAAGAGAAGAGGTGACTTGTTGGCGCAAAAGATGAAAGATCTCAACATGGTTGATCTGAGAGACGCAGAGCATGCATTGGATGTAAGGGAAGCGCTTCGATGCTATTCAAGTATCAGAAGCCCTGTGTACCTTGACATTGTCGACAATTTCTTCACAGACATGTACTACGAGTTCTCTGATCCTCGCACCTCGTCCAGTGTCAACGGTTCAAGAAGAAAAGCAGGCTCCTTCAGGCTCTAAGACCTTCTCGATCAGCTTCATTTAGAGCATGCACTTGTTAAGAAGAGTTGTTATCCATTACACAGCACATATATTTCACTTTCTCTCTATGGTAAAATCACATGTCACCCTCAGTTACTACCTCATCTTATAGTCTTTAAGTTATCAGTGCGACATAAAAATTTTACAACTAACAGTTTTAATAACTGGATAAAGAGGACAATCTACGACTCGACTCTTGATTGTGCTACATTATTAGATTATAGGGTAGAAACCAATTTCGTTTTCATGGAAGAGAAGCGAAAGCAAACATAGGTTATGGAGAGCAAAGTTTACTCTTGTACAAGATAAAAAGTTACATCAACACACGATTATCTGTTTTAGCATGATAAATTTGCATTTTCAATGATAGATCACGGATCATTTCTTGCCGCTCTTCTTAAGTCCAGAACCTCCAAAGGATCCCTTCTGCGATGCCTTGGCTCTTAGTTCTTTAAGTGCCTGTTAGACAATTTTCATTCAAAATAAAATAAGTCAGGCTTTCAATAACAATTATTCGTTATCATGGGAAAGAGAGGCTAAATAGTCTTTGAAATCATAGGGTGGGAACAAAGGAAAGGGCATCAAAGTAAGAAGAAACTAATCCATGTCATTTCCAAAGAAGCCGTGATTAATACCTAAACTAACAAACAGCTAATCCATGACCCATCTTGTTGCAGTCAACATGTATATAATGTCATAACTAGTGTTCAGTTTAAATATATGTGACTAAAAAAGTTGTAAATACTAGTAATGCATAGTAGTATTTTCTTTAGAAAACCAATGGCTTTAAAGTTGTAGCTCTCTAGTGTAGATTATTACAATCTTTATTTCCAAAGAGCCAAAACAGAAAAGTTTGCGAAACACAAAAACTTTAGAGAGGAAACAAGGCAGTCGAGAATTCAGGTATGAACTGACCTTTTCCTCGTCTTTCTTCTTCTGAATGTTAGCCATATCGTGCTGCATCAATACCAAATCAAACATTTTCAGAAACCAAAGTGTGTAAAAGAATATCTATAATAATTGATATACGAATTATAGGCATAAAAAGGAGTTCGAGTGTGTTTGTCTTCTTAAAAGACTGGATTTCGACTGGCATATAAATCATTGAGCCGTAATGTTTTTCAGTTTTCAAGAATTCAAGTTAGTTTCACAAACAAACAAGATCCAGACCAAACTAAACAACGTTTGATTCGAGGTCCAAATATAATAGATACAAACTTTTTCTCTGAAACCAGAAAGTACCTCGTCGTATTCCTTCTTATCAGCTTTAGGCTGCTTCAAAGGTTTCGCTTTTCCTCCTGTTGTTTTAACAAAACGATTAGCCAGATGGCAAACGAAACGAATCAACGATATCAATCGAACATCAAACCAAAAATCATGAAACTAGAAATCGCCTTACCTTGCTTGGATGACATGATTGAGCTGCTGCTGCTAGGGTTTGGATGTTGATCTCAGAGAAGGAATTTGGGGAAAAGGAGCTGAAAGTAGAAGATTCTCTTTATATTAACAACGCAACCCATTAAATGACATTTAGGCCCAATAACTAAAGCCCAGAGTTATTTGCTAGCCGACTCAACTTTGACTATTTAAACACCGTATGCTAACTTCAGCAATCGCTTATCGTTCTGGAAATTAGGGTTTCGTTTGATCCACAGGAGAATCACTAAGGTAGAAGATATGTCAACTCTCGAAGATTCTTTCCTCGTAGACCTTGAAGAGTTATCTGACAATGTTGTTGGAAACCAGGAAGAAGATATCGACATGGACATGTCAGATTTAGAAACCCTAAACTACGATGATCTCGATTACGTTTCTAAATCTCAGAGATATTCTGATACAATGCACAAAGTAGACTCTGGATACAACCTAATCTTGGATTGTAATCAGCTCTTAGTTGATATTGATTATGAAATTTGCATCGTCCACAACTTTATCCGTGACAAGTACAGAAGAAAGTTCCAAGAGCTTGAGTCCATTGTACTTAACGCAATCGAGTACGCCACTGTTGTCAAACAAATTGGTAATGAGATGGATTTAAGCCTGGTTGATCTCAAATCTCTTCTTCTTCCAACAGCTACTATAACGGCTGTTTCGCTTACTGCTGTAACCACATCTTTACCAGAGGATGTCCTGAGAAAGGCGATCCAAGCATGTGATCGAGTTCTTGATCTTGATACAACAAAGAAGAAGGTCCTTGGCTTTCTTGAGGCCAAGATGGGATCTATTGCACCAAATCTTTCCGCTATTGTCGGGAGTGGTGTTGCAGCTAAGCTCATAGGGAATGCTGGAGGTTTATCAGAGCTTGCTAAATTGCCTGCTTGTAATGTTCAACTTCTTGGACAAAAGAAGAAGAATCTTCTTGGCTTCTCTTCGGCAACATCACAGTCCCGTGTTGGTTATCTCGAGCAGAGTGAGATTTTCCAAACAACACCTCCTTCACTTCGGTTGCGCGTTATCAAGCTTTTGGCTGGAAAATCGACTTTAGCTGCTAGAGTTGACGCTAGTGGAGGAGACCCATCAGGGACTAATGGAATAGCTTTGAAAGAGGAGATTCTTATCAAGATTAAAAAGTGGCAAGAGCCTTTTCCTGCAAGACAACCTAAGCCACTTCAAGTCCCGGATTTAGAGCCTAAGAAGAGAAGAGGCGGTCGCCGACTAAGGAAAACGAAAGAAAGGTACGCAGTGACAGAGATGAGGAAGCAGGCCAATAGGATGGCATTTGGTGTAGCGGAAGAGAGCTCTTTAGGTGATGGATTAGGTCAAGGATATGGAATGCTTGGACATGCTAAGAGTAACAGGCTTCGTGTGACAAGTGTCACGAGCAAGCTGAAACTTAACGCTAAGGTCGTTAAGAAGCTCCAAGAAAGACAGTATGCAAGTAGTGGTGCTACAACTTGTGGTTTGTTATCGAGTCTAGCTTTCACTCATGGGCAGGGAATAGAGCTGGTTAATCCTCGCCTAGCCAGTGGGACTCAAAGCATTTACTTCTCAGAGTTCTCTAATATCAAGAAGATATAAATTTTTCTGTCACTGTTTGACACGGTTTTAATCTCCCGAATCACTACTTATATTGGGGGACCAATAAGACCACAACATTGACCCTTGTATGTAATTTCAAATTCTTTGTGTTTGAAAAATACTTTTGTGGATTAAACAATAATACTATGCTTTATGTGGATAGATATATAGAGCATTCTCCAACTGTCTCTGTTTCGAACCGAATATATATATATATATATCTTATATAATATTTTAAAATTTCACTAAATTAAAGTTATGACAAGTTGACATGTGTCACTTTTGGTGTTGATCATTAATGTTCATTTTCATATTTAAAATCTAATTTTTATTTAGTTATGACATTTGCCTTTTTTTTTTTTTTGCAAGAATGAACATAGTTTTGAACTAACTTAATAACAAGATTCAGGAACCAAATTTCTTAGAATTTAGACCAAGAATGAACATTTACCCTTCTAGAATTTAGAATTTTTTGTATTGATTTTTTAAAAGAAAAATATGATATCAATTTTTAATTTAAAGTAAACATTTAATATCAAATTATCTTCATGAATTAACTAAAAATATGTAAGGCTATATTTTAATAGATTTTATTTTACAATATCTCTTCACAAATAAGTTAAATTTTTCTTATTATTTTGTAATAAAATTTAAAAAAAATATAAGATGTTCTCATATGTTTCTATTCACGATATGTACCATAATATCTCTATATAATTTGTTTTTATCATGTTTCATGAATATCAATATTTTAATAATCTGATAGATTTTATATATTTTAAAATAATTCACATAAAATAGCTATATTATATATATATAGAGGAACAATGTTTCATACTTTTTAATAGGTACTTTGTTATAATATATTTCAACAATGTTCCATCTTAATTTGACATTGTATATATCCAATAAATAATTTGCTACAAATATTTAGTCTCTGAACCTAGATAATTATTTACTATAAACACCAAATTTCTATAATATTAAATATAAAAATAATCAATAAGTTAACTATTATTTTATATTATACCATATTGAGTTTTAAATCAACGCAACGCGTAGTATATAACGATTTTAAAGTAACAATGAAAAGAGAAGAGCAAAAAAATTTAAATTCTCACAAAATCGATTTACTTGTATTTTGTTTGTTCCCATATGTTTTACATTTCGAAAAGTCCAAGAAGTGAAATGTAAAAAAAAAAAAAAAAAAAGTCAAAGAAGTTAAAGGGCTTGTACCCATTCGAAAGCCGGTTTAGATTAGATAAATTGGAGAGAGAAAAACGCCCAAAATCGCGAGAGAAAGAAACGCCTAGGGTTAAGATTGGGGGGAGTGAGAGAGGTAGTTTTCCCGCGATTCTTATGCCGCGTAAGTGCGAATCCTTCATCATCTAGGGTTTTGGATTCTTGGAATTTATCAATCATGTCCACACTCGACGGAGGAGAATCGGAATATGAGAGTGATCCCGAGGAGTTGAATCAATCCTTGGCGACGAGGAGGAGGGAAGCAAGCGATGAAGACGACGATGATGATGATCAAGTGGTTAGAAATCAGAGAGGTGTGGTTGATTACGAGGAAGAGGAAGATGTAATCGAGAATGACAAGATGGTGAAGGAAGAAGGAGATGGCACAGAGGACGAAAAGGAGAAGAAACAGGCCACGGTGCCCACTGGTGGAGCTTTCTATATGCACGATGATAGATTTCAGCAACTTTCTGGTGGCCGAAACAGGTACTCTCTTTTCACTAGTGTTTGCTTTGTGGAGTCATAATAGAACTGGATTGGGGGAGTTATTGGTCTCTTATCATCATGCATTTGCTAGATTGGGCCTTGTTCATGTCTATTGATATGTTCCTTATCTTGCTTTTATAGGGGAAGGCGCGGTGGAAGACCTTGGGGATCTGGAGATGAAAGAAAATGGGGACATGACAAATTTGAGGAGATGAATACTCATGAAAAACACTATGATGTAGGGATTCTCTCTATGGTTATTTTTAGATCCATCTATCTCTTAATGTATCTAGTATGTATATGTCAAAGCTGCTCTTTTTCCTTTCTTACTTATATAGTTGACTGATTGTACTCTGAAAATTCAGCAGAGGGCTTCTAGAGGCCGATTCAGAGGTCGTGCTACTGCTCGGGGTAGGGGATACACTAGAGGGGGCGCATCAACCACCAGCGGACAGCAAATTTATCTTCCTAAAGATGTCACACGAGGGAGAGGGCCCAGAAAATATGATTCTCCCCTTGCAAATGTCAATCAAAGCAAACAGTGAGTTCTTCAGATTTGTTCTCTAGTTGAGTGAAAGTTTTTTCTCTAATATAATGTATTTGTAGGTTGCGAAACTCTCATGGATCACAAAATTCTCATGAGAAAGTGTCACACCACGATTCACGGCGTTTAACAACTGCCCCTACGAAAACTGGGAATGAAGGTGTCTATGTCAAAAAGAATGTAGTTGCGTCTAGTCTAAGTTCTGCTTCTCGTCCATTTTATCCTTCAGAGTCCGCCAGTAACTTGGTACATGGTGTACAAGTTGGTATGGAAAGACTCCACACAAATGAACGCGCCGCGCCTTCTGGGCAAAAGAATAGGAATACAAAACCCGTTTTTCCACCAGTTGCCCAGAATTTTCAGTCCACTAGTCAAGGTAGAAGTGCACCTGCTGCTGGGAACATGTTTTACCCGCAATCTCATAGTCATGGTGACAGATATTCACCACCAATGCAATTCAATGGAGGTTCAAAAGGCACTGGTCAAAGCTCTAATAGACCTTCTGGTCAGGGTTTTGATCAGCACTCTGCTGTTACCAAATCATTGTCATTGTCTTCCTCATCCCAGAAAACTAGCTCATCAAGAAATCGATATCCTCCGGGTGAAATAGAATCTGTAGCCGAAACAGGTGCATCAATTGCTAAGGGAAAAGGGACTCTCCAGCCTAGTGGAAGCGACTCTTTTGTGTATAGTGGATCTCAAGTGATTGGGCGAGCAGAAAGTCTAGCATCTGGTGACAATTCTAATTTCCAAGCTTTTCTGCCTGGTATGTGTTTTTGATGACAATTTTCTCTCTGCACTGGAATAGTTGAAAAAAAAAATTAGAATCAAATCGTACATGATTGTTGAAGTTGAAAGCTATGGATGCCGAGTCACTCGGCATGGTTTGTCCATTACTAGTTTTGTTAAAGTCCTGTAGTACCAACTTGGGGATAATCTGCTTACTAATATTTTTTCTTATCTGACCTGTAGTTCTTAAATTATTGTATTATTTTTCATTATTTAATTCAAATGCAGTTATGCAATTTGGTGGTCAGCATGGTGGGGTTCCAACTTTTGGAATGGCTTTTCCAGGATATTACCAGTCTGAAGATGGTGTTGCGAATCCGGAGATGACATGGTATGCTTACTCCTTCCCCTTACGGTGAACTTTGTAGATGATAGTTTGCAGAAATTCTTGGTTGTAAGCATTTCAAAGATTTTATATGCTTACAACCATTTAATCACCACTGTTAGCTAAATCGCCTTATTTTGTGATTTTATATGCTGTCCCATTTTGCGGGTCTGTCTGCATGCTGGAAAAACTTAATACGTAATTTCATTAGAATGGTTACTTTCATTTTAAATATTGTGCTGTTAGTATGCTCTGGGATCTCCATCTATATTTCGCCTGCTTGCTGCTGAGATTTGTTATATGATTTTTGGCAGGATGCCAGTTTTGACTGGTCCAGGAGGTTTAGGGGCTTCATACAGTCCACCATATGCTGCTATAGATGGTTCTTACCAAGCACGCAAGCCAGGGTTACCTTCCTCTACTGGATCCTCCAGGTTTAGAGAGTAAATTCTTTTAATGCAAAAACAATGTAAAATAGTGTAGAGCTTTAACTAACGCAAAACCATCTGATATATAGATAAACATGCATTTGTTTCTTATTCAGATCTACTGCATATGCTTGGCACATATTTTATACTTATATTTGCAAAGCATGCATTTTCGGCTTGCTTAATCCAATTACCATTTTTGCAGCAAAGGGAATAGTACGAACAACCTTAATGACCTGGAGAACCCCATGGAGAGGCCTGGTTAGTCATTTTGCAATATTGGATCATTCTTCTAATGATTACACATCACGTGTTTGTGTATAGCATTATGCTTTCTAGGGGATAAATTTGTAGTCATTGGATTTTATTAGGAAATGACAGAGATTGGATCTTTTCCTGCATTGAAAGAAAGAAATTACCATGAAAGATTATGTGATTGGGTTTGATGGATAACTAGTACAAATAAATATATTTGACAAAAATTGTTTCAACATGCCAATTAAAGATAGATTAAGCTGCTAAAATGAAGATTGATTGCTGGGATTTTATGTCTGAAATTAAGCTACTTTCCTTGTATGTAGACGTTACAGAGAGTGGGGTTTCACAACGCCAGAACAACAACCCAAGCAAGCAACCTCGTAGGTGAGTGTTTGAAATTAACTCGGACCTACTCTTATCAAATTGTTCACCGGTTGAAATGGAACCATTTAGGATTAGGGATCATGATGCATACGGATTTAACGTGCAGTAACTGCATTCATGGACCTAGGAACGAATATCTATATAGGATTCATGTAGAGTTAGCTTTATGGAAGTTGATACAATCATGAAAAAAAATAGCTGCTTGAGTCGTCAATTGATGTATGTGCAGGTACTCGGAGATGAGCTTTGGCAAGTGATTACATTTGTTAGAACCTAAGAAGAGGGTGGTTTAGGGACTCCTTGGCGCCACACCCTGGTGCTTCTCCAAGCTTCGTTACAGAGAACTTTAGGCTGCAATTGTTCCTGAATTTCTTAGGTAAGTGAATCAAAAAGTGTATTCTAAATATGGGGGATAGTAATAGAGTAGTAGGGAATGGATGTACTACTAGCATATAGAAATGAAGTGGAGAAAGGTCGTAGTGGCTCATAAATCTATGGGTATGTTTCTTCTATGTATGCTTGTGTTGTTTCGTATTTTCGATCATCTGCTGGTTTGGTAATTACCATTGGGATAACCATTTTCAGGAAATTCGTTTGTCCCAAGCCTTGGTCAGCCTGTTTGGTTTTTGCGCATGTAATATATTTTTGTTTCGTATTTTACCAAGTTGACAGCTTCGTTGTGTTATTCTGATTTGGTCGATGTCGAATCAAATGTTGTGTTCTTCTTTGCTGTGGAAAGTTTCAAGGTTTTCTGTGCAACTCTGAATTTGGAGATTATATGAAAAATTATTGTGTGAACGTCTCTCGTTTGCAGGTTTTGATTCCACCAAAGTGGTGTGCAAATCATATTTAAAAGTTATCTTGCGTCCACCAACATTAGTTGCTGCAAAAACTCGGAAATTCTAACATTTTAGACCCAAGTGAACTTCTGGATAGTGATTTTTGATGACAAAAGATGCGTTGTGAAAAATATTAAACTAGACTATTATTAATCACACGAGTCCAATGCTGCTGAACATCTAAACAGCTAAAAATTCAACTGAAAAGTTATACCAGATTGAAGGAGATTGAGTCTGAATCGTAACCTCTCTGACCGGTTCTTGAGTGTATGGTAGCGGTTCTAGACTCCTGAAATGCAGTAGGATTAACCGCCTGTCAGTGGTTTTTGATTTGGACAAGTTCAATTTTGACCTGACAATTTGGACCGGCTCAAGGCCTCCCGGACTATATAACATTATCTGCCACATTTTAGGAATTTTTTGCTGCAACTTTCTTAACTGTATTAGACCAGGACAAACACTCAAAAAGTGTATGCAACATTACAAACTCGGAAGCAAGACAAAAAGGGGAAACTTTACAAGACAGCATTTTCAAGAATGCATCAAAAGTGCAGCATATGAATAGAAGCAACCAACCACCTAACCTAAACCCCCAAAAGAAAGCCCATATAACCATTTGAGATGAGAAAACCATCTCTGCTTCACAATGAAGCTTTATTTTAGTTTTTCCTGATCAAACTCAACTTATCAAGATCATGCACAAACCGATGACTGTTGATTGTACAGCCCAGCCACATCATTTGGAAGTCGCTGCTTGTTCTTCCTCCTCTTCTTCGCTACAATCACAAACCCTTCACTTCCATTTGTCTCGTTTGCTTTCGCTACACTCTTCTCTTCTCTACTGTAAACTATCTCTGTTACTGAACTATCCTTTGCAGAGGTATCTACTGGCTCACCTTTAGTCTTTCTTCCCTTCCTCGGAGCAGGCTCAGCCTCCTTCTGAGCTGACTTTACTATGAAGCTAAGTAGAATCTGCCTCGCGAGCTCTTGCTTATTCAAAGCAGCTTGTTTTTTCTCCGCCTTTAGGCCACTGCTAGAATCAACAGATACACTTGCGTTCCCAACTACATGTTGAGAGCCATTCTGCACAGATCTTGGAACAAACTCTGGTGCATCTGGATTCATGGTTCTTGGCATTCCAGTTCCATTTGAGTGATTAGCACTGTAATATGGTGGTGAGTGAGTCCCACATGAGATACCAGCCCCGGAAATAAGTTCTGTCATAACCACACTCTGGGAGTTTCCTGTTGTTGCTACTGAGCTTTGCGGATCGGTAACCAAGAAACCTCCAGGACTGTAAGGCTTTGCGGTTGCCGACAGCTTTTTCCTGCTTATATCAGAAGCCTTTTGCACACAACAAGACTCATCAGACTCTGAGGTTGATTTTTCATCTGACTCAACACTTTCTTGTTTCTCACAGGGAAGCTGTGTGCCTTTGATTGGCAAATCCAACGTCATCGCAGTGTCATACTTGCTCTCTGCTCCATTTGAGGCACTTGAAATCCTGTATATCTGAGTTTCACGTCTTTCCAAATCCAGTTCTAGTTTTTCTAACATTGGCTTGAGAACTGTACCTGGTGGTGCCAAAGCAACCTCTTTGTACGAGATAGACTTTGAAGCCAAAGTAGCAACAGCAGAACCAGAAGCCTTTAACCCTGGCTTAACTGTATTCGTACCAACATCTATCTCTGCATTCTTCAGAGGCCTAAGGAATGGTCTTAGAGTCGTTTTCTGCACATCTTGTCTTCCATTGAGATTTCTATCAAGCGAGGGCATTCTCTGTTTCACAGTATCAGCCTGCTTTTTTCTGATTTTCCTTCCACCGCCATTTCCGGATCTTCCCTTTGAGTATGCTTCTTGCCAACCTTCATCTAAAGCTGATTCTTCCACTGTTTGGATGTCTACATTTAGACTGTGTACTACAGTCTCGTCTTTCTCTGTTTTGACCTCATCAACAGTTGCATTAGGATCTCTTACTTGGGTCTTACTCTTTGTGACATTTGCTTCTACGTCGTCGTTTCGTGTAGCCATGCAATGTTGTGAAGCAACGGTATCGGTGGTGATACATTCATCAGCTGGTGCAACACTTTCATTGACCTGGAATACCTGTCGAAATACAAGTTTTGTCACAAACCTTTTGACAGGAACTCCTAGTGTGATGATACATTCATCTCATTATTTTCAGATGATATATATATATATATCAATTTATTTAAACTTAATGTTGTATAACATTGTTTATATATGTGTTGTGTAGTTTCTTTGTCTAAGTTTTTTTTTGGAGTCAAATCTAATATAAGTTATTTAAATAGAAAAAAAAAATATATAGATATATATATATATATAATAATAATTGATTAATGAGTTTCCCATTCAAAACCAATTGACTATGTGGTTAGCGTTAATTATCTCCATTTCCATTTAGGGATATTCTAAAACGTCTTATCGAGATTATTGTTCTTTTTCCTTATTCATCTCAAACGGAATCCTATATTTTTTTATCGGTTTTATCTCTCTGAATTCTTATTGGGTTTTGTTACTATGTGAGATTATACGCTTTCAACTCAAAATCGATGGGACTTATATCTTTCATGTTAGTGTTGAGTTTTTTTTTGCTAAATATGATAATGTTGAGTTATCTTCCTACATTTTTTTTACCGGTTTTATCTGTTTGGATTTTTCTTGGGCTTTGTTACCATGTGAGATTATAGGCATTCAACTCAAAATCGATAGATTATGAGTACAAAGACTTATATCCTTCATGTTAATGTTGAATTATCTTCCTACATTCTTTTTTTACCGGTTTTATCCGTTTGGTTTTTTTTTGGGGCTTTATTAGCATGTGAGATTATAGGCTTTTAACTCAAAATCGATGGATTATGAGTACAAAGACTTATATCCTTCATGTTAATGTTGAGTTATCTTCCTACATTCTTTTTTTACCGGTTTTACCCGTTTGAGTTTTTCTTGGGCTTTGTTACCATATGAGATTATAAGTTTTCAACTCAATATCGATGGATTAAGAATACAAAGGCTTATACCCTTCATGTTAATGTTGAGTTATCTACCTACGTTCTTTTTTACCGGTTTTATCTGTTTAGGTTTTTCTTGGGCTTTGTTACCATGTGATATTATAGGCTTTCAATTCAAAATCGATGGATTATGAGTACAAAGACTTATATCATTCATGTTAATGTTGAGTTATCTTCCTACATTTTTTTTATCCGTTTGAGTTTTTATTGGGCTATGATATAAGCTTTCAACTCAAAACCGATTGATCATGAGTAAAAAGAATTATATCCCAATGTTAATGTTGAGTTATCTCCAACTCAAAATTAGATTCGAACATGGATAGAGCAATGATAATTTTGAAAAGCCTATACCTTGACGGTTTGAGTAGAAAATGATTCATCAAAAAAGTCCATCCAAATATAATATTTCGTGATTTTTTCCTATTTATTTTAGTTTGATTATATAAATGGCATGCAAACTAATCAAAATTTACGTTTAATCAAAATCATTGAAAATATGGGTTTTTGATTATATTAATTAGTAATATCTTACTAATTTACTTAAATTTGATCATTACTTTAATAGTTAGATGACAATTATCTTAATTTTATGATTAACAGGTTTTAGAGGCAAACTTGGGTTGAAATTTCTCTCTCAAGTCTTTACTTGTGTTTTCATTATATAGGTAGATTGATATAGTTATTTAAAACTATCTACCTATATAATGAAAAAACAAGTATCGAACTCTCCTCACTTTTGTTTCACTCTCGTTACTTATCAGTTATCACTTCTCTTTCCATTCTATAGAAGATATCTCACATGTGTTCTTCCAGTTAACTTCTAGCGCATGAAAAAATCTTTAGATCTATAATCCAAGTTTAGACATACATCTAGAATACCAAGCAACATTAGATTGAGTTAAACCTCTTCAAAAGGAGTTCTAAACAATTGAGTGACCTGAAGGTAAAACAAGGATCATAAGTTTAGGCATTATACCGTTGGACGTCGATGTTTCCTATGAGCAACACTTCCATTAGTGTCTGGATCAGAACTTATATAGTCCAGGAGATCTGATACACTGCAAGAAAGGTCGGACTTTGGTGCCAATGATATAATTACCATATCCGTTTTTATGTGTTCTGGGAGTTTCCATTTTTGTACCTAAGGTGGCCTTTGCTCGAGATGGAAGCATCGGGTTTTGGGAGTCCATTTTGGGCTGCTTCCTGCTGCTCTACCGCTTTCGCTTCAAAATATTCAAGCCATGCAGCAGCATCCTGTATGAGACGAAAGGAATACAACAAAACATGTATGTCTAAAAGTTCAAAACTTGTGAACGAAGGTCATTTAGTATGAATATAATATTGAGCTGAGATTGCACGATCCCTAATCCTTAATGTTTAACAAAAAAAACTAGGAGCGAATCAATCACCTGTGTGCGAAGGTCATCTGGTCCAAGTTTTGCGGTAAGTATCTGAAGTGTAGTTTGTTCATGTTGCACACTCAAGGAAAATGCATCCATGACAGAGAGAGCCACAGCTATTGCATGGTAGCTTGCCGCTGTCTGGCAAAGTAAAACACGAAAGCAATGATTAGTTTTAAGAATGGGCACAAACTGGGACAAGATAGATAAAGGAAGGAACCTGAATATGGTCATCTCCTAGCAATCTTTTATTGCACTTTAGAGCTTCATGCAGGTATCTTAGAGCTAGATTAACATTCCCTACTTTTTCTTCCATCATAGCCACATTGATATATGTGGCAGCTGTATTTGGATGAGATAGCCCACAAGTGAAATGAAGATGAAACAAAGCACGTTTCACATATCTGTAAACAGATGACGAATAAAAAGGTGTCGATTAGAGGACAATAACCCATTCCAAGGTTTCGTCTTTAATGACTATATAAAATCTATGATATCATCATGCAGCACTAACTTTAGCGCCACTTCAACGTGTTCAAGGCGATAATAAAATACAGAAAGATCCCCATAGCTTTTCATAGTGTCGGGATTGTCAAGACCAAGTTCTCTCTCATTTATATCTAGAGCCTTCTGCTGGTATATAGTTGCCTGATCAAGACAGGATAAAAACATCAGAGATAACAGGCCCCAAAATGATTTCTCTCTCCATTTTTTTTTGTTAATAACTGGAAAAAATTATATACAGTGCCATTTGGTAAGAAGATGAGAGATGATGATACCTGGTTAAAATCGCCAGTGTGGTACAGTACAACTGCGAGAAGGCTGTATGCACAAGCAGTATGTCTATGATAAGGCCCACAGACAGCAATCATCTTGACTAATGCCTAGAAAATGCAAGAAGTCAACATCTTTTGGATAACAATTCAGTTGGTGAAAGCATGGATATTCACAAGGCTATCAAACGAGTTAGCACCTTCATTCCATAGTTCACAGCATCATCTAGCTTTCCTTTGTCAAGAGCAAGTTTTGATGACTCCAAGAGTGTCCTTCCGTCAGATGAAACACACAGCACATGCTGTTCAATCAAACATATATCTTAAAGATTATTTTCTAGCCTTTAAACCATGTTTCTACGGACCAAGATCCAAGCAGCCGTAAATAAAAGACAGATTGTGATCTAATCGCTTTTAGTCCAGCTATATTGGACCATGGAGAGAGAGTGTGACCAACCTTGCACACAGGTACCAATCCAAAAATGTCAGAGCTCTTAAAGGGATTTGGAGAATTGAAGTCATAATCTCTTGGAACTAGTTCTAACCCAACCTGTCAAAGCATGATTAGAAAACTATGATTCTTATACAAGCAATGCATTAGCACAGAGCTACATTACCTTCTGGCAAAGTCCTCGGAGAATGGAAGTTTTTATCAAATGCTTGAACTCATCTTTCTGTATCCAACCAAATTTTCTGAAGAGAAATTTCTGTAGCCACTGTAATCTGAGACAATACTCTTCACTGGGGACCTTATCACTCCGTTCCAACTCACGACAGCCAAGCATGAAATTTAATGAAGCAGCTATTGCCCCAGGTAGCTCTGCCGTATTATCGACAGATGCAATAACCGCCCTAAGAAGGTGCTTGAAAGCTCTCGTAATCATCTCATGAATACAGAGAGACTGTACATGAGGAAGGTTCTCAGCAAGTTTAGCCTGATTCAAAAGCATAGTGGACCAAAATACTCATTAACAACTCTCTCCCATACGCTACTTCTGAGCTCATAAATCAACAAACTAGCTTATTCTTTCAAAATCTTGGCAACAGGAAACGGCACTATTAACGAGGTAAAGGATTCTCACCACATGTCCTAGAGAACGCATTTGGATCCCTCTTATGTGCATGTAGTCTGTCATTGTGCGACCATCAACTGGAGAAAGCTCCAGTGACTCATAATCTGCTACCTAATAAACAATTACAATAATTCCTTGATATTATTATGGTGGTAGACAATTTCAAAAATTCATATTCGTTATCTACTAAACACATACCAGTCTTGGCAAAGCAATTTCATCATAGTATTCATATACCATCTTGGTAAGCTCTTCTATTGACTGTATCACAAAAAATTCGAGTAAGCACCACCGCCTCCATCAGGTAATACAAAAATAATCATACATACACAAAAAAGAGAAGGGAGAAAACAGAGATTATAAAGAACTTGTGTTCTTGTGGTTAAAAGTGCAACGTAGAAGAAAATACAACCTTTAAATGGAGACCAGTTCCCCTCTCTTTTAGGCGAGCGAAAGCTTCTTCAGAAAGCAGTTCCTCCAGGTCAGTCTTAAAGTGTTCATCAGTGCTTTGCTTCCCTAGATCAGCCACTCTGATATCATCTTCGTTTTCCTTCACAGTACTTACATTTTCTGGTTTCTTATTTTTGATCTTTAGGACTTTAAATTGTTTTCCTAAACCTTTAATCTCACTCTCATCATTAGTTGCAGGCTTTACACAGAAGTTTTCCATAACTGTTTCTTTCTTTTGTAGATGCTGAACCCAGTAAGAACCGAGCTCCCATCTGATGGGCCTTTCGGAAGAAGCCCTTCTTTCTTCTAACTTAGTTAAGTTAATTTTTACTAACTCCTGCATAATACCTCTAAAAGACTGTAAATCATCCAAATCAAACTGTGAAGGCTGGTTCCCTCCTGAAATTCCAACACCATTGGACTTGTGAAGCTGAACCCTCAAGCTGCAACCAAGGTGAAAAACAACAAGTTAGATGCTGATATATTTAATTGTCGTTTCGCATGGGTTGAGAATAAATTGTGAGAAAGCTTGTTACTTTTGTCAACAGTCACTCTATTATTTCTATACAACACCATTATATTATAGATACAGTCAGGAATTACCATTGATAGATTCAATTGAAAATGAATACTCAAAAGTAACCAAAGCAAGTGAAGGGCACAACAAAATATAATTTTTTATACGAACATGTACATTTTGCAAAAATAAGCATATTCTTAGAAATCTACTTGGGAGCACAAACCTGTTAAGGTTAAGAGCATTAGCTCCTCCATCGGGAAGGTCATCGATCACAATATCACGGAAATCAGTCATTCCCTTCTTAATTTTACCCTTGACTTTTACCACCGCTGTATATCCACAGTGCCTAACACTAAGTGTGCCTAGAGCCGGAGTATCCTGGAAGTGTTGTTCTTCATTAGTATAATATTTAGAAGAAAACACACATGCATGAAAAGTAAATGTATCAAGGATGGTTACAACTCCACTCTATTCAGTCATCTAAGAAAACTGCTATTTGATGTACAAGTGATATTACCGAGAACTTTATAGTGCACAAACAGTCATCATCGGAAAATGCTGCTTGACAGAAAAAAAAAAACTCTTGGTGGTGAATGCAAGAAGAAAGAAATCAAATTTTCATTTTTGGTCCTGCCTTTGAAATCAGTTATATATGGCAATGGAGCTAAAAGGAGGATGTAAAACATAATCAGTTAAAAGGCCTATACGACTTGCATGTAGATACTAGATAGGAAAAGGACGAGATATCACTTACATGAACATTTACACTCTCATCAGCTGTTATCCCTTTAAGTAGATTCCTTTCAGCAAGTTCCTTGGATGATAGAGGAAATGCATCATTTTGAAATATAGCTTCAGGCTTTGAGTCAAGGCTGGCTATATCACGTTTAACAACTATAGACAAATCCCCAACACGATCCTCAAAAAGGATCGAGCCTGCAGGGAAGTCGGTAGTTCCACTATTGTTAATGACGTCGCAAATGGCTCTAACAGCTCTTAGAACAGAGACCTCTATAAACTGGTTATGAAGCAAAAAGGCTTTCTTATCTCGTATAACCCTCTCCTCCTCAGTCTTACAAGGAAGCATAGCTAATACAGAAAACTGAGCAGCCCAAGGTCGAAGATCATATTCACCATTTCTCCCCTGACCTCCACCATTCCCACCCCAATTTTCATCCTCAGTGGGTAAAGCAGAGAAGGTAGAAGAAGGAGGAACAAGCCATGTGTTTGAGCGAAGTCCGTAGGGGAGGTTGCCAAACTGAAAACCAAACTTCAAACTGTAGATAGAAGCAGAGAATCATTAACAAAGAAGCAGAGGATGGAAAAATCACCTTATTCCGGTCAGTGAAAGCTTTCATCAAGGATTCATACGCCTTGATCAATTCCCAAAACAAGTAGTACAAGTTTAGTTTCATGATTGCACAATACAAGGGCATAGTTAAGGTAGAATCTAGTTGAAACCTTGGAAAAAGCATTGCTGACATTCTGGAGCAAATCAACAATGGAATGGGTATGTGAGAGCTGCTTTCCCACGGCGAAGAAGCCTTTCACCGAAGCAACCACATAGATAATCTTGCCATTACAGATCTTAACCACAAGTCCAAAGTAGTCACCATCACCTCTCTGTTCAACATCGACTTTCTTCAAATCTGCAAGGACATGATCAGACAAGGAAAAGCTACAAGAGAAGCAAATTAGAAACGTACTGAGAATCGGAGGAGAGACTTGAGGAATGGAGAAGAAGTCGTAGAATTGAGATAGTTTGGGAATAGGGTGGATAGCGACCATGTCCGATCCCTCCGGCGTCTGATTGCCATTTCCGGCGACGGAGAAGAACCTGGTGGTGCATGCTACGATATCTACGACTCTCCGCACCTGAGTCAAAGCCTGGCTTTCCTCTACGTAGTCCTCTGTGGCAGGCACAACCGTAAATTAACACAAAACTCTAAGGGCACAGATTACATAAACAAACAATGATTCTTGTGCAAACCTGGAATCATACGGAGGAAACAGGGCTTGAGTGTAACCACTTGGATGTTATCACTCAATTTATGCCCTTTCACCTGCCAATCATACAATTATCAGTACTGGAACTAGATATTACACAATGGAAACTGAGATTATTACCTGATGCGCGAGAGAGTAGTTAGTGAAGTGACAAGTCTCGACGTGAGACGCTAAAAGCCTTTTCACGTCAATGATTTTGTCAGTAGAAACTCCCTTGAGTAGTATCACTTGTGTTTCGTAAGGAGTTTTCACTTGGATTTCCACTAAACTCGGTGCCACTTCTTTTTCTCTCTTCTTCTTCTTCTCTCCTTTTCCTCTGTTGTTCGACCTCCCTTTGCTTGACCTCGGTGCCATCTGCAAACACAATAAGAAGCCAAGTGATTTCAACATTCAACAAAACAACATTCCAAAATCCACACAATATAAAAACCAACCTTGGAGCGGAGATTCCGACCAGAGCTAAGAGAAAAGAACCTTGAGAGTTGAGAGAGTGAGAGAGAGAGAGATAAGAAGAAAAAAAAGGAGGATAAGAGTTATTGGTTGGGTTTAGAAATTGGTTTTGAGATTCATGAACAATCCTGACCTCTCCTTCTCGCTAACGCCAACTTTTACTTCTCTATCTTTTATCTCTCTATCTATCTCATATATAAAACGACGTTACATGTGATTCTTGATGTTCACATTCACATTTTTAAACCAAGACAAGACCCATGCAATTCGACCGAGACGAGAAGATGGCTAAGATTCAACCACGTGTCACTACTTAGTGGTGGGGACAATGGGCTCTTGTCCGACTCCGTTTTGTTTGTTTTCGCTTTTTTTAATTTCAACGGCTCCAATCCTTCAGCTCTGTGCAGTGTGTTTTAGTGGTCACCCACTCAAGTCAATGGTCAGTTACTTTTTTAGTAAACCACCTACTTATGTGCTTACACTAAATAGCACGAGTTACACTTACATACATAACAACAACACAAATACAAAAGTATTTAAAATACATTAGTAATCATGTCAACACCACAAAATCTTCCACCTACCTTGCATCCGGCTGAGTTAGAATCAATGATATTATTACAACTACACCCCAAAACTTGCATGAGAAGATGCCAGTAACAAAGGCTTGAGTGAGAGGAGAGATTTGGAGATGCAAAGTAATGTGAAAAATTTCTTTATGGATTTCTAAGATGTTAAACTGATATTTAGAAACTAGTAAAACAAAGCTAAAACCAAAAACAAAAAAGAGTTAAAAAGATTTTCATAATGTTCCGTTTTTTAACCAGGCTTTGGTGCACAAGAGAGCCTCCAAGGTTACACGAGGAAGAGAGGTCTTGTAATTGTCCATCTGCTTCACCTCTGTGTCGAATACGCATTCTGGTGAGACGGCGCAGAAGGGGACGGAGAGAAGATCTACTGCCATTTTAGCAAGAGTTGAGTAGTTGGTGCTCTTCTTCTTCTTCTTCTTCCACCAGCTCAAAACGTTGAAGTCTTGCGTCTCCTCCTCCAGTTCTTCATCAAGGTATAGTTCTATCTCAGTTTTTATTTCTGGGAAGTATATCTCATAGTCTGACCCTATTTCCCCTATTGTGATGATATGGGACCCTTCTTCGAGAAGCACGTCACCAGCAAATATCGTCTGGTCTTCCTCTGCAGTTTCATGAGCTTGAGGATCATCACCAACTTCTGTTACTTGACTCTCTTCACTCACCCTCTCCCACATCCCTTCCACATTCTGCTTTTCTTCCTTAACCTGTCTCTCATGTTGATTTGACTCTGTGGTTTGCTCTTCTTGTGGACTTGTTTCCTCTACCTGTGGACTTGTCTCATCTCCTGATTGTCCGTTCTCTGCATTGGCATCTTGGGTTATGTCTTGATAGAGGTGAGATTCCTGAGCCACCTCTGTTTCTGAAAAGTCATGATCCACATAAGCATTCAGCAGGTTCTCTTCACTGTAGTTAAGGTACAGATCACGGAAGGCATCATCAACAGTCTTGATCAAATTTTCTGCATCTTCACCATACGACTCAGTTAGACTTGACTCAATATGTTGCATTTTGAGCCGAGGATCCAGGACCACCGCAACCGCCAAGACCAGGAAGCATCCTCTCCAGTACAGGTCGAATTTCTCCCTCAACGCATTTGCAAGGTTTCTGATATCAGGGTCTGCACTCATGGCCTCGTGGGTCAGCCCTAGCTGAAGTTTTGTCATCTCGTGGTACAAATTATTTGCTGTCAAGCGGTTTTCCCCAGTCAAGACATTACTTGCTTCATAAAGAACCTTCAAACACGAGCAGAGACTCTCAATCTTTGTCCATTCTTCAGGAGATATCGATATTTTGTAATCAGGATGGCAGGATTCCAAACTAGAAAACACTTGTCTGTCTTGACAGGCAGCCAACAACATGTTGTAACTCGTGTCCCATCTCCCTTGATTGTCAATGAGAAGATCTTTGTAAGAAGAAGGGGTTGGAAACTGTCTCTTCAGTTCATCAAATCTGTCTCTGCAAGTCTCATTGGCATTAACATACTTGATGCTATCTCGGACTTTCTTTATGGGCGCTTGAAGCTGCTCAGCTGCAAGTGCATCTTGCGCCATACTGCTAAGGAAGCGGGCATAGCATTTCCCCATCAGCAACTGACCATTCAGCACATGCTGGTTTCTGACAGACAAGAAACCTCTGAGATTATCAATGGAGGTTTTGTTTACCAATGATGGGCTGACAGTGATGCCCGAAATCTTCCCTTCTAACTTCCAGTCGGATAAGCAAGCTGCAACAGGTTGGTTTAGCGCAGTATCAGAATCAGGAGAAGCCACAAGAGCAACATTAAGAAGGCGGTGAGTCAAATTCCAGTGTTTATCAACAAAGTGTCCGGTCACAAAGGCATAACCCACTGATTGGCTTGATGACCACAAGTCTACTGTAAGGTTAACTGCCCCAGGAATGTCTCCAATAAAATCAAAAAGTTTCTGCTTTTGGGACAAGAACATAGCTGAATGAATGGCGTCAAAGCTTGCCATACTGAACTGAGGACGAAGCGCGTGCACAAAACCAGCAAATCCAGGATGCTCAACCATATCAAGAGGGTAATCATGCATGATGATCATCTTTGCCATCTCATGGTTGCATCTATCTTGATCAAAAAAAGGGGCATTAGCAGAACATCTCTGACGCTTCTTGGGAGGGGAGGAGGAGGTGGGTTCTTCCTGGATTGGCGGGAGCTGAGTGGTGGTAATCTTTGGGGACATAGGACAAATACCCAACTCGATGTGACGCTTAAGGTGGCTAGTTCCTGAAGACTTGGAACCGTTTTTGAAAGCATAGGATCTGTTGCAGTATTTGCAAAAAGCTTTGGTAGTTTCAGGGCCAGTAGCTTCCGTGGTGAAGTGTTCCCAAACAATAGACTTCTTCTTCCTACGCCTGGTGGGTTGTGTACCAAGAGAAACGGTGTTATCAACCAACACAAGAGAATCAGAATCCATAATCCTACAACAGAGAAGGGAAAATCGAATCAATTGTTCGGTTCTATTGAACACAAATTCAACAACCAAGCAAGGAAGAAGAAGAAGAAACAATCAATCTACCATCCGAAACATAGTCGAAGCACACGAAAAGTCGAGGCGATAAACAACTGCAACACAGTTCAAAGAAGAAAACAAGGAACAAGAGAGAAAGTGATACTCACACAACGGCGGGAATCAAAGGCTGATATTGAGCAAGAGCGTAATGGGCTTTCGAGAAAAAGCTTGATCACCGAAACGAGAGAGCAGAACTCCAATTGGACTTTTTAGGGTTTTGAGCTTTTTTCCGTCGGCCCTTTTCTGTATATATAATATCACGAGGAAGATAGAGCTCTTCTCTCTCCGCCGTTGATCTATAGCTTCCACTTTTAATCTGGACCCTCTATTTCTTTTTCCATTTATTGAAACTTGACTAATTTCACCTAAATTTCCTTATTACTCTAGACTTGGTAATACTAGTTTAGTACCAAAAACACAAATTTAATTCATGGTTTACGACTTGTATGCAGTTTAAAGTCGAGACCAAACAAAACAAAGTTCTAGATTTTTTTGGCTGTGCAAGAAACAAGATATAAACTACTTGTCTCCACCACCAAACATTCCCATCATGTCTTTGCCCGAACCCATCTGCTTCATCAGACTCTGCAGACCTCCCATGCCACCGATCTGTTTGAGCATCTGAGGCGGCAGGACCTTGCTCATGTGTTGCGCATTCATGTTTCTCGAGAGTGCACTCATGTCTCCATTCTTTGGGATCTTCAGTCCTTTCATCTTGCTCCATATCTTTGCTAGTCTCTTGTACTCTTCCAACATCTCCATCACTTCTCTTACAATCCTCCCTGACCCTCTAGCTATCCGCATCATCCTTGACTCGTTAAACACCTTTGGGTTTGAGCTGTCCAGTTCTGCACATCACCATTTTTGTTCAAAACTATTCTTACTTCTACTCAATACTGTTTCTCTAAATAAACATCTTCTTCTCACCATCATTTGTCATAGAATCCATCATTGTCATGTATCGCTTTATCTTCGCCTGGCTTTCTTTCTCATGTCCTTTCGGCATCATTTCAGCACTAATTCCCGGAAGCATTGAGAAAACCTACACACCAACAACTCACGTTGTTTTATCATCGGCACATTCTGCTGTGCAAACTAATATTTGACAAGAGAGATTCTGACCTGATTAAGTGGACCCATATTCAATATGTTCTGGAACTGGTCGTACATAATTCTCAACGTAAAGTTACCCTGAGAGAGCTTTTCCAGAAGTTCAGGCTGTTGATCTTTAGGTACCACCTCTTGTAGTTTATCCACGAATCCAGACCAATCACCCATTCCTGTTGTACATACAATTAACAAGATTCTGAGTCAACAACCCAAGGGGGACTTTGATTACTACTCACAATGTTGCTAATCTTAATCAGTGCCATGAATGTTACCTAAGAGGCGACTGACAAATGGTTTGACGTCAAACACTTCAAACTCATCCATATGCTCTCCTGTTCCAATGAATATCACAGGACTTTTTGTAGCTGCAACACTAACAATATGAAAACAGATCACATTCACTTGTCCAATTGGAAAATCCCACAAAATATTCATATCGACTACTGAGTGTACATAGATGACTCAGTGGCAACAAGATACTTACGCGCTAAGAGCACCACCACCCTTGGCATGGCCGTCCATCTTGGTAATAATTACAGCTCCAACGGCAACACTTTGCTTAAATGCTTGAGCTTGATCAAATGCAGCTTGACCAATACTGCTATCCATAACAAATATAACAAGATCTGGTTTCTGCACCGTGAAAAAACCATGATCAGAGTATGCCAAATCAACCATGAAATAACAAAAGACTTCAAGACAACAAAACATACCGTTGCTTCAGCAACTTGACGCATTTCTTCAAAGAGAGAAGCTTCTTGCTTATGGCGCCCACTGGTATCAACAATAATAAGATCACAGCTTTCTTTCTTGAACCTATCAACTCCCTCAACAGCAATTTTCACAGGATCGGATTCCGTGTAGCTGCAAAGAATCACAACGCAGCATTAGCACATTCCGGTATCACAGTACGCCCTAGATAATGGTCTTAATCCAGAAAATATTTTTTTCCATGTCCCACTGTTACTGTCATTGAAGTAATCCCAAACTACAAATAGTGTAGTTGCAGAAACTGGAAATAGAAACATAAGATAACACAAGACCTCAAAAGATATATTTATGCATACTGTTGAACTCTTTGAAAAATATGAGAGACCTCTGATAGAATGGCACAATGTAATGAAGTCCAAAAGATGAGCGCAAGAAAAAACAAGTAAAAGGGCTAACAGAAACTCCTAAAGGTAAATAGCAGGCAAAGAACTGAACAAGTATGATGAAACCTACTAATGGAAATAAAAACTTATTAAGTAACCATAGACATTTTCAGTGCAAACTTTTGCAGCTACTGACCTAAACGAAACCTAAGTCTAAATAAAAAAGAATTCCATAAATTTGAACCTCGCCTCTACCATCACAAAGAAAATTCCATCATTTTTACCAGGCATCACAATATCAAACCATTTTACACAGATAATCCTGTATGTGAGCTAATTTCAATTGGAAATGCAAATACCAAAGAAGAAAGCTGAAACTTATACAAAGGGGATAGACAAGAATAATATTTCACAACACCAAAAAGGAGTTGATGTGAGTACCTTCCATAAAAGGGGATCTTAGCCTTGGTGGCATTCTGTTTGAGCTGATCAAAAGCACCAGCCCTGAAAGTATCCGCACACACTAGAGCTGGTTTATACCCTTTCTTCTGATGATAATAAGCATACTTGGTACAAGTAGTGGTTTTTCCAGCACCTAAACATAGTCAAACAAGTTGAGAAATACGCCTCATTCTATCTACACAGTAAGCAACAAACCCAAAGCAGCACGGACAAAAGCTGACCTTGCAATCCAACGAACATAACTATACTTGGTTTGGCCTTTTTAGGGGCAAAGGCAGGCTTTCCTGGATCAAGCATCTTACAGAGTTCACTGAAAATAGCCTGAGAGAAACAAGACGACAATCAGGAGCAATTAAATCCCAAGAAACTCAATACAGAATTAGAGTTGCATAATCTGTGGGAAAAGTAAACCTGCTCAATGATCCGCCGCTTGTTGTGACCGGCTGCTAGATCCTCGAGATTGACGATCTTCTTAATATTGGTCTGCATCTCCTTCACAAGAGGAAAAGAAACATCGGATTGGAGCAGAGCACGAGTGATCTCGTTCAAGCATTCATTCAGAGCCTTCTCGTCGATAATTGTCACATTCGCCATCTGTTGTAAGGCGCGGGTAATCCGCCCACCCAGCTCCGCCAACACCATTTTCGCTGCTGTTTAATTCTCAACACACAATCCAAAGCTTGTCGACGGAAACGAATTAGATTTGAGAAATTGGGGCTAGGGTTTTGATCTTTGCTCAGAGATTGGACGATTGAGAGAGAAGAAGCTGAGCTTTGATCCGAAGATCTTAATTTCCAATTCCTAAATCTGTAAACCGGTCATATCGAAAATTGATAGGCCTAAAGAAGCTCAATAGGCCCAATGGGCCACATACTTCAATAAACGATGCAAATTTTTATCTTTGGGTTTGGCACTTTGGCTATTAAAGTGATATATACCTACTCTCTCAAATTCAGAGGTCAATTGTAGTAAGGGGTCGAATCACTGAGAGTCAAGTCAAACGATAGGAATATTGACTTCAAATTCGGCTAAGTCAAATAATGTAAAATAAAAGACAAAAGCAATTGGTAACACGCAAGATTGTTGATTTAAAATTCAATTAAACAAAGAGCTAGGCTTTTGGGTTATTCTCAGGATGAATCAGAACTGTAGTTTTAACAAAGTCAGGATTTAGTTAAGAATCGTTCTAGAACTTGGAACACTAAAGTATAATTAACCAACTATCGTTGCGAAAACTAACTATGCCTAAACTCTAGAAAACCAAATTTCTTTGCGAATTCAATCAATTTAAACAAGCTTTAAATTCAAGTCCAATTTGTTCACAAAATCCCTAAACCAAATTTCTTTGCGAATAAGTAATTTTGCTCACCTAAGATCTAGTTCTGGCTAATCAATTACACTTTCGTGTCAATCTATCAACCTAAGATATCCAAATTCAGGGTCGCGAATCCTAAACCAGAGTTCAAGCAATCTAGGTGAAGAACCTAACAGATAATCCTAACAAGTGAGTTTACCCTAACAATTCATCATCATTCCATTCGAAATACCCTAAACCTAACAAGCAAACTACTCAGACATGACAGCAAAGCAAATCATAACTGAATAATACTGCATAAAGAAAGAGTAAAAGAAGAATTACAATAGGGTTCGAAGAATCTCAAAGAACAAAGTAAACTTGTCTCCCTAAAAACCCTAAAAAATCTCTCTCCAAACTTTGTTAAGTAAAAACTAAAGTAATGATCTAAAAACCTAAAATAGACTATTTATAGAGGTAAAACTCGTGGTGGGCTTTTATGACGGTTTATTGGTAACTTATGGCCCGAAAAGGAATAATTTTCCTTCTTTAAAACGTATTAGGTCGGTCTCTACGAGCACTTGTCGATCGATCGTCTATGTGTCTGTCGATCGACAGGCTGCAATGTAGCTGTCGATCGATCGTCCTTCGCGGGGCTGTCGATCGACAAGCTGCTTCATATCAGCTTCTTTTCTTGCAAAATCCGGCTCCAACCTTGTTTACGTTCCAAAATGCACCGTATTCACCAAATAAGCTCCTCACGTGCAATAACCTGTTAAGACATTAAAAATACCCGAAATACAACGAAAAGACTCGATAAAAAGACTTATATCATGGTCGAAAACCGGTAAAAACCATGATATATCAACTCCCCCAGACTTAGCTTTTGCTTGCCCTCAAGCAAACTAGAGACTAAAACTGAAGTCGAGGTTTGAAAATCGCGAGAACTTACTTATCTTTGAGAACATTGCTTTCGTTTTCTTGACTCTTTTGCTGCATGTAAACAAAGTACCTTTGGCGGTCACGAATCTCAACCATCATAGGTTGGGCCTAAAATCTTAACCTGCAAACCCATCTGTTTTACATCCTCCTAACTGTCGCACACTTAATCGAAGTGATGATGGAATTCTCTCTAATGATACCAACCAAGTAAAAGGCTAAGTGTGATGTTAAAGGCTTTTGTGTTTAAGTGGAGTTAAAGAGTGTTTAGGGTTACCGGATTTTATTTGGTGGATGCAGACATTATGCATAATCACAAGAGAGAGTCGGGTCCAGTTGATGCCCACAGTTTCTCATTCACATTGCACTCCCTCCTCCAAAACGTTATCAGGAACCAAACACCTCCATATCATAACATGTTCCACTTTCCACATCCAACCTTCTCATTCTTTGGGATTTTCTTTTGAAGCTAGAGACTTATTAAAATGATCATTTCCCTTTCCCTTACTTATTTTTCGAAATAAAAGATTTAATTTTTTTTTTTTTTTTAACTTTTTTTTCTTTTTTCTTTTTTCTTTTTCTAAGTGGGAAAACGATCTTACAAAGCTGTTAGTCTCGAAAATTACCATTGTTGTGTATTAAGTCCCAATGAATGCTTAGCATTGCTGCTCTCTTTCAAGTACTCCTACCAAATCTTTTTCCTGTGCAATTTTTGTGAATGAAAAACTGCGTCGGACCTCTTTTTCTCCGGAGTTTATACACATGCCTGCACATAAAACTAAGGAAAAGAGACTGCATGAGGTTTGAACAAAAGGTTAAGGTTAGGGGTTGGGTACCAACTAAAAATGAGCTGGCCATTCAGGATCAACAAAGAGTGGTAAAGAGAATAAGAAGTCCTGAATGTTTTTCTGTCGTGATATCATCAAAGAGAATATAGCGAAATGGAGATCAAGTGTGCTAGTCTGGAGTTTGATCTACTTCGTTCTACAGATCGCGATAAGAGGGGAACCTGTACTATCATCTGGTTTCGAATTCGTTCTATCCAAAGGCTTCATCGCAACAGCTAAAAGTTTCAAAAACTAAGCTTTATTCCTAAGAAAGATCATTATTCCCTACATTTTGACTCAATAAAAACAAATTTTTGACTCCAAAATAGAAAACTATGTTAGTAACTACCTCCCCCATACTTGAACAACATTGTCCCAGTGTTATTAAATCTGAGATTGGTGAAAAGAAAAAGAAAAAGTCAGAAAATTTGTGAAAGGAACGAAATTCGGACCTGTTAGTTGGCATGTCGATCGACAACCATTAGGTGCGTCGATCGACATGGCTTCATGGGGCTGTCGATCGACAACCACTAGGTCTGTCGATCGACAGCCTCTTCGAAATTCTGAAATCTAGGCTTTGACGGCTTATGTCGTTGGAGGAGTCTAAAGAAAGACTGAAGATCACTGAAACAAAATACAATCAAATACCACAGCAAAGAGTCGCAAACAACAAGTTCCACAAATTTTGAAAAAACAAACAAAAACAAAGAACAAACTGACTCAAAGAAAGAAAAATGACTCAAATGAAAAGAAAAAGAAAGAAAAATTGAATCGGGGTAAACGGAGACGATCTAATCAGCGTGATACGCGTCGATCTCGGCATAGTCATCATCGAGAGCTGGGGAACTAGCAGGCGGAGGAGTCGGTGAACGCGCGGACGGAGGAGTCGGTGAACGCGGACGAACACAACCACAACGGGACAAATCAGCAACCGCATCCCAAAGAGTCTGAATGCTCGTCACGATCCATCTCTGAATAAGATCCATGTCAACCTGCGGAGGAGGTGCTAAACGGCGAGCGGAGGAGGAAGAAGAGCCAGCGGCAGCTGAAGCGGAGGAATAACCCATGCGGCTCGCAGAAACTCGGCGAGTGGTGCGTCTACTAACAACTGGTAGGAAGTAAAGTGCATCGGTGCCAACCCTGATATCTGTCAACTCTGGAAGCGGCAGAAGGACCTGAAACTGCTTCCTGGAACCATCGCGGATGAGCCACTGTTGACCCCCCCCCCAATCCAAGTGGCACTCACCATGTGCCTGATGTCCATAGAGCATGGGATGCGAATCGCAGCGTAACGCTCACAGTCAATGCCACAAAACCGCATGATGGGAGTAATGAGGCTACCCGCTCGAAAGGAGTTACCCGTCTTCAGAGTAAACGGGGTGTTCTTCTGTTCCAATAAACGGTCGGCTAAAACGGCTCCCCAGTTGAGATCGCGGAGGAGATCACCATGAGACTGCCAATTAATATCATCGGAGATGAGGTAGTAGAGTGCTAGAAGCTCATCATGGCGAACCTTACCGGGCTCGTTCCAGTACAAAACAGTGTTAGAGAGGAGGCGGATCATATAACAGAGAACGGGATGTCGAATGTCAGTATGAGACACTTTGTTTCCGGAGAACTCGCCCGCGCCAAACAAACACCAGAAACTCTTCATTTCTGAAAACGCAGGAGGTATGATGACGTTGTCTCTCTCCGATGGGAATCCGTAGACATCACAAATATCCTTAATGCTCAGCCTGTATCTAACCCCTTCGATCATAAAGGTGAGGGTCCCATTTCTTCCGGTATGCGCAGCGTCCGTGGGGAAAAAGGCCCGAAGCGTGGCGAAAAACTGACGCACCAAATCATGGTACAGGTCGTGATGTGTAGTGGTGATGCGACCTAAACCGCTGCGTTCCAGCAAACGCGTAACCTCATCAAAAATCCCCAACTCCGTCAAAGCATGTCTATCCGCGATACGCGTAGGCTGCATGTTCACGCTCAACCATTGGTTGTAAAAGAAGGAATCATAGTCATCCCAAGTCTCCTTAATCCGCCTGTTAACGACATCGGGTTTGCCAAGAACGACTTTTGGATAATCTCTCCATTCTCGACCAATGCAGATCCTCTCCCCTTCTGGTTTAGGCCACGGGCTAACGCCGCTGGTCCTTGATCGTTTAGCCATCTGCAAATTCATCAAACACAAACACACAAAAGCTGAAATTAGTGGATTTGGTCGGTGAAAAACGGACCTCTCGATCGACAGGGCTAAACTGGCCTGTAGATCGACAACCACAACCACGATCGATCGACAGGTCTGCAAAAATCAGACAGTCGTTTGAAGATTGAAACCCTTCAATTCCCTGAATTTCATACTTTAAAACAACCATAATTCACTCCTAAACAATATTATCACTAACCCAATTCAGGAATCAATCAAAAGCAAACCAAATTCGCACCTAATTTCTCCACCAAAAACGAAACCTAAAAACAAGAGATTTCAGGTACATACCTTTGCAGATCGAGAGAATAAGTGATAGAATTCGATAGAGGAAGAAATTTAGAACAATTTAGAACAAAAAATCAATGAAAATTATGAAGATTTGAGAGAGTTATGAAGATTTGAGAGAAGAAGTTTGTGTTTGTGGTGTGAAGAGTGGTTGTCGAGCGTTTTATCCACTTACCTCGATTTCTCCGCAGGGCCTGTCGATCGACAAGTCTTCTCTGTGCTGTCGATCGACAGGCTTCTAATTTTTTTTTTAATTTTTTTTTGCTGAAACAAAACGCAACAAAAGTTAGTAGAAAATGAAAATAAAAACTAATTTTGTACAGAAACTTACAAGTGGGTTGCCTCCCACTAAGCGCTTGTTTTCAGTCTTTAGCTTGACGGTGTCTGAAATTAGACAGCGGGTGCTTCATCCAGTGACACAATGTGCCCATCTTGAATTTCGGCTTTCGCCCAATAATGCTTCACCCTTTGGCCATTCACAGTGAATTCTTGGCCTTCCTGACTGATAATCACAACAGCTCCATGTGGTCGAACTTCCTTAATGGTGAATGAACCTGACCAACGAGAACGCAACTTTCCAGGAAACAAAGTTAGACGAGAGTTATACAGGAGTACCTGATCATTTAGTTCAAAAGTTTGGGACACGATCTTCCTGTCGTGATATGCCTTAGTCCGCTCTTTGTATAACTTGGAGTTTTCATAAGCATGATGTCTAATCTCATCCAACTCTTTCAACTGAATCAGACGTCTTTCTGGAGCAGGTTTGATGTTGAATTTGTACTGCTTTACTGCCCAAGCTGCTCGGTGTTCAAGTTCCACTGGAAGATGACAAGCTTTCCCATAAAGTAGATGAAAAGGAGTAGTGCGAAGTGGTGTTTTGAACGCAGTGCGATAGGCCCAGAGTGCATCATCCAGCTTTGCAGACCAATCGTTCCTTGTAGCATTGACAGTTTTCTCCAAAATTTCCTTAATCTGACGATTAGAAACTTCAACTTGTCCACTTGTCTGAGGATGATAAGGACTAGCTACACGATGTTGAACTCCATACTTAGCCAACAAACGATCAAAAGCTCTGTTGATAAAATGCGTTCCTCCATCACTAATGACAACTCGAGGCACTCCAAATCGCGGGAAAATGATGGTTTTAAACAGCTTAATAACCACCCCTGAGTTGTTCTTTGGACTAGCAACGGCCTCTACCCATTTGGATACATAATCCACAACAACCAAGATGTAAGAGTTTCCATAAGATGATGGAAAAGGTCCCATGAAATCAATGCCCCAGCAATCAAAAACCTCAACTTCGAGGATGAACATCTGAGGCATTTCATGTCGCCTGCTGATATTCCCTCTTCGTTGACAAGCATCACACTGCTTGACAAAGGCGTGAGCATCTTTGAACAACGTGGGCCACCAGAAACCCGCTTGAAGAACTTTGGAGGCTGTCTTGAATGAAGCGAAGTGTCCTGCATAATCAGACCCGTGACAATGGAACAACACGTCTTGAGTTTCAGGCTCAGCAATACACCTTCTGTAAATACCATCAGAACAAAAATTTTAGAGATAAGGTTCATCCCAATAGTATCTACGAAGTTCACGGATGAACTTCTTCTTTTTATAACCTTTTAGATCACTTGGCATATCTTCTGCAGCTAGATAATTGGCAATATCAGCATACCAAGGACGAATAGAAGCCGAGACGGTGAAAACATGGTTCTGGACTGCGTCGGAGATGATTTGTGGAGGCGTTCTACTGCTCGGTACAGAGGCCGTCGATCGACAACCACAATGTCGATCGATCGACAGCTCTGTTCTGCACTTGTCGATCGACATACCATGTGTCGATCGATCGACAGGTCTTCTGGTTTTCTGAAAGTCTGCGGATTTTCAGCTTGAAGACCACTTTCAACGAAATTGCATCCCTCTGTTGGAAAGAAATCATCAATAGGAACGTGATCCTCAATCCGACTCCTTGAAAGATGATCCGCAACTCCGTTTTCAACACCTTTCTTATCCTTAACCTCAACGTCAAACTCTTGAAGGAGAAAAATCCATCTCAACAACCGCGGCTTAGCATCCTTTTTCTGCATCAAGTACTGAAGTGTTGAATGATCCGTGTGCACAATCACCTTAGAACCAATCAGATACGGACCAAATTTTTCAAACGCAAACACCACTGCTAACAACTCTTTCTCTGTAGTTGCATAATTCTTCTGTGCATCATCAAGAGTCCGGCTAGCATAGTAAATGGCATGAAGTTTCTTGTCCTTTTTCTGACCCAAAACAGCCCCAACTGCAAAATCACTAGCATCACACATCACTTCAAAGGGAAGTGTCCAATATGGCGGTTGCACAATTGGAGCACTCACTAAAGCCTGCTTAATCTGTTCAAAAGCAGCAAGACAATCAGCATCAAACACAAATTTGACATCCTTACAAAGCAAGGAGGTAAGTGGGCGTGCAATCTTGGATAAATCCTTAATGAATCTCCTGTAGAAACCAGCGTAACCAAGGAAACTCCTAACAGATTTCACACAAGTAGGTGGCTGCAAACTTGTCATAACTTCAATCTTGGCACGATCTACCTCAATTCCAGCTTCTGACACTTTATGTCCAAGAACAATGCCACTGTTTACCATGAAGTGACATTTCTCCCAATTCAGCACTAAGTGTTTCTCTTCACATCTAGCAAGTACCTTCTCCAAATTACCCAAACAATCCTTGAAAGAAGACCCGTAGACTGAGAAATCATCCATGAAGACTTCCATGTAATCCTCGATCATATCCGTGAAAATTGACATAATACATCTTTGAAAAGTAGCTGGAGCATTACATAATCCGAATGGCATTCTGCGATATGCAAAAGTACCATAAGGACATGTAAAAGTTGTCTTTTCTTGATCGTCTGGATGAATCGGAATCTGAAAGAACCCTGAATACCCATCCACAAAGCAGTAGTATGGATGATTCGCAAGCCTTTCCAGCATCTGATCAATGAAAGGCAAAGGGAAATGGTCTTTCCTAGTAGCAGCGTTGAGCTTCATGTAATCAATACACATTATGTGCCTTGTCACATTCCTTGTAGGAATAAGCTCATTCTTCTCGTTCTTAACCACTGTAACTCCACCTCTCTTAGGAACCACATGAACTGGACTAACCCAAGGACTATCTGAAATAGGATAGATGATCCCAGCTTCCAATAGTTTTAGAATCTCCTTTTTTACCACTTCTTGAAGGTTCGGGTTCAGCCTTCTTTGATGCTCAACAGATGTCTTTGCCCCTTCTTCAAGGTGAATCCTATGCATGCATAAATCTGGAGAAATCCCTGCAATATCATCAAGAGAATACCCAACAGCCTTGCGATACTTGCGCAGCTTACTTAGTAACAAGGTTTGCTCAATATTGTTCAAAGTTGAACTAACAATAACAGGATAAGTGGAATTAGGACCAAGAAAAGCGTACTTGAGTCCTGGTGGCAGTTGTTTGAGTTCGATCTTTGGAGCTTTTTCTTCACTCCAGTCACTTACCCTTTCTGATTTCTCAGAAACCCCAACCAGTTCCACATTCGCAACCTTTTGCTTCACTAACTCACTATCATTCATCAACTTAGCATACCCTTTTGAAGCTTCATCAAGCTGCCCAGTTTCAACTACAGAATTTACCAAAGTCTTTTCCAAAGGATCAGCGGGATAGTCTTCATCAAAGACTTCCTGAGTGATTTCATCCAATGTATCCACATAGAATGTCTGGCCATCAATGGTAGGTTTCTGAATTACTTGGTCCATATCGAACTTCATCTCCAAATCCCCAACACTTAGAGTAATTCTGCCTCCTCTTACATCAATCATAGCACCAGCTGTAGCTAATAATGGCCGTCCAAGAATGAGAGGGTCCTTAGGTTCCTCACAATACTGCAAAACTACGAAATCAGCAGGAATCAAACAATCTCCAACCTTGATTGGAACATCTTCAAGTACCCCTTCTGGAACCCTAACTGATCTGTCGGCAAGGATAAGTGAAATCCTTGTAGGCTGGAAATCCATCATTCCGAGACTCAAAGCAACTGAAAGAGGTATCAAGTTGATGCTAGAACCCAAATCACACAAAGACCGTGGAAACCTATCCGAGAAAATGAGACAATCCAACACAAAGCTTCCTGGATCAGCTAGCTTCTTTGGAACCTTGTTCAAAATCATAGCACTCACTTGCTCCGTGATCATAGCAACCCCTTCTTCCACGCACAAGTTCTTAGTGACCAACTTCTTCACATAACGGCGAATAACAGGAGAAGTTCTTATTGCCTCAACCAATGGCATCTCAACTGTGATTTTGTCAATGATTTCCTTACACTTAGCTTCTTCAAGCTCCTGTCTAGACTTCTTAAGACCCCTATGATAAAGTATCTTTAGTTTGTACACTCTTTCAGTAGGCAGAATCTGGTTTTGGTCTGTCTCGGGTCCCTGTCGATCGACAACCGCAGGGTCTGTCGATCGATACCTCTATTCTGCCTCTGTCGATCGACAACCACTGGGTCTGTCGATCGACAGGTGTTCCGGATTTGCTATCGACAGGTCATCCAGGACAAAAAATTCATGATCCTCAACATCTTCAAGCTCGTCCAATTGTTCGATTGACCTTACCACTTCTGGTTGTGATAGCTGCTACACCATGCTGCTTAGGATTTGTATCAGTTCTGGCAGGAAGAAAACCATCTTGTCTTTTCATATTTTCTGTAGTCTGGGCTACCTGAGTGTCTAACTTCTTCATGTGAATATTAAGGGCTTCAATCTTCCCATTGAGATCAGTGTAGAACCCGTCCATCTTCCCATTGAGATTAGTGTAGAGCCCGTCAATCTTCCCATTGAAGTTCACTGTCTGAGTTTGTTGCCCCTCAAGAAGTTGTTCAAGCATACCCTTCATGTCGTTTTCTGAAGACTTAGCAGGAATCGGTTGATACGATGAAGATCCGTAGTTCCTCTGATTGCTGCTGCTGCCAAATGATTTCTGAAACTGCAATTTTTGAGCATAGCTTGGAGAACCTGGAGTCCCAGAGAATGAGCTCCTCTGATTGTAATTGTTGTATCCCTTGTTCTCTGACTGATTCCCATAGCGCTGATTCTGGTAGCCATTCTGGTTGATGTAATTAACATCTTCCTGCTCTCTATATTCATCCTGATAGAAAGTGTCAACTTCCTGTGCAAAATGAACTGATTTCTTGTTTACCAGAAGGTTATGCATAAAATCTATCTTGGCCTTAACCTCAGCAATCTCAGCTCCACCTGTTTTTCTAGCTTCTCTTCTCCTTTCCTCATCGATCTTCTTAGTACTATTGCTAGTAGACACGTTCTTGATGAGCTCAAAGCAATCAGCTGGAAACCTGGTTTTGAAATTCCCATTACTCGAAGCATCTAAAGTCATCTGATGTCTCTAATCCATTCCTCTGTAGAATATACCCAGCAACTGAACCTCCGTAAACCCGTGATGAGGACAATCTCTCTGATATCCCTTGAACCTTTCCTACGCAGCTTTGAAAGATTCCGTCAAATTCTGAACGAATGTTGAGATCTTAGCTCGTAGATCCTCTGAGCGCGACTTATCGTAGAAGTGACTTAGGAAAGCACTCTTGGTATCTCTCCAAGTAGTCAGTGAGCCTGGCTCCAACTACTTCAGCCAAGAGGCTGCCTCTCCAGCAAGAGAAAATGGGAAGAGCTTACACATAATGTAGTCTTCCGACACGTTGTTAGCTTTGATGCTAGACGCAAGATCCTCAAACATCTCAAGATGATCCATGGGGTGCTCTGATGGGTGCCCATGGAACTGATGTTGAGCCACAAGAGAGAAGTACGCAGGCTTCAACTCAAAATCTCTCCGCTCAAATCTAGGAGGTCGAATCGCTGCCCTGTTGGCGTAATGTTCTTCAGGACGGTAGTAGTCTCCCAAAGTGCATTGGTTAACTACTGCCCCCTGAGGTCCGCGATTCACCTGAGCCAGATGCTCAATCTCAGCGCGCTGGCGCTCCAACTCAACCCTTTGACGATCTAGCTCAGCACGCTCTGCTGCAACCAGATCCTCACCCTCGATGATATTACCAGCTTCATCAATGGGGTCTCCTAGATTGTTGTACCGATTACCATGTCTGTCAACAAATTCTCCCTGAGCATTCGGAAGAGCAACCAAAGCACGATTAACCATCTTCGCTAACTTTGCTTGTCGTCTGTTTTCTTTTTCCGAAATTCTCAACTCTGGAACAAAATCTGCTAACTCTTTATCCTTGTTGCTTCTGGTTCTGCTAGAAGGCATAAACCTGAAACACCAAAAATAAAAAAAACGAAATAAAAAATAAAAAGAAAACTTAGTCAGAATTCTAGAATCAAAATCCTATGGAAGATTTTGACTCCCCGGCAACGGCGCCAAAATTTGATATGCTAAAATTTACCCTGAGCTACTCTCTCAAATTAAGAGGTCAATTGTAGTAAGGGGTCGAATCACTGTGAGTCAAATCAAACGATAGGAATATTGTCTTCAAATTCGGCTAAGTAAAATATTGTAAAATAAAAGACAAAAGTAATAGGTAACACGCAAGATTGTTGATTTAAAATTCAATTAAACAAAGAGCTAGGCTTTTGGGTTATTCTCAGGATGAATCAGAACTGTAGTTTTAACAAAGTCAGGATTTAGTTAAGAATCGTTCTAGAACTTGGAACACTAAAGTATAATTAACCAACTGTCGTTGCGAAAACTAACTATGCCTAAACTCTAGAAAACCAAATTTCTTTGCGAATTCAATCAATTTAAACAAGCTTTAAATTCAAGTCCAATTTGTTCACAAAATCCCTAAACCAAATTTCTTTGCGAATAAGTAATTTTGCTCACCTAAGATCTAGTTCTGGCTAATCAATTACACTTTCGTGTCAATCTATCAACCTAAGATATCCAAATTCAGGGTCGCGAATCCTAAACCAAAGTTCAAGCAATCTAGGTGAAGAACCTAACAGATAATCCTAACAAGTGAGTTTACCCTAACAATTCATCATCATTCCATTCGAAATACCCTAAACCTAACAAGCAAACTACTCAGACATGACAGCAAAGCAAATCATAACTGAATAATACTGCATAAAGAAAGAGTAAAAGAAGAATTACAATAGGGTTCGAAGAATCTCAAAAAAGAAAGTAAACTTGTCCCTAAAAACCTTAAAAAATCTCTCTCTAAACTTTGTTAAGTAAAAACTAAAGTAATGATCTAAAAACCTAAAATAAACTATTTATGGAGGTAAAAGTTGTGGTGGGCTTTTATAACGGTTTATTGGTAACTTCTGGCCCGAAAAGAAACAATTTTCCTTCTTTAAAACGTATTAGGTCGGTCTCTGCGAGCACCTGTCGATCGATCGTCTATGTGTCTGTCGATCGACAGGCTGCAATGTAGCTGTCGATCGATCGTTCTTCGTGGGGTTGTCGATCGACAGGCTGCTTTATATCAGCTTCTTTTTTTGCAAAATCCGGCTCCAACCTTGTTTACGTTCCAAAATGCACCGTATTCACCAAATAAGCTCCTCACGTACAATAACCTGTTAAGACATTAAAAATACCCGAAATACAACGAAAAGACTCGATAAAAGGACTTATATCATGGTCGAAAACCGGTAAAAACCCTGATATATCATAAAGCAAAGCATGGGATAGTGTAAATTTGGCACTATCAAATGGTCAGAGCGTAGCCATTGTTGTGCAAACCTCCTTCAGTGACCTCTCTAATATTTTTGCAAGTATGAATTCAATACAACTGATAACGCAAATTTTCCTGTTAATTGGAGAGCACAGGATATTAAGAGCCTGAAGGTTGTATACAAGAATCAGTTTTATCATTGTCAATATAGTTGTTATCACTAACTACTAAACTACTTACAACACCAATGACTCCAAAACACATAATGGCTTGGTGACAGGGTGACACGCCTGAAAGTAAACTAACCTATAGGAATTGATGTAAAGATACAAGTTCCATGAATGTAAGTAATGAGTAACAGGCAGATCGAATATGGCAGCTTTCTGTTATCCTCTGAAACTGAGACGTAACTATGGTCCTACATAGCTCTCAACTTGATGATCCTGATCCTTTCAGAGGAACTGACGGGTAAAGTTTTTTCAGCTTCTTCTGCTCTCCAAACTGGTGGATTGCGTCTTGAATCCCTGCGAATGCAACTACAAACTCGGCTGTATCTGTTTGATTCAGTAGCTTCTTCATCACCAGCTCCAACACTTTATACCTGCCCATCATCAAGAGTCTTGCTTCAAGACACCCTCATATATCTGCTGATCCAAGCTTTTACTTAGCCATAATCTAATCTATCTACTAACCTACTAGTGACAGCTATTTGTTTTCGTTTCATATCTACTATTCCTTTTTTTTATGGTGAAGAGGAAAGCAAACCTGAGTCGTTGTGCCTTTGAGATGACTCTATGGATGTTCCCAAACAGCTCCTGCACAGAACGAAGAGCTTCTTCATGCGACCGAGCATTGCATAGCGGTGAAAAGGGAAGGTGCAGAACACATGTCGCCTGAATTTCTGCATACTCCTCATCGATCACGGCCTCCTCAATGCGTATCTCACGGAGAAGCTGAGAGAGCACACGTTCACTTGCCTCAGACAAAGAGAAGGAAGGGTTATGAGCAGCCAGAATACGAACAAGGTCAAGAATGGAAGTGGGACGCCAGTCTCCAAGCCAGGACACAGCAGCTAGCTCATGAGGCGGTATCCAGATGGGCATGAGGAGGTTAGAGACATCTTTAAAAGACGTTGAAACCATGCCCTTGTAGTAATGAGACTGGTATCTGCTCAGCTGTTCTTCGATCAGTTCGTCTAGCTCCCACCTGGATTTAAGCTCTTTGTCTAGTCTTGCGGCTATGCTGTTCTGTTCTTGCCTCCACAGTTCGTACATTTCTCCAGAAAGCTCGTCACCTGATCAATCAGAGAAACACTATGGTTGTAACGTCACTTACTTTAGCATGATGACAAAAACAGATAATATTGCAATGCGTTTTAGCAAAAGTTTCAACATTTTACATAACTGGAAAGAAGGAAACTTATTGCAGATACCTTTTCTTGAAGAGTCGTGATTGTGAGATCTCCAGGCCTGAAATCTTTCAGAGGATACACCGGCTTTACTAGCAGCGTCTCTCTCAAGATCCTCCCACGAAACTTCTTCCGTAGTGCTGGGTTCTTGGAATGCATTCTCTTCACTACATTCCAGGAAAACACACCAATTAGCCAACCAGCAAATAAGCTGATTTGCACAAACACCACAACCTCATCGCACACTCTCAACTATCCTAAAATGCATCGATTTTGGTAGGACAAAATTTTGTATCAATTCACATCGGAAATTAATCGCAGATGATGAAGAACCAACGCATATTTCACTTATTCAAAAAGAAACCATACTACTTCATAAGAGGAACTAAGGAAAGCTTGAAAAAGACAGAAAGAAAGAAAGAAAACCCTAAATCCAAATGATCTAACCATAGAAACACAGAATCTCCAAGCAAAAATCGACCAAATTTCGAAAGATCACGCCCAGCAGAGTAATGCAGCGAAGAAATCGAACAGGACGAAGAGAAGATACGAAGAGAAGAGACTCACAAGCGCGCCACTTCCATTGTTCTCGTCATCTGATTTCTTTCCCACCTTCTTGGATTTTCTTCGGCAATGGAGATAGATACTGAACAAAGAAGAGAGGAAGGGCTCTTTGGTCATTAAACACTATACAGGGCTCGTTAAAGCCCAAATAACTCCTAACGAAAACTGTTGAAACGCCACGTGTTGCATGTCACGAGACAGGAGTGACTGCCACGTCGTGTTGGATCATCACAACACCGTCCTGATCCATAAACATCAAAAGCCGAGCCAAGATGGACACTTTAAAAAACCTCTCGAAGCAACACGTTCAAGCCACTTTCAAGACTCTCTTTCACACAAGTCACTATGCAACAAGAAAAGACCAAAGATGATCACAGCCGTCTGATCAATGTCTCAGCCAAAGATCTAACGGCTCAAAACCGACGCCTAGTGGAAGTTCCCTACACAGCAACACTGGCTCACGCCATGAACACATTAGTGGCTAACTCTATCTCAGCTCTCCCAGTGGCTGCACCTCCAGGACACTGGATCGGAGCTGGTGGTTCAATGATCATGGAGTCTGATAAACAAACCGGAGCTGTACGAAAACACTACATCGGAATTCTCACCATGCTCGACGTTCTTGCTCATATCGCCGGTGGAGAAACTCTCACTGATCTCTCTGATCTTGATCGCAAGATGGGTTCTCAAGTGTCTTCCATCATCGGTCACTGTCTCGAAGGACTTAGTCTCTGGACACTGAATCCTAACACCAGCTTCGTGGAGTGTATGGAAGTGTTTAGCAAAGGGATACATCGAGCATTAGTGCCTGTTGAGAGTAGTATAGAGAGCAGTAGCACCATTTCAGGAGTTGAGTTGGTTGAGTCTGCTTCTGCTTACAAGATGTTGACTCAGATGGATCTCTTACGTTTTCTTAGAGACCATCACTTTGATGATCTCAAGACCGTTCTCAAACGCTCCATCTCTGATCTCCGAGCTGTTAATGACTCTGTTTACGCCATTACCGAGGGAACAACTGTTTCTAATGCTATAAGCTCTATGAAAGCTGCTCTTCTCAACGCCGTTCCGATCGTTCATGCCCCTTATGTAACGCAAGAGGATCATCTTCAGCTCATTAATGTATAGGTTTCAACATTCAGATTATGTATAGAGCGTATGCTTCATTGACATTGTGTGTGTTTTGTCGAGGTTGCAGGGGAGGCATAGGAAAGTGATTGGTACGTTTTCCGCGACGGATTTAAAAGGGTGTCGTTTGCCGGAATTGCAGACGTGGTTGCCCCTCACAGCTTTGGAGTTCACTGAGAAAGCTTCGGGAAAAGAGAGGGAGATGGTGAGTTGCACTGTGGACATGACGATGGAGGAAGCTATAGAGAAAGTGGTGACTAGAGGTGTGCACAGAGTGTGGGTGGTCGACCAACAGGGGCTGCTTCAAGGTGTTCTCTCCCTCACCGATATCATACGCGCCGTGAGAGCTGCCCTTTTGTAATTTAGAACCTCACTTTGTTTTCATCTCTCTAAACTCTGATGTTAGTATGTAATCTTCTACTTTGCTTTTACTTGGCACAAGTTTTCATGCATCTAAAACATGGGAAAAGAAAGTGTCTAAATGCCTAAACATTAACAACCACCAAAGTACACAAATGTCAAATGATAATGAACTGAGCTACATAGAGACATTAGTTCTACCAACACATAAAAAGCACTCATAATGTTAATGCTACACCTGAAATCATACAACAACAAACTCTCACGTTCTGTGCTATGAACAGAACGATAGGTTTTTAACAGCTCACAGACGCTGCAGCACCTTGTTGCTGGTGAACATTCGCCTCTAAGCTTCTGTTTGTGTCTTCTCCCTTCTTGTCCTCTGCTACAGCTTCTGGAGCTTCAGTCTTCTTCTCATCAGCTTCCTGTGTTCCATTCCCCTTGGCAGCTTCTGCTTCTGCATCAAGGTCGGGCTCACCAGGAGCTGCATTCTGTTCGCCGTTAGCTTCTGCAACCACGCTTTCATTGTTCTCGGTCTTTTCCTCTGCAGGCTTCTTCTCTCCATCACCCTCAACAACTACCTCCTGTGGCTCTTTCATTTCAGCGTCCTTGAGGTCTTCAACTTTGGGGGTTTCTTCAGCTTTCTCTCCACTCTCAGTCTTGTTCTCCACCTCAGAGATATTCACTTCCATGGGCTCTTTCTTGTCCGCCACAACGTCTCCCTCTTTGTTCTCCGCCTCAGTCTTTTCGCCTTCCTTGTTCTCTTTCTCAGCCTCCGCAATTTCTGTTTGACCCTCCTTCTCAGCCTCAGTCTTTTCACCCTCCTTGATCTCTTTCTCCGCCTCTACAATTTCGGTCACTCCCTCCTTCTCCTTCTCCTTCTCAGCCTCAGTCTTTTCACCTTCCTTCTCCTTCTCCGCCTCTACAACTTCGGTCACTCCCTCCTTCTCCTTCTCAGCCTCAGCGTTCTCCATCAGTCCGTCCTTGTTCTCCTTCCCAGCAGCCCCAGCGAGTTGCGCCTCTTCGTTTTTCTCAGCAGCCTCTTTGTTATCCTTCTTAGTGAGAGAAGAACGTCTCTTCTTCAAGAGTGGTTCTTTGTCAGGAGTTGGCGTTGTTGCCTTCACCTTTTGGCTGATCCTCGAAGATCGCCTCGGAGTTTCCCCAGTTGTCCACTCAAACTCAGAAATGAGAGGATTACCAGGATGAGCCTTCAGGTACTGCTCCAGCTGCTTGCGTGTGCTGATCTCTTCACCAGTTGGAGCCATGAACACAATCTCTGTCTTCCTCGGTGTACCTGCCCTTTTGGGATAAAACTGAAAACAACAAGCTTCCATTATTCACATACCAAAGATGCACATACAAAATTCTCCACATAGCATCAACAAACAACAATACAGGACTTCTCTCCACCACAATCAAAGCAAAAGCCCCAAATTTTATCAACCAATTCAAGAATTTAGGGTTTAATTTCATCCGAAACCCTAATTTGACCTCCAAGAAATCCCTAAGCATTAAATTCTCATCTAATTATAAAAAAAAAAGCCCACATGAATTGAACATAGAGATCCCCAAACAACCTCGAAATAAAACAAATCTTGAAATCCCCCAAATCGAACATAAACAATAAGAAACCAAAGACACTAACTCAAAACAGACAAACAAACACACAACATCAATTTAAGGCAAAGAAAACACAGCAGGAATTCCAAGGAAAAAGAGAGAAGAAGAAAGATACCAGTTTCTTCCATGAAGCAGGAGCAGGTAGCTCAATGGAGACAAGTTCGTCTGTGTTATCCATCTTCGTCTCTCTTCTTTCTCACCTCTGACACAATACCCAGAAACAAGAAAAGTTCACACCTTCAAAAGCGAATTTCTTTCCTTTCTGGTAATAAGACTTGCTGTAAGAAGCGTTGTGTGACCGTAATGGATATGTTTTTGCGTGTCTCTTCTGTTTCTGTCTTTTTTTTAATATTTTTTCCCTAAATTGAAAATGAATTTTCCTTTCTCCACGTAATCCACGAGAGCGTGGATGTGATAGATTTACACTGATGCTACGTGATAGTTAAGTGACAGACCTCTTTTTGACGGACACGTGTCTAATTTAGCTGACGTTTCATCGATGGATAAGAAAGCATCTGTTTTCAAAAACAAATTAATAAAGTAAAATGGATAATGGGGTTGAGTTCCGGTACGTGACCGCTTGTTTCACGGCGAATATGCTCTTTTTTTCTTTATTCCCACTCTACATGCCTACACTCAAAGCCCAATATCCGTTAAAAGGCCCAATAATTACTATTTGGAACCTTTTAATAATTTTCTTGTTATAGATTCTTTTCTAGGCAATAATGATCTAATCCATAATCGATGAACCTTTAATCCTAACCGAAAAACTAGTATACATACTTGTGGTAATTTTATCTAATCCTCTATTAAAAAATCTATATATAATCAAACTGAAACAGAAGATAGATGTGTAAGTGGGACAGTAGACACAAGGCTTAAGACCCATATCAGGTTTTTCTTAACTGAAAGATGATGGTATAATAAGGGATTTTCTCATTTACGTATGAGCTACATTCCCAGATTTCTCGATCAATTCCAAATTAATGGTACGTACAACAAGGGTGGGGTTTCAGAACCGAAACACAAAACCAAAAAGATACAAAAATCGGAAATGCCCGAACCAGTGTGTATGTGTGTGTGTGTGCGTCTTTCAAGTCTTGTTCAATCAGTCATATAGACCTTCTTGTTCCCAAATATCCACTAGGAAATCCACCATTTCCTGTATTTCATAAGCAACACAATTGATTGACCGGGGTTTTTGACTAATGTCCAGCACTTAGGAGTTTGATTACTTACGGTGAGAGGAATGGGTTGAGGAAATAACTTGTTGCTCCCCAGCAAACTATCATAGGATGCTGCGTTCCAACTGCAGATAATGACATAAAAAGTTACGTTTTCAAACTTAACCTTGGCTTTCGAGGAAGCAAATAAACGGAGCCACTCACTTTAACTTAGCTCCTTGATCGCAATCTGGTGGGTTCTTCTTCGGTCTTTCCTTCCCCACCCAACGCTCGCGTGTCTGATTCCAAAGAAGAAGACCTGCAAAGACAGACCCCATTCATATATACACAAAACACTTAGAACATACACTCCTAACCAAGAATCCTACCTTGAGTTACATATTCAGGAGGAGGAGCATTAGAGTTTCTAGCACCGGATTGAGAATCAAAAGTCTGGTTGGATGACATACTCCCCTGGGAAGGGAAGGTCATGTTGTCCATATCAATGGTACTTGTTGACCAGAAATCTTCGGAAACACTCGGTTTCTTCTTAAACGTGGAATTAGAAGGTGGATCCTTCAGAGTACCAGTTGATTTAGGTTCTCTATAGCAAGCCAAGCAGCCACTGCTCTGTTACAAAACCATAAACTCTAATCATCTCCCAAAAAACATCCTTATTATTTTCTAGAAGCTAATTGGTTTTTCAGAGATAAGCCCAAAACAGCCTTAATTTCTTCCCTTGATCAAAATACAAAACCCATCAAACAGAATCTGAAAATCTGAAATCAATCAAATACAAATATAGTCTGCTTAAACAGAAATTGATAGAAGAATCGTACCCCATCGATTGAAGTAATAACCCGACAGATCTGGAAGCTCGAGGATGATCAATCAAATAACACCAATAAAACCTAGAGAGAATCCAAATTAGAATCAATCCACATCGAAAAAACACATGTTTGATAACCAGAATCTACGAATCAAATAAGAAGCTTTTGCCCTGCTTACCTGATGATATAATAAAGTCGTTTCCTTTATCAACTCTGCATCGAAAGCAGCTCCTTCTCGAGGAAGAAGAAGGGCTTTGCCCTTTACGTTTTTTGTTGTTGATCCTTTTCGCTTTGAAATGATTTTGCTTTTCTTTCCGTAGACCAGACAAGTTTAATCCCTCTTGCCGTTATACGGATTTCTTGGTACCAAGGCTATATTTGTAATTTACAAACTTGTAATAATTGACCAAATGTTTCTCTTATACGGTAGATAGTGTGTTTGGTATGGAGCTTTTATAATTAAAAAGCCAAGATAATTGTGCATCATATATTTCCTCCATACAGCTTTGTAATCGATTACCATTTTGTAATCATGTATTGGATCAGTTATAATTGTTTAGATATTACTAACACAAGTCTCATAGGAAGAAGAAATGTCACGAAACCTTAGCTTTAGTCCCTTTGAAGCAGCAACACTTTGAAAATCTTGAACACAACCAAGACCATATGCAACACTTGTTCTTCTTCTTCTTCTTCTTGCTCTTCTTTCTCTCTTTTTTCGGTGGTGCTTGATCTAACATACAGTAACTGCTGGGGGTAGCATTCCATAAGATCATTGGAGGAGTTGTGGAGTAGGAGGCCTTCTTCTCTTGATGACTGCGAGTCTCGGCCGATGTTTCTCCACTCTTGCTCTCCTCCTCGACTTGAGATATCTTCTCTTCTGCATCCTCAAGCTTGAGTGATATATAGGGTGAGTATGCTAAGAACTCACCAGACTTGAAAGCTTCTTCAGGCTTTAAATTGCTTTGACGATATGGTTGACAGGTTGACATTCTATGCCCTTCAATTTTCAGGCTAAACAAAGAATCATTCGAAACTTCGCTCCAAGTCACATCCCCCTTAGTCTTTCCAAACACCGATTCTGGGATTCTACTAGGATCGTAACCATTGTTCCTCAACTGAACTGGTCGTAACCTCGAGGGCGGCGCAGATGGACCAGGTTGCGTACTGACATTAGCCGTAGCCTGCATCTCAGAGCCTTGAGAAGAAGCTTTTGAAAGTTCACCCTTGGAGTCCTCATAAGACGTTGTGGATTCTTTTGTTTGTCGCTCTACTGCATCGTCCCACGAAGTAGAGGAAGACAGTGAAGAAAAAGACAGGGATGATGATGTTAGGAAGATTTCCCTCGCGGGTTTGGAATCTAGATGTTTCTTGTGTCTGTGACCAGTCATACTCGATTATTAACCTCTTCTCAATCCACTTTTTTCCGTTACTTTAGAATACATTATTCACTGATTCATCTCTCCAGTTACTGATTGATTCACGGATTCATCATTTCCTATAATGCAATCCTACACTGAAAACAGTCAATATTTTCTTCTGTGTTGATATGTAAAAAGATATGAAATGTCATTTACCTCTGCTTCATTGAAAGCTGAATCTTTGTGGTAAACATAAGCAATGTAGACTCTTTTTACATCCAAGTACTGTGTAAAGGAATCCTGTAAAGATAGATTTTGACAGGACTAATCAAAATCAAGACCAATCTTGCAATAAAATTAAAAAAGTACCATTTCCCAATATGAACTGGATTTTTAATGGAAACCCAAAGTATGAAATTCACCATCATCTAACCTTTATTTGAACAAATCACTTATGAACTGAACACCTAATTTCTTCGTGCTTGACCTATGGGAGACAGAAGCATTCTATAGAATGAGAAATGTATAAAACAAAACAATTTATGGAAGAGAAGAAAGAAAAAACAAACTAAAAGAGAGTTATAAAACAAACACCTTCAATTTAGTAAATCGTTACCTGGAAATTTTAAGATTTTACCGTTGACCAGTAGAATACAACGTTTTTTTTTTAAGACTCTAATGTTGACCCATATATCAGTCCTATTTTGGGGTTCCTTTTCTCCTTCGCGTCATTGCTGTAAAATCTATTTTGTCACATGACGCATGTAATTGTTACATAACAGTACGGCCCAGTTCAGGCCCATTACTAATTTAATCGGGCCTATTGTTAACACATGAGAACACGTGAGTAAGTGCAAGAAAGGAGTTTTCATAAACCCGTAAAATTCGCATTTCTTTTCTCCTACTGGATCAATTTTGTACTTTCGCCTTTTTTCGTTGAAACAAACACATTTCGCCTCTTGTAAACTATTTCCGACTTTTCTAATATTTATTCACTCACGTGATTTTCGTGTTTCAAAATAATGAAAAGATACATAAGTTTTGTGCATGTAAAACAAAAATTATACATAAATGTTATCCGGATAAAACCACCACCAATCCAAATTACTACTACTTATACGCCATGGGTCCATGGGATTCATCAATCTATAAGTCGACAACAGAAGTAAATTAGAAAATAAAATAGATGGCATAGATAAATGAAAAAGAGATCACATCACATGCAAGTTCCAAACACAAGTATGAACAATAATTAATGAAGAGACGATAATTATGAAATATTGGTCATCGACTCAAGGAAGTGAGACCCTACCATAAGAGCAACCACAACGGTGGTTTATATTGGGTCTTGTTTGGTTAAAGAAGATTAAAATAATGGGCTTTTCGGTGATGGAGCTTTGAGACGTCTAAGATATTGCGTTTGGTTGAGACGTCACGTTTGGTGTGAGCGAAGGCACGTGTCAACGCCTGATTCGACCGTCGTTTTTTTGCCTGACCCAAATGTGAGATTTGGTTTCATTTGCAGAGAAACACAAATTTTTTTTGTCTCTTCTCTCCGATGCGATTCACGACGAATCGAATCGTCGGTTAAGTTCGTCGTCTTCTTTGCCGGAGATCGAGAGGAAACTGTTATCTTCTCCTCCTTTCCTCTCCTTCTCTCTGGTTTCTTCCTCTCCGATGTGATTTAGACGAAGAATCGCATCGAATCGAATCGTCGGTGCTAATCGCCGTGTTCTTTGCCGGAGATTGAGAGGAAATCGTTATCTTCTCCTCCTCTTCTCTCGTGGGAATTCAATCCATTTTGTTTGTTCTGTGTTGATGAAACATTGGTTTGTGTTGATAATCTTATTGATTTCGATTACATTGGATTTTAATCTCGTCTTTTGGCTATTTTCCCTTTTTGTTTGCATGCTGATCATACTCTTTATGATGCCTCCTTGTGCAGCCATGGAGAACTTCAAGCTTATCGTCCCCTGCATGATTGCCCTGGATGTAATAACCTCCAGGTTTCATTCGCTTGTTCCTTTGCTAATTTTGTGGGAGTTTGTAGATGTGAACATAGTTTTATTGATTGTTTGTTTTGTTTCAGGAGGGTTTGGTTCGTATTTGATTGCTATGGATGATAGGACATACAAGCTTATTGGTGTTGATTATCCTGGAAACAATCAAGAAGATGTTATAAATCCTGGATTGTGGTGGATGATTGGGTTTTTATTTGTAGTCAGCTTCCTCGGTCTCTTTAGTCTCGTTCCACTTCGAAAGGTAGCCTAATATAACATAAATCAAATCTAAGAAAGAGAACTTACAAGTGTAGGGTTTCTTGATCCTTATTCAAAAGTGTATCTCAGGTGATGGTTTTAGACCACAAGCTTACGTATCCTAGTGGAACCGCTACAGCAATGCTGATTAACAGTTTCCACGATAACTCTGGAGCCGAGCTTGCAGGGTAATAATTTTCAGAGATTCCATCTTTGATATCACTTCATGTAAACAATAGTTTGAGTTTCATTAAATGTTTATTATTCACTTCAGAATTCAAGTTAAATGTCTTGGGAAATACTTGAGCCTTAGCTTAGTTTGGAGTTGCTACCGGTGGTTCTTTAGTGGTGTTGGAGATGTATGTGGGTTTGATCACTTTCCTACACTTGGTATGACACTATTCAAGAACACGTAAGTTCAATAGCTTCACAGTAAAATGAGAATGGTTTTAGCATGTAGATCAAATTGGTAACGAATCACGATTTTCTGCTTCGTAGGTTTTACTTTGATTTCAGTCCTACTTTTATTGGATGTGGTATGATATGTCCACATTAGTGAACTGCTCTGTTCTTCTCGGTGCTATCATTTCTTGGGGTTTTCTCTGGCCATTTATATCACACCATGCTGGAGACTGGTATCCAGCTGACCTTGGAGCCAACGATTTCAAAGGTCTCTACGGATATAAGGTTACTATAAGCACTTCAAGCAACAAAATGAGTTTCATATGTACTCAGGTAATATGCCAAATATTCCCCTTCTTTTTTTTTAATCTTTATATGCATTGATTAAATTTGACTGGGGTTGACTGAACTTTAAAACTTTGCAATGTCTAAAATGAATTGGTTGTTGGTCTGCATTTATTAGTATACATGTAACTAATACAATTACACTGGTAATTGAGTAATGAGCAGTAATGAGATTTTTGTTGTTTGGTTGTTATAGAACTAAATGATAACTACATTACTACTCTAAAACTGATCATTTAGTGAAACCACCGTATAACTCAACTACAGCTGAGGTAGTTTTCTAATCAATAGTTTGGTTTGTTATTGTTAATTGATGGTGATGTAGACACAAGTAGATGAACTCAATAAGTAATACCTAACCCGAATTTAATAGAGACTCATTTAGTGATTATTTTCCTTTATACTCACTCTCTGACTGTTTGGGTCTGAAAACTCAAACAGAACCAACTAGTAGCTAAATTCTTAAAAATCTTTGCTTAGTGAAATGAATATAGATTTTAGCCAATCTACAACATCTTCTCCAAACTTCACGAATCTCTTGTATAGCCAACAAGGGATCAACAACCAAAACACCTTTTCCCAACCACTATCACCTTCTATCCCAACCCAATTAGGTGAGACATCTAAAGATGGAGTTCCCAAGCCAAGATGGAGTATTGATGAAGAGACAGCCCTTGTAAGTGCTTGGCTTAATACATCTAAGGATCCAGTAGTTGGAAAGCAGCAAAAATCAGGGAGATTTTGGGAGAGAGTGGCAGATTATGTTGCTGCTTGTCCTGCTGTTGCACACCTTCCAAAGAGAGAGGCCAACACTTGTAAGCAGAAATGGTCAAAAATCAATGAGTCCGTTAGCAAGTTTGTTGGATGTTTGGAGTGTGCGACTAGGATTCCCAAAAGTGGCCTCCAAGATAACGATGAAATGGTGATTGCTTATCAACTCTATTTCCAAGACTACAAGATGAAGTTCTCCCTCGAGCATGTTTGGAGGCTGTTACAATTTGATCAGAAGTGGCGTGCTCTATATGAAGACAAAAGTACTCAGTCTACAAGTTCCAAACGATCTAGAGTGGAAGTGGATGCATCATTGGACGTGCAATGAGCTACGTAAGTTTGAAAAACTCTTTAATGGTTGAGATGTGCAATGAGCTACGTAAGTTTCTTTAATGTTTGTGGTCTTCATTTTCACATTAAGTTAAATGCTAAGTCTTTAATGTTTGTTTCTTCATTCTTGTTTGTTTAGACTAGAAGTTAACTAATGTTTGTTTCTTCATTCTTGTTTGTGCAGGCACAAGTGGTTCATAAAGAAGAAGAACAAGCGGATGTAGTTTCTTCTGCACTCGTGTTGTGTTTTAGTGTCACAAGAGTAGTTAACCTTTGGTTGTATTCGGTTTTTGTTGTCCTCATGTAATAGACAACTTCTCTCGGCTTTGTTTTTGTTGTCATCATGTGTCACAAGACTACTTCTGTTGTTTGTTTTTGTCACATGATCACTTATGTTGTTTGTTGTTTTTTTTGTCACAAGACAAACAAGGCTTTGTAATTCGTTTCTCTATATATAATGTACGCAACAATGTTTCGATTAGATCTCAAAATCACAACGAATTTTCTCTTCATATTTACATCTTTATTATTTCTCTTTATCTTTATATCTCTATTATTTTTCTCATCAAAATTAACACAACTTTTTCTTTCATTCTCAAAACTTATGTCTTTCAATCCTCATCCTCACTCATCTTCTTCTTCTAGTTTTTATGAAAATTTTGATGAAAATTTAGACGCAACATTCGATCATTTCTTTCAAACGAGTCTTGAAGAATGTATTGATCATTGCACTCAAAGTCCAACGAAAAAAAACAACAAGAAAAAACGCATAGTTATTGAAAGAGATCGTGAGGCAGGACACGATCGACTATGGAATGATTATTTTAGCGAGCAACCTGTTTACCCTCCACGTATATTTCGTCGGCGTTTTCGAATGCACAAGCCATTGTTTTTGCGAATTGTTGACAGACTCGCCAATGACGTACCATTCTTCAAACGAAGACCAGACGCTACCGGAAGATTAAGCATCACTGCCGTAGTAAAATGTACAGCCGCAATTCGGAAGATGGCATATGGTCTTGCAGTTGATGCGATGGATGAATACCTCCGCCTTGGTGAAACCACCATGATCAAATGTTTAGAACATTTTGTGGATGCAATTATACAGTTATTCGGAGACGAGTACCTGAGAAGGCCTACACCATATGATCTCCAACGATTACTAGATCTCGGAGAGTCTCGAGGATTTCCCGGGATGATAGGAAGCATTGATTGTATGCATTGGGAGTGGAAGAATTGTTCGACGGCTTGGGCAGGACAATATTCACGTGGACATGGAAAACCAACGATCGTCTTAGAGGCAGTGGCTTCACAAGATCTATGGATTTGGCACGCATTTTTTGGAGCTCCAGGTACTTGTAACGATCTTAATGTTCTTGACCGCTCACCCGTTTTTGATGATATATTAGAAGGTCGAGCTCCAAATGTTAGCTACTTTGTTAATGGACACCAATACGATATGGCTTACTATCTCACAGATGGTATATATCCTAAATGGGCAACTTTCATCCAATCAATTTCTCTGCCACAAGGTCCTAAAGCTTCATTATTTGCTGAACGTCAAGAAGGTGCTAGAAAAGATGTCGAGCGTGCTTTTGGAGTCCTCCAAGCTCGATTTGCAATTGTGAGAAATCCAGCTCTTAGTTGGGATAAAGCAAAAATTGGTAACATAATGAAAGCATCTATCATATTACACAATATGATAGTAGAAGACGAACGAGACCAAGACAACGAATCATTCGTAGAAATAGAAAGAAATGGGACTTCGCAAGTGGACTACACGTTCTATACTACAACACCAACAAATGTGAACAATATGATGGCCAATCGAGCTCGAATTCGTGAGAAACAAATGCATCAACAACTGAAAGCAGACTTGGTTGAGCATGTTTGGAACAAATTTCGTGAACTCGAATATTAGAACCGAGTTATTTATGTTTTCTATTTAGAACTTTATGCGAATTTATGTTTTAATTTGTTTTTTCTGAATGTAATATGCGTTTAAAAATATTTGAAATTTAATAAATTCAAGTTTTATAAAAAAATAGAATTCATATATGTTAATTTAATTTTGTTTCATTTTATTTTTTATAAAATTATAAATTAGTTTTTTATTCTTTTGATACTTGAGTATCATGGTTAATCAACAAAAACTATATAAATTTTAATGAGTATCAAGTACTAAAACAATTCTTAAAGTAAGCATTATTTATTTGGATGAGATCCACAACCAAGCTCTTGGTTGTGGATGCTCTAACCAACCAGCGACCACAAAATTAGGACCCCAAGAAACAAAAAAAGTGTCATACCATATAATATAAATTAAATATAAGCATACATTAGACTAAAGATGTTTGCTCAAAAATCAAAGCAAATAGATTTGAGATTGACACCTAAACAGCCTTAATCTGGACCCAACCCGACAGTTAGGGCTCAGGCAGTGACTACTGTAACCATCTAAATATGTGGACAAAACCTTATACTAATTACACTGTATGTACATGGACCACCCTTTTCTTTATTTTTTTTTCCTATTTTCTAATATATAACTTCTTCCATGTATATTATGTATGTATATGGCATGTGTTCTTATTGATAGCGAGGGAACAACCACTTTTCCCAGCGCTTATTACGTGTTTTCTTTATGTGGCAATCTTTTCACGATTAAGTAATTCTCAAAAATCTTACAACTTCAAGTTACGACCCAACAAATTAAGGCTTATAGAGTAGAGTATTTACATTAAGATGCGAGGCAAGTAGTATGTGTAGTTATGTACATAGGGTCGGATTTATAATGTTGATTTGGACGATGATTAGTGTTGGGTGTCAACCAACATGTTAACATTAACGTAGAACTATGTTAGGTCTTAATTCTCCACTATCCACTCAAATATAATTTTCTTGGAAATAATGGTAAACACAAAAGGCTTATACGTACGTACGAAGTTTGTATACAAATATAAGTAAGCATCGAATTAAAACATAGAGAGGCGTAGTACGTACGTAGCTATATGATGTAGACGACTGATTAGGATGTACGTACGTATGCTAAAAACAATGTACACGGCCATGTGACACTTGTACCACTTGTGCCTTTTCTACATATATACGATCCAATTACCTTTGAAATTATTTAAATCGTTTTACCCTTTTAACCAACAACTCCAACTAAATTCTCTCTTTCTCTCTCTCACATTCTACTGGAATAGTGATCGAGTACGTCAAATGTAATAAAAGTAGCTAAGGAACAAGTACAAACCTTTTTCATCCACCAAAATTTAACCTATGTATATAAATACACAACATTACCATTTACCAAACATCCATCACACATATATTACTCATCATCAAGTTCCCATTTTCTCTCTGACAAAAACACACAGAGTAAGTAAGAATGGTACAGACGAAGAAGTTCAGAGGTGTCAGGCAACGCCATTGGGGTTCTTGGGTCGCTGAGATTCGTCATCCTCTCTTGTACCTTTCTTCTTTCTTTCCTTTTTTTCTGCGTTGTTCATTTATTTCACCTTTCTCAATACATTCACCTACACATACATATATATATACATGATCGTTTTACTCTTTTACTCATTAGCTTTATTCCTCTCCTTAGCTAGCACATGAACCCTATTTTAACATCTCTATAGTTTTAGCTACTTAAATTTAATAACCGTGCCATATTCTATGTAACATGCATGATGGTTGCAAAAAGGAAACGGAGGATTTGGCTAGGGACGTTCGAGACCGCGGAGGAAGCAGCAAGAGCCTACGACGAAGCGGCCGTTTTAATGAGCGGCCGCAACGCCAAGACCAACTTTCCGGTCAACAACATCACCGGAGAAACATCCGAGGGCAAAACAGACATTTTATCCTCATCCTCGTCCTCTTCCTCATCATCACTCTCTTCCATCCTCAGTGCAAAGCTAAGGAAATGCTGCAAGTCTCCTTCCCCTTCACTCACCTGCCTCCGTCTTGACACGGCGAGCTCACACATCGGCGTCTGGCAGAAACGGGCCGGTTCCAAGTCCGATTCCAATTGGGTCATGACCGTGGAGCTTGGTCCCACCGGCTCCTCTCATGAGCCTGCTACTAAAGTTTTAGAAGACCATGTTGGTCCGGCCACTGAGGTGGGCGGCAGCGGTGACGGGGGCGGAGGAGAAGAAGGGTTGGACGAGGAGGAGAAGGTTGCTTTGCAAATGATAGAGGAGCTTCTCAATACAAACTAAATGATATTTGCTTATATTTATACCTATTTTTATTGCTGATTTACAGCCATAATGATCAATTATACCGTATATGTTTTATATCGTTTTTAAAAATATTTAAAATGTGTTATAGCTATATATTTTTTTCCATATTTTCACATTTGTATCCAATAAAGTATAAGTGTTTGTAACTACAATCCAGAAACGAACTTTTTTCTTTTTGTATTCTGTGTTAATTAGTCTTATAAATTGTATTCTCTGTTAGTCTTATAATTGCTTTCATATAATAATAGTATAATATAATGTTACACTACACATATAGTAGTACATGATAGGTTTATTAGTTATTACAAGAGGACATGAATTTATAGCAAAGTTCCTAATGAGCGTGAAGTTGTCTCCTGATTAAAGCAGACAGTACGCTTTCTAATTAAGCATGTATGTGACATAAACTAGGGTTGATTAATATTAATGACTTATCTTCCTTTCACTGTTTTAAGCAAACTAATAAAACGAGGAAGTTGAATAGTTGGTGAATTTAGGTTTGTAATATGTATCATGCATTCATATTTTGTTCTCTTTAGAGCGCTTACTTAAATTTTTCTTGCACCCACAATGAGACTAGGTTACATCAGTAAATAAATACAATTCAGAATGTATTCCCAGTATGAAGATGACTGCTAAGTTGCTAACTGACGTCAAAAAGATATATCTGTATACATATAGAGATATAGTTATTAATATATTCATTAGCCTAATTAATCATTTAATAATTAATCGAAATATTAATGCAACATCAGATGATTATTTGTTTTGTTTGATAGTCTAGAGTTTACATAGCCACTATTACATTTTTTTGTTAAGTATGGGGCATAAACCTCGTTACACTCGGAATAATAAATCAGATGTAAGATCATTCAAATGGAAAATGAATTCAACAGAAGTAATTGTATAACTTCATTTACTGTAATAGAATTAATTATATACTATAGATCGAAGAACGACGAGTTCAAAAAAAAGATGCTTACACAAACAAAAATCGTCTACTCTAGTCTCTACAAAACGTACATTGTCTAACCAAGACAGGAAGGTGCATTGATTAAGGCGAAGTGATTTTGATTGATCATAGCATATCCTTCATTTGTGGTGTGTATTTATAAATAAATATATATCGTGCACCAGCATGTATATTATGTAAACAAAAGATTTCAACATCTAATTGTGACGTTTTGGATCAACAACGATATGATTGAATCCTTAAAGCTTCCAAATCAACGACCTCTCTTTGTTTTTTCTGTCCACCAAAATTTGTACAATTAATCATATATATGCAAACTTAGTAGTAAAGTAGTGGACATCTAAGTTTCCAAAAGTGTTGTAACACAAACGTAATAAGAAAATGTATTCGAATGATGAGTTGTTAATTAAACCTTTTAACTAGTACATCCATTAACTTTATCATGTGTCGCACATTAAAAAGGTGGAAGTGTTAATAGTAATGAAGAATTGATAAAGTTAGGATTCTTTAACTTTCAAAAAGTACAATTGAAGGTGAAGGCAAAACGAATTAGGTTAGAGAAGAGCTTCAACTTTCACTTCCACAGTAGCTTGTTGGTACTTGTTTGTGCTCATCTTTATGACTTGTCCTATTTTCACTTTAACTTGCACTTACCATTCATAAATATCTCTTTGTTTATTTTTTTCCCAAGCCCACTAGTTTAATTAAATTTATTTACGAAGAAATTGATTATAACTTTAACAAAAAGAAAAATTAGTTATAACATATAAATAGTGAAAAGGAGGGAGAAAAAGGAAATAATGAAGGTAACAAGAAAGAAAAATGTGGTCTCTACTTTCTCTCGATAGATTTGGAACAGTGACACATTTCCTTTAACGCTCCATTGATGTTGACCTTCCCTTTTCTTAACTATCAACATCTTCTCTTCTCCATATAACTTAACTATCAAGTATCCACATCCACTTAAAAATATTTTTACTTATACACACATTTACTATCTTAAAAAGAAACCAATTAAGAAGAAAGATATAGGTATATTCATCTAACATAGTGGGTATTTCAGTTCACAAGATTTAATCGGAATTAACGGATAATGAAAACTAACTCATGGTACTTTAGTGGTTGAAAAATTAATCTTAAATAATGACTTAATGAGAAACTTGGCTGTTTGAAGACTAATCTGAATTTTGGTTAAAAAGATATTTGGTACTAACAATAATAATTAATGAAAGGATGGATGAGTTTGTCGATAAGTGAATCCCAAAAGATATCCAAGATTGTTAATTTTTTTTATATGAATTACTGTGTGCGATAAATGAACAATTCTTAGGTCCACCCCTAGGAGTGGACCAACTTCATCCGCTCCCTCTCTGTAAACCAATAAAAAATGAGATAAAAACAAATAAAAATAAATAAATAAAACTGAAATAATTGTGGAGACCACCATTCTCTTTTTTCCACTAATTAGTTTATTTTAAACAAACCCCAAATTATAAATACTAAACCCTAAACTCCAAATACTAAACCCCAAATAATAAACTCAAAACCTTAAATCCTAAACCCTAAATACTAAACCCTAAACCCCAAATAATAAACCCGAAACCCCAAATACTAAACCCTTGGGGTTAGGGTTTACTATCTTGGGGTTAGGGTTTACTATCTTGGGGTTTAAGGTTTACTATTTTGGGGTTTAGGGTTTAGTATTTGGTGTTTAGGGTTTGGGATTTACTATTTTGGGGTTTAGGGTTTAGTATTTGGGGTTTGAGGTTTACTATTTTGATGTTTATGGTTTACTATTTTGGGGTTTGGGGTTTAGTATTTGGAGTTTAGAAAAAAATGAAATTATTTAAAAAAAATGAAAGAGAATTAGTGGTCCCCACAATTAATGTTATTTAATTTAATTAAACATTTAAATGAATTTTGATTGGCTGAAGAGGAGGGGGTGAATGAAGTTGGTCCACCCCTAGGGGTGGACCTAAGAATTGTTCGCGATAAATACCTTAGAACGGAACAAAATTTTCAATTCAGTTAGAGTGGTAAGATACTATATCATAGTGTGAAGATTTCAAAATTGTTGTTGGGAAAAGTTATATAAATAAAATTGAATGTAACGATTTTGGTAAAAAAATTTGATATATTTTTTATAGTTGGTATAATATAAAACGTTACAAATTATATGATAATAAATCTATTAAATTTTAAACCAATCAAACACACTATATTATGGAACTAGGTGACTTACCCGCACCTTGTGCGGAAATAAATATAATATATAACAAAATTTATGCATAAAAGTAATAAAGACATTATAAATGATGAATTATGTTATCCAAAAATTTCATAATATGGAGAAAATGAAGAAAATGGTTTACATTGTTAATAACATTGAAATGTTGAACAATGAAACTACTTAAGTAACATAATTTTTTTTATTAAATTCTAATAAAACGAAAGACAAAATTTAAAAAGCTACTTAGTGTTTTGAAATACTTCCTTATAGACGATATTCATAGTTTTCTTCTGCACTTTCCCATCTTTGTCGGTGATTAAGATTTTCAAGACACTCGTAGATTTTACCCTCGATAGGGCAACATACAGATGTCCATGAGAGGATACAAGTTTAGGGAGAAACAAACCAACGTTTTTGAGTGTTTGTCCTTGACTTTTATTTATGGTGATTACAAAAGCTAAAGTCACTGGAAATTGTCTCCGCCGCATTCTGAAAGGAAACTTTGTTTCTGGTGGGGTGACATACATCCTAGAAATTAAATTTTTTCGCCTGGTTTATCATTTGTTGTAATGATTCTACCATCAATCACATGACGTGCCAATTGAGTGACTATAAGCCTAGTCCCATTGCATAACCCTCCTTTAGGATCAATGTTACGAAGACACATGATAGGAGCACCAACCTTTAATCTCAAACAGTGCTTAGGCATTCCACCCAATTTGATGTTGTTCAAAAACTCTGTGGGATACACAAAATCATCATCATGGTCAATATCTGAAGGAGCAATGCTATCAGAGCTTAGGTAGACTTTCTCCTCACTTGAGTTAATGTATAAAAGAATCTCACCGCTTTTACATTTTGAAATTAAAATGATTCCAAGCTTAAAATAAACAGTGAGAAACTTATTTACCTGATAACCTTGAAAGCATATAATCATTGATTTGATCAACATCGTCATTCGTAGGACTCATTATCGCCCTGTGTTTATAAAAACCAGTATCATCTGAACTACCAAATGACTATCCGTAAACTTTTGTCACTATAGTTTTGATCGGATCTCCGCAACCAGTTATCAACAAATCTTCAGGGATGTCAATTTCTGTTTTTCCGTCATCTGGGAGGTTGATCTTTCCATCACCAATATCCAAAATCCATTTGGAGAAAGCTTTAAGTTCTTCGGCGTCGTCTTCACTAAGTCCAGCTAGTAATCTCATGTTTTTTGTAAGCTTTAAAACTTTGCAGTTATCTTAAAGGTATGATGAATTTATAGTTGCCAAAACAGTTTATGCTCTGCCAACTCCAGGGATAACTGGCAAAATCTGTCTAAAATCACCGCCAAAAATAACAACCTTGCCTCTAAATGGCTTTTCCTCGTCCATTATATCGCGTAAGCTACGATCTAAAGTTTCGAAGCAGTGCTTGTTCATCATAGGAGCTTCATCCCATACTATAAGCTTTGCTTTTTAACTAATTGTGCTTTATCTGAACTTGGAGTCATACTGCAAGTGGTGAATTCGTCTGGATTAGTTGGAATTGCAAACCTTGAATGGGCTGTTCTGCCACCTTCCAACAATAGCGCAACAATCCCACTTGATGATGTGTTAACAACTATTTGACCTCTGGATTGAACTGAAGCCGATAGTATACTCCATAAGAAAGTTTCTCTAGTTCCTCCAAAACCATACACGAAAAACATCTCACCTCTATCATTGAGCACCGCATCCAAAATCTCTTCATATACAGCTTTTTGCTCATCTGTTAACATTCCATGTAATCTCTCGTGTTCTTTTCGTTAATCTTCATGGTTGTAGTTAAGCTCATCATCTACAAAACGGTTGTCATTGTAATTGCAAAAATCATATGGCTTTGGCATTTCTTTCCATTTGGCAAGTGAACGTCCATTGCTAAGCAACATATCTTGGATTTCTGACAGAGTTATGTTTTTGATTGTTCAGGTGACAAATTAAGATCTGCAAATTTAAAAATCAATAAAATTTAGTACGTAAACATGATATATTATTACTTTACTATAAATAATACCATAAAGTTAGAGATTATGAAACATACTTGGATTTGCACTGTCAATTATCATATTGAAAAGAATGTCTTCGGTTAAGTATTCTCAAGTAGCATCCTACACAACATGAGGTAATGTTAAACATTCTGCAATAAACATTGTGGCAAAGTACTTTTTTAGATATCGTCATGAACACCAACTACTTGCTTCCTTGATGCCTTCTATGTATTCTTTATCATCATCCAACAATCCTAACTTGTAGCAAGCATCTTTGAAGGTATGACAAACAACGGTTTCTACTGTTCTTATGTCCTCATAAGATGTTGGTCCTCTGACACTATTAAGCAAAAACTTCAAATAACATAACTTATCACAAGATGAATGCACATGAGCAATTCGTCCAATTGCAAAACCTCTGATCCTTGGTATAACGCCCCGACCGCCCTGCCGTGGGCCCCACGCCCACTCTCGGCTCGCAAGCCGAGACTTCTCCGACGGTCGGTGCGTTAGTCCGGGAGACTCGAAATGCATGTTTACTGACCCTGCAATCACCACGCGATCTTTCCCCGAGTTTTGGCCTCACTCGCCCGGTACTGGAAATGACTTCCCAGTAGGTCACCCATCCTTCGATTGCTCCAGCTCAAGCACGCTTAACTCTGGAGTTCTCTCAAGACAAGTGACCGAAAAGATAAGTGCACTTTGGTGACATAGGTAGCCAAATCAATTCTTTTAAGCCTCTCCGCATGCACCACATATTCTCAGACAATGCACCAAGCATTTCTAGAATCTGGGGTGTTACAATAACCCCCTCTCACAGCGCGCAACGTCCTCGTTGCGTACCAAGATCGTTACCCTGACAGTGCTATACCCACACTCGTCAAGGTTCGGCTCTGATACCACTTATAACGCCCCGACCGTCAGAGAAGTCTCGGTCTTTGTAATTATTATGCCATATACATATTATTATTTTTATTTATATAAGTTTCATGTTTTAGTAATTATTTACATTTGTATTATGTCTTTTTTTCGTTCTTTGTTACTTTTTCTTTTTCTTCTTCACCTTCATCTTCTTTTTTTTTTGTTTTTTTTAGAGTCTCCATCTTTTTTTTTTCTTCTTCTTCCTTGTCTTACATTCATTTTTCAGTCATACCTTGCTTTTAAACAAAAAGGATAAATATTTATCTACTACTAAAATTTGGATCTGCCGTTTGAATAGAGTTGTGTTTGTTTGAAAACAAAAAAGTTTCTTTTCTTACTTCTCTTTATATACCCTGTTCCACAAAAAAATAGCATGTTGCTGCTTTGAATCTTCTTCCAAAAGCACATTTAAAATGTGATTAACATACGTCCAGACAATTATCGCATATAAAATTTCTCTTCTAACACCTGGGTTATGTAAAAAATCAGAATAAAAATAATAATATTAAAAAGTCATAGAAAATAAACAAACAAATAAGATGGAAAACACCATCGCTTAAATATAGTTAATACATTTTTGTAATTGATTAATTATTTGGAATAGCTTAAATATAGGACCATTTAGTTTTGTAAATCTTGAATAAATATTAATGAGGATATTTTTAGCAACTAAAATAGATTTTAATTAACTCTTTATCCAAATTATTTAATTATCTAATGAATGAAGAGGATGAAGCCATGTCATATTTTTAGCAATCTATGTCATCATTTTTTAGCCAAATCATCACTTTTTACTTGTCTTTTAATAAGAAGGAGATAGTTAAGTATAAAGATGATTCTATGGAAAAAAAATAGATGATTTTTTTATAAATAATCTCATCCGTTTAGAACAGTCTAACTCTAAAACAAAGAGTTTGGAAAATCAAAGCTCCTCCAAAAATCAAAATGTTTTTATGGCGAGCCATTTCCGGAGCATTGCAGTGGCTGAAAGACTTGTTACTAGAGATATGCAAATACCAATAGTGTGTAAACTTTGTGATAATGAAACAGAGTTAGTTAACATGTACTCTTTGGCTGCTCCTTTGCTCAAGAGATTTGGGAGTTAGCATACGGTAATGTACTTCATTTGGTTTTCGGTGATTCCTTAGAAGCACATTTGAAAATAATTTTCAATTGTATGGATGCATCCGGTGCGAATGAACAACTGCGTTAAGCTCTTCATTGGCTGTTATGGAATATTTGGAAGAATCGCAATTCCATTTTATATGCTGCAACGCAGATTTCTCTCCCTTGGTGGTGACAGGGGCTTTTGATGAAGCTAATGTTGGTTTGAGGCTAATCGAAATGATGGGGAAAATAATAGGCTGGCTCGTTCTGGTCATGGTGATGGTCTCAAATGGCAAAAACCTGCTCCTCATATTATCAAATGCAATGTCAATGGTCAGTGGCGAAATTCTCATCTTCATTGTGGTGGTGTTTGGATCATTAGGGACCATTCCTGAAACGTTTGTCTTCATGCTAGGGACGCGTTCACGAGATCTCGAAACCTGATTACAGCGGAGTTCCGTTGTCTTATTTGGGCGCTACAAAGTCTACATAATTTACGTTTCAAGGACGTGATAATTACATCAGATTGTCAAGCGACGCATTCGGCTATTCTTAAACCACTTGAGTGGCCTAGATACAAAGTTTTTGTGGAACAGATTCGTCACTTAATGGCAGGTTTTCATAGCTGTTCTTTTGAACTTGAAACGCCAAAGAAGAATTTGATTGCTCGTGAGATAACCAAAAGTGTCATACGAGATGGTCGGTTTAATTCCTACCTCGCAACCGAAGGGTCGTCATGGCTTCTTGATTTAATTAGTAGAGAAGCTCGTTGAGTAGTATCTTATCTTCCTTACCATTGGAAGTTGATACTCTTTTTTGTTGCTTTCATCTTTGTTGTTGGTTTTGTGTTCCAACACAATTTTTATTGTTTCAAACATGGTTCTTTGATTAATACAACTCAGACGTTCAAAAAAAAATCATACCCGTCTATAAAGATTTATAGAAAAACGGGTTTCCTTCCACCATATTTATATATATAATTTTATCATTGGCTTTGTTAATTTTTGAACCCTTTTGAAAATCTCATATAAATTTACCTCATTAATTTATATTTAATTACATTATCCTAAAACTAAATTCCATACTTCATGAATAAAAAATTTAATGAACAATTAATCGGATCAAAGGCTTCTACAAAGTGCAAGATCATGACCTTCCAAAACCATATAGGAAAAAGTTTTACTCATGGGTACATAGAGTAAAGGTATCAAAGCGGGTGCGACTGTTTTTGTGGTTGGATGGGAATCACGTAATAATGACGAATTAAGAGAGATACCAAAAACAGCCGGTAGATACGGAGATATGTCAAATATGTAACAGAGAAGTTGAGTCAATTATGCATGTTTTGTGAAATTGCCCGACGATGGAAGAAATATGGACTCGTATTGTGCTTAGAGGGAAGTGGCAATCATTTTTTTTTGCGAGGTCTTTATTCGAATGGATTTTTGAGAATCCGAGTGAGGGAGGAGACACAATTGATGGTCTATGGTCTACCATTTTTGTAGTAGCCTTTTAGTGGAGTTGGAAATGGCGTTGCGTAATGTGTTTGGGAAGAAAATGCTATGTAAAGATAGAGTGCAACTTATTAAGGTTTGAGCAAAAGAATTGGTGACGGGAAATTTGCAAGAGACCGAGAATAAAGGAGAATAGAGGACCGATGGTGATGGTAGAATGGATGGTCGGATGGACGGTTCCAGGGACATGTTAGGTTAAACTTAATACATATGGTGCGTCATGTGGTAACCGAAGACTGGCCACTGCAAGTGGTGTTTTACGAAATAGTGAGAGTAAATCGTGTGGTGGGTTCGCTTTGAATACTGGTCGATGTTCTGCGCCGCTTGCAGAATCGTGGAAAGTGTGTTATGAAATGTATTATATATTGCATAGGAGAAGAGGATTACTTTAGTAGAGTTAGAGGTGGATTCGGAGATGTTGGTCGGGTTTTTTCAGACATAGATATGTGATTCGCATCCGCTGTTATTCTTGGTGTTTCATGTGTATAAAGAAGCTAATCGTCTAGTCAATGGATTAGCTAACTATGTTTTTTCTTTACCTTTAAGGTTTCATGCTTTACATTCTATTATATAAGATGTTACTTTGATTTTGGGAGAAGAAGTCTGTGAACCACCTCAAAAAAGACAAGTTGGTTTGTAATTGTTTTGAAATTTTAAATAACCAAGTGCAAGATCGTAAGGAAAAGATGGTTAAGAATAGGATAATTTAGCTAGTTGGGCAGTTCTGAAAAAATAATATGAGATATGGGCAGTTTACTGTTCATAATTTGAGGAATAAACAGTTTTGCACTATTTTGTAATTGAGAGAATTTGTGGAAAAGACAGAAAATGGTTTGAGAGAAAAGACAAAACGCGCTGGTATATAGAACTACACTGTCTTTCGAAACTGTCCACCGTATACATTCTACGATACACCACCTTCTCGTACACCACTATGTAATCCATCCGGTTCACCATCGCATACACCGTCTGGTACGCCGTCTTGTACACCGTTCGGTATATCGCCCTGCCGGTGTACCGTCTGATACACTTTCTTGTACACCGTCCATCCGGTACACCGTCTTGTACACTGTCCGATATATCACCGTCCGGTACACCGTCTTGATATATTTGTTACTGTTTTGCCACAAAAAACCACATGAATTAAAAAATTATTTGTAAAATAAGAGAATAATTTTGGTTCATGAATTTTTTTTGAAAAATACATAACAAGTGGGAAGTAGCAAATGAATTAAGTAAATTAATAAATAAATTAGTTGTTCATATTTCTTGCAATCGTAATCTTTTTATTAGAATGTACTTAATAACAATGAGTTGTTATTCAAACTCACAAATACCAATTTAATCAGCAAGGACAATCAACAATGACTTATTATTAATGCAACGACTATCTACACTCTTGACCAAAGATTTTGTTGATTCAAAACATAATTATGACTACTATTATTAGCGCTAAAGATATGCATATATATTTAAATACTATTTTTAGGAGATTATACTATTTTTAAGAGATTATTGGAATATTATAAATCCTATAATAAAGTAAAGGTTTCAGAAGTAGTTGTGCACATAAAAAAATCGAGGTAGGAACTATGTGATTAAAATCATGTTTTAGCATTTATTACTTTGGTGTACATCTCTTAAACTATTTAGTATCCCCTAAATATTATTAGGAAGATGATTTTAACAAAATTGCTTATGTATCTCAATTCTCCTTCAAAGTTAGGCAAAATAAAAGTTATGTCATATGTGACATGGTTAATTAGAAACATTGATTAAAACATTGACTCATTAAAGTTACCTACTAACAAAAATTTGGCTCATTTGATCCCTTTAAAATAAAAAAATTTGGCCCATTAGAAAAAATTACCAAAAACATTGACTCATTCTACTTACCTAGTAACAAAAAATGTGGCCCATTTGATCCCTTTAAAAATAAAAAACTTACCCCATTAGATAAAATTACCAAAAAAATTCTTAAACCTAATTCTATTCACCCCTAAATATTATTAGGGAGGTGATTTCTTAATAAAAAAATTAGGTGTTTTCTTCTCATTCAATTTTAGACAAAACAAAAAGCCATGTAAAATGTGACATGACAAAAAAATCTCATTCAATTAGTCCATTAACTTTAAACAATTAAACAATCTACATTTCACGTTTGACATGACAAAAATCTCATTCAATTAGCCTATTGACTTTTAAAAAATAGCTCAAAATACTTTTCTTTTAATAGATCGAAGATATAAGTTGTTTTGGCTTAAAGTACGGTGTTTAAGAAAATTTACTTTGTGTTTAAAAAATGTTTTTTTTTAAATCATTACTTTAGTAAAGACAATAATTAAATCATAAACTATATTTGTTTTTTTTTACTTTTTTACATGGGAATGTCAAAACAACTTATATTTTAAAACATGAATAAACTCCAAAACAATTTATATTATGAAACGGAAAGAGTATATTTTTAAGTACGGAATTAAAAAAAAACATTTTCATGTATCAGTCTTCAAAATATATGTTTAAACTAAAAGTTCTGATAATTGATAAAATACCAATGCAACACTGATGTAATTTATTTAATATTTAGTAATAAACCAAATTTGATGTTGAATTTAATCAGAAAAGTAAATTAGTCCAAAAATGGAATTTATTGAGAACAAAATAGATTTAATCAAAATTTAAATTGGATTCGAAAGCATATTTAATCGTCTTGCTATATATTTTATTTTAGATACTATTGGTCACAAAAAAGTAAAACTCGAAAAAATTCTTAAAGACCAAATATATAAATTGAACATTACCAAAAATTTTAGATATAAATAACATTGTTTATAATATATGTGTTTTTAGAAAATATAATCTGCGTATACGCGGGGAGTCATCTAGTGTAATGTTATATTAAGAATGTTCGGTTTATGTGATTAAAAAGTTTATTAATATAAACGTGTTCTAAATTTTCAGAACTTAAAGTGGATAGACGAACTCACATACGGAGTACTTCGACAATTGGCTTTTGATAGCCTAAAAGAAAAGGGAGATTTGGATAAGTACCCTAAATTTGTTTGAAAATTTGAAAACTATACCAAATTTGTTAACATTTGAAAACTACCCGATTTTTAGTTTGAAATGATATTTTCACCATTAGTTAATCATAAATCATTCTAATTTTTTTTTAAACAAAATAATTTAATTTTTCAGTTTTAAATAATAATTAATATAATTTTTAAAATTAGTAAATATTTAATCCAACCATTTGTTTTTTTAGCGTAATCCTTTTTATTTTTTATTATAAAATAATTACGAATATTACTTACTATTATTATAAAGTAATTACGAATTTAAATATTTTAGTTTAAAATTAATTTATAATTTACAGTAATTAATTTAGATATTAATTTGTTAAATCCATGAACATATTAATTAAGTGAGTGGTTTAAAAAGTCGACAAAGTAAAAAGTTAACGAACCATAATATAAATCGATAGTGTAAACTAAACCGATGAATACAAGAAATTAAGTCGACAAACATAAAAACAATAAGTCAATGGTTATACAAGTCGACAAAGAAAAAAGTTAACCAATACAAATATAAATCAACAATTGAAAGCAAGTCGACGAATCTGAAAATTAAGTTGACGAACACAAAAATAATAAGTCAATGGTTATATAAGTCGACATAGAAAAAAGTCAACCAATACAAATATAAATCCATAGTTGAAAATAAATCAACGAATCTGATGATTAAGTCGACGAACAAAAATAAATAAGTCAATGGTTATATAAGTCGACAAAGAAAAAAAATCAACAAATACAAATATAAATCCATAGTTGAAAATAAGTCGACAAACATAAAAAAAATAAGTCAATAGTTTAAATAAATCAATAGAGTAAAAAATCAACAAAGAAAAATATAAATCAACTGTGTAAAATAAATCGACTTACTTAATTATAATATTAGTTGCAAAAATTATGATTAATTAACCATAAAGTTTTTTGTTGTTTAAAAAAATAAATATGAGTTGTTAATAAACTGAACTTAATTTTATCATTTATACTAATCAATTTTTAATTTTCAATATATTTATATGATAATTTGTTTAATATTAATGGTAGTTTTCCAATATTGTAAAATTTGGTATACTTTTCCAATCTTCAACAAGTTTTAGGGTATACATTCCAATTTTCTCAAAAGAAAATACCGAAGGATGTCGATTTACTCGTCTTCAGAAAAAGTATTATTATCAATATCATGGATCACTTTAATATTGATTTGGAGTGGACAATTATAGATCAGCGTTTTGATAAGATGAAAAACAAATACACGATTTACAAGAAAAACCCAGAAGATCCAAAAAATCATGGCTTTTATCCAGAAGCTCGGCAAACGCAATTCGAAGTAGTCGCTGAATGAAAACATGACAGTCATGACTTTTTATTTTTGTTAATTTTCCTCCCGTAAGATCAACACAATTAGATTAAATTAATGAATATCCATCTGGAAATTTAACATCTCTTTTGAGCCATTGTAGAAAAACTGCTTTTGTAGAAGCTTGTAGTCTAAAAATCGAGATTGGTGTCTTTCCATCTGATATTAAGTGCATCTCCTTACGATCACAACACTCTTTCAAATCATGTCGTTATTTGATGTTATCTTTTGTTTTCCCCTGCACATTCAGTAAAGTATTTATGATATTATCGTGAAAGTTTTTCACGATATGCATCACATCAAGATTATTTTGAAGCTTATGATCCTTCTAATAAGGCAACTCCCAAAAAGTACTCTGTTTATGCCAGTGGTGAGTCACCCCATATCCTTTTAATCGCCCATGATTTCCTCCGCATTCAACTGTATTCGGTAAATTATATACTTCCTAAAAGAGTTCCTCGCTTGTTAGTATCAGAGGTGAACTAGCATCTACAAGCCTTCCTCATCTGAAATTTTTCTTATTTTGTCGACATTTATGATCTTCAGGTAAAAAGCACCGGTGGCAATCAAACCAACTTGTTTTTATACCATTCTTTAACTGGAATGCATCAGTTTTGTCCATACAATAAGAACATGCCATCCGACCATGAGTTGTCCACCCAGAAAGCATACCATAAGCTGGTAAATTGCTGATCGTCCACATAAGTACAGTCCGCAAGAGAAAGTTTTGCTTGGTAGAAATATCATATGCTTCAACACCATTATACCATAGATCATTCAACTCTTCTATCAATGGTTGAAGAAGTATATCCAAATTTTTCTTAGGATAATTTGGACCAAGAACTAGAACGGTTAGAAACATAAATTCTTGTTTCATGCACATCTCAGGTGGCAGATTATATAGAGTCAAGATTACAAGCCATAGTGAATAATTATGTCCTGACATACCAAATAGATTGAAACCGTCTGCACATAAGCCAAGATAAACATTTCTTGGTTGAGATGCAAAATCAGGATATACCTTGAGAAAATGTTTCCATGCTTCTCCATCTGATGGATGACACATTTCCCCATCACTCTGTACATGTTCTGCATGCCATCTCATATCTTTTACGGTATTACCTGACTTATACAACATCTTCAGTCTATTAGCCACCGGCAAATAAAACATCTGGTGATCTGCAATTTTTTTTCTGCGTAGGCTTTTCAATAGAACGAAATCTATCTTTTTTTTGTGCAAAATAAGCAGTTCTCTTCTTTTTCACTACCTTTCCAAAATATCATACAATTTTTATGACAAACGTCAATCTTGTGATACGGTAAACCCAAAGACCGCATAAGCTTCTTTATATCATAATATGACTTCGGTGAGCTGTTACCTTCGGGTAAATATTCGTGTATCAACTGAGCAATCGAGTCCATACAATGTTGAGTAAGATTGTAATCCGTCTTCAAACTCATGAGCCGAGATGCTAATGAAAGTTTCGAAAGACCTTCTTTACACTCTCATAAATTGGTTGCTTTTACAACTTCCAAAATATCATAAAATCTTTTTGCCTCTCTAGTAGGCTCTTCTTCCATTGTATGATCATCAAACCCCCTGACTATGTATTACCAAATGCATCTGAAATCATGATCACATAAGGATTCAATGGCTCTGTGTGAGACTCGGACGTAAAAGCATCTTTTTCAAAAGAATTGTTTATCACATCGTAATCTTCTCCATGGGAAGTCCAAACCCAATAGTTAAGCATAAAATCTTTATTATATAAATGATTCTGTACGACATTCTCGTCCAATAATCTTCCTCCGTTTTGACACTTAATACATGGACAAAAAAGTGTCTTATTATCCATGAATATATGTTGTTTTTTTGCAAACTCCATAAAAAATTTCACCCCTTGACTGTATGCTTCTGAAACTTGATTGGTTGTATTATCAATTCTCTCATACATCCAACGTCTAGTAGCATATACATCGCTACTTGAAGACATTAAAATCACCTGCAATTATATTTGAGAGAACTGTAAATAAGATAGAGATTTTTATATAAATTGGACATGAAAGAATCAGAACACCTTCGAAAAAAAAACGTCAAACCAAAAGCTTTAGTGTTCTCTGATGGAGAAGAAAACTAAAACATATATAAATACTAACTAGAGCATATACGTTGATTAATTTAACTTAATACAAAATAAGATATTAAATCTAAGATATCTTATTAAATCTTTTTTTTTATCAGATCTTATAATCTGTTATTCTGTTTTGGCTAACGACTTATGCTATTATTTTATTCTACTTAAGACTTGTATTTACAATCTACACAATCGAACCTCAAACATTCTCTCCAATGTAAGATTTAAAATTATTATATTAATGTAATGCTTTTAGTAATAGATAAGGGCATCCTTAACCTAAAAACAAAGTGTGAGGAGTAGTGATCAACAAAACATTGAGGCTCAAGCTATGCAAGGATTTTTATCTTGAAAACCACCAAAACCAAATTGGATGAAGTGTAATGTTGGAAGTTCATGGTTTAGCAAATTCAGAAGGTAAAGTTCTTCTTCATAGTAGGAATGCTTTTGAATCATCTTATAGTAAAGAAGGTCCAAAACTTCAGAGCATCATTTGGGCTATAGAAAGTATGAAACATCATAAGATTATTCATGTTGTTTTTTGCGTGTGATGATAAGGATTTAGGAGGAGCAGTTAATAATCCTTCGAAATGGCCGGCTTATAGATTTCAAGTATCAATTTTGTTGAAGGCTCTAGAAGGTTTTGAAAGCTGGAAGTTAGAACTTGAAAGAATAGAAGCTTGTAGAGGAGTGAATCTCATAGCTCAGAGTGTGCCAAGAGATGAAATAATGCAATCTTATGTTGAGATTGGTGTTCCTAATTGGCTCAGACGTATAAACTGTTATGAGAACATGTTTTCCTCTTCTTACCTATGATAATTTGAATATGAAAACGTCGATCAATTTTTTAGTTATGAATAGAGCCATTGGGCTATGTATATTTTATATAGTTTGGGCTTTGGCCAAAGTTTGTAATAATATAAAATTCAGATGAAAAAAAAACCTAAAAACAAAAAAGTTAAAGATAAGGAGAGAACACATCCGAAATTTTTTCATTAAAGCGCTTAATTTTTCTTTCAACAGAGCCAAAAATTTCAGAACACCTAAAAAATCTTTGATTATTTAGCCATGTTTCTTCGATTCTTAATACCGTTTCCCCACTACTACCCTTTAAGTTAAGCTATTGGTTTCAGATTTCACTCCTCTCCAAAAGATAGTTCTATAAAAATCTAGAGTTTAAGAAGTTGAATCATAGTTCAATTGCTTAGAATTGTGATTTGCTTTTTGGGGTTTGTAATGCTAATCGATTTTATAGTTTGTCTTATGTTTGATTTTGGATTTTTGGGTTTGTATCGTAAGTTGATTTTGGATTTTTGGGTTTGTATAGATTATATATGGTCTTATGATAAGAGATTGAGTAATTTATCTGGTTGGTCTTCTAGGAAACTTGGTCTTATGTTTGATTTTTGAATCTTGGGTTTGCATCGTTCATGTTCTAGTGAACGCGTTATATCATTGGTCCTATCCTTAGATTATGGTTCTTCTGTAAAAACCAAAAAGTTGTTGTTTTTGAGAATGATAGTAATTTATCACCGACCAAAGTAGTAAGCAAGTGACGACCATCATGAGTTTCATCATCATATCTAAGCATTCATTGTTGGTTTTTGTTTATTAGATTTGTAGTTGATTACTAAAATTTATCTTAAGAATTAAGAATTGATTCAAACGTTTTAAGCTCTCCCTTAGTAAACTTTGAAATTCATAAGCTCTGAATTTTCATGTGTTTGTAGTGTACATATGGAAGAACCACATGTAGACGTACAAGTTTACCCATGTTGCATCCTTCCACATGTAGACGTACAAGTTTACCCATGTTGCATCCTTCTCTGCCAAACGACGCTAAATGGTATGGATTTCTTTCCTAAATACCATTGATTTTATTCACATATTAGTAACTCATTAAGTGATTTATTTCATTGAAACAAGTTTAAACACCACACTGAAGTATCATCTACTGTGAGAAAGGTCATTCGAAGTTGCTTCAAAGGACCATGGGTACTCTTGGGAAAAAGTGTCACCTTTCTTTAAATAGACATGATTTTCTACGTTTAATGTATACATTTTGTTATATTTCATCTAAGCATCTACATAATTATTTTTGGGCAATTTCCATAAATACCATTTTTTAAGTTTTTTTCCAAAAATAACACTTTTTTAAAATTATTTTTTAACATTCAAAACTAAACCCTAAACCCCAAACTCAAACCCTACCCCTAAAACTATACCCTAATTTTGTAATAGTTAACCCAAACCAAAATATTTTAAATTATAAACCTTAAAAATCAACTTTTTAAAAAGTGGTATTTTTGGAACTTTGGAAAAAGTGGTATTTTTGAAAAAAAACTTCAAGGTGGTATTTTTGGAAAAAAAAACTTCAAAATGTGGTATTTTAGGGAATTTCTCATTATATTTTATATCATTCAACATGTATGTTATGTTCTTTTTTTGAGCAAAGATTCAACTGGGATGTTGCCATCAACTATCAAGTTGAAACAAAATTTAACAAATGTACTACTTATCGCTTTAAAGGAATGATAAGCCTTGTAAAGAAAGAAGGAAAACTAGATTGGATTTTGAATGACTTTTGGGTAATTACGCAAGCGCATTGGGCAACGCCCTAAGCCAAAGAAACCAGTGAGAACGCACGCGCTTCTCGAATGTCAACTCGCAATGGTTTAGATAACCATTCCCATGGAGCGGGTTCATGTTTTTATGTCAGTGATATGCTCAAATTTACCCTGAGCTACTTTTTCAAATTAAGAGATCAATTGTAGTACTTAGGGGTCGAATCATTGGGAATTCTAATCACACAATGAAATTTCAACTTCGAATTAAGCTAAGTAAGAATGTATGTATGAATGTAACAAGCGATAGTAAATAAACTCAGATTGATGTGTGATTCAAATTCAATTGAGACAAAATAGTTAGGTCTTTGGGAATTTCTCAGGTAAAGCTACATTGCAGATTCAATTACGATAGGATTTTATTAAGAACAATTCTTGAGCTAGAACACGAATGTAAAGATAACCAACTCTCGTTGCGAAAGCTATCTATGCCTAAATCATAGAAAACCAAATCTCTTTGCGAATTCTAACAACTTAAACAAGCATTAAAGTTCAGGTTCAATTACTCACAAAATCCCTAAACCAAATCTCTTTGCGAATATGAATTTTGCTCATCTAAGATAGTTCATGAAATCAATTATACTCTCGCATCAATTCATTAACTTAAGATCTTAATTCTAGGTGATCATTCTAGAACAAACATTAAGAATAAACATAGATGAAGAACAAGATGATTATCCTATCAATTATGTGAATATAACAATTCATCTTTAACCTTTGAAAAATCCTAAACCTAACAAGCAAACTACTCAGACATGGATGCAGAAAACATGATGACTGAATAAAATTGCATTAATAAGAGATAGAGAAAGAGATACAGAAGGGTTCGAAGAAATCTAAAACGTCTGAAAACTTGTCTCCCTAATTCTCTCAAAAGCTCTAGGAATCTATAAGTCTTGAATAAAAGATAGCGTAATGAAAACTAAAAGAAAACTGAGTATTTATAGGTTAAGATTCGTGTTGGGCTTAATTTGTAAACTTCTGGGACTTCTTGGGCGAAAGGGAAAACTTCAGAATTGGAAAATCCTTCTTTCTTCACGTCAAAACAACCTCCGTCGATCGTTGCACAAGGTCTTGCGTCGATCGACGCGCCTATCTGACGGCAATTGAAAATCCGTCCTAGCGACTTCAGCTCCTCTTTCCACAATGCTCCAGAATGCTCCATAATCACCAATTAATCTTAACACGTACACAAACCTGCAAAGACTCTCAAACACTCTTAAACAACGAAAAGACTCGATAAAACAAGGTTAAATCATGGTCAAAACAGGTAAAAACCATAATATATGAGTCAGACATCAAGATATTTTGGTAATTTTTATAGTTTTTATTGTAGCATTTACCACGATATTCACGATTGTTTTTGTGTCTATCCCAATTTAGTATCTATCCAATTTTTTGATAAACATTAGTATGTGATGTTCGTAGAAATCAAAAGTCAAAAAAGAATCTTAATATGGAATTGCATTAAATATTGCATGTTATCTTCGCTAGTATTTTAACTTGTTTGTTTGGTGTCTACTAGGTCCATTTGGATATTGAATTTTATAGCTTGTTACTCTTATGGACGCTAATAGTAATGAATGTCTTTATCTTTCATTGACATTTTACGGAGGTCACACACTTTAGTTTGATTGTATGTAGTTTTGTATTGGTAATTGATATTCGGTATTTTTATACCATTAGACTCATATTTTTGTCATCTTTTATCTATAACTTCATAACATTTACAACATACTTTGATCATTTTAATCTCATTTTAGTGTTTAGATGCATTAAAGAGTTAGGATTTGTGTTTGTGCATTTCAGTCTTTGTTTTGCTTGTTTTAGGTGTGTATGGAGATCTTGCAGATATGATAATGCATTGGAAGCTTAGGATATGAAATGAAGGTGAATTGAAGTTAGAAGAAAGAACCAAATATATTGGCGCCGACCTCAACCGCCGGTTATGGAAATGCAACATCTAACTCGGCCGCCGAGTTGAACAGTCAATCCTTGAAGAAGCCTCTCTTCAGCCGGCCCAGACTCGCACAAACCCGCCGAGTTGAACGGCCGACCATGAAAGAAGTTTATCCAACCTACCCACCTTATTTTAGTTATATCCGACCTAAATGTTTCGGGTCGACCCGGTTCCGATTTTATTCACTATAAGTATGCTTTTTAGACACAAGAAAACCGAAGTTTTGATTAGACCTTCTCTTTTCATGCTTCAAACCTCTTTTCTTATGATTTGTGATTGGATCTTTGCTAGTTTTTATATTTATTGAAGTTTTCTTAATCTATTATCATTTGCTTTTATGATTATGTCATTATTTATGATTATGATTGTGTTTAGCATCATGAGTAGTGAGTAGTTTCTCTATCGGTTTTTGGGCTTAGTAAATTAGGGGTGATCGGTGAGTGATTAGTGATGTCAAGGGATAGATTCATATGATTTCTAAAGATTAAGGTGTACTTAATGCTAGATTAGGCTTAGCTAATCAAAATCTAGATCATGGATATATTGTGCCCGGAAAGTGTTCGATGAAATGTGTAGGCCAATCTTAATCATGTTTTTTACTCTTAACCAATGGAAATTGATGATTAAAGTAATTAGTGGCTTTATGAACTTCAGTTTAATGATTGTTAGTCATCTAATTGCACTTGGAAAATTGGTCTAATTAATGATTAATGAATGGATTAGTACCATGAAAGTGGATTAGTCTATTTTAGTGATTCATGTCATAGAATTGAGTTAGAATTGTTAGTCCTAGCATCACTAGTTAGTTATTAATCACTCCAAGTCAATTGTTTATGCCCAAAGCCCATACATTTCCATATTTGAACAAGCTTTTAGATCATTGACTTTTTGGTTGACTTTTGCATTTGAATTTGTTTAAGCTTGACCATGGTTTGTTTTAACATTGTTTAGTTATCTAGTCTTCTTCATCTTTTATTTATATTCTCATTTACTTGTTTGCTTAGTTTTATTGCATTGTTAGGAGCTTTAAAATCGATATCTAAATCTTGAATTACTTAGCTTATTCGATTACTTGGATTCTTAGTGTAGTTATTCTAATCTTCCTTGGTTCGACCATATGCTATGCTGCAACAACTAGAGTGTGTTGGTAGCTAAGTTTAGCTACAAATAAAATTTGACACACACATCAAATTTGGAGCCGTTGCTGGGGAGTTTAGCAATAGCCATTAAGATTTGGTATTTGATTAAGACTAAGTCTTTATTTTTCTTGTGATACTAACTTATCTCATTTATGTTTGTCTTTCTTGATTCCTATAGGTGTATGTACTTGAGGAGTAAAGGATCAACAAACCTCCAACCTTTGGTAGAAGACATTAGACGTTTAGAAAGAAAAACGAGGAAAGAAAAAGAGCGATAAGATCATTTGAGAAGGGTTGGGTATGGAACAACCAAGAAATGGTCAAGAGTAAGAGGCTCTTGGGGTTGGACAACAAAGGAATGTCGGAGCTAGAGAGCTCATTCATCAACCTAGAGAGAAAAGAAGGATTGGAGAGTATGATGAGCCAATTACCAATGGAGAAAGGATGGGTATTAGGGCTCCCACCTTATGCAAATAATAATTGGAAAATCAAGTCTAGCTTAGTCAACATGGTCCAAAACAATAGATTCTTTGGACTAGCAATGGAGCATCCCATTGAGCATCTTGACAACTTTGATAGGCTTTGTGGAACAGTCAAGATGAATGGTGTATCCGAAGATGTGCTCAAGTTGACACTTTTTCCTTTCTCACTTGGAGATAAGGCTGCTCAGCGGGAAAATACCGTTGTGACTTCTTCGATTATCACTTGGGAAGAGTGTAAGACGCGTTCTTTAGCCAAGTTTTTCTCTAATCAAAAGACGGTTAAGATAAGGAATGACATTGCAACTTTCAAACAAGGAGGAAATGAGTCATTATATGAAGTTTGGGAACGTTTCAAGGGATACACAAGGTCTTGTCCACATCATGGAGTTCCTAAGGAAGCTCTATTGGGAATATTTCATCCAGGAGTACATGAGAAGCACTATGACTCGTTGAACACGGCAATCAATGGAAGTTTCTCAAGCATCTCCGTTGAAGAAGGTGAACAATTGATAGAGAACCTAGCTCAAAGTGACCAAGGATATGGAGGAGATTATGATAGAACCAATAGAGAATCCAAGAGTGGTAATGCTTAATTTAAGGAGATAAATGCTAAGTTGGACAAGTTTATCTTGACCACACAAAAGACTATGAATTGTATTGGAGAGTTTGACGGAAACAAAGGAGGATATGGAAAAGGAGTTTGTCAAGATGTTCAAGAGGAATTTAGCTACATGCAAGGAAGATACAATAACCAACAAAAAGGCTTTGTTACACAACAAAACTTCCAACAACAAGGTTACTATCAACCTAAGGCTCAAATTTTCCCTAACCAACAAGGTTTTCAACAACAAGGGAATCAAACCTACCAAGGACAAGGTAGTTATTCTCAACCACCGCTTACAGATGATGAAACAAGGCTTCTACTTAAGCAAATTCTAGAGGGACAAGGAAAAAGAGTTATTGAGCTAAATAAGAGGATGGTAGAGATACACAACAAGGTTGATGGAGCTTATAGTGATCTTAATGCCAAGTTTAAACATCTTTGTACTCACATGAAGACCTTGGACAACCAAATAGCTCAAGTCGCTTCAACTTCAAAGAAACCTATGGGTACTCAATCGGATAAGCCCGAGTCAAACTCAATCTCCTCTTGTAATATGGTCATCTTGGGTGAAAAGAAAGTCTTGGAGACTCACCAAAGACCCATTGAAGATCTACAATTGGATGATGATGAATTATACTTGGAGGAACTAGCTAAGCTTTCTTGAGTTTTCCAATGATGAACAAGTTGTCAAGATTGATGAGGTTGTTATGGAAAGAGCTAAAAGAGAAGAGATGGTACCTAAGAAGAATGAAATGGAAGGAACCCTTAACACTAAACCTCCTCCCTATGTGCCAAAACTTCCATTCCCACCTGTGGTTTACACTAAGGCTCAAAAGAAAGTACTCTCTAAGTTTAAGAAGGATATGAGTGATGTTGGAGTGTCTTTGCCAAAAAATGATGATTTTAGTCAAGTTCCAAGCCAAGTGAAGTTCACCAAAGACATCTTAGAGAATCATGCAAGGGTAATAGATGTGATGAAGACCTATGAGCAAACACATGAGGCACCTCTTGAGCCAAGGGTTATCCTTAAGAAGAATGATCCCGGTAAATTCACAATTCCTTGCTCTCTTGGTGAATTGAAGTTCGATGATGCTTTGTGCGATTCGGGTTCTTGTGTTAATTTGATCTCTCATGAGATGGTGAAGAGTCTTGGTATAAAAGAGTTGAAAAGAAATACTAGCTCAATCTCATTTGCGGATGCATCTTCAAAGTGTCCCATTGGTATGCTTGAAGATTACCCGCTAAAAGTTGGAAATTGTGTGGTTCCAACGAATTTTATGGTGGTGGAAATGGAAACCACGCGGAAACTACCTCTCATAGTTGGAACCCCATTTTTTGCAACCACCGGAGCAAGCATCGACTTCGTGAATGAGAGAGCCATACTCTTCAATGTAGACTCTACGGTATATTATCCTACTACTCCAACTACCAAATTTTGTACCAATTTTTGTGGAACAATCACATGCAATGAGGATGATTCGATGAGGATTCAAGTGAAGAAAGAACCAACTTAAGTGGTGAATGAGTCTCTAAGTCTTGATGGTAAGGGATTTTATGAGGAAGTCTTTGATGGAAGTTGCTTGAATTTACTATTTGAAGAACCTTTGAAAATGAGTTTGGAAGTGAAAGCACCAAAAGTCACAAGGGAGAAACCCAAAGAGAACAAGACTTCCACTCTCTTCTTGTATCCTATAAAGTTGTTTGATGACACCATTAAGTATAAAGTCAAGTGCAAGGGTATAGCTAAGCCATTCTCTAAGGTGAAAGCATTCATAACTCCGGAGTTGAAGGAAAAGGGCCAAGCGGGTCTTGAAGAGCTAATGCATAAGGTCATCACTTTTGAGCTACATGATAATAGAACATGCTTTGATCCTCATCTCCAAGCTCATTCTACTTCAATGGATTCACCAAGGAGTTCTAAAACTCCTCCACCACTCCCAATCCCTAAGGTTCACAACTAGGGTCAAGGTATGGTCCTCTCTTTTCTTGTATATACCATTTCTTTTTATATTTTCGTTTTTGTCATTTTGACTACTCTTTTGGGTCTTTTCTTTCACCGAGACGGTGAAGTTTAGGTCCAGGGGAGTAATAGGTTAGTAGCTAATCACGTTTTTAGTTGTGTTGTTTTCTTTTTACCTTGAGTCTTTGCATTGTATATATTTTTTTAAAAAAATCAAAAAAAATCGAATTATTTTGAAATTTCCAAAAAACATGCATGTAGTTTCACATAGCATTAGCATTTTATTTTCTTTTTCATGTTAGAATCGAGTCTAGAGCATTTAGAGACGCATTTGCATAGGGAGCAATGATAAAATTTCCTTGTAAAGTTTTATTTTAGGATTCAATATTATGCCCTCATTTGAACTTTTTTTTATGCATTAACATGTTAGAAGTAGAGAACTAACCATACTTGAATCTCTCACTTTGAAAGTTCCTAATCAATTGAAACTTATTTGATCTAATATCAACTCTATTTACTTGAACATAATTGAATTAATTACTCTCACTTTTGGATTTTGAATCATAGCTATGGATAAACATTTGACATTCAAATCATGTTTATCTCATTTTTACCACTCTCTTCTTGATTTGAATGGCCATTCCGATCCAAGTTCATCCTTTGGATGAGAATGGTACCACACCCTTTAAACCCGAACCATTTCATTCAAGCCCTTGCATATGTTCTTTGAGTGAGGCCTTTTCTTGGTGTTGTATTGGTAAAATCTTGCAAGCATTAGAAGTGACAAGGCAAAGCTTCCAATAGGCTAGTTTCTTGTGTTTAAGACTAGCCTTAGGTGGGAAATGAAACTTAGTGCTTTGATGATATATCTTTAGGATTTGTGGTTAAGTGTAAAAGAAAGAAATGAAAAAGAAAACAAGTCTATGGAGGATTTATTAAAAAGGGAAACCGTTTAGCTCTAAGTTGTTAAAAGTAAAATGTTAGCTTAGCATTCTCTTGGATTAAACCAAAAACAAAGAAAAGAATGTGTTAAAGATGCTACGCTAGAAAAAAAAAAAGAACTAGTTAAATCAAAAGAGAACTCCCTAGGTCTTAAATCAAAAAGGGAAGAAGAGTATGGTTTGATATAAAGATTTGGCCATAGAGGGCTAGTGGTTATACTTGGGAAGTGAGGAAGAGAGAAAATTGAGAGTGCAACAAGGGGTTAATGGGTAGAACATTGGATTCTTAGCCTTATATGCATCAATTGCTTTTTTTCTTTCTTGCTTTTTCATAATGTGGCACTTTGATTTGAGAGTTAACCACCAAAAAGGTTTTGAACCTTCTCTTTACATCATTTTCAAGCCTTTTCTACCTAGCCAAATGGTATTGATTCAACTTCCAATTGTGAGACCGCACCAAACACTTAAATGAATGTTAAAGAGTTGAGTAGCTAGTTGATGATGAGAGTTCGTTTGAGTCTCGGGATTAAGAGTAAAAGATTGACTTGCGATGACTATGGAAACGTTTTCTTAAGTAGAATATGTTGTGCATCGGTTTGGTTCTCTTTAGGACATCGTGTTGAACTCTTTAGTATCTCTTTTGGATTTGAGCTCCCGCCTTTAACCCTCTTTCTCGGGTTGGTATTTTGTTGTTTGCTTGCGGACAAGCAAAAGACAAGTCCGGGGGAGTTGATATTCGGTATTTTTACACCATTAGACTCATATTTTTGTCATCTTTTATCCATAACTTCATAGCATTTACAACATATTTTGATCATTCTAGTGTTTAGATGCATTAAAGAGTTAGGATTTGTGTTTGTGCATTTCAGTCTTTGTTTTGCTTGTTGTAGGTGTGTATGGAGATCTTAGAGATATGATAATGCATTGGAAGCTTAGGATATGAAATGAAGGTGAACTGAATTTAGAAGAAATAACCAAATATGTTGGCCTCGACCTCAACCAACGGTTATGGAAATGCAACATCTAACTCGGCCGCCGAGTTGAGCAGCCGATCCTTGAAGAAGCCTCTCTTCAACGAGCTGATATATCATGGTTTTTACCATCTTTTGACCATGATTTAACCCGGCTTTATCGAGTCTTTTTGGTGTTTTTCAAGTGTTTTAGAGTCTTGGCAGGTTCGTGTATGATTGGAGCTTAATTGGTGATATGGAGCATTTTGGAGCATCAAGGAAAGAGCAGCTGAAGTCGCGATGATGGATTTTCAATTGCCGTCAGATTGGCGCGTCGATCGACGGAATAATCCTAACGTCGATCGACGGAAGATGTTAAGTCGCGAAGAAATCAGATTTTCCAATTCTGAAGATTTCCTTTTCACCCCAGAAGCTCCAGAAGTTAACAAATAAAGCCCAGCATGAATTCTAGCCTATAAATACTCAGTTTTCTTTTAGTTTTCATTATGTATTCTATTATTCAAAGACTTAGAGATTCAGAGAGATTTTGAGAGTTAGGGAGACAAGTTTTCAGACGTTTCAGATTTCTTCGAACCCTTCTGTATCTCTTTCACTATCTTTATTTAATGCAGTATTATTGAGTCATCATGTTTTCTCTGAGTAATTCACTTGTTAGGTTTAGGGTTTTTCAAAGGAATTAAGATGAATTGTTAGAATTGAATTCATGTTAGGATTATCTTATGGTTCTTCATCTAGATTGCATTAATTCTGATTTAGGATTGATCACCCTGAATTAGACATCCTAGGTTGATTAATTAGAAGCGGAAGCATCAATTGATAACCTGACTAGAATCTTAGATGAGCAAAACCACCTATTCTCAAAGGAATTTGGTGTAGAGATTTTGTGATCAATTGAAATCTGAACTTTAATGCTTTCATAAATTGATTGACTTTACAAAGGAATTTGGATTTCTAGGGTTTATGCATATATAATTAATTCAACGAAAGTCGTTTAATTTTACATTAGAGTTTCAAGTTCGAGAACGAATCTTCATTAAAATCCTGACAGTTTTACACATCTGCAATTTAACTATTCCTTCGAATTTTCCTAAAATCTTCCTTTTTGTTTAATTGAATTTTAAGAAACCAACAACCTTTCTCTGTTCGGATTGTTTTTGCTTTTACTTTACTTTATTCGCTTAGCTCAATTCGAAGTCATACATTCTATTGTTTGATTTGACTCCCAGTGATTCGACCCCCACTACAATTGATCTCTTAATTTGAGAGAGTAGCTCAGGGTAAATTTGAGCATATCACCTGCCCAGACTCGCACAAACCCGCCGAGTTGAGCGGCCGACCATGAAAGAAGTTCATCCAACCCGGCCACCTTATTTTAGTAATATCCGACCCAAATATTTCAGGTCGGCCCGGTTCCGATTTTATTCACTATAAATATGCTTTTTAGACACAAGAAAACCGAAGTTTTGATTAGACCTTCTCTTTTCATGCTTCAAACCTCTTTTCTTATGATTTGTGATTGGATCTTTACTAGTTTTTATATTTATTGAAGTTTTCTTAATATATTATCATTTGCTTTTATGATTATGTCTTTATTTATGATTATGATTGTGTTTAGCATCATGAGTAGTGAGTAGTTTCTCTATGAGTTTTTGGGCTTAGTAGATTAGGGGTGATTGATGAGTTATTAGTGATGTCTACGAATAGATTCATATGATTTCTAAAGATTAGGGTGTACTTAATGCTAGATGTGGCGTTGGAAACCTGCACAGTTGAAATAGTCAACGATTCTAGGTCCGAAAGCTCTGAGATGAGAAACACTTAGCGAAGATCTCAAGAGAGTTTGTTCATTGAACTGTTTCCAAATGATTACAAATGGTTATGTGTAAAAATGAGGATCCCCTTTTCAAAGGTGTACATGGTCTATTTATACAAGTCCTAGTCAGCCTAGGTCTAAATCTAAGAGATAAGGAAAGATTCCTAAATCTTCGCGATTCCTTTTTAGCATAGTCGGCGGCCGCGCTAGGTCTTAGTCTCGTCCTCGTCATGGGCCTAACTTCGAGAGCTCGTCATCTAGGCCTAGTTTGCAGTAGAGGTCGGCGCGGCTCGTTAGTCTTGGGCTTCTAATTTGCCATCTTTCCAGTGTGGGCTTTCTTAGCTCTGCCCACTCTTCAGTCTTGAGGTGAATGATCGTAGTGGTCTCTTTGAGTTTAGTGGACCAATACAGACGTCGTCTTGGAAAGATGCAGTCCTGGTCCTAGTCACTTTGGAGAGCTGTTCGTGGAAGCTGAGCTGGTCCTTGTCCCAATCACTCTGGAGAGAGCTCTTCGCAGAAAGCAAGAAAGCTAGTCCCATAAACAGAGGTAGTCTAGGGAACAACCAGAGCTCCTCCATATAATAGCATGCCCACCTCTGGTACTTAGTTATTTTCTTGATGATCTCTATCGGGGTGAGATCTAACCCCAACAGTTAGCCCTCCAGCTCGGTAGTATAAGTTCTGATGGGGCCGAGGTTAAAGAGTGGTAGTGAGATTTCAAGAAAATGTATTGCTTTGTCGGTGTCGGGGTCAGACGAGATGAGACTGCGAAACATTGTTTATTTGACCTGCCGACGTTACTGAGCTTTCATATTCGCGTTAATGCTTAGCCCAGTAAAGACTTTCTGTAGACATGTATTTCTGAATTTGTTTTGTAAAACTCAAGGACCTTGTTACGTTAAAGTCTGCAGAGCTTCTTCCATTAAAGTTTGCAGAGAATGTTATCTTAAAGTCTGCAGAGCTTGTTCTGTTAAAGTCTGCAGAGCTCGTAAAACTTTTCGTTTTGCCCAACTCCCACATGTTCATGTTAATGTTGAGTTGGACGTCGTGTTTATGTTTTCAGTCGTTTCCCCGGATACAGTAAAAATCATGGTTCCTTTCGGAAGCTGAAAATTTGATTTCTGCTGAAACTTGGAAATTTAAATTTCTTTTGGAAACTGAGATTATTCCCGCCGACCACTGAAGCGTGTTGCTGTGGGGTTCCGGTAGTAATTATTATAAATACCGCTTTCCCTTTTTTTCTCCATAGCTTCACTCACTCCAAAGAAAGGTAGTTTCTCTCTCCCCTCTCTCTTCCTTTTTTTTTTGATCAAGGGTTTTTGGATTATTTTTTTTGTTCTTCTTCTTTTCTTCTCACTTTTGCCGGCGAGCTCTTCACCGTCGACGAGAGTTTTTGCCGACAAGCTCTAGTTGACATCGTCGTCGAGAGTCCGCCATTCTTTCGGGCGATTTCCCACCTCTGCTCAGATCCGCACTGCCGACTGCTTCTTATCGTTCTAGCTAGCTCCGTCGTCGGTCCAAACGGAGGTGGAACTCGTCGTTATTCAGTGCTCGGTGGTGAGAGAATCATGCTCCGGTCGTCGTTCCTTGTTGTTGACGTGAAGAAGCAGTCGTCATCACAGACCGCCGCGAAGGAAACATCATTTTCTCCGGCGAGCTATCGTTCGTACTCAGATCCATTCCACTACTCGTTTTCAACAGGACCAGCTTCGCTGTCAATCTACTTTGCTCGTGCTCGCTGTCGATCTAAGTCTAAATCTTCTTCGTCGGCGGAACCTAGAGCTCGTCGTCGAGAGGAGAGCTCGTCGTCGTTACTGTTTTCCTCACGGAGGAATGGTCATCATCGACCTCGAGAGAGCTCACCGAAGATGGAGCTTCTGAGCTCATCGTTGACTAGAGAGCTTGTCGTCAGGTCTGAACTCATCGTGGACCATCGTAGCCGAGTGGTCGTCTTCACTGCGGCCGAGATTTCATCTCTCTTTATTCAAGGAATTCTCGCCGGAGATGGAGCTTTGAGTTACTGTCGATTTTGTTATTCGAGTTCGTCGTTGATGACGTCGTCGGTGCTGGATTTATGAGAGCTCATCTCTCGGATTTTGGTGGTGTTTGTTGCGAAGTCAAGATTCATAGCTTGTCACGAAAATATTTGTAGTTTAATTAGATTTGAGTTGAGCTGCCGACAGTGTGCTGTCGATAACCATTTTCGAAAACTTTGTTTCAGCGATAAGCTCTTCTTGTACCAATTTCATAAAGGTTTGGAAACAATTTCTCGTCACCATGAGCTTATCATAGCGCAGAGCTTTTTCTTCCTCGGAGGTTTTCGACGGTGACAGAATTGCTATTGGCCACTAGGTGAAAGATTTTCATAATCTTGTTCGAATCGTCGATCTTGGTTTTGCTTCTTGTTTTAGCCACGATTCTACTTAGTGAAATTTTGGACAAGTTCAAATGTCCATCTCAGGGTCGTCCTTTGAAAAGTTTTTGGAGTCTATTTCGAAGCTAAGGACTAATAGTTTAGAGAGTCTAGGACCAAGCTTTGAACAAGACTATTCTGACGCAGGGTCCAGCTCTTGGCTTCGCCCTTGTAAGGATAAAGATGCGATTCGAGTCATGGTCTCAGAGGTGAATGATGCAATGAATGTGCAGAGTCCATCTCTTGTCGATGAGCAAGTCGTCGATACTCACACTTTTTCTCAGAGAAAACGCTGACTACTGCGCCCACTACTGCACCTTCTACTGCACCCACTACTGCACCTTCTACTGCGCCCACTACTGTGCCAACCACTACTGCACCTGCTTTAGCTGCGCCCACTACTGCACCTGCGCTGACCACTACTGCACATGCGCCGAACACTACTTCTGCTGCCAAGACAAGAACTGCTGCTGGTGAGCGAAGTTGGGAATTTCTCTATTGCTAACGAAGATGGGGCCGAGGTGACCATGACTAGGATTGAGGACATCGTCGAGGAGACTAGGACCGACGAGTCTTCGAGAAGACTAGGACCGACATGGTTTTTGAGGAAACCAGGACCGATGAGGTCGTCGAGGTGGCCAAGACCGACAAGTCTTTGAGAAGACTAGGACTCACGAGGTCTTTCAGGAGACCAGGACCTACGAGACCAGAACCGACGAGTCATCGAGAGGACAAGAACCAATGGGGTCTTTGAGGAGACCAGGACCAAGGAGGCGGTAGGAATGACTATCATGACTGCTCATGCGGGAGTCGTTGATGATGAGGAGATTGTCCCCTCGTCTGTTAGCGCTTTTATTACTTATGTTTGAGGAGACCAGAACCGACAGGGTCTTTGAGGAGACCAGGACCGAGGAGGCAGCAGGGACGACTACCATGTCTGCTCCTGCGGGAGTCGTTGATGATGAGGGGATTGTCCCTTCGTCTGTTAGCGCTTTTATTGCTTATGTTTTTTTAGACTTGACTTTGGTTTTGCGCCTAGGTGGCTTGTATTCTATTTTTACCGTCTAGACGGTTTTTATCCATTGATGATTTTAGGATGATTTAACCTTGTATTTTACAAGATGATAATGAATGCGGCTTTAGTTTATCGATTATCTTCTTTCCAACATTTTTCACTTAGTTCTTTGAAAGAGAAACTTAATAACGATGAACCGCACTTTGTTGTAGTTTTGACCACCCGAATATAGATTTCTTTTAAACATTGTCTAAACATAAGTGGTATGTGGCTGTAACGTTGTTGTTACCAACGCTAAGTATAGCTGGGTTTCCTGAACGAACGACTTGGTTTATAGTCATGTTCGCTCTTTCGATCATGGCCGCTCCTGTGGCGATTGTTGCTTTTGACCAATGATGTTGTTGGGTTTTGGAGTGGTCATTTAGGTTACATGTGTGCTTCTCTCTAAACGCACATGCTCTTATAATGAACCATCTTTATTTATATAGCGCGCTTTATACGATGGTGGATGTTGTTGTAAATAATCTGCAGAGTTTTTGTGAAAAGTCGTCGTTGTGGCCAGCAGCGGCGGTCGAAGGTGAGATGGTCGTTTAAGTGAGACCCTGAATTATCCGTAAATGATGTGATAGAGATAGTCGTTTTGACAAGTTTTGTAACAAGTGTTTATTTTCATAAAAGTCTGTTATAAAAAAAGGTTGGAGTATACGAGTATACGTATCCCACTCCTCCCCCCCCCTTTTGGGAGCGGGGCAACTGAACCCATCCAAAAATAGGCTGCCTACATATCCTTTGCAAGGATCAAGTCACCCGTAGTTCATGATAAGTGATTGAGTGGTGGACGAATGATGGTAAGGTTGCTCAATGGTAGTACTTCTTTGTTGGTCCGCCTTATGCCGAGTTGTCGTTTTGTCTTTCACGTTTGGCGGTTTTTCATTGACATGCGCTGCTTCGGCGTCGTTTTTCTCTACCTCGAAGTCTTTGAGGTTGAAGTTCTCGCCGAGTTCACCGTTTAAAGTTTCCAGGCGAGCACCGAGCCGAGAGATTGACAGTTTACTGTTGAGTGACCGTGAGTGTGATGAATATCACAGTATAACGACTCGTCGTAAGTTGAATTACCAGTCCACGCGTTAGGAAAACCTCTTCCTCGGCCACGACCGCGGCCCCTTCTTTGACCATAGCTGGGCGAATCCACCTGGAGTTGTGGTTTCCTTTGAAATTGCCTTCGTGCTGGACGAAACTCCCACTATGGGATTTTCGCGACTGGCTTGGTTGGTGGTTGCTGTAGTTTTTCTGTTATGACTTCCCATACTTCTTTGCAAGTTTTTTCGCTTCTTTTTCGCTTTTAGCGAAGTTTGTCCCTCGGTGCAGAGCATCCTGGATAGTCGAGGGCTCGTTGAGAGACATCTCCTCCAGAAGTTAGACTCGTGCCAAATGGCCCTTTTCAGTGCGCGGAGTGCCTAAGAGTCATCTATGCCTTTTACTTGTGACAGTAACAATTTGAAGCGCTCGATGAATAACTAGAGGGACTCGGACGATCTTTGGTTCATGGACCATAGATCGACACGAGAAGTCTGAGTTTCAATGAAGATGGAGTAGTGCTTAATGAAAGCTTCTGACAGCTGTTTGAAAGTATCGAAAGAGTTTCTTTCGAGCACCTGAAACTATTGGAGAGCTGGCCCCTTGAGATTTTCTACGAACATTAGACATTGTCCGACGTCCATCTCTTGTTCTTTGAAATTTTCTCTGGTCATCGCCACATTGAATTCTTTGAGGTGATCAGTTGGATCCTTGGTTCCATCGTAGCTCGGTACTCTAATCTTTTCTGGGTTCGATACTCGTGCTTTGGTGATGCGCACCGAGAATGGGGTGTATTGAGCTTATTCAAGGATCAGGTCGAGGTATGGTGCCTTGCTAGTGGCGTGATGCATCTGCGAGCGGATATCTTCAACTCGGCAGCAGTCTTGCTTAACGAGGCTCGAAACTCGGCCATCTCGTCTTGCTGGGCTCGGACCGCAGCTCGCTTTTCTTCGGCGGCCTCTGCCAGCTCAGCCTATTCGATGTATTCTTCCTCTTTTGAAATGCTCTAGCATATTCAGCACCGATTTCGCCATTCACAGTGGAGAAACGTTGTTGGGTCGTCCTTGGTGGACTTGTTCTCGCAGTGGTTTCTCGCGCCATTTCTCCCTTTTGGAGGTCGTCGTTACGCATGACTCGCCTTGCAAGGCCATTTACTCCTAAGGTGGAGAACTGTTGTGAACCCGCCTATCGAGGATCAACGTTCCTCGCTTTGGTTGTCGCCTGCCGAGCTCTCTCTGGCTCAATAAGTTCAGTGTCGGGTATGACTTGTCTAGCAAGGTCCTTGTCGTCGTCGTCGACTTCTATTGGTTCATCGCCTACCTTGGCCTTCTCGCGGTGCTTGAGCTAGGAGAACAAATCACCCGTCTTTCGCGACGGTTGATGGATGTTGTTGTCGAGGTCGAGTCGACGATCCTACTAGTGTAGTGAAGTTAAGCGTCATTGGATCGATTCGTGCCGCTGGTTTTCTGAACAGACTTGGCTCGAGGACTCGTGTGCGAAGGTCTGTTCCTATGGACTTGAGCTCGTCGGTTATTGACTCGTTGGTTCTGCTTTGTCGTTCAGCGCTCTGGAGTAATGCATCCAGTGTTGTGCTCATTTTCTGCAATAATTCAGGAAAGGAGCGAGGTTGCTCTCGGAGCTTCCTTCGACTTCTCGCCAGGCGGATCGGCGCGAGCTACACCTGCTAGTGGCGGATCGTCGCGGGTAGTTTGGTCCTTGTTGGCACTTCCTTCAGCCTGGTTCTCGCCCTCTTCTAGATCTCTCGGCACGACGTCCTTCGAGTCAGCGTTACGTCGTTCGTCAGTCATCGTGTCTGGATCTCTTCGCGGTGGTTCTTTGAAGTAAGAAGCTTTCAAGTCCCCTCCTTCTAGCACTAAACTGTGGTGGTGGAAACCTGCACAGTTGAAATAGTCAACGATTTTAGGTCAGAAAGCTCTGAGATGATAATTACTTAGCGAAGATCTCAAAAGAGTTTGTTTATTGAACTGTTTGCAAATGATTACAAGTGGTTTCTGTGTAAAAATGCGGATCCCCTTTTCATAGGTGTACATAGTCTATTTATACAAGTCTTAGTCGGCCTAAGTCTAAATCTAAGAGATACGGAAAGATTCATAAATCTTCGCGATTCCTTCTTAGCATAGTCGGCGGCCGCGTTAGGTCTTAGTCTCGTCCTCGTCATGGGCCTAACTTCGAGAGCTCGTCATCTAGGCCCAGTTTGCAGTAGAGGTCGGCGCGGCTTGTTAGTCCTGGGCTTCTAATTTGCCATCTTCCCAGTGTGGGCTTTCTTAGCTCGGCCCACTTTTCAGTCTTGAGATGAAATGATCGTAGTGGTCTCTTTGAGTTTTAGTAGACCACTACAGACGTCGTCCTGGAAAGATACAGTCCTGGTCCTAGTCACTTTGGAGAGCTGGTCGTGGAAGCAGAGCTGGTCCTGGTCCCAGTCACTCTGGAGAGCTCTTCGCAGAAAGCAAGAGAGCTAGTCCCAAAAACAGAGGTAGTCTTGGGAACAACCAGAGCTCCTCCATATAAAAGCGTGCCCACCTCTGGTACTTACTCATTTTCTTGATGATCTCTATCGGGGTGAGATCTAACCCCAACACTAGATTAGACTTAGCTAATCAAAATCTAGATCATGGATATTTTGTCCCCGGAAGGTGTTCGATGAAATGTGTAGGCCAATCATAATCTTGCTTTTTACTCTTAACCAATGAAAATTGATGATTCATGTAGTTAGTGGCTTTATGAACTTGAGTTTATTGATTGTTAGTCTTCTAATTGCAATTGGAAAATTGGTCTAATCAAATAATTAATGAATTGATTACTACCATGAAAGTGGATTAGTCTATTTTAGTGATTCATGTCATATAATTGAGTTGGAACTGTTAGTCCTAGCATCACTAGTTAGTTATTAATCACTCCAAGTCAATTGCTTATGCCGGAAGCCCATACATTTCCATATTTGAACAAGCTTTTAGATCATTGACTTTTTGGTTGACTTTTGCATTTGAATTTGTTTAAACTTGATCATGGTTTGTTTTAACATTGTTTAGTTATCTAGTCTTCTTCATCTTTTATTTATATTCTCATTTGCTTGTTTGCTTAGTTTTATTGCATTGTTAGGAGCTTTAAAATTGATATATAAATCTTGAATTATTTAGCTTATTCGATTACTTGGATTCTTAGTGTAGTTATTCTAATCTCCCGTGGTTCAACCCTATGCTATGTTATAACAACTAGAGTGTGTTGTTAGCTAAGTTTATATACAAATAAAATTTGACACACATCAGTAATTCAGCTTATTCACCGCTGATGCATAAGGTTTAGGATAATTGTTGTTGGGTGAGTATATTAAAGTATTGTTAAATGTACATGTCTTTGATGATTTTGTCTCCTAATTTTAGACAATTAAAAAGGTAAATTGATCTTCGCCAGTACGGAACCTCTTCTCGGTTCTCAATCTTGTCCCTAGACAATTGACATGTGATATATAATGTTTTATTATTATTTTTTTCATAAAGCAAACAATGAATACTATTCTTTCATTGCGGTGATGAAGAAAACACATCAGAAACCTGATGGTACGTATGTTGATCAACGAGCGCAGCTGGTTGCAGAAACTAACGAGAAACACGTACAAGAATACTTGGGACAACTCGAATCTTCTGCCGAAGAGAATGTGACAGCCGAAAATCTAGAATACCATGAGGAAAACAAATTTTTTATCAAAGTAATTTTAAAACTTTATACTATAAGATAAATTTAAAAACGAGTTTGTTTCTTATAGTTAGGATAAATGCTAACTTGTGGATATGTACATGTTTCTTATAATTCAGTTTAGCTTGGACTTAGTGGAATACATTCATATGTGTTTCTTCTGATGTGTGTAGTTGTAACTATCTTACTTATTCTTGTTGTTTATTCTGTTTTTTGCTTGTGCATTTGGTTGGTCTTTTGTTATAGGTTGTTGGATCATCTAAACAAGACTATGTCTTTGGAGTTGGAGCAATGCAAAGTGAAGTTTTACCATCTCTTGATGCTTCTTCAAGCGCATCACAACCTGAGATGATAACCAATCGGCTCGAAGAAGTGGAAACATAACTAAAACAGAGTCGTGAAGAGAACTTGAAATTTCAGGAACGACTTGAAGCCATGGAGAAGATCGTTCATTCTTTGACAAGTTAGAATGCTTAGGTAACTCCGCCACCAAAAGCGTCTACAAACCATGAAATCTAGTAATTCTAGTTGCTATTTATCTTTATTATTGTTAGGTTGTGTTTTGTTTTGTTTAGATCATTTTTCTTTGAATTTGTTTTGTGAATCAACTTTGTTCTTGATGCTAAGTTATCATGTATATTATTATTTGCTTTTCCTTATTTTGTCTTTTCCTTATTATGCTAAGTTGTGTTTTGTCTTTTGTATACTATTTGTTTTAATTTTGAATGCATGTTATCGTTTGTAAATCAATAACCGGAGACTTTCCAAAAAAAATTTGTAGTCGTTTGTGTATTCACGTTTTTCAAAAAAATTGTTACTAATTTTTTCCGTAAAAGAACATATTTATGGTCATAATCATCTATGAAAATGTCACAAATAAAAACAAAAAGTGACAGTTTTGTGACTATAATTTAGTCGCTAATTGTGACAAACCGTGACATTATTTTTAGTAACAACTTGTGACAAATAAGTGACAATTTTTTGTCACAGTTTGTAACATATTTGTGATAGTATTTTCCGTCACGAATTGTGTCGTTTTTGTGACTCTTTTTATATCGTCACAAATAGTGACGATTTGTTACCGATTGTAATCGTTACAAAATCTTGTGACTTTTTTGAGACTAAAATGAATTTGTGACCATTCTATTGTAACGTTTTAGAATTCGTATCATTTTATTCATAATAAAGAATTTGTGATGAAAGATTCACTTATTGTGACTAAAAAATTGGTAACTATCTCCCTTTTTCTTTGTAATGTGTATAACACCATATACATTTTTCGATACACCACCATGTAATCCGTTCTGTCACCGGTACACCATCATATACATTTGCGGTACACCATGTACACCACCACTGTATATATCCTCCGCTTACCGGTAAATCATTTTGGACACCACCGTATATACTTAAATAAAATAACTTTAAAAATTAAAATTGATTTCCGAAAAATTTGTAAATCTCTAATCTAACAAAAATCATAATTTCATGTCCTAACAAAAATTGAAATTGCCTAATCTAACAAAAGTAATCATTCCACACAACCATATTTTTTTATGTTAACATGGATAATTTGTTCTTGTTACAGTTTTTAATTAAAAATTAAAAGAAGATCCAACATATAAAATATGCGTTCAAAGTATAACAAGGTACCGACCAATATAAAAAACAAACCAAATTAAAGCTTTGAATATATAGAACGTACAAATTAAAGCTTAGTGTACACCCAAAATTTGATAAACTTAATTGATATGAACACCAAAATGTATTGTTGCATTTCTTTGTACAGCAGTATATTCTTTACATTTTCACTGAAACTATAAAAAAACCCAAACTTTAAAAAATTTATAACCAATAACAATCAATTGTTTAGATTTTAAATAGACAAATTCGGATCTTAAAACCCCAAAACTATATTCACCGAGAAATTCTAAGTTTAAAATTTGAATCTCGTAGAAAAATTTCGCATTTGACATGTTAATGAAGATGACGTCACCATCTCGGAGGCCAAGACAAATTACTCCGGCGGCGAGAGTGAGTAAGCTTTCGACGAACTCTCCGTCGGCACGACGTCATTCTGTTTTCCGTCAGTTTTTGCCAAATCTATGTTTCTAGAATATGAAACTTATTGAAGGAAGACTACCACCACTTCTTTTAGTTGACCATCGTTAATTTCTGAAAAAACATCATGAGTGTTATTTTTGTGAATATTTACGAAAATAAAGATGGTTTGTTGAGAAATATATTGGCTTCATACATAAGTGTCCAAACCCCAAAATATGAAGAGTAAAAATGCTTAGATTTTTAATTATATTTTTGAAAACTATCTATCCAACTAATTTCTCTTAAAAATGCCCTTGTCTAATTTGATAAGTTTTTCTGATTTAAATATTTGGAAGGGGTATGTTAGGTAATTACAAAATGAACCCAAGAAAAAGAAGAAGAAAGTAGAAGTTGAAGAGCCTCGAATTATTGGATGTGTTTGAGGTGGAAATAGAAGCGAGAAAGACGAAGACGAAGAGGAAGATCATGATTCTAGCCGTGTTGTTCGCCAATTCCGCTGGGAACGTTTTGATCGAAAGGTTCGCACTCAGATCCCCAAATCAATCTTCTCTTCGATTTCGCAAATTTGTATCTATCGAGAATTGCCTAGCCATTGGGGTTCCTTGTGGATCTGGTTAGTTGATTGTCAGATCAGGTTTCCTTGGAACTGATAACTCTATGGTCGGAATTAGATCTCCATTTGGTCTCGCATAGGAGGTTTCATGTTTTTCCTCTGTATCAGTGGTAGTTTCGACCCACTTGCCTTGTAATGCCTTTTGCTCCTTTTATATTTCCTGATGCCATTGGTAGGTGATTTTGTTCCCTTATCACACTGTTGATTTTGGGTAGAGCTGAAACTGTTGATTTTGGGTAGAGCTGAAATTTATACACGTATGTGACTTGTCTAGTCTTACTAGTAAAGCATTCATCTGGCAGGTTCAATGGAGTACCAGCTGAGGAACGGCTTCACTGGCGAACTTTCTTGGTCAAATTGGGAGCTGAGAATCTCAAAGGCGTTAAAAACGAGGAGCTCCTCGTCGCTTGTCACAAGTACATTAGACTTCCTCTTAGTTTCCTTGTGGCATTTTGGGGCAAACAAACAAACATTATTAAGTGTATAAGTAATAGAGAGTTTGCTGTGCAGGTCGGTTTATATCGTGTACACGATGCTAGGGGATGTTAGCATCTTCCTTGTTGGCAAAGACGAGTACGATGAACTTGCTTGTAAGCCTTTATCCCTCCTTGTTAATCAACTCATCTCTGCTTCATTCAGAGTTTGAATTTTGTTTTCTTCTTTTGTGGCGCAGTGGCTGAAGTCATCTTCATCATAACAGCGGCTGTGAAAGATGTATGCGGAAAGCCTCCAACAGAGCGAGTGTTTTTGGATAAATATGGAAGGATTTGTTTGTGCCTTGATGAAATCGTTTGGAACGGACTTCTCGAGAACACCGACAAAGACAGGATCAAGCGACTCATTAGATTGAAACCTCCTTCCGAGTTTTGATTCAACCAACCACACATTCTCCTTCTACTCATCTTTTACCTTTTCTCACTCTCAACACAATGTCGTTTGTTCAATCACTTCTCTCTATCAACTACTTGTGTTGTTCGATCAGACATGAGGCAATTTAGTGTGGTGATGGTTCTTGATTCTTCAAGTTATTTGACTTGAAGATTCCTCGGTTTTAACTGTTTGTGAAAATCCTATAAGAAGCCGGTTTTGACTAATCTCCCATGTTATTTAACTTAAGGATCGTTAGTATTGAATCCTCTGGGGATATATGCCTAAGCTTACCAGCTCTAATGTTTAGAATACAGTTTGTATTGATAGGAGACGAGCATGGGAAGCAAATCATTTGTTGCTGTTGATGACTAAACTCTTTATAGTACTGGTCTACTGGATGGTGTAACATATAACTTGGTGATCGAGGGGTTTTGCCTTGCCATGTTAGCCGAAATGGTTTATTTAGCCATGCACGGCAAAGAGTACAAACGCAATGTGAAGATCTATCAGACCATGATCCATTATCTGTGCAAGGGAGAATTTGGTACACGCCTTGACAGGCCTGTGAAACAGGGTAGATAGATATGAGTACGACCATGCTTAGTTGATCACAGTGCTGGTTCATTATCGAGTCCCACCAGGCACCAATCATCCCAAAAAAGTTGCCCTCGCTGCAGCCCAATTTGTAGTGTTACATGATAATGAACAAATCAATATTCAGAGGCTTTTCCTGCAGTTCATTTTGTAGTGTGCTGTTTAAGACCTTAAGAAATGATTTGTTCTTCGTTACATGGCAACATAGCAACTCAATGTACCTAGGTTCTTGTTGGTAGAATGGTAGAGAAGAAGAAAGATGGAAACTTTCTCTAACCGTGGAACATGAGAGGATGCGTCTTAGCGATTTGAAGTAGAAACTATGGCATAGTGAAATATACTTTTACAAAAAACAAAAATTTAAGACTTTCGTTTCTGCTTCAGTTTAATATAAAAACAATTAAGCCCCTTGATTAATTGGCCTACCATTTACACTTGCTAAACAAAACTATTTTAATGAATTTGGAAAACGTGAAGAAAGGTTACAAAGCGTTATAAAATCTTGAATTGGTTTCCAGAAGATTTTCATCGGCCCTTCGACACGAGAAAAGTAACAAGATAAGTTATATTAAGAAAAGTGTTTTGCTCAAGTGATAAATATACACTCACTGAAAATATAATAACTTTTTAAAAGCTCAACATAAACAATAGGGAAGCTCACTAAAACAATTTTTTTAGATTTAGCGTTAACTCAAACAACCTTTTTAGATTTGGTCTTAACTCAAATAATTTTTTTAGATTTTAATTACTGGGACTATTTTTGAGTCCGTTTTATCATTTTTTCTTTGATAACAAAAAACGTATTTACGAAACTACTATTAATAAATTAGGACACGTAGGCGGAAACTTTTCCCACCTAAAAATAAAACGTCTACCGCTCAACGATGGTAGATTTATAATCGATTTGGTGGACTTATTTGGGAGTCAGTAGACTTATTTGATGAGCGGTAGTTTATATTTGAACGGTAAACTCACTAAGTTACATACGGTGGTAGATTTATTTTCGAATGGTAGACTTATATTTGGAGCGGTAGACTTAAGATCACCAATGGTAGACTTGCGTTTGAGCGGTAAACTTATTAATTGAACGGTAGATTTATCTCGGTAGACTTATTTTGAACGGTAGATTTGTTTTATTCGATGGTAGATTTTATTTTGACTGGTAGACTTATTGATAGATGCGGTAGATTTAAAATTGTGGATAATAACGGTAAACTTATTGTAGTGGCGGTAGAGTTATAATTAGCAGTAGACTTATTTATAGCAGTGGTAGATTTATAAAGGTGGATACTTGTGGTAGACTTATTGTAGTAGTGGTAAACTTATAATGAGTGGTAGACTTATTCAATCTTTTCAGTTTACTAAACCAGCCCTCGATTGGTAGACTTATTTTTTTAGGATCAACAGTGGTAGACTTATTGGTTGTGAGCGATTGTTGTGGTAGATTTGTTTGCCTAAGTTGACTGATGGTAGACTTGTTATCTGATATCTCTTCCAACATAGTTACGGAAAATTTGTTATGTTCGGTGGTAGACTTTTTTCAGATAATGAAAAATATCATGTTTGCCCCTTCTAACAGTTAGAGATTTGGTTGACTTATTGTGATAGCAGTAGACTTGTCGTGCTTGGTGGTAGACTTGTTTCATGTTTTGTAAACTATAGTTGTAGTAGACTTATTTGGTTCTTTGGTAGGTGGTCGAGTTATTTGCTGGGTTTTACCCCTAAAAGAGAAACAAACTTGCACAAAAAACATGCAACGGAACCAGAAGTCTACCATAATGTTTGAGTCTCTTTGCAAAAAATCTACCATAACATCTGTATATCATAGAAACAAATCTACCATAACAAATATTACAAATCATAACGTATGTGTCTCATAAAAGTCAATCTACCGTAACGGTGTCTCTCACTTTACAAAACCTAAATCTGTCTTTAAAGGAACCCTATCACCGGATCCATCACAAGGGTTTGGATCTGATAACTAATCAATCTCATCACGTGGTAACTCATCCATGATATTTACTGCACGTTTGAAGCGAATAACATGCATATAGGAATCACACAAGTCTTTCATACTATGCCCAAGAGTTAAACACTCATTATATTTCAACGCATACATACCAAAATCGCCATGTTTGTAGTTCTGTGGAATCATTTTAACCTTATATATAAGAAAGATGCCATCACTCATCTACCATCAAAGGAAAATACATCTCATTTAAATTAAAATACATAATAATATCACACTTACATAAATCTATCATTAAAGAAATACAAATCTACTATTGAACATAGAATAAATCTACCACCATTCAGAAAAATAAATCTACAATATTTGCTCTTTACCAAATTGTCTACCATCAAATCATAAACATTGAAACTATTAGGTCCTAGAGCCAATTAAAGAGAGATTCATGCAAAGTGAAGCTCCATTCACTTCTCTAGTGAGATTACATCTTTATGTGAATTATTACACTTTTTGTTTAATGCCAAAGTCCACAGGAGTTCTCAGCTCTCCTTTGAAATGTTCTTAGCTATGAAGCATCAACCATCTTCATGATCTTTTTTCTTTACACTCCTCATGCGGTTACGCACTACACTGCATAAAGAATACATGGAGAATTTAAACATCTTAGAGTCAAACACAATCCTAGCTAGCAAAAGAAGATCTCATTCATTAGCAGCTTCCGAGTCAAAAATCTACTGTTGAACGGAATAAATCTACCATTACAAAAAAATAAATCTACCACTAAGGACTTACATGCCATATATACGGGTGAGGCTGAGGACTTGATGTTACATAACTATGAGGCCGCATAGGAAAATAAGCCTGTTAAACAATACAAAGATCAACCAAATACTACTTGGATACAACAAGAAACAATGGTGTATAGACCATCTTCATGATCTTTTGGATGTTCTTTACACACTTCATGTGGTTACGCATTGCATGTACTAAGAATACATGTAAAGAAATTCATGAAAATTAGAATATGTTAGACTGAAACACAATCCTAACTAACCAAAAAAGATTTCATTCATTAGCAGCTTCAGAGTCGAAAAGTCTACCATAATGTTTGTATCTCTTTGCAAAAAGTCTACAACAACGTCTGCATCTCATAGAAATAAGTCTACCGTAACGTCTATTACAAGTCTACCATAATGTATGTATATTATAGAAATAAGTTTACCATAACGTCAGAATCTGGACCAGAACACGATTTTGAATCCAGATCTGAGAAAAATCCAGATCTGGACCACAACGTGATTTTACAAAACTTTAACATACCCAAACGAAACCGGTTAGAATCAAGAGATTACCTCTCTACAACCACGAAAACGAACCCAACACTCGCCGAAACTTTTCTTCGCCGGAATTTCGAAACCTATGAACGACCGAACATATTGAAGTTCATAAATCCAAACCCAAAACACTCGTGAATGATAGAGATGAAGAAAACTCATTATTCGTTCCAAATCTTACCGTCAAACGCAACAAATCTCGTTGCTGGAGACGAAATCGCCAATCGAAGACAGCGAAGGAGAAGAAGAAAGAGTTTTCGTTTTTTTGTGAAATATGAGTTTTTTTTCTTGGTTTTATGTTTTTTTTTTCTCAAAGGATAATGACATTTTCGTTATTAAACGGATTTGCGATATTTTATATGTCTTTATAACATATTTGAACTCAAACTTTTAAACTAAAAAAAATAAAAAAATTGTTTGAATAAAGTCTACACCTAAAAAAGTTGTTTGAATAATTATCTCTAAATAATATGCAAATGGTTTTTCATTTCTCTATTCTAGAACAAAGTTTCATATAATAATATAAATAAGAAGTATTGGCGCATAAAACTATAAAATGAAATCATAAGATCATGGCCAAAGTAGGTAAGACGTAACATTCATGCTAGAATTCAAAAGGACTTAGCCGGCTTTCTTTTTCATATCCACTATTTATTTTTAAGGGATTTTTATATTTTTATTTATTGATGTCATTGAACATGAAAACATTTTAGGTTTCAGTCCGTCTATTCAAGACAAACACGAATGATAAACAAAACAAATAGTTGGGCATGAATTTGGGTTTCCTGTATTTTTTCTTCTGGCCCATCAAAATAAATCTGAAGTCAATTCATTTAGAAAATGAAATAATTTAACCATAATATTTTATGTCATGCAGTTACTTTATGTCATGTAGTTACTTTATGCAAATTAGAGTTGTATTTAACCATAAATATATACAATATATACCGTTGTCCCTGCATTTAATAGGACAATTCATACAATACTAATCAGAGTAAAGCAATACGACCACGTTTTATACGTTTTATGTATTTCCGTACTTGCTTGTTTTCTGACTTTATTCGTTCTTACCCACATAAATCTGGACTTCCTTTTTTTTTACTAATCTTGATCTTGAGATCAACACAAACTATGTCAAACAGTGTATTGATTGGTTAGTGTTACCGTGTCAACAGAATTTTGTAACCATAGACCCAAAATATCTTAAACAAAAGTAATCCGGTAAATTCGGACAGCCCAGATTGAACTGGATACGGCAACACAAACACATGACCAGAATCTGTACAAAACAAAACAAAACAAAAGACTCACGTTTGAAATGCTGACGTGTCCAATACAATTTTCAAAACAATTTATTTTCGTTGTCCTAATTAAGACAAAAACTAGAAGTTGTGATTGTCCGAGTCAGCTTGGTTGGGTTCTTACGTGTCGAACTCATCCTGACACTGAGGATCACAATATTTTCCAGTATATGTTACCTCCCCAATTTCACATTTTTTCCACCTTCCTTATTAGTTATTACCAATCACATCATTTTCAATTATTTATGTACTAGTTGTTGTTCATCACATTTTTAATCATTCCTTTTTACGTAGTAGATAAGATTGTCCTCAGATCTTGCGTTGCACATGTTGAATACAGACAAAATTATACTATTGTTACTTTTGTTTTTCTCGTAATTTTACTATCATTAGTGGGTTAACATCAATTAAATCTAAATCGATGTGTCATACACCAATTTATAAAAAGACTAAACCAAACTAAAGAAAAATAGTATCCCATAGGCCGAATTAGTTTGGCACGTGTGATGGATGTGATAATAATCCATTATAACTAATTAGCTTTAAATTACAGAGGTAAAATTTCTTTAAAAACCCATAATTTACTAGTATTAGTTTTAGTCACTTTCTATAAATATACACACCATCATGGCCATGCGTATTATCTAATTAATCAGATACAGATAAGTTCCGTGATTATCCAATTTACCTTCCTTTCTACACATCTATATATAACGTTTTGCAATCGTATATATATATATCCTTCAATTAATCAATCTCGCCTAAATCCAACGTCGAGGTCATTTTCTTTGGGATTGTTGCATCGTAGGAGGAGGCTTACGTTGGTTTCTTTTTTCTTTCTCGGGAAAATGAAAGAAAACGCAGGAAACCCTCTCCATCTCACGTCACTGAACCATGTCTCTCTTTTGTGCCGATCCATCGAGGAATCCATGAAATTTTACCAGAATGTTTTAGGGTTCACCCCGATTAGAAGACCTGAATCCTTAAACTTTGAAGGCGCTTGGTATATAATATATAATTTTTTTATTATCATTTTATAAATTAGTTTTGAGGGAGTTTATAGAAATGAGTTTTGAATGTTGTGGCTTTTTGGGGTTTAGGTTGTTTGGACATGGAATTGGAGTGCATCTCCTGCGTTCTCAAGAACCTGAGAAACTTCCCAAGAAAACCGCGATTAATACCAAGGATAATCACATCTCTTTCCAGGTTTTTTGTTTGTTTGTTCTTCTTAATTTAGCCCTGATTTCCTTTTTACTGTTACATTTTAAACCCTAAAAAATCAATAATTTACTGAATTAGATGTTGCCTTAAGAAATTTGTCTAAATTCATTATATTTTATATAAATAATTTCAGAATCATTTACACGAGATGGGTAGAAAATTCTAATTACTTGGTTCAACATTGAGCTGTGAAGTTCCTGATTACACTCTGAAGGTAGAATTTATAGTACAGTTTGATGTGATTAATGATAGAATTATATGAAAGTGTGTGTTTATGAATGCAAGAAATTGAATTTATGAGACAACAAAGATTGAGAGAAAAGGACAGTAAATGGTGGGGTTTGAGAGATGTGAGACATCGGACCAAGTTGTTCATTGTTATTTGGTCCAATTATTGACGAAAAAACTTTAGATCTTTAAGAATCAAAACATCATTTTGTTTGCTTTTTGTGTGTGATATAACGGTTACTGAGGATTAGTCTGAGGTGAGATTAAAGTGGGTTCTATAAGCAGATATTATCGGTCTTGCTCTGTTTTTGAGCACATATATATCATTATTGTTGTTGCAAAATTGGTCTGAAAATTGTCATTCATGGAACTATAATGCAGTGCGAGAGTATGGGAGCAGTGGAGAAGAAGCTTAATGAAATGGAGATAGAGTTTGCGAGGGCAATAGTAGAAGAAGGAGGGATCCAAGTGGACCAACTCTTCTTCCACGACCCCGACGGTTTCATGATCGAGATCTGCAACTGCGACAGCCTCCCCGTGGTTCCCCTCGCAGGAGGGATGGCTCGGTCCTGCTCAAGGGTCAAGCTCCACCAAATGGTGCAGCCACAACCGCAGACTCAGATCCACCACCAAGTGGTTCACCCCTAACCATCTCTGTTCTTCTTGTGTGTGTGTTGGTGTGTGCATTAGTGTACTTGAATTTGGGTGTAATGAATAAGAAACCAACGTGAATCAGCGAATGTATTCTCCTCGAGGAAATGACCATTCTGTTCCCTCCTCTAATTATTATCTAATATATAATCAACGGAATTATAATACTTGCATATGTATGTGCCGTAATATATGGTCCAAAGTCCAAACTAACCGATACATACTAGATCGAGATTCATGAGTTTGAATGGACCTAAAATAGTATTCTCATTGTCATAACTTTTATATAACTGGTATGCGTTATTCCACTCATTGTCATAAAATTTGATATGCAACCAAAAAGTAGTAAGCGCTCTCAAACAATGTATACTAGACCCTCGGAATCAAAAGTGTATAAAAGAAGAAGAATACATGGATCAATAGACAAGTGTACATGCATTGATAAATAGTATTAAAGGCCTCGAGAGAGCATGTTATCGATGGATTCAAGACGCTGGAGAAGAAGTTGATTTCTGAACTTTGCGATGAATGCTTCCGCGCATTGATCCACGTCCATCGATGCCTTCCTTTCGACCTTATTCCTCGTCTCCGTAATAAGAATGTTGGTAGTAGTACCATAACCAGTCTCTTTTGCAGGACTCGTCTTCATGTTCTTCTTGTTGTTGCTATTCATGGTTGGATGTTTGTGTATGCAAGAGTGCTTTGTTTTTGTTGATTTGATTTTTGGAAATGCTCTCCGAAACGTATGTATTTATAGGGGAAGTTTTATTGGTAAGAATAAATTAGATATGAAGCAAACTATAAGACTTTTTCTCTCTACGGAACCATATTTGAATGTTGAAAGGAATAAATAAAAATGGAATCTTGAATCTTAAGTTACATACGCGACTCGGAGCCAGAAGAATTATCCACAACCCACCGCCCCCATTTGGTTTTATCTTTATTAATCCCATTGAATTGTAGCCAAAATTATAACAATGGATCGGGTACACTAATATTTATGCTATTAAATTGATCAACATATTGTATTCTAAGTTTCAAAAAAAAAAAAAAACATATTGTATTCCGAACAAATTTATTACATATATGTTGTAAAAACGTGTATCCGATTATATATATACGTTGGCATGCATTAATCATGTTTAATTATTAGCCAGGATCAAATCCAAGATTCTGCTGGAAAGATATGTAAAAGATGTTGCCTAACTAATTATTTGACTTTGTATTGATTTCGAGAGACAAAGGAAGCAAGATTCCAAACGCTATTTAAAATTGACCATTTTCATTAACCTAAAAATATTTGACCATTTTCCATTTTTCAGTATGCTCTTTATAACGCCAAAATTACGGCTTAAGCATCGGAGATTAGCTTAAACTCACCGCCCTTCTCTTCCCGTTGCCACCGCTCCGGTAACATTCCCGATTTTTGTACCAAGAAGATCAATAAGATAACAACAAGGAATAGAGATCATGTGGCTTACGTTAGCATCTATCCCCTAACTCCAAACCGAACTAATAAATTTTAGGCAGATCCGTTGAATCATATAAATATATAACACTAGGTAAATACCGGCGCGTAGCGCCGGTTTTATTTTCAAATTTCAAAAATATTTATTGAATGTTTTTTTTGCTAAATTGAGTCAAGAATGTTTTTTATATTTTTCATTTGACTTTTATCAAACAAATGTTAGTTGAATTATAATGTGGTTTGAAAATTTCTTCTTCTTTCTTTTTGTCATAATTGTTGTACCTTTTTCATTGTTTATAGTTATATCTCTTTAATTTTTTATCATCTATTCGTAAGATAAAACACAATTGTGAATGCCGCGTATATGTATAAATTTATTACCGTTTACATGATATTTTTATGTTCATAGAACTTTTTCACGCGTTTTTGATCATGTTTGTTATCTATTCCCGTGGTTTTGAATATGCAAACCACAATTCCAAAATTTATATTGGAAATGTAGTAATCAAAATTATCTCCACATTTTTTTTGTTTTTCTCCAAAATTTATTTATGTTTTTTGAAAACGATTATTAAAAGTTAGCCATATAATTTAACTTCTTGACTCTTGAACTCACTCTATTTTCTCCATGTCTTATTATACCACATAGATTTAAGATATGCATGGTTTTTTGTCTATTCAATATATATGGTTACGATTTGAAACTTTTTTTTTTTTTGTCAACCTAATTATTAATCAACAAAAACCTTCCGTAATGGATATCCAAGACGGGGGAAAGTTGCTTACATAAAAAAAATTTAAAGCACGGGATCTTGTTGAGCGGGCCAAGCAGTCTGCCTTCAGATTAATAGTGCGGGGAATTAGCGCTAAAGAGAAGTTGGGTATCCGATCCTGGAAGCTTCGAATCCTAGCACTGAGAATCGAGAAAGCTGGCCACTCCGTGGGATTCCTGACAATGTCGACCAGATCAGAACAATCCGTCTCAAACAGATGACAGTCCACTCCTCTCTCCAGTATGCACGACATCGCCCATATCAGGGCCTCAGCTTCCGAGTGTAATGGGGATCGTCGGTGGCTTAGTCCCTGCGCGCCGAGGAGTATCGTATGGCCATCTTGGTCACACACCCAACCCACTTCTGATGTGGTATCTGCATCCTTCCACGACCCATCTATCTGACATCGGAGCCCAGTCGATGACGATGGCCCTGGTGGAATGCGTTCTCGTAGGTTATGTTCCTCCTCAATAAATTTGAAACTTTGTTATCTACATATATTTAGCATTAAATAAATCATGTTATCTAAATTACCAATTAACATTATGAGAATAAAAATGATAACGATATTTATCATTTTTTTGTTTTCTTTATATTCTTTTTAATATTTTGTCTTTCGCAAATTGATTTTTTCTTGTATATTATGATTACTTATTGTTTTTCTTCTTCTTTATCCTTATTATATATGGATTTATTTTTTTCATTTACATTTCTACTTTAATTACATAGATCTATCATCTTAAAAAATATTTTTAAAAAAACTTTTCAACTTCCACTATTATTAGCATATCGATAAATATATTTACATCATTTCTCAAATATCACATCTTAAATGAAACTAATCGTTAAATATTTGATATATTATGTAAAATAAAATAATTATGATGTGCATAATGATGCAGATGCATGGTAAGAGCGGTTTTCTTTTACAATTTTATTTACTTTCGCAATAAATTTGTGATTTATCAAGTCGTTTAGTATGAAATGAATTTAATATTTTATTTTATTGATACTTAATAAAAATATGAAGTTTTTGAATTTCAAAAATAGAACATTTGAAAATTCCGCAAACAAAAGATTTTTTAAATCTTACCTCGAAAATTTTAAACTTTTAGAAGGATTTTCCCCATAACATTCCTTAGACCCTAACATAACGAATTTAATCCAAACACAAATAATATTTTGAGTGGCATTCATAACAATCCTTAGACCCTAAAATATTTTTAAAATGTGGCATTCTTGAAAAGCGGATAAACATACTTGTTTAGATTTTTGTTATTTAATAAATCATATTAGCTAAACAACCGATTAACAGTTTGAGGATAAAAATCTATTTATTTTTCAATCTCTTTCTATAATATAATTGTTTTGTATGTATTTATATTTTTCTTCTTTGGAAAAGTAATTTCCTTTCTGATGTACTTTTGTTTTACATTTTAGCGTTAACAATATGTTTAGACTAAACTATATTGATAAAAATTGAATAAATGTATACATATATATATATATATATATCGGATGTGTATAATTAATCGCATATTCATAAATTAATATTAATATGAGGAATGACTTTTATGAGGTGGCACAAGGAGAAAAGAGAAAAGCCTTCTTTATATATATAGTAGATACCAAAAATATATAATACAACATTTGGTCAAAGCCAACGTACGTGATTATGAAACTTTATTTTGTTAAAAGGATCCCCTAAATATTATTAGGGAGGTGATTTTTTTCAAATATGCTTATGTGTCTCATTCTCTTTCAAAGTTAGGCAAAATAAAAGCCATGTCAAATGTGACATGGCAAAAAAATTCATTCAATTAGATATGGGCTATTGAATACTTAGCCATTAACTTTATAACGAATCATAATTAATTAACTTCATACTTACCCCATTAACTTTGATTATTCTTATTCAGTTGATTATTTTATGTAAATTAATAGTAAACTTCATATATTATATATAAAATTATACACGAATGACAAAATTTCAACATGAACATTTTTAAAAGTTTACGTAAAATTACAAAAAATAATGTTTAATCTAAATGTCCAAATTTACTATTGAATAAAATAAAAAACAATATTGACCTATTGGATAAAAAATATTTTAATTAAAATGTAAACACAAGCGTAAATTAAACTATACAAACTTATCCATAGTAGATTATTTTCATTTTTTATATTGTTATTCACAAATAATTCATATTGCTTTAACCGAATGGATATTGAACACAATTAGAACAAAATTAATCATAAAATATTTTTTTTTAAATTTATTGGATGTTTTAACAAATATATATAATATTTAGATACTAATTTTAAAGGTTAAATTTATTTGAGATAAAAAATATCTGATCAAAATTTAAATAGGAATCGAAATCATATTATCGTCTCACTATATGCTTTATTCTAGATGATATTATTCATAAAGAAAATTCAAAAATTATCCTAAAGACCAAAAATGATCCAATTTTTTTTTTATAACATTATTGGCAATTGTTAACTCTTACAAAGTATTAATCCGCATATAACGCAGGGAGTCATCTAGTTGTCATTAACTTAAAATCATGGATACAAAGAGTTTGCATTTAAAATAACTTAAACTAAGGGTTGCGGTTGCGGACGGTTGCGGTTCATAGCGTTATGGAAAGCGCTTTTACCGCTCCGTACCGCTCCAAACCTTGCAAATCCAAAAGCTCATTACCTCAAGTGTTTGCGGTTGCGGGCGGTTGCGGTTGGATGTTTTAATTTTTTTTTTAAAATTCATTTTCAAATGAGAATACATATTTAAAATTAAAAGTTTAGATATCATAATTACAAAATAGATAAATAATTTGATATTTTCAATTAATATTCAATAATCCATCACCATTTTATAGTTATAGAATCTTTAAACCAAAATACTCTACATAAATTTTGATTGTAAACAAACATTAATTTAACAATATAAATATAATACTAGTCTCTCCAATAAAAAAACAATTTCTTCATTAAAATCATAACTTTCATCCAAACAATTTTTTTTTTAAAACAAAGTAAATATTATATAAATATAGTTTTCTATTATTAATTATATGGAATTAATGATTTTTATACTTTTTTATAATAATATAGTTTTGATGTTATTATTACTGTATAATGTTTGTATGTTGTAAATTTATTGTTTAACCGCTACCGTTCCGCTAGTCAACCAGTCATAAACATCCCGCAAACGCACCAATTTCCAACTACTGGCCAGTCGTATAAACGTCCCGCAAACGCTTCAAACCACAGGTCCGCAACCGCAACCGCTGCTGCTAAACCAGTCAGACCCTAACTGAACCTCAATTGAAAAGCTTTTAAGCAAAAAAAAAAAAAAAAACTAATTGAACCAAAATCCTCAAAATCAACATCAATAAGGATTTGAGATAATGACTCGCTAAACCAAATGGTTGAATGATGAATCACTAGTTGAGGATATTATTTTGTAATCACAATTCAATTTATTTATATACTGGTATAAAGAAAAAAAATATGTTGTGGACCTGTGGTGGATTGCTCCGTATGACATCACTATCGTATATATGCAAACTGCAAAATAATATAAGAGAAAATTACTTGTAGCACCATATTATTTAAAAAATATGTTACAGCCTACCATATTCTTCCAAACCTTCTCCAGCATACCACAACATTTTAAAAATGACAATTCTATCCTTTTCAATTTATTCACCTCTCTCTCTCTTTTCACTTTCTTCATTTCTCTCTTCTTCTCTTTCTCTCTCTATTTCTCTATCTCTTCACTATACAAAAAACAAGAAGAGGATGATGGTGGTGGTTGCCGGCAAAGGTGATGGTGGTTAATAGAGATGGTGACAAAAATAACGACAACGGTGTTGGTGGACGAAAACGAAGACTGTAGACGAAAATAGAAGGTGATTAATACGGAGATTGTGGCAGAAAGGAAGATGAAGATGGATACTACAAGATTGTGGCAAAGATAATGGACGAAAACAGAGACAGTTAACGAAAATAGAGATAAATACTGCATATATAGATGGTGGATGATAACATAGGCTGTTTTCGTCCACTGTCTTTGTTTGTGTTACATAGTTGTCGTCTGCGTCATCTATGTAAACAAACAAAGACAGTGCACGAAAACAGTGGATGAAACACATAGTGGACAAACAAGGGTGGACGGAAAAAAATCGGTGACAAAGACGAGAGAGTGGACATGAATAAGGGTGGACGAAAACAAGCATAGACAGTGGACGAAAACAAAATTGGTGACAGAGGTGAGAGAGTGGACGAAAATAAGCATAGACAATGGACGAGAACAAGATCGGTGACAAAGACGAGAGAGTGGACATGAATAAGGGTGGACAAAAATAAAATCGATGACGGAGACGAGAGATTGGACATGAATAAGGGTGGATAAAAACAAATAAAGATAGTGGACGAAAACAAAATCGGTGATAGAGATGAGAGAGTGGACGTGAATAAGGGTGGACGAAAACAAACAAAGACAGTGAAAAAAAAAAATTGGTGACAGAGACGTGATAGTGGACATGAATAAGGGTGGGAAAATGCTAGTATATCTCAATTATTAATTATTTCAACAACCAAATGTAGACTATATCACCGGCTCTTACGTTAGAGCGGACATGAAGTGGACAAAACTACTAGTCTATCTTACATTAGATTATACATATTTGAAAAATAAGCTTTCTAATAGTATTTTTCGTCCACTGTTTTTTTGTATTACATAGTCTCCGCTTCCACTACCGGCTCTGATTTTGTCCATCATTTATGTTGTACTCTCCATCACCAACTCCGTCTTCGACCACCGTGGTCTATGTCACCGTCTGCATCACAAATTTCATTTTTGTCCACCCTCTTCTTTGTTTTGTCTATTGTTCTTTCTGTCACCACCGGTTTTATTTTTTGTCCACTTTCTCTGTCTCCATCACCGGCTATGTTTTCGTCCACCGTTTATGTCGTCGTCTCCATGGTGGTCATTGTCACCTACTCTGTTTTTGTCCATCGTCTATGTCTTCGTTCTTGTCCACGTCTCCATCCGCAGTCTTATCTAGTTTTGACCATCACTTTCGTCCATGGTCTTTGTTTTCGTCTACCATCATGCTTGCCGTCATTTCCGTCACCATCGCTATTAACCACCATCACCGTTGGCGGCAACCACCACCATCATTTTATTGTTGTTTTTCTATATAGTGAAGAGATAGAGAAAGAGAGAGAGAGAGAGCAAAAGAGAGAGATAGAGCAAAAGAGAGAAAGAGAGAAATGAAGAAAGTGAAAGGAGAAAGGAGAAAGGAGAAAGAGAAAGGAGAATAAAAAAAAAATATATATAATTGTCATTTTTCAAATGTTAAGGTATAGTGGAAAGACTTTTCTGATTATGGTATACGCGGACATATTTTTGAAATTTATGGTGTGGCTCGGGATATTCTCATAATATAATTTAGAACTAGGCAATAACCTACGTCTTACGCATGACAACAATATCAAAAATTAGTAGTTTAAAAATTATGAATTGAGATATTACATTTAACGACTAATTTTTTTATTGATTAATGAACATAAATTTTGATATATTATACATCTAACATTCAATGGAATACAACTAAACAAACCAAACCAATCAATATTATAGACATGTAAATTATCCGTAGTATTGAATTATATTTAGCAAACAGAATATAAATCATCTAGATGAGATTGCATGGTTTTTGTTTAAAATAATAAGATGAAACTGCATGATTTTAAAATAGTTCTTCCATTGGAATACAACTTAACAAACCAAACCAATCAATATTATAGACATGTAAATTATCCGTAGTATTGAATTATATTAAGCAAACAGAATATAATTCATCTAGATGAGATTGCATGGTTTTTGTTTAAAATAATAAGATGAAACTGCCTGATTTCAAAATAGTTCTTCCATTTTCCCATGATCAGTAATCTTTTGATTCATTAAAAAAACAAAAATTACCCATAAAAAGTTATGGTCAGGTTCGCTAGCTTTCATTTATTGTATAATTTTTCTTGTTTTACTAGACTTAAATAGAAAGAATGTTAATAACAGACAACTGGTAAGAAGCAAAAGCTAAACTAATTATTGACAATAAACTTCCGGAAAAAAAAACAATGGTGAAAGAGGAGAACATACCCTAACAAAGAAAACCAATGAAAGACGTACGTATGTGTTGTTCAAAAAAAAGAAGACGTACGTATCTATATATATATATATATAAAAGAAGGTAAGGTTTGAATAAAGTCAAATTATGAGTTGGTATTGTATAAAAGATTTAAATAGACACTACAAGAATTAAATCATATAGTCACGACTTTTATTACAAACATGATTAATAGCAACATTTAGCTATAAATGGATACAAATTTACTACTAAATTTTTAAAAAATAAAACTGAAGCAAATTTGTGATTATTTGTGGGTTATTTGCTACACTTTTGTCACAAAATTACAGTTGTAGTAAATTTGCTTTACATTGTTACGTAATAGTTGTGGGAAATTTTGTGATAAAATAATTTGTAGAAAAACGTAATAAAAGCTACTGTTTTGCTTCAAAAACTATGTGGGAAAATACTAAAAGAATGATCTAGTCGAGTATTAATGAAAAATATCTACACATATTTTGTAGCATTAGTTACTAATTGATACAACAAATGGGTAAGTAAAACGACTAGGCCCATTTATTTTACAGAAGAAAACCCTACTAGATACTAAAAACCAAAACATGTTTTACTCCTCATCAGAACTGGATGCGGCTTCTTCTATCGATCTACAACTCTGATCTCCGCTGAACACGTCTTCACCAAGAGCAACCCAAGCTTCCCCAACCTCCGTCTTTCCTTCATTTCCGCTTTTCAATTCTACAAACCCTACCCAACTCCAACTCCAACTCCGACTGTCTCTCTCTGTCAAATACTCTCTCCGTCTCTCTTTCAAACCCTCTATCAGAATATCCGGCCATCGACATACAAATAACAAATCAGAAACCCTTTTTCCTTTGCCGACGCATTATCTATCATCTACCTTTGGAAAAACAATGTAAATAGTCTTATCTATGGGGTTTTGGGTCAAGTTTTTGTTTCCCTTACTTCGCAGTCGTAGATCTACTTTTTCCTACTCTCTCATTTCTAGGGTATACTGTTTACTTACTCTCCTCTCTTTCTAGATGGCTAATACAAGTTCTCAAGGCTCCAGGCGCTGCAATTGGACCTCCAGCTGGCTGCGGATTTGGTCGTGGAGGTCGCAATGTTGGTCGTTGTGGTTCCCTTCCTGCTGGAAGAGGGAACGGTGTGGGGAGAAGTGATCCTATTGGGGGCAGTGGGTCAAGGAAATGTTGTTTTTGTTGGTCAAGGAAACGGTCGAGGTAGATTTCGTGGCTTTGACAGAGGTGTTCTCAGAGAAAGAATGAGGGCTTGTGGTAAGTGTGTAGTCATTTGTGATTGGTAAAAAGTTCATGAAATGGTTTTAATTACGTTGCTTGCAATCTGTGAAAGTGGACTATAAGTTACTTGACTGATAATTGTGGATGAGGTTTTACACTACTATATTTGCTCACATCAGAAAAAAGTAAATGGCCTTAGGAGTTGGATATGTGGTTTATAAGCTGTGTAAGTATACCACATAAGCTTTACTAGATGTATAAGTTCTCTGTTATTCCTCTGGTGTGTATTTGGAAATATTTTGGTGGTTTACTATATTGCTAATGAGCACGTACATGTGGATATTTGCAGGTTTGGTATTTATAACCCTAAAAGGAGGGTTATTGTTGTAGTGATCAGAAACACAAGCTTTAGATAAACGGGTGTGACTGGTTTGTCTCAACTTCAGGAGGACGAGTTCTACTTAAAGGTACTATATACCTCTCTTTAAATGAATTTAGTGTCTTTCCATATAGTTATATTTACGGTGTAGAAACACCCCATCCATATATGTAGAATACCATAGTTGTTATTGATGTCTTTCTTAGAGTATATTTCGTTGACTTCACATATGTTTTTATTTATATAGTTTCTACCGTTTTGATTGTCTTTTTCCATTCAAAGATGATTAGAATTATGTTTCTTTATGATTGAGTATTTCCGATTGCATTTGGTTGATTTTTAATGATTTCTATTAATGTAGGCTGCACCGACTTCTAACAATGGTGGTGTCTTTGGCGTGGGTGGACATCGCACTGTACGCAAGCGCGGTGAAAGTTCAATTATGGGTGTAACCAGACTGACCCTCTAACGCCAAGTAACTTTTTTACATATCAAATCTGATTTTGTAGTTCATCGGCTATTTTTTTTAGTTCATGTTCGGCTATTGTAATCGCTTTTTGCAATCGATTGTGTTATGTAAACGACTTTTGTCTAATGTAAGCGATTGAATGTACTTTTATAACTGTAAAGACTACTTGAAATTTTAGTATTTTGTGATTTACATTCATGTTTTTGTTTAATTGTAGTTGTACAATTTGCAAACTGTTTCACCTATTAATGTGACTATTAGTTATATTAATTGTAAAAGTTTGTATCATTGTATCACTACTTTTTCGTTTCTAGTTGTGGCAAAACATTAGTATCCACTGTAACTATTTTCTACAACTGTGTTTGTTGCAACGTCTCGGGAATATCCACAACAAATTTGTATACATAATGGTAACATATTACCACATTCTATATACTGTAACTATTTTGATTCAATTAGCAACAATTAAAATTTGTAACATTTGGTAGCAATTTTACTACAATTAGTTACAGATTTAGATTACCGACGGCCATTTACTCAGCAAAAAGATTTTGTGGAAAATTTGGAGCAAATCAGTTTTAGTTACAAATATTTAGTAATAGCTACAAAAAAAGCTTGTAACTATGCTTGCCAATTCTAGTAGTGAGAATATAAATATTTTAAAGGAGTATCTTCTATATATTAAAAGAAAAGCATTTTGAGATAATGTGTCAAGATCTCATTTTTTTAACTTTTTGATTTAATTAATTACACTATTATTAATTACTACTATACTCTTATCCAAACATTCTATATTATTTAATCATCTACTATCTCATTTGTAAAACACTATTATATTTGCTATACTTATTTTAACTACGTTTAATTCAATTGTCAACACATTACTAATTCTAATAAGGGTTTTTTAATGAAAAAAAACCTCAAGTATAGTTTGATCGATTTTAAACCCCTCAAGTATAAGATTAATGATAAAACCCCTCATGTGTTAGTTTGTTAATAAATAATCCCCTCCATCTACACTGACGTTAAGACTTTAAACTACTTGACATTAAATTATAATTCTACGTTTTGGCTCTAAAAATCGACACGTAATAAACCTTAAATGGCAAAGGTCGATTAAGAGAGATTAAAAAATATTTGGTTGTTCAGATTAAAACCAAAATCGAGCAAATTGCAATTTGCTTAAGAGGATATAATTCGTCTTTAGCTTGCAAGATGACAAGGTAATATTTTATTCATGTTTACGCTTTCTGTTCTAAACTAAACTTAAATTGGATTTTACACAATGTTATTGTTTTGAGAATTTCATGTTGCAACTCAAGTGCTATCATATTTTGATTTTTTCCTCTCTGTAAAACTGCAACCAAAACAGCATATCTCGTCTCTAAAACTAAAATTTTCGGCAGGGCTCAACACAATTGTCAATGGTCCAATACTTCCTAAGTATTCCTTAAGTCCATCGATGGGAAGAACTCTTGAATTTGAGATTTTGCGCAAACATCATGTCGTTTTTTTAGAGATAAAACGTAGAATTATATTTTAATGTCAGGTAGTTCAAGATTTTAACGTGTATGTAGACGGAGGGGATTATTCATTAACAGATTAATACATGAGGGGTTTTATCATTAATCTTATACTTGAGGGGTTTAAAATGGATCAAACTATATTTGAGGGGTTTTTTCATAAAAAATCCTTCTAATAAATACTAAATTGCTAGGTATAGTTAACTACATTTTATTCAATTATATGTAATGTTGACTATACTTTTAAAACAATACCAATTAAAAGCCTAAAAATAAAGACATCATTATCTATTATTTTGAGTTTTTGAATATATATATATATATATATATATATATATATATATATACGGTAGCAAAAATTAAGTAAATATTACACAAATATCGTAATTTCGAAAACTATTACTACATTCTATTTGACTATATTAAAGTCATAAGTTTTTAAGAATGAAAATAAAATCTAATAAGATAACAAATTCAGACAAAAAGTATATTAAACATATAAATTTTTTAAAATATATTAGTATAGATAATTTATATTAATAGATATTTGTTTAGTTATGATTCATCAAATAAGTATAAACATATAAAATTTTAAAAATATATTAGTATTGATAATTCATATTAAGAGATATAATCTATTAGTTATTAGTGAGATTTCAAAAACTAAATGATACCAATTTTTTTAACATTTTTACATCAAAATGAAATAATTATTTTATTAAATTAATTTAATGGTTACAATTAAACCCGTGCTTTTTGCTCGGGTACTAACCTAGTAAAGATTTAAAAGGAAGATTTACATTAAAGATAAAAAATGGAATATAAGCCCAAGATTTAAAAGGAAAAAAAATTTACATTAAAGGGAGAAGATTTCCATGGAAGATAAATATGGAATATATAGAATGGAATATAATACATTAAATTGTCATTTATAATAAGTATGGATTTCGAATTCATAAATCCCAAAATTAATGTAAATACACGAAATTCATAAGAAAACTCACTTCGTATTTATAAACATAGATATACGAGACTAAAATGCTCAGCTAAAAACCTAAAACCATGGTAATTTTGAGAAATAAAGCTTTTGAGATGTCACATTTGTTAAGTGGTTGCAAAAAAGGAATTTTCAAGATATGTCACTTTTCACATATGATCTGCTTAAAATGCTACATTTTAAAACTTTTTGTAAGCGTGTTATTTTTTATTTTTATATTGTCGTTTTTTCTTATTTAACTTTTCCATATCTAATTTTTTAAATTATCTTTCTGATTTCAAATATTTCTGTCTCTCATCTCAAATTTCATTTCTCTCTACGAGATCTCATCTCTCTTTGAACCAAGTCTCATATCTTAAGATTCGAGAGGGAATTGTTATTGAAGAAGAACATAGGTGAGGGTTTCGACAAAAAAAAAGGACATAGATGAGGGTGGATTTGAAAAGAAGAATAATAATATTCTCTTAGAAGACACATATACAAACGCATACGCAAACACAAAAACGCTTTTAATTTTTTTCGGGTGAACTATTTTACATTTAGGATATACATTTTTGGGATAGGGATTAGGGTTTATGATTTTCATCTACATTACAAAACATTTTTTTCAAACATTACAAAACTTTTTTAAAACATTTTAAACAGTTTTAAAAAACCTTATAAACCTTTTAAAAATCTTTATAGTTATAATTTTAAAATTTGCATAAACATTTAAAACCCTTCATATCCAAAATCTTAGATTTGAAACCAAAATAATATCCAAAACTCATATTTACAACACAAATCAAATAAAACAAGACTTGCAACAAAATTGATGAAATTTAAACTATATCTTGAAAAATATATGCTAGAGAGAGCGCGAGAAATCCAAATATGTTTTGTTCAATCTCATCACCGCCATTTTGCAGAGATACATAAAAAAAATCAGATATGCTTTCTGAGAGAGAGAAAGAGAAAGAGACATATTTGTTTTTTGCAACTCAAAATTATATTGATTATCTTAGGAAAAGATTACAGAATAGAAGAGACTATACTTAAAACATAAAGAGATCACATTGATCTTCCCGAAACCTATAAACATATGAGGGTGAGTTTTTTCGGTGAAACAATGACAAAACCAAACAAAGCAATGTTTTTGAGTAATTTGGAAGACAACCAAAATGAAATCCCACACTACAATCTTTGAAGACGGGCTTCTAAAACTTTTGGCAATAATTCAAAAACAAAATATGGTTTTCTCCAGAATAGATAAGTCTCTTTCTATTCTTTGCCTTTGTCCAAATTATTTCGGACATATTTGTTCTTTTGCTATTAAAATGTGGCATAAATGAAAATGATCACATGAGAGTGACACACTGTTAAGATTAGAATTATAAAGATAGAAACAATGTAATCTTTCCTTTCAAAATCAACTAGAAACCTTCTCACAATTGATCCAAAGAAACTTACAAAGTATTCAAGAGAAAAAAGGAGCTCTTGACCCTCCGTACACTCACAATGATCCAAAACAAGATACATGACAAAATGGCCAAAGAGCCTACTAAATAGATATTGCTTTTCCTCCACGCACAAGTTGTTGGCTGCTGTGACGTGGCCTCTCTCACTCTCAGTTTCCAGATGCTTCTCCATCTTGGGCTTCAAGGGCTTGAATCTTAGAGGCCTTCCTCCTTCTGTATTGGTAGAGAATATGCATTGTCTCATCAACTCTAACATTACCCCCCTCTTTAATATTGACCTTGTCCTCAAGGTGGAATTTGGGAAATTGCCCCTTCATCACTCTTCTCCATTCCCACGTACATTCACTCTCAGGCATTCCCTTCCACTGTATCAACACCTCTTCTTGACCTGACTGCTTGTTCGTTCTTGTCCCCAGTACAAACTCGGGCTCAGCTTCCAACACTCCCTCAGCTTCCAACACTCCCTCAGCAGTGAGTTGGGGAGGCATGGTGGTGGGGACCAGTGCGCTACCCAAGGCTGCCTTCAGCTGAGACACATGAAACGTATGGTGAACCTTGGCAGTAGGAGGTAGCTTCAGCTTGTAAGCCACTGGCCCTACCCTGGCCTCTATCTCATAAGGGCCATAGTACCTGGCAGCGAGCTTCTCATTAGGTCTCCTGGATAAGGACTTCTGCCTATACGGTCTGAGCTTGAGAAACACTAAGTCCCCAACAGCAAAGTTGACCTCCCTGCGATGGTTATCAGCTTGCTGCTTCATCAGGTGTTGGGTCCTTAACATTTGTTGCTGCAAAACACAAATCATGTCATCCCTTTCCAGCAGCATTCTCTCTAAAGTAGCATTCCCAGTTGACCCATCTTCATACTTCAGCAGAGTCGGTGGATCTCTCCCATACACAGCTTTGAACGGGGTCATCTTAATAGCAGTATGGTAAGGGGTGTTATAACTCAGCTCTGCCCAGGGTAAGTAAGTGCTACACTGACTGGGTTTCTCACTGGAAAAACACCTCAAGAAGGTCTCCATGGTCCTGTTAGTGACTTCAGTCTGCCCATCAGTTTGTGGGTGATAGGCAGTGCTGAAGCAGAGGTTTGTTCCTGCTAGGCGAAAAAGCTCTGTCCAGAACCCTCCAGTGAAAGTCTTGTCTCTGTCTGACACAATCGTCATGGGGTACCCGTGGAGGCGCACAATCTCCTTGACAAAGAGTAGAGCAACATCTGGTGACTCATACGGATGACTGAGTTTGATGAAATGAGCATATTTGGTCAAACGATCTACTACCACCATTACGACATCATACCCATCTGATTTAGGCAATCCTTCCACAAAGTCCATTGAAATATCCTCCCATACCTGTTTGGGGACTGGTAAAGGCTGGAGTAACCCAGCTGGTGCCAAGGTAGAATACTTGTGGCGCTGGCAAACCTGACACTCAGCTACATACTGCCTGATATCTGCCATCATCTTCTTCCAGAAAAACATCTCACTAATCCTCATCTGTGTCTTCAACACTCCTCCATGGCCTCCCATTTTACCATCATGAAATTCTTGCAGCACCAATTTAACCAAGGGGGAAGCTGCTGGTAAAACTAAGCGTCCCTTCCTGAGTAATCTTCCCTGTACCACCGAGAAATCAGGGTGAGAGGTGGCATCTTTCATTACCTCCTGTTTCAGTTTGCTGAGCTCTGCGTCTTTCTCCACTGCTTCATCTACTTCTGCCAACTGTATAGCCACTGGCATGGATAAAGCACACAACTGGGGAACTGCATCGATTCTGGACAGGGCATCCGCAGCCTTGTTCTCAAGCCCTGGCTTGTATTGTATCTCAAAGTCAAATCCCAATATCTTAGTGAGCCACCGCTGGTATTCCAAGTTAATCTCTCTCTGCTCCAACAAGAATTTCAAGCTCTTCTGGTCTGTTTTGACTATGAACTTTCTGCCTAACAAGTAGTGTTTCCATTTCTGAATGGCAAACACAATTGCCATCAATTCCCTCTCGTAGACTGACTTGAGCCTCTGTCTCTCAGTGAGGGCCTGACTGAAATAGGCAATTGGCTGTTGTTGCTGCATCAGGACTGCCCCTAATCCCACACCTGAGGCGTCTGACTCCACCACAAATAGTAGGGAGAAATTTACCAATGCCAAAACTGGAACTGTGGACATGGCCACCTTGAGAGACTGAAATGTTGCTTCCACCTTTGGAGCCACTAGAACTGATCTTTTTTTAGGAGAGCAGTTAAGGGCCTGGCAATCTCCCCGTACCCCTTCACAAACTTCCTGTAGTACCCTGTCAACCCCAAGAATCCTCTGAGTGCCTTCACGTTTTTAGGGACTGGCCAGTCTACCATGGCTTGAACCTTTGCAGGGTCTGCTGAAACTCCTTCTGCAGATATCACATGACCCAAGTAGTCCACCTTCTGACTCCCAAACTGACATTTCTTTGAATTAGCAAACAGTTGGTTGTCAGCTAGCACCTGCAACACAACTCTGAGATGCTCCTGGTGTTATTCTTCTGACTTGCTGTAGACCAGGATGTCATCTGATATATCATGGTTTTTACCCATTTTTGACCATGATTTTACCCGGTTTTATCGAGTATTTTCGGTGTTTTTCGAGTGTTCTAGAGTCTTTGCAGGTTTTTGTACGTGTAGAGCTTAATTGATGATTATGGAACGTTTTGGAGCATTGTGGAAAGAGGAGCTGAAGTCGTTAGAACGGATTTTCAATTGCCGTCAGATTGGCATGTCGATCGACAGCCCCACTAAGACATGTCGATCGACAGCAATGTTAACACCTGTCGATCGACAGACACATAGGAGATCGATCGACAGGCCGGCGCAGAAACCGACCTAAATACGTTTTAAAGAAGGAAATTCGCCAGTTAATGGGCCGAAAGCTGCAATAGACCGTCATAAAAGCCCACCACGAGTTTTACCTCTATAAATAGTTTATTTTAGGTTTTTAGATCATAACTTTAGATTTTACTTAACAAAGTTTAGAGAGAGATTTTTAGAGTTTTTAGGGAGACAAGTTTACTTTATACTTTGAGATTCTTCGAACCCTATTGTTCTTATTCTTATTCTCTTTCTTTATGCATTATTATTCAGCTATGATTTGCTTTGCTGCCATGTCTGAGTAGTTTGCTTGTTAGGTTTAGGGTGGTTCGAATGGAATGATGATGAATTGTTAGGGTAAACTCACTTGTTAGGATTATTTGTTAGGTTCTTCACCTAGATTGCTTTAACTCTTGTTTAGGATTCGCGACCCTGAATTTGGATATCTTAGGTTGATAGATTGACACGAAAGTGTAATAGATTAGCCAGAACTAAATCTTAGGTGAGCAAAATTACTTATTCGCAAAGAAATTTGGTTTAGGGATTTTGTGAACAAATTGGACTTGAATTTAATGCTTGTTTAAATTGATTGAATTCGCAAAGAAATTTGGTTTTCTAGGGTTTAGACATAGTTAGTTTTCGCAACGACAGTTGGTTAATTATATTTTAGTGTTCCAAGTTCTAGAACGGTTCTTAATTAAATCTTGATTCTGTTCAACCTGCAATTTTGATTCATCCTGAGAATTACCCAAAAGCCTAGCTTTTTGTTTAATTGGATTTTAAATCAACCAGCTTTCCTATTACCAATTGATTTTGTTATTTATTTTACATTATTTTACTTAGCCGAATTTGAAGTCAATATTCCTATCGTTTGATTTGACTCACAGTGATTCGACCCCTACTACAATTGACCTCTTAATTTGAGAGAGTAGCTCAGGGTAAATTTGAGCATATCATCATCAAAGAATACAAGGACAAACCTGCGGAGGTAGGGTCGGAACAGGTCATTCATCAAAGACTGGAAGGTGGTTGGGGCGTTAGTGAGCCCAAAGGGCATCACGAGGAACTCGTAATGTCCATAATGGGTCCTGAAGGCGGTTTTTTTTTTACATCCTCCGCTTTTACCCTGATCTGATGGTAGCCAGCACGCAGGTCCAACTTGGAGAAGATGATTGAACCATGCAGCTCATCCAACAGCTGGTCAATCATGGGGATATGATAGCTATCTCCCACCGTGACTTTGTTCAATGCCCGATAGTCTACACAGAAGCGCCAACTCCCACCTTTTTTCTTCACCAAAAGGACTGGACTAGAGAAAAGGCTGATACTCTCCTGAATGATGCCAGCTGCTAACATCGCAGCTACTTGCTTCTCCAGCTCTTCTCTCTGAATTTGAGGGTACCTAAAGGGCCTCACACTGACCGGAGTAGCTCCTGATGTCAGCTCAATGGTATGCTCCCTCCCTCTGGATGGAGGCAACCCCTGTGGTTCCTCAAACACCTGTTGGAACTCCCTTAATATGGACTGCACACCTTCTGTGACCGGGTTCTCTCCTTCGGCTCTCTGAGCTTGCAGACCTGCATACTCAATGATCACACCCTGACCTTCTTGGTCCAGGGCTTTCCACAACCCCTTCATAGTCACTGGAGAGCAACAAATACCTGGGTCTCCTTGCAACTCTACTTGTCTGCCTTCCACCTTAAATGACAGTTTCTGCAGCTTCCAATTACACACCATGTCTCCCACTGATTATAACCACTGCATTCCCAGGATGACGTCGGCGCTGCCTAACTCGAGTGGTAGGAAATGCGCAACCACCAACAATCCCTGCAGACTCAACTCTACCGCTTTACATATCCCCTGACCCTGCACAGTTAACCCCGTTCCTGTCACTACCCCGTAGCCTTTAGTCTCTTCCGTTCTCAGCCTTAACAGAGTCACGATCTTCTCCGATATGAAATTATGGGTCGCTCCACTGTCTATCAACACCACCACAGGTTCTCCTTGAATCACACCTCTTATCTTCACGGTTCTTGGCGAGGAGATTCCGACCATCGAGTTTAACGACAAGGTTGCCATCCCAACGATTTCCTGGATGGTCTCTTCGTCACTCTCCTCGTCTGCCTCTTCCAATTCCAACTCACTGCCGTCTTTCTGCACGATAAGTAGCTGGAACTCCTTGTATGGGCATTGCGGTCGCGAGTGACCCTTCTCATCACAGCGAAAACACAACCCTTCTGCCTTTCTCCAGTCCACCTCCGCCTGGATTAGTCTCCGGAACGGTGGTTTCACACAATTTTGGCGATTAGGGTTCCTATCCTCAGAACGCTGCGTATTGATGTTCGTCGCCTTAGCTGGGCCAAATGTCGTGATGGGCCTATTCTGAGGTGTGAAGCCACTCTGGTGAGATGGGCCTTGAGGTTTTATTGGGCCCACCTTATTTCCCTTGTGACCTCCGCCGCCGTACCCACGCTGTGGGGAAGCCTCTGAGTCGACCCAGCTTGCCACTTTCTTCGCCGTACTCATCATCGTTGCTAGAGTGCGAGGGGAGAAAGTCTCTGCTCGCGTACGAATCTCTGGTCGTAACCCGTTCATAAACGTCCACTCCAGGACGAACTCTGGCACCTCCGGTGCGTTAGTGGCGAGACCAATGAAGTCACGATAGTATTCCTTCACCGTACCTTCCTGTTTCAGAGTAAGGAGTCGCTGTCCAGCGCAAATCTCTTTCTCACCGACGAAATCCTCGATTATCCTCCGTTTCAGTTGTTCCCAGTTCAGAAAGGGTCGTCGGTCCTTCTCCCACTGATACCACTTCAGCGAAGAAGCACAGACGCACCTCGTGCAACTTTTGCCCGTCGGTGTATTCCATCACATCGAAATACTGTTCGATTCTCGCTATCCAGTCCTCTGCCTGTTCTCCATTGAAAATCGGAAGTTCGAGCCTCCTCGACGGAGGTGCATTGCGGTCGTCGGGAGGAGTCCATAGTGGCTGTGGAGCCGGACTGTACCCGAGTTGCCTACTCGCGTTACCAAAGACAGTGGTGGTTTCCCTCAGGACCCCCTTCCCTTCTCCCTGCACGGTGGGAGTTTCGTCTGGTACCGATCCCACGAGAGCCGCAACTGAGGCTTCTGCGCTCTCCGGTGGTCTGAAGCTGATGCTTCCGAGTACCTTTTCAATCCTCTCCAACGCCTCTAGCTTCTCCATTTGTTTATGTACCTCCTTCATTTGTTCCTGCAATTTTCCCACCGAGATTTCAAGGTCAGTTTTCGCTGAACCACTGGATTCCTTCTCGATTCTTGGTTTGTTACTAACTGGAAGCATGGCTAGACTGGTCTCGAAACAAAGCTCTGCTACCAAGTTGTTAAGATTAGAATTATAAAGATATAAACAATGTAATCTTTCCTTTCAAAATCAACTAGAAACCTTCTCACAATTGATCCAAAGAAACTTACAAAGTATTCAAGAGAAAAAAGGAGCTTTTGACCCTCCGTACACTCACAATGATCCAAAACAAGATACATGACAAAATGGCCAAAGAGCCTACTAAATAGATATTGCTTTTCCTCCACGCACAAGTTGTTGGCTGCTGTGACGTGGCCTCTCTCACTCTCAGTTTCCAGATGCTTCTCCATCTTGGGCTTTAAGGGCTTGAATCTTAGAGGCCTTCCTCCTTCTGTATTGGTAGAGAATAGGCATTGTCTCATCAACTCTAACACACACTTGATTAAATGACTTTCAGTGATGCATTTTTGAAATTCTCCCTTGAAAAATGTCATTTTTTAAATTATCATGAATTCAAAATATCATTTATCTTTAAAATAATAATGTTATGAGTTAATTATGTTATGTTAGGATTTATTTTTTAGTGTTTAGGGTTTCTTAGGGTTTAAACAATTTTTAAAGCTAGGAATTTTAGGTTTTAGGGCATAAAAAATGACTAATTTATGGTATTTTTAAAAAATGGATGACTTATAGTGGTAATATTGAAAAAGAAAATTCAAAATTGGCACTTTGAAAATTCCACTTAAAACGAATAATGTTAATTTTTTATCCTTGTTTAGATTTTATCGTATGGTAGAAAAGCCCCCTATATATAGCAAACACGCTTGACTTACTATATAAATATTATAAAATTAAGATTTAAAAAAAAAACGAGCATCAAAATACAAATTTTCAAGGGTCAATTTGCAAAGTAACACAAATTTATAATTTTATTTGTGTAATACCTATGTAATAATTTTAATAAGGTCATTAGCCAAACCATATGATTGATTACCATTTCCTCCTTTGCAAGTAAGATAATTTAAAATCAAGTCCATTTGAAGCTGAGAAAAAGCAGAAATATTTTGTGTGGTCCACAGTGTGGACAACAACATGACACAGTAAAACCTACCTCAAATAAACGTGGACCATTTGTTTGAATCTATTACTTTTCCCACTCAAAAGATATGTGGATGGGGGTGCGTTGAGTAGGTAGAATCTCAAAATTTACTACATATTCCCAACATAATACTACTTGGGTAAAAGCAGAGGACAGACTGTAAGTAGAACAAGGGTTGTAGTTAATGCAGACAAACCAAATCTGCAGGTAATTTACAACTAAACCCCAAACCCTAACCCCTAAAACTATACCCTAATTTTAGAATAGTTAACCCAACCCCAAAAATATAACATTCAAAACTAAACCCTACACCCTAAACCCTAAACCCTAAACCCTAAACCCTAAACCCTAAACCCTGAACCCTAAACCCTAAACACTAAACCCTATACCCTAAACCCTAAACCCTAAACACTAAACCCTAAATCCAAAACCCTAAACCCTAAACCCTAAACCCTAAACCATAAACCCTAAACCTTAAACCCTAAACCCTAAACTATGAAGTTCTCTGAGAGAAATGAATTTTTATTTAAAATTGTCCTACTAATGAGTGATGTGGTTTTACGGTGTTTTGTCTCTTTTATCCTTGTGTTCTATACTACATAAACAAAATTATTTCTATGTAGTAATTTTCAAAACTAAACCCTAAACCCCAAACCCAAACCATGGTTATACGGCGGAATCTCAGTTAAAGTACTAGAGAAGAGAAGACGATTTCGCAGAACAACACTACAGGAAATCTGCAGGAAAACAGAACTACTGCTCTCTCCCATCGGGCTGTCTGGCTATGGGACTGCCCGATGGAACTGCTCAGCCGAATTTTTTCACTTAAGGATTCTGGATGTCTGAGACTGGTTTCTCCCGATGGGACTGCCCTTCGGGGACATCCGACAAAAAAGTCTGAGACTGGTTTCTCCCATCAGGCTGTCTGGGTATGGGACTGCCCGATGGGACTGCCCGATGGGACTGCTCAGCCAATTTTGCCTGCACCAGAATTTGTATAACTTCTACTCCACTTATCCAATCAACCTCAAATCACTTCCAAATGAAAACTAACTCGATGCTCTAGCTTGTGAGAAGGTATGATCTCAATCCAATGATGAAAAGCTCCTCAACAAAGGCCAAACTTTTAACTTTTCCGCTCTTTACTTTTGCTCCATGCTCCAAAATTATTTCTATGTAGTAATTTTCAAAACTAAACCCTAAACCCCAAACCCAAACCCTAAACCCCAAACCCAAACCCTACCCCCTAAAACTATACCATAATTTTGGAATAGTTAACCCAAACCCAAATATTTAACATTCAAAACAAACCCTAAACCCCAAACCCCAAACCTACCTCCTAAAACTATACCCTAATTTTGGAATAGTTAACCCAAACCCAAAAATATAACATTAAAAACTAAACCATAAACCCCAAACCCTAAACCCTAAACCCTAAACCCTAAACCCTAAACCCTAAACCCCAAACCCAAACCCTACCCCCTAAAACTAGACCCTAAATTTGGAATAGTTAACCCAAACCAAAAAATTTAACAATCAACACTAAACCCTAAACCCCAAACCCAAACCCTACCCACTAAAATTATACCCTAATTTTGGAATAGTTAACCCAAAACCCAAAAATTAAACATTTACAACTAAACCCCAAACCCTAACCCCTAAAACTATACCCTAATTTTAGAATAGTTAACCCAACCCCAAAAATATAACATTCAAAACTAAACCCTACACCGTAAACCCTAAACCCTAAACCCTAAACACTAAACCCTAAACCCTAAACACTAAACCATATACCCTAAATCCTAAACACTAAACCCTAAACCCTAAACCCTAAACCCTAAACCATAAACCCTAAACCCTATACCCTAAACCCTAAACTATGAAGTTCTCTGAGAGAAATGAATTTTTATTTAAAATTGTCCTACTAATGAGTGATGTGGTTTTACGGTGTTTTGTCTCTTTTATCCTTGTGTTCTATACTACATAAACAAAATTATTTCTATGTAGTAATTTTCAAAACTAAACCCTAAACCCCAAACCCAAACCATGGTTATACGGCGGAATCTCAGTTAAAGTATTAGAGAAGAGAAGACGATTTCGCAGAACAACACTACAGGAAATCTGCAGGAAAACAGAACTACTGCTCTCTCCCATCGAGCTGTCTGGCTATGGGACTGCCCGATGGGACTGCCCGATGGAACTGCTCAGCCTAATTTTTGTACTTAAGGATTCTGGATGTCTGAGACTGGTTTCTCCCATCGGGCTGTCTGGCTATGGGACTGCCCGATGGGACTGCTCAGCCAATTTTGCCTGCACCAGAATTTGTATAACTTCTACTCCACTTATCCAATCAACCTCAAATCACTTCCAAATGAAAACTAACTCGATGCTCTAGCTTGTGAGAAGGTATGATCTCAATCCAATGATGAAAAGCTCCTCAAGAAAGGCCAAACTTTTAACTTTTCCGCTCTTTACTTTTGCTCCATGCTCCAAAATTATTTCTATGTAATAATTTTCAAAACTAAACCCTAAACCCCAAACCCAAACCCTAAACCCCAAACCCAAACCCTACCCCCTAAAACTATACCATAATTTTGGAATAGTTAACCCAAACCCAAATATTTAACATTCAAAACAAACCCTAAAACCCAAACCCAAACCCTACCTCCTAAAACTATACCCTAATTTTGGAATAGTTAACCCAAACCCAAAAATATAACATTAAAAACTAAACCATAAACCCCAATCCCCAACCCCTATACCCTAAACCTTAAACCCACCCTATACCCTAAACCCTAAACCCTAAACCCCAAACCCAAACCCGACCCCCTAAAAGTAGACCCTAAATTTGGAATAGTTAACCCAAACCAAAAAATTTAACAATCAACACTAAACCCTAAACCCCAAACCCAAACCCTACCCCCTAAAACTATACCCTAATTTTGGAATAGTTAACCCAAACCCAAAAATTTAACATTCAAAACTAAACCCTAAACCCCAAACCCTAAACCCTAATTACTAAACTCTAAACCCAAAACCCAAAACCCTAAACCGTAAACACGAAACCCTAAACCCTAAACCCTATAGCTTAAACCGTAAACCCAAAACCCTAAACCCTAAACCATAAAGCCGAAACCCTAAACACTAAACCCTAAACCATAACCCCTTATGTTCATATTATGTTATGGTGTAAGAATGTTCTGTTGTAAACACCTTAACCCCTTATTTTGATGAAATGAATGTGATGCACCATTCTGTTAAGTTTATTCTATTTATGAGTTACTTGAAGTATCCAATTGATAGAAACATAAATAATGGGCACAACAGAGGAGGAAACAATGATTATAGGTTAAGTAGGCGGAATATTAATGTAGATAGAGTAGACAAACTCTTAAAATCTCAAGTAAAGTATTAGAGAAGAGAAGACGATTTTGTAGAACAACACTACACGTTTCTTACATACCCCTCATTACATAGGCGGAATAGTTACACCTTCTGTAGCACATTTCTTACCTCCTTTACCACCTGTTGGTATGCTTTCACCACCCATTTCCAGTGGGCCATCACGCGCTTTAGAAGTAACCCCTTCTCCATCGTCTTTCCTTGGTACCTGAACACCGTCGTCCGTGTTTCTGCATCTTCCACATGGACCTGTCTGTAGCATTTCTCCCAAAATCTCAACAAGGTCCTTCTTATGGTTTTGAAGAAGGGTTTCCATTTTTGCAATGACACTAGTTGTATACCCCTCATACAGCCCCTTTCCTCTCTCTTCAAATGCTTCTGCTGCAAGACGGACTAATCCAGGAATATCATACTGTTGTACCCCCTTCCCACATCCACCATTTGTGTTATTCTCTCTTCCATCACCCTCACTCTCTTTATTTGGAACCTCACCAACATCTTCGGGTTGGGCAGGTGGGTGGTAAACATCATTATCTCCATCTCCATTTGTATCATCTTCATCAAGATTTTCTTGTAGTGGTGGAGACATGTTTTCCTCGTCTGCAATTGACTTACCATATTTCTTTTTCTTCAACTCCACTTCCGCAGCTTTAACACCTCCCGCAGCTGTTGATCCGTCGAATCCCTGCTGGTTCATAGCCAATCTCGAACATCCTTTTAGGGAGGCCTTCCTCTGACATTTTCTCCTACACAATAGCGGAAATGTATGAAGTCAGTTGCCATTCCCCCTTACAAGTAAAATTCCCATAATATTTCTCAATATCTTAACCAATTTAGACATTATCACTCTACCCATTCAATTTCCATCAGACCCAAGTTTGTTAAACAAACGAATTGAGTTATGAGCCTCAATTGTACACAATTTCTTTAGTATTTCACAACCCACACGACAAATTTACTCCATACCTCGATGAATCGTGATGCGAAATTGGGTTTTTCCTTCCTCTTTAAGAAGAAACTCGCAACTTTTCTTTCAAGTTTGACTCCAATCTACAGAACCCAAGTAAATCTAACTTCTGACTTTGCCCTTTTTGTTATTGTTCCCCTCTCTAACTTCACCGAAACAAGGTATGAAAGCTGAAATTCTTGTTTGAAAGCTCAAATTCTTGTTTCTTCTTAACTCAGACGAAAGAGAGAGATGAAGATGTTGACAACACCAAAGGCTCAGACGAAAGAGAGAGATGAAGATAGGCTTGCGTATGCAGATAGTCAAACAGAAAAGCTGAAGCTTTCAGTAAGGCTAAAATGGTCCAGATACATATTATACAAATGGACTGTTCATTGTACAGTAAAATGCGTTAGGAGATGAATTTTAATTTTTTTTTGCGTTATTCAGTCCAATAACCCAATTTTCAATGTACAATTCAAAAAACGAAAATTTATGGAAAATGCCATTTGGCCAAAATATTGTAAAAACTGTCATAATAGCTATGCCATTGTAAAAAATGTCATTTGTGCAGATTTAATTTCAATTGGGTTAAGGATGAAAATATATTAAACCTTGAGCAAGAGAGGAGCTTCAACTCGTCCACCACCACTTGTCCATTGTCTCCGATTTTATCCGTACACAACTACCGTCTCCGGTCATAACTTTTTTTTTTTCTCCATTTTTCATAAAAACTTAATTTTCTGTTATGCAAATATCAACATGTCACTTGAAATATAATGTTTTTGAAAAAATTAAAATAATTGCTCTATCATTTAAGAGTAAAAACTTGTATGATTTCTACTACTCCGAGTCCCACTAGATAATTTGTTCAAAACAGTCAAATTAAATTTGGGCTGCTAAGTAAATGGGCCGAATTAGCCTTGATATCACAAGAAAATGACCGATGAGACTTGCTGAGACGACCATGGAGACCCTTTTCAGATTCTCACTTCGTCTTCTTCCGGTTTCCGCCGCCGTGACTTGTCGTTCGATCCGATTCCCCGTCTCAAGACCCGGTCCATCACACTTGTTGAACCGTACTTTGTATAATATGCCTTCTTCTTCTTCTTCCCCATTGACGACGAAAGCCGGTTGGCTATTCGGCAAGAAGAAAATGGATTTACCGGAAATAGTAGCAGCTGGTGACCCGGTTCTGCACGAGAAGGCCCGAGAGGTTAACCCGGATGAAATCGGGTCGGAGCGTATTCAGAAGATAATTGATGATATGGTTAAAGTCATGAGATTGGCTCCTGGAGTTGGCCTCGCTGCTCCTCAGATTGGTATTCCCTTGAGAGTAAGTAAAGCTTAATCCTTTCTTAATTTCTCTGAGAAAATTATATAATGGAATTGGATTTATTATGTAATGGTGATGCAGATTATTGTTTTGGAAGATACAAAAGAGTATATAAGTTACGCACCAAAGGAAGAGATTATGGCGCAAGAAAGGCGTCCTTTTGATCTCTTGGTATAAAAAGACTAGAGAGAATGTAGTGCTTGTGAGTTTGTTACAATTGAACAAAAATCTTGTGGGTTTTTTTTTGGTATAGGTGATGGTGAATCCTGTACTTAAAGAGAATAGCAAGAAGAAAGCTCTCTTCTTTGAAGGATGTCTAAGTGTTGATGGATTCAGAGCTGCAGTGGAGAGATATTTGGAAGTGGTAGTGACAGGATTGGATCGACAAGGAAAACGGATCCAAGTGAATGCTTCTGGTTGGCAAGCAAGGATTCTGCAACATGAGTGCGATCATTTGGATGGTAATTTTTATGTGGATAAGATGATACCACGCACTTTTAGGACAGTGGACAACCTGGACTTGCCTTTAGCCGATGGTTGTCCCAAGCTCGGACCTCAATGACAGATTAATTCTCCAATCTTGTGTTTGTTTCTTTTTGGTTGATGGATTGAAATTGAAGTTGCTCTGTTTTAGACAATATTAAGACAGCTAGATCTTTTTCATTGGAATGTCTTGTTTGAATATATATATATATTCAAACATTAAATCAAAAGGAACTAATCACACAGCCGTTTTGCAATTAACCCAGATTCGTTGTGTTCAAAAGCATCCAAAGGTTTGATTTTTTTCTTGGGACGCATAGAAGAAATGATGTTGTAGTGGATCCCCAAATCAGAAAATCGGATTTGATTTGTACAGAAAAGGACAGATACTTTACAATCACACAGAGAATCGAAAGTCTTGCAATCTATTGTATTATAAGCTTACCGGAGAAATGAAAATAGCAAGAGAGCGCACACACACAAAAAAAGAAGAAGAAAGGATCAAATATAATTCTCTGTGCCTACCTCGATCTGCGTTTCGGTGGCCTTTTCCTCGGATTATTCTTCTTCCCAAAAGCAGAGCAGCAACCGCAAGTTGATATTCTCGGAGACGGTGGTTCAACCGCCGGAGATACTCTTCCCGTTGTTCGGTGATGACGTGGTGCTCCTCCGCCGTTAGATCGACTCCTTTCGATACTTGCTCCACCGGTTTTGATCGGCCTGAGCTTATCTTTCTCATCGATTGGCTTTCCTTGCTCCGAGCTTTCCGACATAGTCTTCTTAGGCTCTTCGTCGCGTTGACTTTCGTCTTTCTGTTCGTTGGCTTGTTTGTTTAGCTCGGCGATGAGACGATCGTCCCATACTATACCGGAAGATCCTTGACGGCGAAACGAGATTGTTGATCTTTGAAGACCTTCCATGGATCTCTCTCTTTTGATTTCTTTTTGAGAGCTAAACAAAAGAAAACCAGAGATAAAGTGTGATTATTTTCGCTTATAAGTGATTAATCATTGTGTCTCTTTTTTTATATCTGTCTTCAATTTTTAAATGAGGTCGGTCCACTGTTTCTATTTATTATTGTCATCATGGTGTTTCCAAATTGAAATCTTAATTTACCCGATAGCCATAAAAACAATTATAATACAATTAGTAACCACAACCCCTAAATTAAATGGTTGTAAACATACCACATATGATAGTTTTGGTTACTTGCTTCATTATAATTTTTTTATGGCTATTGGGTTAATTAACCCTTTTTCTTTTTTGTAACAACAAAATTGGAAATGAATGTAGCGGAAGTAACGAGAACGTCTCAAACCGGATTATTTGTTTGTGAACTGTACCGAAACCGGTTTAACCCACAAATATACAATCTCGTATTTGTTATTTTTTCCAGTTTTGTTTCGTTTCTTTAACTAGTAACTAGGTGGGGAGCGTGCCACCGTATATTAACATGTTAACGAATTTAAATCATAACATTTAGATTATCTAATAATTTTTTAGGAAAAATACATTATATATTTTTATATTGTAACTACTATGAAATATTATATTGTGTTTTATAACTAATAGGTGACGTTCCGTGAGATAAAATAAATTCATAAATTTAAACTTAATAATATTTTTTTATTAGCTATTCATTTCTTACGAATAAATACATGATACTTTCTTATATTGTAACTATTGAAATAATGTATTGTATTTTATATTTAATAGGTGATGCTCCTCGATGTAAAATATGGGGGAATTACAAAACTGCTACGTTTGAAATACCACTATGCAAAAATGACACGTTGAAAGTAAGTTTCACAAAAGTGCCACAAATTTCATCTTCTCGGACGAAATTACCCCTAGAAAAAAGACAGGGTAAAACGCAAACAATTCATTCTTTCAGTTTCTCTCTCTCTCAACTTCTCTCTCAAACCCTAATCCCCTCCTCCGTCCATCGATTTTTGGGTAAGTCACCGGAAATCTCCTCTGCTTTCGACGAGATTAACGAAGCTTCCGTCGGCTAGGAAGAAACCTCACATGGCTCGAAACGATATGGTTAGCCATGGCTCGCCGGATCTCTTTGCCGGATCTCTTAACACCGAGGAGAAGAAGAAGAAGGTCCTCCTCTGGGATCTAATGCCGATTTCGCCGTCGTCAATCATTAGTGAAACCGCCGATCCACCGTGTCGATTTCGTTGACAATCTCGTACCTTCTGGATCTTGTCTGTATAATCCTCTGTGATTCATCTACGAAACAATCTCAATTTTCTTATGCGTCACAGTCCACTGCGACGAAATCAAATTCCTCAGCAATTGGATCTCATCGACCTATTTTTGCAGTGACGTTGTCTTTCACCTCTGTATAGCTTTGTCGGCTTCAAAAATAGAATTTTGTGATTGTTTATGGATTTTGATTTTGCTGATAGGAACTCCGTGGAGAGAAGAGGAGCTAATGCTTCAGATTTGGTGTTATTGTCATGAATTTGATTTGGGTTTGGTAAGTTGCTTATTTATCAGAAGCTACTGCTTCAAATTTGGTGTTATTGCCATAATTTTTATTGATATGGTCAATCAAATGGATTTTGCATTCATGTTTGTAATAGATTTGATCATCACTCTTGTTTGAAGTCATACAAATCTTTCAGCTATCTCTCTCTAGTTCTTCTTTCAGGCATTTGGTTGATTCACATTGATCGAGTGTAATTCTACACCAAATGGTATTTGTAACAATGCTGCATTAATAATGTTGTTTGTGAATTTAAGATTCTTATTCTATATGGTTTAGTAAGTTGCTTATTATCAGAAGCTATTGCTTTAGATTTGTTGTTCTTGCCTTGAATTTGATTGACATGGGCCCTGTTCTTTTCATGGTTCTTTTCATGATTTTGAAGACGTTGGTCACAGCAACACTGCAAGAGACACGATGGAGAAAAACTACATTGGTGAGATCGATTCATCTAGTGTTCCAGCAACAAGGAGATACGTTGCACCTTAGCAACCAACGTACAAACAAGACAAGACTTCAATTCATTATCAAGAATCTGCAGTTCCTTGTTCCCATCTTGATATTGGGACTGGCTATTGTTGTCCGTCAGTATACCAAGAAAGAGTAGAAGAAGCAGAATCTTTCTTGCTTGTCACTGAATTACCTTCTCATCTCTTTGTATTTCTTTTTCTTGTTAGTGTTGTTTGGTCCTGGACTGAATATGTGTCTTTAGTAAGGGCCCTTACTGATTCTTGTTGAAAACTACGAATCAATAATCGATGTTGTTGCTAGTATCGTCTTGTTTACCTAGTTTCTTTGTGTTGGTTTTATGGTGAGATATTTTAGACGGTTTTATGATATGTTAAAATAATGTTATAAATTATAAGGTTTTTGTAAAGTTTATAAATGTTTTTGTAAGGTATTAAAAAAATATAAAGTATCAACTATTGCATACGAATTTTTATAAATTATTGGTTGAGTCTAATATGCGCTAAAAATAACAATAAGTAACTTTATAAAAAAATTAACGATTTTATAGACAAATTATAAGATAAAATGTAATAAGTTATAAATTATAAGGTTTTTGTAAAGTTTATAAACATTTTTTAAGGTATTAAAAACTTTTTGTATGGTTTATATTTTTTTTGTATGGTTTATAAATTGTTTGTATGGTTTATAAACGTTTTAAAAGAGATTTTAAAGACAGTTTTAAAAGTTTTATAGTGTAAATAAAAATACTAAAACCCTAACCCTACTCCAAAAATTATACCTTAAATGTAAATTAGTTAACCCAAACTCAAAATTTTAAAAACGTTTTTGTGTTAAACCTTGCAAAAAATCAATATCTTATAAACCTTACAAATTCCTTATAAACTATAAGATTTTTGTATGGTTTATAAGGTATCTAAAAAGTTTTATTAGGAAGATGTTAGAAAAAGAGTTTTATTAGTTGATTCTCAATGAATCGCCAAACACGAGTATTTATAAAAAAAAATGTAAGCTTTATAAAGTATTTAAAAAGCCTTCTTTTTGTAAACTTCTTTTTGTAAACTTTTTGTAAGGATTATAAAGCCTTCTTCGTAAGCTTTTTTTTTGTAAGGTCATGTAAAATGAGAATCATAGGAAAACATAGTTTATTATCCTTACCGGGTTATAAGCCTTTTCTAAGGATTATAAGCCTTCTTTTTTGTAAACTTTTTGTAAGGATTATTTATGCCTTCTTTTCAAGATTATAAGGTTTTTGTAAAGATTATAAGCCTTCTTTCAAAATTATAAGGTTTTTTTAAGGATTATAAGTCTTTTTGTAAACTTTTTGTAAGGATTATAAAGCCTTCTTTGTAAGGTTTTTTGTAAGGTCATGTAAAATGAGAATCATAAGAAAACAAGGCTTATTATCCTTACGGGGAAATAAGCCTTTTGTAAGGATTATAAGCCTTCTTTTTGTAAACTTTTTGTAAGGATATATAAACCTTCTTTTCAAGATTATAAGGTTTTTATAAGGATTATAAGTCTTCTTTCAAAATTATAAGGTTTTTTTAAGGATTATAAGCCTTCTTTTTGTAAACTTTTTGTAAGGATTATAAAGCCTTCTTTGCATGTTTTTTTGTAAGGTCATGTAAAATGAGAATCATAGGAAAATATGGCTTATTATCCTTACCGGGTTATAAGCATTTTGTAAGGATTATAAGCCTTCTTTTTTGTAAACTTTTTGTAAGGATTATAAGCCTTCTTTTTGTAAGCTTTTTGTAAATTTTATAAACCCTTCATGTAATATGAGATCATAATAAACCGTCCAAAAACCGTTATAAACAGGATCAGCAAAAGATAGACACAAAATAACAAGATTTTATAAGGTTTATAAGGTATAAGGTTTATAAGGTATATAAAAGATTTATAAAGATTTTATAAGGTTTATAAGGTATATAAAAATTGATCTCCGTATTTTTTGCCAAACACGAATATTTACAAATTTTTGTAAGCTTTATAAAGTATTTAAAACTTTACAAATCTTATTTATAAAGTTATAAGGTTTATAAAATATTTAAAAATTTATATATAAAACCTTTGTTTAAAAAAAAATTGTAACGTTTACAAAGTATGTTACAAAGTACCACTGTTTCAAACGAATATTTACGAAGTATGCAATCTTTATAAAAAAGAAAAATCAACTTGTAACTTCTATCAAGTATTTATGGTTGTTTATGAAGACAATGGGCCATAAACTGTGTTGGACTAACTGGTCAGAATGCCTAATGTAGTCATCATATCCCTTGTTCGAAACGCATGGGCATGATTTTAATGATACATTTTTTTAATCATTTAATGAATGGCATAATGGTAATTTATGGGTTTCTTCTTCCTCGATCACCTTTCTCTGCAAATCTAATCCGCCGCAGCCATTAACGTTCAGATGAATTTCAACATTTTTTTCTTCAGATTTATTTTGATCGGAGTCTTCTTAGTTTGCAGTTTTTCAGATCTGAAAAAATATCCGATTTAGTTTCAGTGACGCGATATTTGACGACGAGATCCGATTCAACACGGAGATATTTGACGACGAGATCCGATTCACGACGGAGAGATGTGGCGGCGACAGCTTTTACCGGTGAATTCATAATCGGAGACTTTTCGATATCGAAAAGTGAAAACAAATCTAAAACAGACAAATATTTAGGGTATAATAAATAAGGGTAAAATGGGAATATTTTATAAAAGTTGTGGCAGTTTTGTGAAAGTGTAATTTCCTGTGGCATAATTGAAAAGTGGCATCTTGAAAATGACATTTTTCAAAATTTCTCGTAAAATAAATACATTAATTTAAACTTAAGAATATGTTTTTATTATCTATTCATTTCTTAAGAACAAATACATGATAATTTTTTATATTGTACCTATTCAAATATTGTATTGTATTTCATAGTTAATAGGTGATGCCCTACAAGGTCAAATATATATTAATTTAAACTTAAGAATATCTTTTATTACATATTCATTTCTTAAGAACAAAAGACATGATACTTTCTATACTGTATCTATTGAAATATTGTATTGTATTTTATAGTTAATAGGTGATACCCCGCGAGGTAAAATAAATACATTAGAGCATGCACAATGGTGATACTAAGTGGGAATCATTAGGCCTAATTTAATATTAAGTGTATTAGTTGATACTTAAATTGATACTTAAGTGTTTGTTGTGTTTATTGGTGATTCTCAATATATTGAATAAAAATAATGAAAATAATAAATGTTTAAAAAAAAAAATCTACGGCCCAATAACAACGCGACGCGTGTCCACTTTCACTGTGCATATCGGATCACAAAACTGATACTTTGTGGGCTAAATTGAGACCCAACAATTATTAAAAAAATCTCAGTGGGCTTCTGATACCCAACTATACCCATGAGTATCACCATTGTGCATGCTCTTAGTTTAAACTTAAGAATATTTTTTTATCTCCTATTCATTTCTTAAGATAAATACATGATACTATTTTATATTGTAACTACTGAAATATTGTATTGTATTTTATAGTTAATAGGTGCGCCCCGCGAGCAATGTTTTTAAAACCGGACCGGACCGGCGGTTGAACCGGGTTCAACCGCGAACCGGTCACATGTCCGGTTTGGGTCAATTTAAAAACTCAAGTGTAGTTGAACCGGCTATCGAACCGGGTCGGACCGGCAAAAAACCGGGAACCGGCGAACCGGTTGACCCGGATCAAACCGGGTTCAACTGTTTTCTAATTAAAAAAAAACATATTTATATTTCATTTTTCTTTAATTAATATGTTTATCAAAATTATAATTAGAAAAATAAGGTTTATAGATAATGAAATAGTAATAAAGGTTTAACATTTTCTCTAATATAATCATATTCAGTGAAAAAAAAAACATTTTTCAAATAATTATAATCTTTTTAAAATTTTAGACAAAAAAGATTATTTATGTATTTAAGTATCATCATTTTTTTTATTTAGTTTTGTTATAGCTATTGAAGTTTTTTTTGTTTTTCTAAATATTTATACTAAACTTAATATTTTGTTTGATATTTGGATAGTTATGCACATACATATAAATAACAAATTCTATATACTAATATTTTTAAAATATTATTGAACCCGGTTGAACCCCGGTTAGACCCGGTCGGACCATATTAACCCACGACCCAAAAAAATCCGGTTCGGTCGCCGGTCCGGTTTTAAAAACATTGCCCGCGAGGTAAAATAAATACATTAGTTTAAACATAAAACTATTTTTCATTACCTATTTATTCTTAAGAATAAGTACATGATATTGTTTTGTATTGTAACTATTAAAATATTGTATTATATTTAATAGTTAATAGGTGACGCCTAATGAGGTAAAATAAATACATTACTTTAAAATTATTTTTTATTACCTATTCATTTTTTAAGAATAAATACACTTTTGACAAAAAAAAGAATAAATACACTATATTTTTTATATTTTAACTATTGAAATATTGTATTGTATTATATTTTATTGTTACTAAGTGACGCTCCGCGAGGTAAAATAAATACATTAGTTTAAACTTTACATGAAATATATATTTTTTTGTAACTCAAGGTAAATTTTAGGTCCATGGAAGGACGTAAACTTTCCGGGGGGAGGTTTAGCCTATGGAGAGAGTTTCTCCAGATATGCAAATGAACCGAAAGTAAAGATCCATAGTGAAATATAATTCAACAATCGAATATAATATTAGTTACAAAATTAATATTGGATATTTTTTTTTTTTTTGAGAATTTAATATTGGATATTATTTAAAGCGAAACATAATTATCGAGATGATCATGCTAATAATAATGCTTTTTCATCCTTATGATAACCACGAATATATTTATTTTGACTATACAATTGTTCTCATCATGTAAATAGTTATTAATAATATGAAATATGATTTGAAGTAAACGAATATATTATGTGTTTTACCCAATACATTATAAAAAATATTCAAATACATAAGAAAATTGCTTTCTTTCTTCGTGGACAATTCTTAGAAATTCCATATTTTTGCAATAGTTAACCAAACCCGAAAATTTAAATTATTAATTCTCAATCAACTTTTGTGTTTGTGATATATTTGACACTGTTAGAAAATTGTGTTATTGTTTGAAACTTTTGGAAAATAATGGTATATTTGAAAACAAAACTTCAAAATATTTCAATAAACTTTCTCCTCTTTTAAATAGTTACTTTATTTCTATATTTATATTTATATTGATGATTGTTAGTTTAACTTTTAGTAATTTTGTCTTTGTATTTATCATGCATATAGAAAAACTACTATATAATAGTAGGGGAGAGAAACACATATTTGGAAATTTAACCCAACAATAGTTGATCATCTTAAGAAAAGTTGACGTTGCTTTAAAACCCTTATGTATGAACATATCATTCCTCGTACCTCAATCAAAAAGATGAACCCACCAGTGTGCTTTGATTCATAGCTATCAATAGGTTTTATTATTCATAGTCTGCATCTTTCTAAAAGATTTTTTCCTTCTTTAACTTCCTCCTCAGTTTCTCTTCTTCCTCATTTTCATAACCATTATATTTTTGTTAGTTTTTCTAAGTAAAACAGTAGAGGAATAATTTTGTTCCTGAGTGTAGAATTATTATCGAAGACTAAAAGAATGTAGCTAGAGACGCGTTGGACAAAATAATACATTAAACTACAGATACAAAATTTCGAGCTCCCACCTTCCGCCCTTTAAGGCATAAGAGGAATTAGTCTTTGATATACTCCGTCGCAACACACAACTAAACTCTGAAGAAAGCAATGGACATTGAGATATCTACTAAATAGAGTTATCCTGAAGAACACCATCCCTGATCTGTGAAACAATGTTCTTTACAATGCTCTACACCGTGTGGAATGCATTTCGAGTTTGACTTCAACACGCTAGTATAACAAAAAAGTCTTCTTCCCTTTTCAACATATTCAAAGAGCCTAACAAAAAGACTAAGGAGAAGAGCTAGGAATTTCAAACAATAAAACGGTGAACAAATTCGCATAATACCGTCCTCTGATGAATTTAGTATTGGAAGGTTACAATACTACCCATTTGTTGGATTAGATTAGCATAGTGTAACGAAAGACCGGCTCCACCTAATCGTTCTAATCTAAGACCTATTGTTGGTTAAGACCATGGTAGTTGAGATTATGTTTTCCAGAAGTAGGGTCATTATCATAGTACCAGAAGTACAAAAACCATTACTGCTATTATTAAAAATTTCCACAATTTGGATTAAGTAAACTAACCCAAAGGATTAGAAAGCTTGAAGAAACCATGGCCAGGTGAGCATTTATGAAAATATGCACCATATCCTTAACTACTAAATCACAAGTCACTTGAGCAATCAAAAGTTGACATGTGGCAAATGCTTCATATTTTTGTTTAAAAATATAAAAAAACAACAAACAAATGCAACCAAATAAAACGAGGAAACTACTTCTTCTTATTAACTCATTTATATTTATTTATTCTCTATCTAAATTTCAAAATTAAAATGCTAGATATCCCTAAATCTACTCACTAACCCCAAATTATTTATACATGTAATTTTTAGTGATGCATATATCACATAAATTTAGTTTGATTTATTGGCGAAGGTATATCCGTGCTTAGCACGGGAGAAATACTAGTGCTTTATATATCAATAGCATGACTCCCAGGAGAATGAATTTCCCATCAAGCCTAAGTAAAGACAAATAAGGCACATGTGCATGGACCGTGTGTCGACTACGAAATCAAGCGAATCCACCAGTTCCTTCATCTTTCATTGATCTTTCAAAGCCTCTTCTCTCTTCTTATTTGATGAGCTTATGACTATCACATAGTGACCAATTTCTTTGGCTACCTCCAAGAAGTTTCTTCTCGCTTTTATACATTCTCATGGGTTGTATTCGTTCCATATTATCTCCTTAAACAAACTCGCAAATTTTTTTATCTTATCATTCCTCGAGAGACTCCTATGCGTTAGGATCATCTCTTATTTTTCCTCTCTTTAGGTTACTCTCAGACACAATGATTACCTACATGAAACGATGCTCACTATGCATTTCCCAAATCGCACATTGAGAAGCATTCTCAAAAATATTTTATTCACTCTTCTTAAGTTTTGTGTCGGCCTACACAACTCTTTTCCCATATATTTCAAACTGAAAATATAAAGCAAAAATCAGTTTCCTCAATGTGGAATTATGGTCCCTAGAGACACAAACCAATACCTCAAACAGATCACTGACCACAATTAAAGCTTCGAGTGGCTGAGCTGCTAACGTCTAAGCGTTTTTGATCAGCCAAGCACAACCAGTAGACATTCATCCCTTAGTGCAAAAGCAACAACATCAACTAAAAAAATCCTCATTAACCCAAATTAAACCTTATGACATTGCTTCAACCAACCTCCTCATTCTCTTTCAGATGGTGGCACGTCAGGCCTGCGACAGAATTGGAGGACTTTTCCACCATCCCTCTCGATATTTGCTCTTCCAATATTGCTGCAAAAAAAGAGAGAAAAATAACTTAGTGTATAGACCAAAGTAAAAAGAAAAATTATAATAGATTTAAAGATTATAACTCCTTTGGTTACAGAATGTAATAGTTATGCAAAATAATATGATATTTGATCAGATCATAGCGTCATAGCAAAAAAACATGATCGCTTGAAGAAGAAGAAGACAATCTAAGTGGATAAAGTAATGTTGACGGTACTTCACGTAAACCTAAACTTCCTTCGAAGATCAATCAAAGCTACCGTAGAGCATTTCGAAACATGTCTCGTCAATTTATGTGAAAAATAAAATATTAGGGTTCTCGATATTAGTAGGAGAAGAAAACACTGAAAATTTGAGAAATAGAGATCAAGCATACTCGATCATGATAAAAGGACATCAAGCTGAATACAAATCATCATTGGCAAAATTGGTCGTGTCTATGATCTGATCGATCTCTTCCTTCTTCGTTGGCGTCCTACATAAAATTAAAACCATCAGAGCTATATAATGATACGATCAAAGAGAACTAATAGATGTGAATATAAAATATAAGAGAAACTGACGATGTTCGTTCCACCATCAACAACCGATAAAAAACTGCACAAATAAAACGGAAATTTAGGTCAAAAGATCCCAACCATATGACAAAAGAAATTAAACCTAGACCCACAAATATTTATAGGAAAAACACGAAAAGATTTAGGGTTTTACCAAACCGACATATACTTATGGACCAAGATACTAATGGATCGAAACCCAATAAACCGGGCCGTAGTAGCTAAAATATTTTGGGTCAACAAATAAAACAATAAAATTCTTTAAGAGTACATAAATAAATTGAATTAAGTAGTACGCTGAGGAGAAGCCTCGATGTGCCACGTAGAATTTTCTATTTCGCAATTAATAATATGATTTATTATCAACAAATGGGATGGATTACCTGATAGGTTGGAAACGAACACGAGAATTGACTTATCGGACACAAATTAATTTAAAACGAAGTTTTGTTCTTCTTCGTTTCGGTAACCAAATCTATTAGGTGAATAAGTGAAGATTTTATTAGATGCCAAATCTCTCGTTTTAAATTTGAGAGGAAAAATAGGTGAAAGTGAGTCAAGGTAATTCGGTGACCACCAATTTGTATATAAGTCAACATCATCGTTAGTTATATACTAGTTTTATTCAAGCAAATAAGTGTCCATCTTTAATAGTATATCTTATGTTTCTCTCAGGATCAAACTAATTACATGTGGTGGGATTAGCAAATCGGTTTTTCCAAAAAAAACATTGGATAATCCAATTAGGATTATAAAAATGTGCTTAACCACACCTTCCTCTCCTTACAACAGCTAAGAAAATGGGTGGACAACTGTTAATATGTATGACTCAATATTTTATTATCACAACATTAACAAACTGTGATTCTACAACATCCAAATTTGTGATCTCATTACTATCAACCAACATTGAATAGAATCTGAGTAGTTACAAATTGAAATACAAGTCTGATAATGTCACACCATATGCAGCCAAGATTTAACAATGTAACTTAGGGGATGAAGAAAGAAACAACCCTTACACATAAACCCATTTGTCTTCATTAAGAACAATTGTTTACAAAAAAAAAAAAAAAAAATTGGTGGTTCAACTGGGTACGAGCCAGCGGGCCATGGTAAATCTGAGTGGCGTCAAGCTGTGATCCGTCCACTGCTGAGAGCGGGAGGTGATCGCTGCTCTGTGAAACCAGCCTCACGCATTACCCTCCAACTTTAGGAACCGCCTGAGCCAAGCCTTCGCTCAACTAACACGGATCGCTATCAGCTTGGACTGGGCAGCTCAAACCTTGCCGCAACAGATCCGACCCGTGGGCCGAGCCAGCGTCCCACCAACTTATTGTCCCCACCTGGGTCACAAGCTCTTGTTACTGAGCTCGACGTAGAAAGAATGTTTCAAGGATCTATTTAAACTCATACATTTCGAGTCCAGAAATCGATGTGGGACAAAATAGCATTCTTTCGTTAGAAAAAAAACACAATTAAAAAAAAAATCTGATCCTTCGATGATCGTCTTCCAGATTCGCAGGTAAAGAATTCATTCGGGGTTTCTCACGTTTAGGGTTTCTCATTTGGGGAAGAATTGGGGTTGCATCATACACCTGGTAATTAGATGCTAAAATCGAATTTTGTATGTGTTTTCAGCAAACCCAAGAAAATGTAATGAAGCTTGGTTGCTATTGAATACTCTGTTCCTAAAAGATTAAAAATTTACCAACATTTTTTGTTTTAGAAAGATAGAGTTTTACGGTTTTCTATGCACTTTTACAAATTCCAAAACAAATACTGAAATACTATTGGTTAAACTTTATTGGAAACTGTAAATCGTAGAAATCAATGCGTTTTCTTAATAAGTGTGCATAACCTTAAACATCTATATTTTTGGAACGGAGAGAGTATGTTCTTGGCCCTCTACATTTTTCTCCTTCACTAGAAAAAAGCTCTCTTTTTGTGTATTGCTCTGGAAGTTGTTCATGTGTTAGTGGGAGCTTGTTCAGAGCTATAAGACTTGTGTAATGAAATCAGCTCATGATCCATCCCTTGTTGCAGATCTCTGGAGAATTCCATTGATTAAAAAAATGGTCTGGAGCCTTGGATGGATGATGGAACATGTGGAATTCAGTAGCGGACAAGAAGACAAAGGAATCCACCTAACAGAGACAACCCACAAGTTGCATGAAAGATAAAAAAAAATATCACAAGAAACGGAAAAAGAAGCAGGCAGACAGAGACACACACCTCTTCTTTGTTTTTATCACCTTGATATTGTGGTTTTTTCCTACCCTCTTTTTACTGCATTGATGGTCAAATCCAATAGAAAAATGATATTTCATGTGGAATCCTGAGGCAAAAGATTCCTAACTTCAACTTGATGCGACTACTAGTGGTCCGATGTTTGATAGGAAAATGAGAAAAGCATTTCAGGCCGTTGTTCTCGTCAGTTTGGATGCCCCACCTCTTATTTTAGTACTTGTATTTCGTTTTTGTTTCTGCCATCTGAAACCATAAAGGCACTCCTTCTTTCTCAAAAAGAGAATCTTCTATTCAAAGTTTTCTAGATTCACTTGTGTCTTATTAAGGACAAGTATCGGTTCTTATCTTGGCAGGTTTGGGTGGGATTTGAGTTGATGTTACAGTTTCAAGGATCTTACTCCAAAGAGCCACACAGAGGTTCTTGCGCTGTAATACCTGCGATTCTGTGACCTTTTATCCTTTTCTTGTTCTGAATCTGAGCTGGATTTGGAACTTTGGTGTCAAGACTTGGAATTTGAATCTCAAGTAAGATTCGTGGGGAGGGAGCAAGTTGGAAACTTTTGCTAGTGTTGTCCAAGGTGTATCTCGAGTGCTAACTATCACAACATTTTCATACAAAAGCTTGGCCATGTATCTTCAGATTTCCACCAATCCATCTCATGGTTTAGCTCAAGTATGCTACTCGAGTCGGATTTCGTGTAGGGTAAGACTGAGTCGTGTCCTTGCCACACCACCATCTTCAATCCTCTTGCAGATGGACGAAAGCAAAGATCATCCTAATCCCAAGAAGGGTTTTTGTCAGACTGATGATTCGACAAACAGTCTTTCTGAAGATTCTTTGCTCAGACAGGTCAACACGGTGGGGATTATGGGAGGCGTTTCAACTGATTCCACTCTGAAATTTGTGAAGAAGCTCGTGGATTGGAGCTCAAAAGATGGTAAAAGCTCCTTACCCTTGGTGCTATGCTCGGATCCTGCACTCAACAAGGAGCTTCTCTTATACGAGGAAAACTCTTATCCTTCTCTTTACCATAGAACAGAGGTTACTCCGGCAGATCCAAAGAAGATTGTGGAAAATCTAAGGAACAAGAGGAGATCTCTTGAGAGATGTGGAGCTAAATTAATCCTAATGCCCTGTCATATTGCACATACATGGTATGAAGAGGTTTGTCAAGGAAGTTCGGTTCCTCTGCTTCACATGGGTGAGTGCATTGCGAAAGAACTCGAAGAAGCGAAAATGAAACCTCTTGAAGCTGGGAATCCTCTGCGTGTAGGTGTGATGGCCACTAACGCCACATTATCCGCAGGGTTCTACCAGGAGAGACTACAGAGCAATGTCAGTATTATGTTGTGTCCTTTGGAATTACATGTCTCTAGCATTCTTTCTAAGAAACTCTGATACATTTTTATAGTTTGAAGTAACTCTTTGATTATGGAAATGAGCAGGGATTTGAGGCGGTGATTCCAGACAAGGCGACAATGGAGCACACGGTCATACCTGCCGTAGAAGCAATGAAGAGACAAGACATAGAAGGAGCACGGAACCTTGTGAGAATAGCGTTGCAGGTACTACTAGTGCAGGCAGTGAACGTAGTGATGCTCGGGTCAGATGACATGCGGGACCTTCTACCAGGAGACGATCCTCTGCTAAAGAAGTGCGTTGATCCAATGGATGCGCTTGCAAGGTCTGCCATCAAATGGGCAGAGACTCGATGCTCTTAAGGGAGTGTGTGTATATATATCTATGTGAAAACAAACATAGCCCGACGGGGGTGGAATTAGGGAGCGTAAACCGGTATTCGATAGAAATATAAAACCCAAAGTCTCAATATGTATTTGTCAACACAAGTGTGAAAACATGTCTAAAGCAAAATTAGTTTGACCGTGTGTTGGCTTGGAGGCCGTATTGGCATTATGTAATATCCGTTATTAGTACAGACAATTATTAGTGGAATTAAAAGGATTACAAAGACCAAAAAGATGGTTTTGTGAAATGTTAAATATCGGAAGGAGGATGACCAGGCATGCTTGGACTGGTTGTGTTGTTAGGGTTCTTCCTGTCCAAAGGGTTCTTGTTCTTATAGTCATCATTGTTGTCATTCTTAATTCCTAATGTGTTCTTCACTGCCTCTGATGCTCCATGCGCCATGTTCTTCACTGCCTCACCTTTCTGATAAATCAATCATATTCTCATTACTTAAAATCTGAAAGAAGAAAAAGAACCCAAAACTAGAAACAAAATGTAGAGTTGATGTGTTGTTAGTTAACCTCCTGGAAAAAGCCTGAAGCTTGAGAAGAGTTGTCCTCCCTCTTCACCTGATACCAACATCAAAACTCCACTTTTTAAACACTCTATTTATTAACAATAAAACTCTTGATCTAAATTCTAATTCCTTTTTGAAATAATCACAGGAATTATTGGTACGATTGCAGTAAAAAAGGCACAAGTAATGGGGAAATTGAACAGGACTACTGACTTGTCCTTGGCCCACGATTTGGCCGGCCTTCACACTAAACTCCTCTTTCTGTCCGCTCGCCATTCCTTACTTTTCTTCTCAAACAATTTCTTTCTCTTATTTATAAAAGTCACGTCTTTATAAACAGCTTCTCTTGTATATTTCAATGGTGTTCCATTTTTCATGGAAAGCTTTTCGCTTTTATGATCCATCACTTTCTCTACCATGCTTGACTTTTTCACCTTTTTATCCAAAAACCTATTTCATTCTCGTCAAATTTTTCTGGTTATAAAAAAAAAGTAATACTCTTTTTCACTACAAAGTCTCGTCCATATCCATATAACCATTACGTATTACAGAATTCGTGTGGAGACTTCTTGACGACAGATTGTACCTTTTAGCCATGCTCTTCACATCTAACAATCAATCAGCCTCGCACATAATCAAAACTTTTTTGCATTTTCCAAGAGCATTCTTAATCGCTCATGTCATCAAAATCTTCGAAATCATGGATACCATCAGCTGCTTCTTCCACTGAGTCGTCTGCCTCTTCATCTGTCTCCATTGCTTCCTTTGGTTCTTCTCCTTCTTCGTCATCACTGTCCTTGTCCTCGTAGATCACGGGACCTTCATCTTCTTCTTCTTCATCCCAGTCATCCACAATCTGCGATTACCACAATCAATAACAAATCAGTAACATGCTATACACTTGAAAAAATCTGTGTTATCCATGCAAAGCAATCTCAGAACTTCCATTGCCTTAATTGATTCCCAAAGTAATCAAACACCAAATCGAATGGTACCTCTAGGCTAGGCTACACAGTTAAATCAAATTATTAATCATTTCAAGGTAATACAATACATACCAAGTCCAAGCTGCTTGAAACATCTACGGCAGTATGAAGAGTTGATACTCGTGATTCGATGAGCTGCACACATAACCAATGAATCATCTAACGGAGCTGCCATGGCCAGGAAAACCGTATAATAAAAACAAGCAATTCCTAACCTGATACATGGAGTTCAATGCGAGCAATGATGACTCTTGGGACATAAGTCCACTAGAATGGGTAAGTAACAGACTCTTGATCCACGGAATCGTACACGCTACAATTGCACCCCTGCAAAGCAAGAAAATCACAAGTTCAAATTCAGCATCAACAAGCATATCAAACATAAAAGTATATCTTAAACTCTCACCTTGATTGTAGTATCGGTAGAAGGGAATTTAGAAGCTTGAGTACATGAGCTGAATTCAACTTAGAAACCGAATTAGCAATCACCTGAAAGAAACAATAGAGAGGTGGAAGGAGTAAGAAGAAAGCAACAAGGAAAAGAAGAAAGTCATTTGAGAACCTGTTCGTCTCGGTTGTACAAGCAATCCAGAAGAAGAGATCGGTCATCAGCATGCAATGCTTGTCTCAAAAGAACGCTAACAGAGGCGGCGGTAGGCGGCTTATCATGGGTTGTATTACTCTCCTCATTGCTAAGTTTTTCACCGCTTAATAACTTAAGGCTCTCGAGTTTATCACCTATAGTAGGCTCGTTATGAGCATCATCTACCAGCACTCCATCTCTATCCTCATCAAGACCTATATAAGATTCGCCAATCAAGTAATCTAGAGCTCTATCCTCAACAACCTAGCAACTGGGTTTTCAGATATCTTACCGGAATCTCGCGTAGAGGGCTTATCGGGTTCAGGCTCAGCTCGCTTCCTGTTCTTCTTCTTCAGTTTCTTCTCTCGGGGAGGAGTACCTGTTGAATTCATACAAAAACAAGAGCTTAAAATTGAGCAATCGAACAACGAAAAGAGGTGAGAAAGAAGCATACCACCATCGGAGGTGAGAAGAGGCTTCAGTTTCTCCTTTGCCATGGTCGGCGATCGATGAGAGAATGAGAGACGACGCGGGTTTAGGGTTTCTACTCACTCTCAACAACAAAACTCTTTTAACCTATGGGATGGGTCGGGTCGGGTGGGTTTTTATTTATTGGGCCGACTAGTTGGGCTGACATGTAATTTATGTTTTTAGATTTCTTAATTTTATAACAAGATAGTAATTAGATTTCTTAAGGAGTTTTTGGAAGCCTGTCATTGATATTGACACGGGCTAATTCCTTACACTAGCATATTGTTGGCAACTGGCAAATTTTGGGATTTGGAATTTGGATGGTGGTGTGCCATATGTGTGTTTTACTGTAAATGTATACAAATCTTACACCTTCATATATCATATGTATATACATTATCATTAGTCAAAAAGAGAAAAATGACAGCTATATACATTACATATTTTCTCCCCACTTAATAAGAAAGATAAAATATCTTTCTGGACAATGATTTTTAAAAAAAATACAGAGAATATGTTTGGAAGTAAGAGATACTTGGTCTGTTTTAGAATTTTACTTTTTTAAACCAAAAGTTAACGTTACAATTGTTCTTATCTATTTTTTTTACAAGTCAACATAAAAATTAGTTTGAATAGAAAAAAATAAACAAATATTTAAATACACATCCCAACAAATGTAAACTGTTGTAAGAGATATAGTGGAAAACCACATATACCTTTATCATCTATCTTTTTTAAATGTATATACTTAAATACATGTAGAAACAAAATATATATTTCTAAAAATATATTTATTTCTATTTGACTGGGAAAGAAAGAAAGACAATCTTATCATTTTGTTTGAATAATTTTGAAGCGTACGACACGTGTAAATGTTTGCACTTTGATAAGCCGTTTAAAAGGAAAGGCAAAAGAAGTCAAAAAGACAAATGTGGTTTTTAATTGGCAAAGGAAAGTAGAGAGGAGGGTGGACTTAACAACAAAGAGTGAAGGGGTAGTTTCGTCATTTGAAGAAAACAATCTCAACGCCTATAAAAACTCCACCGGCAATCTCACATTCACGCACGCGCATCCATTTTCATTTTTTTCCATCTTCACCGTTTCATACGAAAACTCTCTTTACGACTCTCTCTCTCTCTCTCTCTCTCTAATTTCTCCGGCGAGGTAATTTTTTTCTTTTGTTTGTTTCGGTTTCTTGTTTGGCCGGCGATTATTCGTCGGTGTGTTTTTCGATCCGATGATGTTTTGTTCTTCTGTGGATGTGATCAGAAATTTCTGGGCATCATTTTGGCGTTTGATTTTGGTTGTTGGGCGAAAAGTGTGTCGAATTTAAATCGAATTGATCTGTGTTTTGAATCATTAATCCTTGTCTGAATCGGATGTTTATATGTTGATGTTTGTGATAAGTGAATAGTTTTCAATTTGATACATGAAGAACTCATCTCTTTCTGAATTTAATCTTGAGTAAGATTCAACTTCATGTCTCAGTTACCGTATTATAAGCTCTTCCTTGTCCTGTTCTCTGCACTCTTCAATCCTGACCGTAGAAGAAACTGATCAATGTATATGTTGATTGCAGAAATGTCCAACTTAACACTCTTTGTGTTTGCTTTTTCAGTGTTTTGAGATGCTCAAGGAAAGACGGATCATGCCCGTTTCCAGAGTTTCGCCTTACCCGCTTCGCTCTTCTAGGAGCAAGAAGCAAAAGGAAGCTGAATCACCTCTTGAGTCTCAGAGTGTGAGTGAATGGGAACATGTGAGGTGTGTGATCTGCATGGAGCCGCCACACAATGCTGTTCTCTTGCAATGCTCTTCCTTCTCCAAAGGATGTCGTGCTTACATGTGTGACACAAGCTCCCGTCACTCCAACTGCTTCAAGCAATACCGGAGAAACAACAACCACAGCTCCACCCGCTGCAATCCCAAGACTCTTAACTGTCCGTATTGCAGAGGACCGGTTTTGGGGACTATGAAGTCCACTTGTGCAAGGAGATTCATGAATGCTAGACCCAGGTCTTGTTTGATGGACAAGTGCGATTTCTCAGGGACCTATTCTCAGCTCAAGAATCACTTGAAAACCGAGCATCCCGGTTTCACCCCGCTAAAGCTGGACCCTTGGGAGCAACACATGTGGGAGCAGTTGGAGAGAGAGGCGGAATACCTTGAAATGCTCAATGCTCGCCAGAGATGGGAAGCAGAACAGAGATTGTTGGCCAGCTCTCTCCATCAGCTTCCATACCGCCATCCCATCATTGACCTCAACTTTGATGCTTTCATGCATAATCTTTTTAACGACCCATCTACAGAGGGCCGCGCCAACACCGCCAGTTTCACGGCTCACATGCCCCGATTGGAGTTCCATGCACCCATGTATCCCAGATGGACGCCCTGAAGAATCAAGCGCGCCGAGCCTATGCGTTCAAAGTTTTGATGTCTCTCTTGATTTTTATCCAAAATGTCAGTGTTTAGGTTTTATAGCGACATCAGTTCTGGTTCTAGGCTTAAATTTTATATTGTTTGTATTGTAGTTTCTGTTAGTCAAGTATCCATCGCTGCGACCTCGTCTTCTCCTATTCAAAAATTTGTCTAAATCAAAATATTCACATTCTTCATTCTTGTTATGATTTCAACTCACATTCCTGCAAATTGCTCAATTTATGAACTCTGTTGTTTTTGTATTGAAACTCAACTCATAAGGAGGATGATTGAAACTCATTTATCAAAAGTGTTTCCCTCAAAAGTAAGACAAAAATTTCAGGTGATTAAGTAGTTCCGACTAATGATGTGCACAAAACATAATCAACGGTTGTTTGAAAAAGAACACAAGTAGCGAAGCGTGTACTCGTTGGAAGAACACATATCTGCCAGATCTTGGTGGGCTCTAGTGAGAATACCTGACACCAGCGAAGTATGAACTCCAGATGAGGACAGTTCACAAGCAGATCCACCAAAGCTTCCATAAGCCGTTCTAAGTATTTCTGGCGGACAGAGATTGCGACAGCTTTTATGTCTGCAGGAGATACAGCAAAGATGCACTTTTTGATGAGACTGTCTTCGTTCAGACGCATACTCAGAGCAAGTGCTCTGCTCACATCACCCTCCTTTATGGCAGCCTCAACAGCCTACACAAGCAACACATTACCTTTGCTTTTAAAACTTTAAAACCTTGGGAAAAAATGACTGAAATGAAACACTCTTCTTATATTTTCTACACAGCTTTTCATCTTAGCAAACTAACGATCTTGCTTATCTGCGATTTTCAAAGCCAATAAACAGAACTACCACCATCAAATCTCCAAATCATGAGGAGACTCATGATACGCGTTGGATTAGGCCTTGGAATCGTTATAAGAGAAGAGAGACTAAGAAGACTGAAGCAGAAGTTGAGTAATGAGCTGGCAAGATTCTATTGGAGGAAGAGAAGTTGTTGAAGCAGTTGCGTGTCGTTGAATTAGTTAGAGACGTTGTATACGAGACTCTCTAGTCTATAAAGAGGGTCTCCTTTACTCATTTGTGATTATCCAGAAACTTGTAGAAACAGAATCGAAACTTGTAAATCATTATGGGAGAGAAATAAGAGTTCTTGTTACTATCTTAGCTAAAACTCTTATCAATTGGTGCGTGAGTAAGGTTCGAGATGGCACCTAAAGCAGATACAGAATTGAGGATTCAAGCTTTGGAAGCTTCAATGGAGAAACTCACCGGAAGAGTCGACGAACTCGCCGGAGCTGCGGAACTTGCACAGAACGAGACGAAGGATAGTCTTAAAGCGGTGGGTACTCAGCTCGCGGAGATTCTTCAAAGACTCGACGGTCGAATACGTCCAGCGACGGCGATGGAAGAAAGACGAGAAGAAAACGTAGTGATTCACGGTGGAGATGAAGTAAATTCAACGGAGAATTGAAATCAGGTACATACTCCTATACTGGAACAACACCGGAGTAGTTCTAATGTAGTTACTCAGGTGGTTAGTCAAAAACCTAGGGAAAATTGGTTAAAAAAGCTTGAAATGCCTGTGTGTGATGGTACGGATGTGTACGGCTGGCTTGCGAAGGCAGAGAGATTTTTCAAAATTGGTCAGTACGAGGAAGAAGAGAAATTGGGTGCAGTATCTGTGAATCTGATTGGAAAGGTTTTGAAGTGGTATAACTATCAGACGAGGAAGCATCCGTTTAAAGATTGGAAAACATTTAAGCACAAATTGTTGAAGCGGTATGGATCTTCAAGAAATCTAACACCTTCGGAAAGGTTGTTTGGGCTGAAACAAACTGGAATAGTGGATGACTATGTAGAAGAATTTGAGGATCTTTCTGCTCAATTGGATATGGATGATGAGAGTTTGGAATCTATATTCAAGAATGGATTAAAACCAGAAATTAGAGCATTGGTGAGAATGCTGAAACCAAGAGGGTTAGATGAGTTGATGGAGACAGCTTTAGACATGGAGGCGAGTATTATGTCAAGGCTAGTATATGGAGCAATAAGTCAGGATAAAGGAAATGGAAGGAATCAATTTTTGTCTCAGAATAGATCGCAAAACAATGGAGGATGGAAGAATAAATCGAATGGAGGTAATAATGGAAGTAAACCATGGCAAAAGAATGGCTCTACTGACCAGAGACCAAGCCTCAGATTGAGTCCAGCAGAATTTGATGAAAAGAAGAGAAATGGATTGTGTTTTAAGTGTGATGAGAAGTATTTTGTGGGACATAACTGTACCAATAAGGAGTTAAGAGTAATGTTGGTGGTAAATGGGTGTGAAATGGAATTAGAAGAGGATGGAGAGGAATCTGTTAGAGCAGATGAAGAAGAAGACAATTCAAGGGAATTCATGGAATTGTCACTGAATTCATTCTTAGGAATCAGTTCACCTACAACAACAAAACTCAGAGGGTTCATTGGTAAAGTTGAGATTGTTGTGATGCTTGACAGTGGAGCAACACACAACTTTATGGCACCTGATGTAGTGAAGAAAGCGAAGCTGAAACCGAAGTACAATAACAATTATGAAGTACTCTTGGGGACAGGAATCAAAGTTAAAGGAATGGGCTCATGTAGAGGAGTCAAGTTCAAGTTGCAGGAACTGGAGTTTGAAGCAGATTTTATTAACTTGGAATTGGGTAATGCAGATATAATACTGGGTATTCAGTGGTTGAGGAAACTGGGGAAATGCCAAGTGGATTGGGAAACACATGAGTTATCATTTGTGTACAAAGGGCAGACAGTAACTATCTGTGGAGACCCTTCACTACATGGTAATAAGATGTCTCTGAAAACTTTACAGCAGAAAGAAGAAGGAGTGAAAGGGGTAGAGAGAATTGAGTGTTCTGCATTGGGGATCAAAGAGAATGAAGAGAGAAGACATCCTATAATTGAGAAGCTTTTAGAAGAATATCAACCAGTGTTTGCTGAACCAACGTAATTGCCACCTATGAGAGGCAGAGAACATGCGATTCAGTTGAAACCAGGGTCAGGTCCTATAAGTGTGAGACCCTATCGATACCCTCACTGTCACAAAGAAGAGATGGAAAGAATGGTGAAACAGATGTTGAGTGCAGGGATTATAAAGCCAAGTCACAGTCCGTTTTGCAGTCCGGTTTTACTAGTGAAAAAGAAGGATCACAGTTGGAGATTCTGTGTTGATTACAGAGCTTTGAATAGGGCTACAGTGGCAGATAAGTTTCCAATTCCAGTTATTGACCAGTTGCTTGACGAGTTACATGGAGCTCAAATATTTTTGAAATTGGATTTACGATCAGGATACCATCAAATCCGCATGAAAGAAGAAGACATTGAGAAAACAGCTTTTAGAACGCATGACGGATTATATGAATTCTTGGTAATGCCGTTTGGCTTAACAAATGCACCAGCCACTTTTCAAGCTCTAATGAATGAACTATTCAGGCCTTATCTGCGGAAGTTTATACTCGTCTTTTTCGACGATATTTTGGTCCATAGTGCCAATATTCAAGAACATGAGAAACATCTCAGAATAGTATTGAAGATTTTTGAAGAGTACAAGCTGTTTGCCAACAAGAAAAAATGCTTATTTGCTGAGAATCAGGTTGAGTATTTGGGTCATATTATTTCAAAAGAAGGAGTATTGACTGATTCAAGTAAAACTGCAGTGATGGTGAAGTGGCCGGTTCCAAAAAATGTGAAAGGAGTAAGAGGATTTCTTGGCTTAACAAGGTATTATCGAAGATTTGTGAAGGGTTATGGAGCAATTGCGAAACCACTAACAGAGTTGTTAAAAAAGGAGAAGTTTGAGTGGAATAACAATGCACAAATGGCTTTTGAAGAGTTGAAGAAAGCAATGTGTTCTGCTCCAGTACTAGCACTGCCTAACTTTAAGGAACCCTTCATAGTAGAATCTGATGCTTCGGGGTTTGCATTAGGAGCTGTTCTCATGCAACAACACAATCCATTGGCTTATTTTAGTCATGTATTGTCTGAAAGGGAACAACTCAAACCGATTTACGGAAGAGAATTAATGGCTATTGTGATGGCAATACAGAAGTGGAGACATTATCTCCTTGGTCGGAAGTTTATAGTGAGAACAGACCAGAAAAGTCTAAAATTCTTACTAGAACAGAAGGAAGTGTCACTAGAATATCAAAGGTGGTTAATCAGATTGTTGGGGTATGACTTTGAGATCGTCTATAAACCGGGTGTAGAAAATAAAGCAGCAGATGGGTTATCAAGGATGAATTGTATGGAGAGTAACACTGTGAATACGTTGTTGGCTATTACAGTTCCACAATCCTTACAATTACAAGACATCTTAGAAGAAGTTGACAGAGATGAGGATATACATAAGCTGAAACTACAGATTCTAGAAGGAAAAACTTTGAAGCAAGATTATGCGGTGATACAAGGGAGAGTATGTTACAAGGGAGCTTTAGTGCTTTCTCCAAATTCAACATATATTCCCTTGATATTAGAAGAATATCACGATGGTTTGCAAGGAGGTCACTCAGGTGTGTTAAAAACATTGAAGAGAATTCAATCTCAGTTCTATTGGAAGAGGATGATCACCAATGTTCAGAAGTATGTTGCTGAATGTTCCACTTGTCAGACACAGAAGTACTCTACTCTATCACCTGCAGGGTTGTTACAACCGTTACCAATACCTCAGAAGATTTGGGAGGATATTTCAATGGACTTTATAGAGGGTTTACCAACATCTGAAGGATTTAATGTGATATTTGTGATAGTAGACAGACTCAGCAAATATGGCCATTTTATTGGTCTCAAACATCCCTTCAATGCGAAAGATGTAGTAGATAAGTTTACAAGACAAGTGGTGCGTCTTCACGGCTTTCCAGCATCAATTGTCTCGGATAGAGATAAGATATTCTTGAGTAACTTCTGGAAAGAATGCTTTAAGCAGGCAGGAACAAAATTGAAGTACAGCACTGCTTACCATCCTCAAACCGATGGCCAAACAGAGGTATTAAACAGGTGCCTAGAGACATTTTTACGGTGTTTTGCATCAGCTCATCCGAAGAAATGGGGTCAGTATTTGCACTGGGCTGAATTGTGGTACAATACAACATACCATACTTCACTTCAGGCTACTCCTTTTCAGTTGGTTTATGGCAGAACACATCCAGGATTGGTAAAGTTTGAGTTTGGATCAACTTCTAACTATGAATTAGAAACAATGTTGAAGGACAGAGATAAAATGCTGGAAAGGATCAAAGATAACTTGGGTCACGCTCAGCAAATAATGAAGAACAATGCTGATAAACACAGGAGAGACTTGGAGTTCACAGTGGGAGCTCAAGTATACCTCAAGCTCAGACCTTACAAACAACAATCAGTGTCAAGGAGGGTATTCCAAAAGTTGGCTGCGAAGTATTACAGACCATTTGAAGTATTGGAGAAAGTAGGCAAAGCGGCTTACAGGCTCAGGTTACCAGCTGAATCTAAGGTTCATGATGTGTTTCACGTTTCACAATTGAAGCCGGTACTCGGGAAAAATCATGAAGTTTCAAAGTTACCAGCAACAATGACAGAAGATGAAGACTAATTCAACGACACGCAATTCGATTTCTTGTTAACATATTCCATGTTTTACAAGTAGATCGTACTGCGCTAAGAGATGTTAATGGAACCTTATAAAATATCTCCTCTACCAAAGCTTCTGGAAGATCGGACATTCTCGCCATTTTTTTCAAGTTTCAAAGTTAAACAAACATAGCTTTTAACTTTCTACGCTTGCCAACCCTCTATTTATGTGTGGTACCGTTTTAAAAACCTTTTCCTACTTGACTTTTTTTTTTCCTTTTTTTTTTCGTTATTTCATGAAGATAATGCGATTTCGCTTTAGGATACTAAAAGAAAAAAAAGGAAAGTTGTTGCAGATTCGAAGATCATGCATTTTTCCTTTTAACAAACTGTTTTCTTTTGTTTACAAGCTACATTATCGATCTCAACGTTGGTGCTTGCATGCATAATCTTTTTTATCGATGCATTTACTGAGAGCCGTGCAAGCAAACACCACCAGTTTCCCGGCTCACATGCCCCGGTTGGAGTTCCATGTAGCCAGATGGACGCCATGACGATCTCTATCCCAATTCAAATCCGGTCCTAATTTTGTTTTGATATTTTCAATTTTATGTATAGTAAACTTCGATTTCGGTCCGTAAAAATCGAAGTTACTAATTGGGTTTTTGATGTTTTCGGTCGACTTCGGTATGTTGAAAATTCGGGTCAGTTTTGTTTTTGTCCGGTTTAGATCTGTTACGGTTATTTGTTAGAATTCCAAAAAATATCCAAACTTTGAGTTTAGGTACAACTCTACTTTCTATGTTTGCTTAGTTATGTTGCATAATAATTAGGAAATGATAACAATGAAATTAGAAATAGTTAAATAAAACACAAATCATAATCATAATCATAATCATATGTTCAAACAACCATAAATTCAAATCATAATCATAAGTTCAAACACAAAACATAAGTTTAAACAACCATAAATTCAAACAATTACTCAAACAAGTAACTACTATAACCGTACTACTACAAGTACTACTACATCGTAACTCTTTGTTCTTGATTCTTGCCTCATGAGTGTGTAGAGTGCGGCTATTCCATGGACACAAGGATATTTGTCAATATCAAAAGTCTTATAAATGTAACTTTTGTTCACCAAGTTCACCAAGTAATGCTTTTCATCCCGTTCAACGACACTATATTCAAGCGGGTACGAGTTTATCTCCGTCACAATCGAGTAATTCGCCTCCGCACACCTCTCATGCAAAATGTCCTCCACCCTTGGCACTAATCTTTTATGGTAACCAACGCTATCATTCCTATGTTGGTTGAACCATTAAGACACTTTCGCCACAATCACATCTATCATAGGTAACAAATTGTAATTTCTTGCATCCTCGAGGACATTGTTAAGCGATTCAACACAATTTGTTGTGTCGATATTGTACCTTGCTCCAGGAAAATAACACCTCGCCCATTTTTCCTTCTCTAGATACTCACCTACTTTAGGATATCTTCTCTTAAAATCTTCGTATCTTCTAAGGAACTCATTTTCTGTATATATCTAAGCAATTTCTCGGAACATCTCTGCAACTACGTCTTTGTTTGTGTAGGAAAATTTGAGTCTTACATTTTGAGACAAATGAAAGATACAAAACCCGTGCTTAGCCATCGGATACACCAATTCTACGCTCTTCTTTAGGCTTGCATTTCGGTCACTCACAAAAACAAGCTTTGTACTATCGCGTACAACTGCCTTAAGTTGTACCATAAACCACATCCAACTTGCATCATTTTCACTATCCACTACAACAAATGCAATCGGATAAGTGTGCCGATTAGGATCTTGAGCTGTGGCAATCAACTACACACCACCATATCCAGACTTCAGAAAAGTTTCATCGACAATGAGAACTTTCCTCATGGATGCAAACCCTTCAATGCAAGCTCCTAGTGCGATGAATAAATACTTGAACCTCCCTAGGTCGTCAACCTTCACTTCTGTTTTTGTGTCAGGATTCACTTGCTCTAACATATACAACTAAGAGTATAATTGCTTGTATCCTTCTTCTGGATTACCACGCACCTCGTTAATAGCTTCATTCTTACCCCGCCAGCAAGTAGAATATGATGGTTGGCTCTAGAGAGGAGAGAAATATTTTGGTGTGTAAATAATGAGCTTCCTAGCTCTCTATTTATACTAAACCAAAAACCGTAAGGAGAATATCCCTTTCCACTTTCCTTATTTTTCTCCACCTCCTTACTACATGGGCTGAAAGCCCATTTCTCCTCCTTTTCTCTCCACGCTCCTCCCTTCCTTATGTCCTGCGTGCCTTAGTTACCAACTCCAAAGGTCCGCATCACTTATCCGCGTCTAAGTTTTTCCCGAGAGTTTTCCCGCCGGTTGCGGGGCCACCTTGAAGATCCGGGGGTGTGGATCTTGCTCTATGGGGCTGTCGGCTGGTGCCTCCTCCTTGACCCGAGAGAGGTGTCGGGTGGCTGACCTACTTCCTTCTTATTATCAAATTCTCTACCTACTTCCAAATCCATCCCATCCTCTCCTCGAACTAGTTTTCTTCATCCCATCCATTTTCCGTTTCGTGTTCCATATTCCCATCCGAAGGGTAACCCGAATAACCGCTGCTTTCACTCTCACAATCTCCACTAACATTTTCATTCATTGGGTTATGATCATTCATTGGCTCATGATCATTCATTGACTCATTCAATGGCTCATTCATTGGCTCATGTTGTTCCGAGACTGTGTAAAGAGTAAGAGTACCAGCAATACCATCATCTCTTCGAACAACTTCTTCGTAATTAAATCCAACTGAACTTCCTTGATTTCTTCGTAGAGTTGGACCCTTACCCTTATCCAACTGGTTCCTTCTTGAAGTTACACCCTTCTCCACATGTAATACACTTCTACATTTGTTTGTATCTGTGGACGTTAGATAAACGTAAACATCATCATCATCGCAGATGTATGATGGTCTCAGAGGTCTCGTGTCCAATGGAATAAAACTTAATTTCAGCTCTGCCTTAGATGAATCTATCCCAAGTTTCTTGCATACACTATCCAATAATATCGAATAACTAATATCCTCCGGAGATAATCCCTTGAACAATATTGAATGCATGTCTTCTGAATCCATCCATTCATACCCCTCTCCGTTCTTAATATAATTTTCTCCATAATCACAATGAAAATGGATTGTTGGGCTCATTGTCTCCTGAAAAAAAACAAAAACACGACATCAAGCCTACTGAAACTATTTAGTAATACAATCTAAAAAAACAGTTGTTCTGGTATTCCGAACTGTTAGTAGTACCCAGTAGTACAAAATCTGCAGAATTGAATTCGAGACACAAATCTTATTCTCCTCCAAGACTCACTACGATTGAACCATTGTGTTGCATTTACTACCTAATGCTTGTACTACTAGACCCTAATAAAATCGCAATATCAGTGAATCAAATTGGTAAATCCAATTGAACAACATTGAAAAAGTCAACATCAATGAAATAACTAAAGTACTTCGATTATAGTTAAATCATAGTTTCACTAACCTCAATTTGTCTTTACTTGCGAAAATTGTAGAATGTAGAGTTTCAGTGAGCTTGAATGAGCTTCTCAATGGAGGATGCCGTCGGGGAAGAAGAGAGGAGGAAGAAGAGATTTGATTGGTTTAGAATTAATAGGTTTTTGTTATTTTTTAATCACAAATTAATAAGTTTTGGTCTTTTCACACCTCATTAAAGGGCATGAGGGCAAATGAGAATAAAATGTGGCATGTTGATTTGGTATAGAGAGAAAAGAGTATATTAGAATTTTATCCGAAACAATATCCACTTTGGTATGTTGAAATGGACTACTAAAGCCACGACGTCACTGCCTGTCCGGCCTACAACATTCTCTAATAGCCTGCTGAGTCCAACAAACAAGCGAACCATCGAGTATCCTTACGGCCTTGCGGCGGTAACTCTACCATAGCTCTATTTCGTGGTTCAATGATCGGTTAGTATCAGACCTCTTAGTCTGCCACGTTAATCCTCACATTTGGCCCACTGGCTCCCATTACGAGTATAGCCGGCCTATGCATGACTCTATCTAATTTCCTAGGCTATATGCGGTGCGAGTCGGAGCCAGGCCTGATTAGCCACGACCAGTCTCCAGACCGCCAAACAACGAGTCACTCTTGGGCCAGCTTCTGCCGAGCCAAGTTTCCTCGAGATACAAGGTTAAGTCCCACGACCGGTACGCCTAGATACGTGTACCCTCACCAAGATCCATTGTGATAGCCGAGTTACTTAAATATCTATGTTAGCCTTGTCATGCTCCTCTACTGTCTCACCTACGAGTCCATAGCCAGATCGCCGTGATCTGACCGGATGCTCTGCCACTGTTGGTAAGCCAAGCACGCTTTTTCTTACCAGGCGTGATTCCGAACCGAGGCCGTATCGATCTCTATCGATGCCTTACCGATTCACGGCATAGTGGTTGGCACTGGCCGTCTAGCTTTCTCTCCGATCATCGATGCCTTCACCGATGATTACCGGTTTGTTCATCGCGGACGAACAAGGTATCGTACCGATACACCGAGGCCTACACGAGGCTTACCGATGCCAGTCAGCGATCTCATCGCGGACTGCCCTTGCGGACTGCTCAGTTATCCCCGATGGCCAGTGGTAGATCGATCGTAGGCCTCCCCGAGGGCCTATCGACGCGTCCCCATGGTCCGACCGTGGATACTACCTGATAGGCACTATTGGCACTGCCAGATCGTCCAGATCGTCCATCGAGGAGTGATCCGAGGCTCACTCGTCCTGATAATGGATCAGCCTTACTTCCTTACGTTACCTCCTCGAGGCACGACCTTAAGCTGCCCGGGCCCTGTCGAAGCGTTATCGTGCCCTCTAGAGGCGCACTGGTACCTCGTACCAGCGCCCTTGTCGAGGCGTCTCCGATGCCCTCTCGAGGCGTCACCGAGGCCAGAACTTGCTAGGTTACTCGGGCCCTGTCGAAGCGTCATCGTGCCCTCTAGAGGCGTCACTGGTACCTCGTACCAGTGCCCTCGTCGAGCCGTCTCCGATGCCTTCTTGAGGCATTACCGAGGCCTCAGCTTGCTAGGTTACTCGGGCCCTGTCGAAGCGTCATCGTGCCCTCTAGAGGCGACACTGGTACCTCGTACCAGCGCCCTTGTCGAGGCGTCTCCGATGCCTTCTTGAGGCGTCACCGAGGCCTACTGTCGGTACCCCTGGCGTACTGTCATCGAGACACCCCGAGGCCATACCGATGCCAGCAGTAGGCATTACCGATGCCAGCCGGTCCATGTACGGATCCTCGATCCATACACGGATGCTACTACTACTGGTGCCGTGGACGGATATCTATCCGCACACGACAACTACTACTATACTACTAAACTACTCTACCCTAACCCATACTACTAAGACTACCATATGAAAGCTAAAAGGAAGAGAATAGAAAGGGAGTATTAGGTACGGATCGCGCCTTACCTTTCCTTCTCGAGCTCCTTGAGCCAAGAGTCTGCCTTGGCCAGCTTAGCTCCCTTTCCTAGGAACGTCCCCGTGTCCATGTCCCTCATGACTCGGAAGATTTCCCAGTAAGTGGGTACTCTCTCTACGGGGTGTACGTCTACCATTTCTGGTACTGCTACATCTATCACCGGTGGGTTCGGAGGTGCTGGGTTCCCCGGTCCCCTTTGTTGTATGACATTCCCGAAGAGGGTTCGTAATTCCTGGAGCCCGTGTAGCAAGGCCGCGTTGATCGTGGTTTGGTTGATGGCTGGTGCATCGGGTGCAGCGGGATTGGGTGGTGGTGGGTTTGGATTTCTGGGTTGCAATGGGAGTTTACTGGCGGAAAAGTGTTAACGGGTGGTACCGGCTGAGCCAGGGGTATGGGTTGGGCCTGCGGGGCGGGGAGTGTCGGGTGGGTAGGTGGTACCGGGTTTGGGGGTGTGTCTTCTTCGTTAGCCGGTGGGTTCCCTGCTCCGGTGGCTACTACGGCGTTCCTTCTGCTGGTGGTCATCTGAAAAGGATATCTCTAAGGTTACTATTCCTACCTTACCAATGGTGACCGTAGGCGGTGGCAGTGGAGGCAGAGGAACTGAAGTCTTTTCCCAAGTAGTCCCAAGAGATCTTTCGAGTTGTCCTCCAGGTCAGAACTGGAGTGACAGCCGAGCTCTGATACCAAATTTGTAACACCCGCATCTCGGACTATGAATCCACACCCAAGTGTTAGATAAAAGTGATATTTTCATTGCTCTAAAATTTCTCTATTACATTGTACGGTAATTTACAACATGGGGTACTAGATTCACTACGCCTTGGGAAAGTCTTCCTCCGTTGCCTGCCGCTCCCTCCTGCCTTGCCGTCTAATGGTCCACCTGACCAGATGTCCTATCCTGCGCACTGGTAAGGGGGTGAGTATTGAATACTCAGTAAGACGGTCTACTCCGTCTCACCACCTAACACTACCTAGCTATTATAACCCTTATAACCCCACACAGCACCCTTAGCACTACTTGCCAGGTACTGTGTCACACGGCCAACCCTTTGGCGGTGATCCAGAACTATCTCAACCTCATGCCGGGCACGCTGGCAGCCCTTAACTTATGCCGGCACGCTGGCAGCCCTTAACTTTACTCCAGCAAGCTGGTAACCTTAACCAGTAAACTGGTTCGCCGGGCACCCTGGCAACCCATAACCTTACACCAGCAAGCTGGTAACCTTAACCAGTAAACTGGTTTGCCGGGCACCCTGGCAGCCCATAACCTAGTCGGCCTGTCGGTGGATTTGCATAACCTGGCACACACGGCCCATCTAGCGAGCAGCAGAATGCTAGGACTTCGTGCCATCTTTCAGGCCAAACATAAACAACCGGGGGAACGCATACTCACGATGCGGTCCATGCAATATTTAGACGGGTGGCGTTGTGAACCTACTATCCTACCGGTTTAACATGCTTTTAACTACTAGACTATCCTAAGGTTCACAACCAAATTATCTACTCCGGTTAATCTTAGTCCTTTATACCTCTAGGTTCTCAAGCAATAGCCGAAACATTTCAAGCAATACCTTTGCCCCGTATGGTCGGCCCCAGGTAAGCATGGCTATCCCAATACGTTACCCATGACACATCTATGGCCATACAGTGACCGTCCCTGCAGAAATACAAACACAAACTATCCTTTAATTGTGGAAGACTCGCGATCCAGCCTTGGCCGTTTCTAGCCTAAGCGTTCCCGCGGCCTTGCCTCTAACCCTGGAGTCGTATGCGGCCGTACGAGTTTGCTAAACCTCCGTAACGCTTCTCTTGTTGGCCTACACCTTCTAGACTTTCTACCAGGTTGAGTAAGGCGTAGCCGTACAACTATCGAGTTGGCCGGCCACTGCCTGTCCGGCCTACAACATTCTCTAATAGCCTGCTGAGTCCAATAAACAAGCGAACCATCGAGTATCCTTACGGCCTTGCGGCGGTAACTCTACCATAGCTCTATTTCGTGGTTCAATGATCGATTAGTATCAGACCTCTCAGTCTGCCATGCTAATCCTCACATTTGGCCCACTGGCTCCCATTACGAGTATAGCCGGCCTATGCATGACTCTATCTAATTTCCTAGGCTATATGCGGTGCGAGTCGGAGCCAGGCCTGATTAGCCACGACCAGTCTCCAGACCGCCAAACAACGAGTCACTCTTGGGCCAGCTTCTGCCGAGCCAAGTTTCCTCGAGATACAAGGTTAAGTCCCACGACCGGTACGCCTAGATACGTGTACCCTCACCAAGATCCATTGTGATAGCCGAGTTACTTAAATATCTATGTTAGCCTTGTCATGCTCCTCTACTGTCTCACCTACGAGTCCATAGCCAGATCGCCATGATCTGACCGGATGCTCTGCCACTGTTGGTAAGCCAAGCACGCTTTTTCTTACCAGGCGTGATTCCGAACCGAGGCCGTATCGATCTCTATCGATGCCTTACCGATTCACGGCATAGTGGTTGGCACTGGCCGTCTAGCTTTCTCTCCGATCATCGATGCCTTCACCGATGATTACCGGTTTGTTCATCGCGGACGAACAAGGTATCGTACCGATACACCGAGGCCTACACGAGGCTTACCGATGCCAGTCAGCGATCTCATCGCGGACTGCCCTTGCGGACTGCTCAGTTATCCCCGATGGCCAGTGGTAGATCGATCGTAGGCCTCCCCGAGGGCCTATCGACGCGTCCCCATGGTCCGACCGTGGATACTACCTGATAGCCACTAGTGGCACTGCCGGATCATCGAGTGTCCGTACCGATTTTCCAGTAAGTGGGTACTCTCTCTACGGGGTGTACGTCTACCATTTCTGGTACTTCTACATCTATCACCGGTCGGTTTGGAGGTGCTGGGTTCCCCGGTCCCTTTTGTTGTATGACATTCCCGAAGAGGGTTAGTAATTCCTGAAGCCCGTGTAGCAAGGCCGCGTTGATCGTGGTTTGGTTGATGGCTGGTGCATCGGGTTCCTCGGGTGCAGCGGGATTGGGTGGTGGTGGGTTTAGATTTCCGGGTTACACTGGGGGTTTGGGGTTTACTGGCGGAACAGTGCTAACGGGTGGTACCAACTGAGCCAGGGGTATGGGTTGGGCCTGCGGGGCGGGGGGTGTCGGCTGGGTAGGTGGTACCGGGTTTGGGGGTGTGTCTTCTTCTGGTGGTCATTTGAAAAGGACATCTCGAAGGTTACTATTCCTAACTTACCAATGGTGACTGTTGGCGGTGGCAGTGGAGGCAGAGGAACTGAAGTCTTTTCCCAAGTAGTCCCAAGAGATATTTCGAGTTGTCCTCCAGGTCAGAACTGGAGTGACAGCCGAGCTCTGATACCAAATTTGTAACACCCGCATCTCGGACTATGAATCCACACCCAAGTGTTAGATAAAAGTGATATTTTCATTGCTCTAAAATTTCTCTATTACATTGTACGGTAATTTACAACATGGGGTACTAGATTCACTACGCCTTGGGAAAGTCTTCCTCCGTTGCCTGCCGCTCCCTCCTGCCTTGCCGTCCTATGGCCCACCTGACCGGATGTCCTATCCTGCGCACTGGTAAGGGGGTGAGTATTGAATACTCAGTAAGACGGTCTACACCGTCTCACCACCTAACACTACCTAGCTATTCTAACCCTTATAACCCGACACAACACCCTTAGCACTACTTGCCAGGTATTGTGTCTGACGGCCAACCCTTTGGCGGTGACCCAGAACTATCTCAACCTCATGCCGGGCACGCTGGCAGCCCTTAACTTATGCCGGCACGCTGGCAGTCCTTAACTTTACACCAGCAAGCTGGTAACCTTAACCGATAAACTGGTTCGCCGGGCACCCTGGCAGCCCATAACCTTACACCAGCAAGCTGGTAACCTTAACCAGTAAACTGGTTTGCCGGGCACCCTGGCAGCCCATAACCTAGTCGGTCCGTCGGCGGACTTGCATAACCTGGCACACACGGCCAGTCTATATGCGGTGCGAGTCGGAGCTAGGCCTGATCAGCCACGACCAGTCTCCACACCGCCAAACAACGAGTCACTCTTGGGCCAGCTTCTGCCGAGCCAAGTTTCCTCGAGATACAAGGTTGAGTCCCACGACCGGTACGCCTAGGTACGTGTACCCTCACCAAGATCCATTGTGATAGCCGAGTTACTTAACAATCTATGTTAGCCTTGTCATGCTCCTCTACTGTCTCACCTACGAGTCCATAGCCAGATCGCCATGATCTGAACGGATGCTCTGCCACTGTTGGTAAGCCAAGAACGCTTTTGCTTACCAGGCGTGATTCCGAACCGAGGCCGTATCGATCTTTATCGATGCCTTACCGAGTCGCGGCACAGTGGTTGGCACTGGCCGTCTAGCTTTCTCTCCGATCATCGATGCCTTCATCGATGATTACAGGTTTGTTCATCGCAGACGAACAAGGTATCGTACCGATACACCGAGGCCTACACAAGGCTTACCGATGCCTGTCAGTGATCTCATCGCGGACTGCCCTTGCGGACTGCTCAGTTATCCCCGATGGCCAGTGGTAGATCGATCGTAGGCCTCCCCGAGGGCCTATCGACGCGTCCCCATGGTCTGACCGTGGATACTACCTGATAGCCACTATTAGCACTGCCAGATCATCGAGTGTCCGTACCAATTTCTCACCGATACGTCCATCGAGGAGTGATCCGAGGCTCACTCGTCCTGATCATCGATCAGCCTTACTTCCTTACGTTACCTCCTCGAGCCACGACCTTAAGCTGCCCGAGCCCTGTCAAAGCGTCATCGTGCCCTCTAGAGGCGTCACTGGTACCTGGTACCAGCGCCCTTGTCGAGGCATCTCCGATGCCCTCTCGAGGCGTCACCGAGGCTACAGCTTGCTAGGTTACTCGGGCCCTGTCGAAGTGTCATCGTGCCCTCTAGAGGCGTCACTTGTACCTCGTACCAGCACCCTTGTCGAGGGGTCTCCGATGCCTTCTTGAGGCGTCACCGAGGCCTCAGCTTGCTAGGTTACTCGGGCCCTATCGAAGCGTCATCGTGCCCTCTAGAGGCGTCACTGGTACCTCGTACCAGCGCCCTTGTCGAGGCGTCTCCGATGCCTTCTTGAGGCGTCACCGAGGCCTACCGTCGGTACCCTGGCGTACTGTCATCGAGGCACCCCGAGGCCATATCGATGCCAGTACTAGGCGTTACCGATGCCAGCCGGTCCATGTACGGATCCTCGATCCATACACGGATGCTACTACTACTGGTGCCGTGGACGGATATCTATCCGCACACGACCACTACTTCTATACTACTAAACTACTCTACCCTAACCTGTACTACTAAGACTACCGTATGAATGCTAAAAGGAAGAGAATAGAAAGGGAGTATTAGGTACGGATCGCGCCTTACCCTATACCGTTTCTCCTTAGTTGGGGTGCCGAGTTCCTTCTCGAGCTCCTCCTTTTCTCTCCCTCTTAAGCGTGTATCTTTGGCTCTAGAGAGAAGATAAATATTTTGGTGTGTGTAAATAATGGTCTCCCTAGCCCTCTATTTATACTAAACCAAAAACCCTAAGAAGAATATCTACTTTCCTTATTTTTCTCCACCTCCTTATTACATGGGCCGAAAGCCCAATTCCTTCCCTCTTCTCCACGTTTTTACCTTTTTCTCCTTCTTGCCCTTACTCTCGTGTTACTGCACAACGAGTCCTCCGCAGGTTCCCTATTCCTACTAAAGTCCTATACTACACCCAATCCCATCCTATACCCAATCCTAATACCTTTAGAAGTCCTAGTGACCACCCTTTCTTCTGATGAACCTCTCCAAGTACCTTACTCGGTTTTGGGATATTAGAAATTTTCCCCCCCTTGGAATGGAGCCGTCCTCGGATCCAAGTTTCTAAGGGAGCTGGCTGGAAAGGGTAGTCGGGGCGGAACAGTGCTGGTAACCGAACACCGCTTTTATTAAGAAAGCCACCCCATCAAAAGTTTACAAAAACCAAAGGAAATCAGAGTTCTGCGAAAAGGAAGAAAAGAGAAAGAAAACAGAAGGCAACTGAGGGGGTTGATAGGGGAATGCGGTGTGGGTGGAAGTAAAGGCTTAGGGTGACCGACGCAGCCCCTCATGGTTATTTTCCATGTGTTCTCCTAACACGTGCAAGCGAGGATACACATCCTGCCGTCTTGGTCCCTCATGCGGTTGTGGGAGTGCTTGTTGCCCCACCGGGTTTGCCGGCGCTAACCCTGGGCATGCCTTTGCGATATGGCCCAGTTGTCCACAGCGGAAACAACCCACACCTGTCCCTGGTGGTTGAGAGCATGCTGTGACCGTGTGGCCGACCTCTCCACACCGTGCACACCTAAACCTACAAGGTCCGGTGTGGTTTCTCACACACTTAGGGCAACTTACGTTCCGTCCCCCGGTTCTATCGTCTGACTTCCTCTTGTCGCTGTCGCCTTCCCTTGTCCTGGTAGCGAGGCGATGCTGCTTACTCTCTTCTTCTATTCCCATTTCCACCATGGCGGCCTTCTCCACCAACTCGGTCATAGTATGGAAAGTAAGGATTTTCAGCCGAGTTCGTATTTCTACCCGCAGCCCTCGTAGGAACTTTTTGATGATCTGACCCGCGGTCATATTGTTTCCCGAGAATCTGCGGAGACGGTTGAATTCTGCCTCATACTCCCTCACCGTGCGGGTTTTCTGACGCAGATCCAAATATTCTCCTTCCAATCGATCAATGGACTACTGAGAAAAATACTTCTTGACAAATTCCTCCTTAAAGATGTTCCAGGTGCAATGATTTCTCCTTAGGATATTAGGTAAGGCGCGATCCGTGCCTAATACTCCCTTTCTATGCTCTTCCTTTTAGCTTTCATACGGTAGTCTTAGTAGTACGGGTTAGGGTAGAGTAGTTTAGTAGTATAGTAGTAGTGGTCGTGTGCGGATAGATATCCATCCACGACACCAGTAGTAGTAGCATCCGTGTATGGATCGAGGATCCGTACATGGACCGGCTGGCATCGGTAACGCCTAGTGCTGGCATCGGTATGGCCTCGGGGTGCCTCGATGACAGTACGCCAGGGTACCGACGGTAGGCCTCGGTGACGCCTGAAGATGGCATCAGAGACGCCTCGATAAGGGCGCTGGTACGAGGTACCAGTGACGCCTCTAGAGGGCACGATGACGCTTCGACAGGGCCAGAGTAACCTAGCAAGCTGAGGCCTCGGTGACGCCTCAAGAAGGCATCGGAGACGCCTCGACAAGGGCGCTGGTACGAGGTACCAGTGACGCCTTTAGAGGGCACGATGACGCTTCGACAGGGCCTGAGTAACCTAGCAAGCTGTGGCCTCGGTGACGCCTCGAGAGGGCATCAGAGACGCCTCGACAAGGGCGCTGGTACGAGGTACGAGTGACGCCTCTAGAGGGCACGATGACGCTTCGACAGGGCTCGTGCAGGTTAACGTCGTGCCTCGAGGAGGTAACGTAAGGAAGTAAGGCTGATCGATGAGCAGGACGAGTGAGCCGCGGATCACTCCTCGATGGACGTATCAGTGAGAAATCGGTACGGACACTCGACGATCCGGCAGTGCCAATAGTGGCTATCAGGAAGTATCCACGGTCAGACCATGGGGACGCGTCGATAGGCCCTCGGGGAGTCCTACGATCGATCTACCACTGGCCATCGGGGATAACTGAGCAGTCCGCAAGGGCAGTCCATGATGAGATCGCTGATTGGCATCACTAAGCCTCTTGTAGGCCTCCGTGTATCGGTACGATACCTTGTTCGTCCGCGATGAACAAACCGGTAATCATCGGTGAAGGCATCGATGATCGGAGAGAAAGCTAGACGGCCAGTGCCAACCACTATGCCGCGAATCGGTAACGCATCGATAGAGATCGATACGGCCTCGGTTCGGAATCACGCCTGGTAAGCAAAAGCGTGCTTGGCTTACCAACAGTGGCGAACATCCGGTCAGATCATGGCGATCTGGCTATGGACTCATAGGTGAGACAGTAGAGGAGCATGACAGGGCTAACATAGATTGTTAAGTAACTCGGCTATCAAAATGGATCATGGTGAGGGTACACGTACCTAGGCGTAACATGCTTTTAGACGGGTGGCGTTGTGAACCTACTATCCTACCGGTTTAACATGCTTTTAACTACTAGACTATCCTAAGGTTCACAACCAAATTATCTACTCCGGTTAATTCTAATCCTTTATACCTCTAGGTTCTCAAGCAATAGCCGAAGCATGTCAAGCAATACCTTTGCCCCGTATGGTCAGCCTCAGGTAAGCATGGCTATCCCAATACATTACCCATGACACATCTATGGCCATACGGTGACCGTCCCTGCTGAAATACAAACACAAACTATCCGTTAATTGTGGAAGACTCGTGATCCAGCCTTGGCCGTTTCTGGCCTAAGCGTTCCCGCGGCCTTGCCTCTAACCCTTGAGTCGTATGCGGCCATACGAGTTTGCTAAGCCTCCTTAGCGCTTCTCTTGTTGGCCTACACCTTCTAGAGTTTCTACCAGGTTGATTAAGGTGTAGCCGTACAACTATCGAGTTGGCCGGCCACTGCCTGTCCGGCCTACAACATTCTCTAATAGCTTGCTGAGTCCAACAAACAAGCGAACCATCAAGTATTCTTACGGCTTGCGGCGGTAACTCTACCATAGCTCTATTTCGTGGTTCATTGATCGGTTAGTGTCAGACCTCAGTCTGCCACGCTAATCCTCACATTTGGCCCACTGGCCCCCATTACGAGTAGAGTCGGCCTATGCATGACTCTATCTAATTTCCTAGGCTATATGCGGTGCGAGTTGGAGCCAGGCCTGATCAGCCACGACCAGTCTCCAGACCGCCAAACAACGAGTCACTCTTGGGCCAGCTTCTGCCGAGCCAAGTTTCCTCGAGATACAAGGTTGAGTCCCACGACCGGTACGCCTGGGTACGTGTACATTCACCAAGATCCATTGTGATAGCCGAGTTACTTAACAATCTATGTTAGCCTTGTCATGCTTCTCTACTGTCTCACCTACGAGTCCATAGCCAGATCACCATGGTCTGACCGGATGCTCTGCCACTGTTGGTAAGCCAAGCACGCTTTTGCTTACCAGGCGTGATTCCAAACCGAGGCTGTATCGATCTCTATCGATGCCTTACCGAGTCGCGGCACAGTGGTTGGCACTGGCCGTCTAGCTTTCTCTCCGATCATCGATGCCTTCATCGATGATTACAGGTTTGTTCATCGTAGACGAACAAGGTATCGTACCGATACACCGAGGCCTACACGAGGCTTACCGATGCCAGTCAGCGATCTCATTGCGGACTGCCCTTGCGGACTGCTCAGTTATCCCCGATGGCCAGTGGTAGATCGATCGTAGGCCTCCCCGAGGGCCTATCGACGCGTCCCCATGGTCTGACCGTGGATACTACCTGATAGCCACTATTGGCACTGCCGGATCGTCGAGTGTCCGTACCGATTTCTCACCGATACGTCCATCGAGGAGTGAGCCGAGGCTCACTCGTCCTGATCATCGATCAGCCTTACTTTCTTACGTTACCTCCGCGAGCCACGACCTTAAGCTGCCCGAGCCCTGTCAAAGCGTCATCTGCCCTCTAGAGGCGTCACTGGCACCTGGTACCAGCGCCCTTGTCGAGGCGTCTCCGATGCCCTCTCGAGGCGTCTCCGATGCCCTCTCGAGGCGTCTCCGATGCCCTCTCGAGGCGTCACCGAGGCTACATCTTGCTAGGTTACTCGGGCCCTGTCGAAGCGTCATCGTGCCCTCTAGAGGCGTCACTTGTACCTCGTACCAGCACCCTTGTCGAGGGGTCTCCGATGCCTTCTTGAGGCGTCACCGAGGCCTCAGCTTGCTAGGTTACTCGGGCCCTATCGAAGCGTCATCGTGCCCTCTAGAGGCGTCACTGGTACCTCGTACCAGGGCCCTTGTCGAGGCGTCTCCGATGCCTTCTTGAGGCGTCACCGAGGCCTACCGTCGGTACCCTGGCGTACTGTCATCGAGGCACCCCGAGGCCATATCTATGCCAGCACTAGGCGTTACCGATGCCAGCCGGTCCATGTACGGATCCTCGATCCATACACGGATGCTACTACTACTGGTGCCGTGGACGGATATCTATTTGCACACGACCACTACTTCTATACTACTAAACTACTCTACCCTAACCCGTACTACTAAGACTACCGTATGAAAGCTAAAAGAAAGAGAATAGAAAGGGAGTATTAGGTACGGATCGCGCCTTACCTTATACCGCTTCTCCTTAGGTGGGGTGCCGAGTTCCTTTTCGAGCTCCTCCTTTTCTCTCCCTCTTAAGTGTGTATCTTTGGCTCTAGAGAGGAGAGAAATATTTTGGTGTGTGTAAATAATGGTCTCCTTAGCCCTCTATTTATACTAAACCAAAAACCGTAAGGAGAATATCCACTTTCTTTATTTTTCTCCACTTTCCTTATTTTTCTCCACCTCCTTACTACATGGGCCGAAAGCCCATTTCTCCTCCCTTTCTCTCCACGCTCCTCCCTTCCTTATGTCCTGCGTGGCTTAGTTACCAATTCCAAAGGTCCGCGTCACTTATCCGCGTCTAAGTTTTTCCCGAGAGTCCCTTCTCCGGTTTGGGATGTTACAAATTCTCCCCCCTTGAATTGGAGCCGTCCTCGAATCCAAGACGAGTATCGGCCTTGCCGATCCTCAACGGGAGCCTAGCTAAGTATTCTCTTTCTAGTATTTTACTCACTTCAATGCTTATCCTAAACTTAGTCTAGAATAATTATCGAAATCTTTATTGAGTAAAATAAGGAAAGACAAATGCTTTAAGCTAGTTGAGAATAATTGAAACAAACAAACTTATACTCGAAACAAAAACTCAAATCAAACGGCTACCCTAACCTAGCTTCAACTGGCTCTTCTTCCTTTAGCCACTCTGAGTTTTGGTGGGGGTCGTTGCTGATGGCGGGCTGTCCCAGTAGCGTTTCCACTCGGCCTCCCCGAGGGCCTATCGAAGCATCCCCATGGTCCGACCGTGGATACTACCTGATAGCCACTATTGGCACGGCTGGATCGTCGAGTGTCTGTACCGATTTCTCACCGATACGTTCATCGAGGAGTGCACGGACACTCGACGATCCGACAGTGCCAGTAGTGGCTATCAGGTAGTATCCACGGTCGGATCATGGGGACGCGTCGATAGGCCCTCGGGGAGGCCTACGATCGATCTACCACTGGCCATCGGGGATAACTGAGCAGTCCGCAAGGGCAGTCCGCGATGAGATTGCTGACTGGCATCGGTAAGCCTCGTGTAGGCCTCGGTGTATCGGTACGATACCTTGTTCGTCCGCGATGAACAGACCGGTAATCATCGGTGAAGGCATTGATGATCGGAGAGAAAGCTAGACGGTCAGTGCCAACCACTGTGCCGCGAATCGGTAAGGCATCGATAGAGATCGATACGGCCTCGGTTCAGAATCACGCCTGTTAAGCAAAAGCGTGCTTGGCTTACCAACAGTGGCAGAGCATCTGGTCAGATCATGGCGATCTGGCAATGGACTCGTAGGTGAGACAGTAGAGGAGCATGACAAGGCTAACATAGATTGTTAAGTAACTCGGCTATCACAATGGATCTTGGTGAGGGTACACGTACCTAGGCGTACCGGTCGTGGGACTCAACCTTGTATCTCGAGGAAACTTGGCTCGACAGAAGCTGGGCCAAGAGTGACTCGTTGTTTGGCGGTCTGGAGACTGGTCGTGGCAGATCAGGCCTGGCTCCGACTCGCACCGGATATAGCCTAGGAAATTAGATAGAGTCATGCATAGGCCGGCTATACTCGTAATGGGAGCCAGTGGGCCAAATGTGAGGATTAGAGTGGCAGACTGAGAGGTCTGATACTAACCGATCATTGAACCACGAAATAGAGCTATGGTAGAGTTACCGCCACAAGGCCGTAAGGATACTCGATGGTTCGCTTGTTTGATGGACTCAGCAGGCTATTAGAGAATGATGTAGGCCGGACAGGCAGTGGCCGACCAACTCGATAGTTGTACTGCTACGCCTTAGTCAACCTGGTAGAAAGTCTAGAAGGTGTACGCCAACAAGAGAAGTGCTAAGGAGGCTTAGCAAACTCGTACGGCCGCATACGACTTCGGGGTTAGAGGCAAGGCCGTGGGAACGCTTAGGCCAGAAACGGCCAAGGTTGGATCTCGATTCTTCCACAATTAACGGACAGTTTGTGTTTGTATTTCTGCAGGGATGGTCACCGTATGGCCATAGATGTGTCAAGGGTAACGTATTGGGATAGCCATGCTTACCTGGGGCCGACCATACGGGGCAAAGGTATTGCTTGAAATGCTTCGGCTATTGCTTGAGAACCTAGAGGTATAAAGGACTAGGATTAACCGGAGTAGATAATTTGGTTGTGAACCTTAGGATAGTCTAGTAGTTAAAAGCATGTTAAACCGGTAGGATAGTAGGTTCACAACGCCACCCGTCTAAATATTGCATGGACCCCATCGTGAGTATTCATTCCCCCGGTTGTTTGTGTTTGGCCTGAAAGATGGCACGAAGACCTAGTGTTCCGCTGCTCGCTAGAAGGGCCGTGTGTGCCAAGTTATGCAAGTCTGCCGACAGGCCGACTAGGTTATGGGCTGCCAGGGTGCCCGGCAAACCAGTTTACTGGTTAAGGTTACCAGCTTGCTCGTGTAAGGTTATGGGCTGTCAGGGTGCCCGGCGAACCAGTTTACTGATTAAGGTTACCAGCTTGCTGGTGTAAAGTTAAGGGCTGCCAGCGTGCCGGCATAAGTTAAGGGCTGCCAGCGTGCTTGGCATGAGGTTGGATAGTTCTGGATCACCGCCAAAGGGTTGGCCGTGAGACACAGTACCTGGCAAGTAGTGCTAAGGGTGCTGTGTGGGGTTATAAGGGTTAGAATAGCTAGGTAGTGTTAGGTGGTGAGACGGAGTAGACCGTCTTACAGAGTATTCAATACTCACCCCCTTACCAGTGAGTATAGAAGGACGGAATGGAAGAGTATCGGAAATAACCGAACAAGTTGTGGCCTCGGTGAACTAGCAAACACCGACAAACCTAGCAAGCTGTATCCTCGGTGACGCCTCGAGAGGGCATCGGAGACGCCTCTACAAGGGCGCTGGTATAAGGTACCAGTTACGCCTATAGAGGGCACGATGACGCTTTGACACGGCCCGGGCAGCTTAAGGTCGTGCCTCGAGGAGGTAACGTAAGGAAGTAAGGCTGATCGATGATCAGGACGAGTGAGCCTCGGATCACTCCTCGATGGACGTATCTGTGAGAAATCGGTACGGACACTCGACGATCCGGCAATGCCAATAGTGGCTATCAGGTAGTATCCACGGTCGGACCATGGGGACATAGCTAGTAAGGGTTAAAATATCACTTTCTGTAGCAAGGAGGTGGTGAAAAATAAGGAAAGTGGATATTCTCCTTAGGGTTTTTGGTTTAGTATAAATAGAGGTCTAGGGAGCTCATTATTTAAACACACCAAAATATTTCTCTCCTCTCTAGAGCCAAAGATACACGGTTAAGAGAGAGAGAAAAGGAGGAGCTAGAGAAGGAACTCGGCACCCCACCTAAGGAGAAGCGGTATAAGGTAAGGCGCGATCCGTACCTAATACTCCCTTTCCATTCTCTTCCTTTTAGCTTTCATACAGTAGTCTTAGTAGTACGGGTTAGGGTAGAGTAGTTTAGTAGTATAGTAGTAGTGGTCGTGTGCGGATAGATATCCGTCCACGACACCAGTAGTAGTAGCATCCGTGTATGGATCGAGGATCCGTACATGGACCGGCTGGCATCGGTAGCGCCTAGTGTTGCCATCGGTATGGCCTCGGGGTGCCTCGATGACAGTACGCCAGGGTACCGACGGTAGGCCTCGGTGACGCCTCAAGAAGGCATCGGAGATGCCTCGACATGGGCGCTGGTACGAGGTACCAGTGAAGCCTCTAGAGGGCAATATGACGCTTCTACAGGGCCCGAGTAACCTAGCAAGCTGAGGCCTAGGTGACACCTCAAGAAGGCCTCGGAGACGCCTCGACATGGGCGCTGGTACGAGGTACCAGTGACGCCTCTAGACGGCACGATGACGCTTCGACAGGGCCCGGGCAGCTTAAGGTCGTGCCTCGAGGAGGTAACGTAAGGAAGTAAGGTTGATCGATGATCAGGACGAGTGAGCCTCGGATCACTCCTCGATGGATGTATCGGTGAGAAATTGGTACGGACACTCGACGATCCGGCAGTGCCACGGTCGGACCATGGGGACGCGTCGATAGGCCCTCGGGGAGGCCTACAATCGATCTACTACTGGCCATCAGGGATAACTGAGTAGTCCGCAAGGGCAGTCTGCGATGAGATCGCTGACTGGCATCGGTTCGGAACTATAAACGCTTAGGCCAGTCGACCCATCTCCGATATTTAATGCTTCGCCCGGTAAGGGGGTGACTATTGAATACTCAGTAAGACGGTCTACTCCGTCTCACCACCTAACACTACCTAGCTATTCTAACCCTTATAACCCCGCAAAGCACCCTTAACACTACTTGCCAGGTACTGTGTCTCACGGCCAACCCTTTGGCGGTGATCCAGAACTATCTCAACCTCATGCCGGGCACGCTGGCAGCCCTTAACTTATGCCGGCACGCTGGCAGCCCTTAACTTTACACCAGCAAGCTGGTAACCTTAACCAGTAAACTGGTTCGCCGGGCACCCTGGCAGCCCATAACCTTACACCAGCAAGCTGGTAACCTTAACCAGTAAACTGGTTTGCCGGGCACCCTGGTAGCCCATAACCTAGTGGGCCCGTCAGCGGACTTGCATTACCTGACACACACGGCCCATCTAGCGAGCACCGGAACGCTAGGTCTTCGTGCCATCTTTCAGGCCAAACACAAACAACCGGGGGAACGCATACTCACGATGCGGTCCATGTAATATTTAGAGGTGTGGCGTTGTGAACCTACTATCCTACCGGTTTAACATGCTTTTAACTACTAGACTATCCTAAGGTTTACAACCAATTTATCTACTCCGGTTAATCCTAGTCCTTTATACCTCTAGGTTCTCAAGCAATAGCCGAAGCATTTCAAGCAATACCTTTGCCCCGTATGTTCGGCCCCAGGTAAGCATGGCTATCCAATACGTTTCCCATGACACATCTATGGCTATACGGTGACCGTCGCTGCAGAAATACAAACACAAACTATCTGTTAATTGCGGAAGACTAGCGATCCAGCCTTGGCCGTTTCTGGCCTAAGCGTTCCCGCGGCCTTGCCTCTAACCCTGGAGTCGTATGCGGCCATACGAGTTTGCTAAGCTTCGCTAGCGCTTGTCTTGTTGGCCTACACCTTCTAGACTTTCTACCAGGTTGACTAAGGCGTAGCCGTACAACTATCGAGTTGGCCGGCCACTGCCTGTCCGGCCTACAGCATTCTCTAATAGCCTGCTGAGTCCAATAAACAAGCGAACCATCGAGTATCCTTACGGCCTTGCGGCGGTAACTCTACCATATCTCTATTTCGTGGTTCAATGATCGGTTAGTATCAGACCTCTCAGTCTGCCACGCTAATCCTCACATTTGGCCCACTGGCTCCCATTACGAGTATAGCCGGCCTATGCATGACTCTATCTAATTTCCTAGGCTATATGCGGTGCGAGTCGGAGCCAGGCCTAATCAGCCATGACCAGTCTCCAGACCACCAAACAACAATTCACTCTTGGGCCAGCTTCTGCCGAGCCAAGTTTCCTCGAGATACAAGGTTGCGTCCCACGACCGGTACGCCTAGGTACGTGTACCCTCACCAAGATCCATTGTGATAGCCGAGTTACTTAACAATCTATGTTAGCCTTGTCATGCTCCTCTACTGTCTCACCTACGAGTCCATAGCCAGATCGCCATGATCTGAACGGATGCTTTGCCACTGTTGGTAAGCCAAGAACGCTTTTGCTTACCAGGCGTGATTCCGAACCGAGGCCGTATCGATCTTTATCGATGCCTTACCGATTCGCGGCACAGTGGTTGGCACTGGCCGTCTAACTTTCTCTCCGATCATCGATGCCTTCAATTGATGATTACCGGTTTGTTCATCGCGGACGAACAAGGTATCGTACCGATACACCAAGGCCTACACGAGGCTTACCGATGCCAGTCAGGATCTCATCGCGGACTGCCCTTGCGGACTGCTCAGTTATCCCCGATGGCCAGTGGTAGATCGATCGTAGGCCTCCCCGAGGGCCTATCGACGCGTCCCCATGGTCCGACCGTGGATACTACCTGATAGCCACTATTGGCACTGCCAGATCGTCGAGTGTCCGTACCGATTTCTCACCGATACGTGTATCGGGGAGTGATCCGAGGCTCACTCGTCCTGATCATCGATCAACCTTACTTCCTTATGTTACCTCCTTGAGGCACGACCTTAAGCTGCCCGGGCCCTGTCGAAGCGTCATCGTGCCCTCTAGAGGCGTCACTAGTACCTCGTACCAGCGCCCTTGTCGAGGCGTCTCCGATGCCCTCTCGAGGCGTCAACGAGGCCACAGTTTGCTAGGTTACTCGGGCCCTGTCGAAGCGTCATCGTGCCCTCTAGAGGCGTCACTGGTACCTCGTACCTCACGCATAAGAAGGAGAGAAAAGGAGGAGCTCGAGAAGGAACTCGGCACCCCACCTAAGGAGAAGCGGTATAAGGTAAGGCGCGATCCGTACCTAATATTCCCTTTCTATTCTCTTCCTTTTAGCTTTCATACGGTAGTCTTAGTAGTACGGGTCAGGGTAGAGTAGTTTAGTAGTATAGTAGTAGTGGTCGTGTGCGGATAGATATCCGTCCACGACACCAGTAGTAGTAGCATCCGTGTATGGATCGAGGATCCGTACATGGACCGGCTGGCATCGGTAACGCCTAGTGCTAGCATCGGTGGCCTCGGGGTGCCTTGATGACAGTACACCAGGGTACCGACGGTAGGCCTCGGTGACGCATCAAGAAGGCATCGGAGACGCCTCGACAAGGGCGCTGGTACGAGGTACCAGTGACGCCTCTAGAGGGCACGATAACGCTTCGACGGGGCCCGAGTAAACTAGCAAGCTGTGGCCTCGGTGACGCCTCAAGAAGGCATCGGAGATGCCTCGACAAGGCCGCTGGTATGAGGTATAAGTGACGCCTCTAGAGGGCACGATGATGCTTCGACAGGGCCCAGGCAGCTTAAGGTCGTTCCTCGAGGAGGTAACGTAAGGAAGTAAGGCTGATCGATGATCAGGACGAGTGAGCCTCGGATCACTCCTCGATGGACGTATCAGTGAGAAATCGTTACGGACACTCGATGATCCGGCAGTGCCACTAGTGGCTATCAGGTAGTATCCACGGTCGGACAATGGGGACGCGTCGATAGGCCCTCGGGGAGGCCTACGATCGATCTACCACTGGCCATCGGGGATGACCGCGCAGTCCGCGATGAGATCGCTGATTGGCATCGGTAAGCCTCGTGTAGGCGTCGGTGTATCGGTACGATACCTTGTTCGTCCGCGATGAACAAACCGGTAATCATCGGTGGAGGCATCGATGATCGGAGAGAAAGCTAGACGGCCAGTGCCAAACACTGTACCGCGAATCGGTAAGGCATCGATAGAGATCGATACGGCCTCGGTTCGGAATCACGCCTGGTAAGCAAAAGCGTGCTTGGCTTACCAAGAGTGGCAGAGCATCCGGTCAGATCATGGCGATCTGGCTATGGACTTGTAGGTGAGACAGTAGAGGAGCATGACAAGGCTAACATAGATTGTTAAGTAACTCGGCTATCACAATGGATCTTGGTGAGGGTACACGTACCTAGAGGTATAAAGGACTAGGATTAACCGGAGTAGATAATTTGGTTGTGAATCTTAGGATAGTCTAGTAGTTAAAAGCATGTTAAACCGGTAGGATAAGAGGTTCACAAGGCCACCCGTCTAAATATTGCATGGACCGCATCGTGAGTATGCGTTCCCCCGGTTGTTTGTGTTTGGCCTGAAAGATGGCACGAAGATCTAGTGTTCTGCTGCTCGCTAGAAGGGTCGTGTGTGCCAGGTTATGCAAGTCCGCCGATGGGCCAACTAGGTTATGGGCTGCCAGGGTGCCCGGCAAACCAGTTTAGTGGTTAAGGTTACCAGCTTGATGGTGTAAGGTTATGGGCTCGAAATTAACGGATAGTTTATGTTTGTATTTCTGCAGGGACGGTCACCGTATTTCGCCAAACTTCCTAGGCGAAATCTGTTAACGGCCTAGGCGAAATCTGCCAGCCAAACCGCTTAGGCAAAATCTGTTAACTGCCTAGGCGAAATCTCCTAACCAAAATGCCTTGCAGATTTTGGGTTAAACGGGATCAACTACATATCGCCGAGGAGAGTCTTTTCTGAAGAAAAAGTTAGTCGCTAAGCGTGGCAAATCCATCGGGCCGACAAGTCCTAAACAAATCTAGCCCATCAGGAGAAGCCCACAAAGGTAACCGCCTTTAGAAGAAGAGATCATCGGCGAAATAGGAAAACTTCCGGATTCTTCGAGAAAATCAACTCGATAAGGAAATAACGTCAAGCAAATTCCGAAGAATTAGGATAGTTTTCTTTATCTCGTTGTAACCTTAAACCGACCTAGTCAAGTATATATATCGATGTACATCCTTTGAGAAAGGGATCCGCAACTTTATTCACAAAAGCAATACAAATCAATTACAAACCCTATTTTTCTTTGCTCATCGTTTTCTGTTTCGTAGTTTAACTCAGAAATCTCTGCTTCCTCTCGATACCCCTACAAATCTAATTGTGCGATTTCCGGCATCGCCAATTTGGCACCGACTAAGGGAAACTAGAGAATTTCTTACACTAAAAAGCTATAATCAAAGATGGTGAGCGGCGAAGAAAACACATCTCGCAGAAAGAACCAGGAGAAAGAACTTTCGGTCGAGGCTACTGCGGCCAAAGCTCCTGCTCAAGGTGACATAACCGAGGTAAAGAAGATGCTAGATACCTTCCTCACCGAACAGAAGAAGCAAGCCAAGATCATCGAGGCAAATTTGAAAGAACTGAAAGCTCTTTCGAGGAGAAAGCGCGGAAGACCCGACACAGCAAGACTTAGGGCACGCGTCGACCCTCAACGCCTCGACTTCTCAGCGCCTCGTACCAATCGGATAAACCCAGAGGATCTACCACCACCACCGCCACGTCGGGAAACGGACAAGACTCCCGGACGCATCGTGGATATCTCCGACGGAGAAGAACCAGCTCCCACAAAGCGTACACGAGCGGAAAGTGCAGAAGGAATCCGACAAGAACCACGCGCCTCTAACACCCAAAGCGCGTCAGGCTCTTCCAAGACAGAGGTTGTGAAAGACACCTCGGAGTACACCAACTACTCTAGCGAAGAGCGGTATAAGAAGAAGCAAGAGCGGAGAGCGTTTAAACGATCTTACGCTGCAGAGCTCGCTGCACTAAAGGCTCAGATGGATCGGGTAACCTCTGACCTAAAGCGTACCCAATCGCAGATGCACCACGGAATAGGGAAGGCTCCCGCCATCGCTCAGGTGCTAGAAAAGGCAAGGAACACGCCTTTCGACGAACGAATCGCGAGGACAAAAATCTCCGACCCCGGAAGAATCAAGTTACTAGTTTACGAAGGAACTACAGACCCTTCGGATCATCTGATGGAATTCGAAGTGGCCTTGGGGAGAGCAAACTTCAAGGAAGCCGAAAAGTATATCGTTTACTGCAAGCTGTTCGTGGAAAGCCTAAAGGGGCCTGCCCTTCAATGGTTCTACAAGCTGGAGAAGAATTCGGTTCACACTTTCCTCCAGCTTTCCGAGTTGTTCGTGCAGCATTACAACATCTTCATGGAACGAAAGATCTTCGACTCCAAAGTATAGAATAACAAGCAAGGCGAGACCGAGAGTCTTCGGTCTTTCATGACAAAGTTCAAGAATACGTTGTCAAAGGTTGAAGGTATCAGCAACAAATCAGCCCTATAGGCCTTAAGAGGAGCGTTTCGGTGTCCGTCTCCGTTTTGGCAAGAGATGAGTCTCAACACGCCAACAACGATCCAAGACGCTCTACACCGTGCTGCTGACTTCGCTCGAACCAAAGAAGAAGTCCGTGCTAGGAATGGTGGGAAGGCGAAACAGGCCAGAGAGCCAGCTCACGCTGCGAATCCCGCCTACGTCCAATATGAAGAAGGATCCGGAGGGGTCCATAACTACCAAGTGGAGTCATCGGGTTACGAAGAACCGAAGGAGTACGACGAGGAGCTATATTGCGACTTCCACAAGGCGAATGGACACTCAACTGCAAAGTGTCGGGAGTTGGGGCAGCAGCTCATTGCCAAACTGACTGAAGGCACTTTGAAAGGCAACGTCAGCCTATCAGACTTTAAGCCAGAGGAGGAAGCTCCTGCTGACACCGAATAACAAGAGGATATTCCCAGACGCCAACGACGCGATGATGGCATGGAAAATGAAGGCCAGCACGAAATTATCAACATGATAATGGGAGGTTCACATTACTGTGCTGACAACGAGACTGCGATCGAAGCTTACCAACGCCATGCTGACGTCTGCACAAACATATCAGCACCTGCAAAGTCAAGACTTTCCAGCGACCCCATCACCTTCGACAAAAAAGACACCGAGGGCCTCGATCAACCACACAATGATCCCCTGGTAATCAACTTGACTGTTTACGACTTCAACGTTGCTCGCGTTCTTATTGATACAGGAAGCTCGGTGGATGTCATCTTCAAGAAAACACTTGAGCGAATGAAGATCGATCTATCCACAATCAAAGGGAGGCCTAAACATATAACATGCTTCTCTGGAGAGACAACCATGACGATGGGAACAATTCGCCTTCCCGTCCAAGCTGGCAACGTTAAGAAGATGGTCGACTTCACCATCTCCGATCATCCAGCAATCTACAACATGATCATGGGGACTCCTTGGCTCAACCTGATGAGAGTTGTGCCTTCAACATACCACTTATGCCTGAAATTCCCAACACCCATTGGCATAAAAATGGTATGGGGCAACCAGAAGGAGTCTCGTATGTGTTTCATGGCAGAGCACAAGCTGAGGAACACCGAGAAAAAGAAAGAGGAATCTTCACCTCAAGAATCACGAAAGAGAACAAGGACCAGCTCCGAACACGTCAAAGATTTAACCGACCTTCTATAGCAGTTACAGCTCGCAGAAGCTATTGAAAATGCAGAGCCAACGCATTTGCAAGTAGCAAGGTCTGCAGCCTGTCACCACCGCGAACCTGCGTCACCGACCAACCCACCACACCACTCCCTAGTGGTTTACAAGACACTCGAAGGGTACTGCCAATAGTACCTCTTGAGGCCTCTGGAACGAACTACGAGGCGACTTGATCCCTGCAAGGGTACGTAGGCAGCTTGTCTCCGGACGAGTTCAGTTGCCCTCCTCCGTAAAAAAGGGGGGGAGTGGGGTACGTATACTCGTATACTCCCATTCTTTACTTCCACCATGCTGGAAAACATCAAACATCCTTTTCTGGATTTATTAGACAAGTCTCGAGTACTTCGTCCACATCCTTCTCAGGATTCACTTAACACAAGTCTCATAAACTTCATCACCTACATCCTCTACGGATTATTCAAAGCCTTTTTCAAGCAAGTTTAATCCACTGTCGTTGCTGCTAGCCACAGTAACAAGGTGTGAACCTGAACACATTGACATCCATCATCAGATCCTAAGCGCGCTATATAAGTTATAACGATCAGTTTCTGGGCTTTTGACCCCGGCTGATTCTAATGTTCAGATCCAGGGCTGTTGACCTTGGACGTTCATTCAAAAACCCATCAGCACTGTTGGTAAAAAGCATCTGCCAATGATTACTTAGGTTTATACACCAAATAATCATTCAGAAAACCCAACAACATGTTGGTCAAGTTTAAAGGTGTGATCGCTTCTGGGCAGACGTGTTCGGAAAGCACCGCCATTCTACAAAACCCAACAACAACGTTGGTAAAAACAGAAACCCAACAAACAAGCGTTGGTAGGAAAAGAGCGAAAGCGCACTTGCGATTTTGCTACCCTACAATCACAAACCCAACAACAACGTTGGTATGAACAGCTAAAGGCGTTGCAAGTGTAAACGACCTCTAAACCTGTACTAAAGACTAAGTCAACAAAGCGAGTATCATTACTGTTGAAACATGGAGTCTTAAAATCTTCATCATCAGTTTCGATAAGCGAAGCGCGAAGTCATAAAATCTTCGCAAAAACATGAAGTCTTAAAATCTTCATCATCAGCTTCGACAAGCGAAGCGCGAAGTCTTAAAATCTTCGAAAGCATAACGCTTACTATGTTATCAACACTAATGGCTCAAGCCTACATCACCACGCTAACAATAACATCATAACTTTGAGCAGCAAACATCGACACCCAATGGTCCTTAACTCGATACTATTATCACTAACACTACCGAGCTGGGGGGCTAACTGTTGGGGTCAGATTTCACCTGCTGAACTTTAACGTACAAAGTTATGAATAACAACGAGCATATTTTGACAAGCATAGATGATATGGCCCCTAAGTCATTTCACCTACAAAAAGGGTGAAGACCTCTTGAATTCCTTAAGTCCCTTTTACCTGGCAAGGGAACCTTTGAAGCTATCTTCACCCCAAGAGAAGTCAAATTGTTGAGGTCGGAAGTCCCTCCCTCGAGAACAACAGTCGAAATGATGAAAGAGCGAGGTTTAATTCGTCGAGCGGGCGAATTAGCCAAGCAGCGAAATACGCTATAGCTGCCCAATTTAAGAGCTAGGCCAAATATGAGGGCTAGGCAAAATTTGGCCTAGCCAGGAATAGTTTAGCCGAACCAGGAAAATTGGCCGAGCTGCCCAGTAGCAGATTTTGGCCGAGCTGCCCAGTGGCAGAATTTGGCCGAGCTGCCCAGTCCAGTTTGGCCGAGCAGGCTGAATTGTCTAGGCGAAATCTGCTAACTGCCTAGGCGATCCCCTGATGTTTAGCCTTAGAGGCTTGCTTGGTTCCGTGAGAACGGTCAAGACAAGTTTTTCAGAAGATTATAGCCGAGACTAGAAGCGTTTGTCCAGTTTAACCGAGGCGGGTATTGCCTCAAAGGGAGTTTTTCGCCGAAGAGGCGAGTATTCGCCACATATTGAATATTCGTTTCTGCCGAAGAGGTTACTAGGCTTCCTGGATAAGAGTTTTGGTTTACAGGCGCGTTTCTCTTTGAATACACCCGCTCTGATGATGATCATCGGTTTTTGACCAACGTTGTTGTTGGGTTTTCTAGAATGCCGGTGCTTTGATTTCTATGACGCTTCGTCAATGATTTTGTTTTGATCGCGATTGCGGTTCATGCTTTTTTTTTTATAGATCATGAGAACTTGAAGAGTGATGATACTTGTTTTGTTGATCAAGCGTTTAGTATAGGTTCAAGGATGTTTACACCTTTAAATACCTTTGGCTATTTGTACCAACGTTGTTGCCGGGTTTATGATTACAGTGTCACAAAATCGCAAATGCATTTTGCTCATTTCCTACCAACGCTTGTTGTTCGGTTTTCGCTTTTACCAACGTTGTTGTAGGGTTTTCTGGAATGGCGATGCTTTCTGAACACATATGTTCAGAAGCGATCACACCTTTTGACTTGACCAACGTGTTGTTGGGTTTTCTGAATGATTATTCGGTGTATAAACGTAAGTAACCATTGGCAGCTGCTTTTTACCAACGGTGCTGTTAGGTTTTCGAATGAACGTCCAGGGTCAACAGCCCTGGATCTGAACATTAGAATCAGCCGGGGTCAATAGCCGATAAGCTGATCGTTATAACTTATATAGCTCGCTTAGAATCCGATGATGGATGTCAATGTGTTCAAATTCACACCTTGTTGTTGTGGCCAGCAGCAACTACAGTGGATTGAACTTGCTTGAAAAAGGCTTTGAATAATCCGTAGAGGATGTAGCTGATGAAATCTATGAGACTTGTGTTAAATGAATCCTGAGAAGGATGTGGACGAAGTGCTCGAGACATGTATAATAAATCTAGAAAAGGATGTTTGATATTTTCCAGCATGGTGGAAGTAAAGAATGGGAGTATATGAGTATACGTACCCACTCCCCCCCACTTTTTTCGGAAGAGGGCAACTGAACTCGTCCAGAGACAAGCTGCCTACGTACCTTTTTGCAGGGATCAAGTCGCCTCGTAGTTCATTCCAGAGGCCTCTAGAAATACTAGTGATAGTACCCTTCGAGTGCCTTGCATGTCATTAGGGAGTGGTGTGGTGGGTTTCGTCAGTGTTGGCGTGATTGAGAAATGTTGGGCCCGATGACATCAAGGAAGCAGGTTCACGTGGCTCGCGGTTGTGTTGGTTGCAGACTTTGCTACTTGCAGATGCGTTCGCTCTGCGTTTCCAGCAGCTTCTACAGGCTGTAATCGCCTAAAAGAGGATTGATCAAGTCGACCATTCAACAAAGAATCGAGGATATATAGATCAAGGAGATAACATGTCATAAAAGTCTCATACAAAGAACGTCCTACACCAAGACATAATGCAAGAAAAACCATACATAAACTGAACCAAGAGTTGACCCTCGACAAAATCTCATGATGAGCTCGGCAAAATCTTCGTCCCTGGCCGAAGTGGTCGGTCTCAACTCACGCTAGGCCAAATTCTCCACTTTGGCGAAAAAGCTTACTCAATGGGCTCGGCGAAAACCGAAGCAAAAATTCCCTTCGGCGAAATCTCGGGCTCGGCGAAATCTCCTTCGGCCAAATCTCCTCGGCCAAATCCGTCGAGCTCGGCGAAAACCGAAGCAAAAATTCCCTTCGGCAAAATCTCCTTCGGTGAAATCTCCTCGGCTAAATCCGTCCGGCTCGGCGAAAACCGAAGCAAAAATTCCCTTCGGCAAAATCTCCTCGGCCAAATCCATCCGGCTCGGAGAAAACCGAAGCAAAAATTCCCTTCGGCGAAATCTCGGGATCGGCGAAATTTCCTTCGGTGAAAAACCGGTTCAAATCCTCTTCAGCGATCCCCTGATGTTTAGCCTTAGAGGCTTGCTTGGTTCCGTGAGAACGGTCAAGACAAGTCTTTCAAAAGATTCTAGCCGAGACTAGAAGCGTTTGTCCAGTTTAACCGAGGCGGGTATTGCCTCAGAGGGAGTTTTTCGCCGAAGAGGCGAGTATTCGCCACCTATTGAATATTCGTTTTTGCCGAAGAGGTTACTGGGCTTTCTGGATGAGAGTTCTGGTTTACAGGCGCGTTTCTCTTTGAATACATTGAAGGGCATGCCCCTTGAGACTTTCTACGAACAGCTTGCAGTAGACGATGTCTTTTTACGCTTCCTTGAAGTTTGCTCTTCCCAAGGCCACTTCGAATTCCATCAGATGATCCGAAGAATCTGTGGTTCCTTCGTAGACTGGTAACTTGATCCTTCCGGGATCGGAATTTTTTATCTTTGCGATTCGTTCGTCGAAGGGTGTGTTCCTTGCCTTTTCTAGTACCTGAGCGATGGCAGGAGCCTTCCCTGTTCCGTGATGTATATGCGATTGGGTACGCTTTAGGTCTGAGGTTACCCGATCCATCTGTGCTGTTATTGCAGCGAGCTCTGCAGCGTAGGATCGTTTGAACGCTCTACGCTCTTGCTCCTTCTTGTATCGCTCTTCATTGGAGTAGTTGGTGTATTCCGATGTGTCTTTCACAATCTCTGTCTTGGAAGAGCCTGATGCGCTTTGGGTGTCAGAGGCGCGTGGTTCTTGTCGGCATCCTTCTGCACCTTCCGCTCGTGTACGCTTCGTGGAAGCTGGTTCTTCTTCGTCAGAGATGTCCACGACGCATTCGGGAGACTTGTCCGTTTCTCAACGCGGCAGTGGTGGTGGTAGATCTTCTAGGTTTCCTTGAGTAGTACGAGGCGCTGAGAAGTCGAGGCGTTGAGGGTCGACGCGCGCCCTAAGTCTTGCTGTGTCGGGTCTTCCGCGCTTTCTTCACAAAAGCAATACAAAGCAATTACAACCTGGTTCAGTTTTGCCGAGCAGGCTGAACTGCCTAGGTGAAATCTGTCAGCTAAACGGCCTAGGCGAAATCTGCTAACCAAAATGCCTCACAGATTTTGGTTAAACGGGATCAACTACATTTTGCCGAGGAGAGTCTTTTCTAAAGAACATGTTAGTCGCTAAAGCGTGGCAAATCTATCAGGCCGACAAGTCCAGAACAAGTCTAGCCCATCAGGAGAAGCCCACAAAAGTAACCGCCTTCAGAAGATGAAATAATCGGCGAAATAGGAAAACTTCCGGATTCTTCGAGAAGATCAACTCAAAAAGGAAATAGGATCAAAGGTGAATCCCGAAGAATTAGGATAGTTTCTTTTATCTCGTTATAACATTAAACCGACCTAGTCAAGTATATATATCGATGTACATCCTTTAAGAAGGGGATCCACAACTTTATTCACAAAAGCAATACAAAGAAATTACAAACCCTATTTTTATTTGCTCATCGTTTTCTAACTCAGAAATCTCTGCTCCCTCCCGAAATCCTTACAAATCTAATTGTGCGATTTCCGGCATCCACAATTTGGCGCCGACTAAGGGAAGTTCGCCGAGCCCGAGATTTCGCCGAAGGAGATTTTTGGCCGAGGAGGGTTGAGCGAAATTTTCGCCGAAGTGTATTTTTGGCCGAGGAGGGTTGAGCGAGATTTTCGCCGAAGTGGATTTTTGGGCGAGAAGGGTTGAGCGAGATTTTCGCCGAAGTGGATTTTTGGTCGAGGAGGGTTGAGAGAGAATTTCGCCGAGCGGGTCAAGCGAAATTTTTGCCGAGCCCATTGAGTGAGCTTTTCGCCGAAGTGGAGAATTTGGCCTAGCGTGAGTTGAGACCGGCCACTTGGTTCGGCCAGGGACGAAGATTTTGCCGAGCTCGTCAAGAGATTTTGTCGAGGGTCAGCTCTTGGTTCAGTTTATGTATGGTTTTTCTTGCATTATGTCTTGGTGTAGGACGTTCCTTGTATAAGACTTTTATGACATGTTATCTCCTTGATTTATATATCCTCGATTCTTTGTCGAGTGGTCGACTTGATCAATCCTCTTTCAAGCGATCCCCTGATGTTTAGCCTTAGAGGCTTGCTTGGTTCCGTGAGAACGGTCTAGACAAGATTTTCAAAAGATTCTAGCCGAGACTAGAAGCGTTTGTCCAGTTTAACCGAGGCGGGTATTGCCTCAGAGGGAGTTTTTCGCCGAAGAGGTTACTGGGCTTCTTGGATGAGAGTTCTGGTTTACAGGCGCGTTTCTCTTTAAATAGACCCGCTCCGATGATGATCATCGGTTTTTGACCAACGTTGTTGTTAGGTTTTCTAGAACGGCGGTGCTTTGATTTCTATGACGTTTCGTCAATGATTTTGTTTTGATAGATCATGAGAACTTGAAGAGTGATGATACTTGTTTTGTTGATCAAGCGTTTAGTATAGGTTGAAGGATGTTTACACCTTGAAATACCTTTGGCTATTTGTACCAACGTCGTTGCCGGGTTTATGATTGCAGGGTCACAAAATCGCAAATGCGTTTTGCTCCTTTCCTACCAACCCTTGTTGTTAGATTTTCGCTTTTACCAACGTTATTGTTGGGTTTTCTGGAATGGCGGTGCTTTCTGAACACGTCTGTTCAGAAGCGATCACACCTTTTGACATGACCAACGTGTTGTTGGGTTTTCTGAATTATTATTCGGTGTATAAACCTAAGTAACCATTGGCAGCTTCTTTTTACCAACGGTGCTGTTGGGTTTTCGAATGAACGTCCAGGGTCAACAGCCCTGGATCTCGACTTTAGAATCAGCCGGGGTCAAAAGCCGAGAAGCTGATCGTTATAACTTATATAGCTCGTTTAGGATCCGATGATGGATGTCAATGTGTTCAGGTTCACACCTTGTTGTTGTGGCCAGCAGCAACGACAGTGGATTGAACTTGCTTGAAAAAGGCTTTGAATAATCCGTAGAGGATGTAGCTGGTGAAATCTATGAGACTTGTGTTAAGTGAATCCTGAGAAGGATGTGGACGAAGTGCTCGAGACTTGTCTAATAAATCCAGAAAAGGATGTTTGATATTTTCCAGCATGGTGAAAGTAAAGAATGGGAGTATACGAGTATACGTACCCACTCCCCCCCCCCACCTTTTTCGGAGGAGGGCAACTGAACTCGTCCAAAGACAAGCTGCCTACGTACCCTTTTTCCAGGGATCAAGTCGTCTCATAGTTCATTCCAGAGGCCTCTAGAGATACTAGTGATAGTACCCTTCGAGTGCCTTGCATGTCATTAGGGAGTGGTGTGGTGGGTTTCGTAAGTGTTGGCGTGGTTGAGAGATGTTGGGCCCGATGACATCAGGGAAGCAGGTTCACGTGGCTCGCGGTTGTGGTTGGCTGCAGACTTTGCTATTTGCAGATGCGTTCGCTCTGCGTTTCCAGCAGCTTCTGCAGGCTGTAATCGCCTGAAAGAGGATTGATCAAATCGACCATTCGACAAAGAATCGAGGATATATAGATCAAGGAGATAACATGTCATAAAAGTCTCATACAAAGAACGTCCTACACCGAAACATAATGCAAGAAAAACCATACATAAACTGAACCAAGAGCTGACTCTCGACAAAATCTCATGACGAGCTCGGCAAAATCTTCGTCCCTGGCCGAACCAAGTGGTCGGTCTCAACTCACGCTAGGCCAAATTCTCCACTTCGGCAAAAAAGCTCACTCAATGGGGTCGGCGAAAACCGAAGCAAAAATTCCCTTCGGCAAAATCTCGGGCTCGACGAAATCTCCTTCGGCGAAATCTACTTGGCCAAATCCGTCCGGCTCGGCGAAAACCGAAGCAAAAATTCCCTTCAGCGAAATCTCGGGCTCGGCAAAATCGCCTTCGGTGAAATCTCCTCGGCCAAATTCGTCCGGCTCGGCGAAAACCGAAGCAAAAATTCCCTTCGGCGAAATCTCGAGCTCGGCGAAATCTCATTCGGCGAAATCCCCTCGGCCAAATCCGTCCGGCTCGGCGAAAACCGAAGCAAAAATTCCCTTCGGCGAAATCTCGGGCTCGGCGAAATTTCCTTCGGTGAAAAACCGGTTCAAATCCTCTTCGGCGATCCCCTGATGTTTAGCCTTAGAGGCTTGCTTGGTTCCGTGAGAACGGTCAAGACAAGTCTTTCAGAAGGTTCTAGCCGAGAATATAAGCGTTTGTCCAGTTTAACCGAGGCGGGTATTGCCTCAGAGGGAGTTTTTCGCCGAAGAGGCGAGTATTCGCCACATATTGAATATTTGTTTTTGCCGAAGACGTTACTGGGCTTCCTGGATGAGAGTTCTGGTTTACAGGAGCGTTTCTATTTGAATACATTGAAGGGCATGCCCCTTGAGACTTTCTACGAACAACTTGCAGTAAACGATGTTTTTTTCCGCTTCCTTGAAGTTTGCTCTTCCCAAGGCCACTTCGAATTCCATCAGATGATCCGAAGAAGCTGTGGTTCCTTCGTAGACTGGTAACTTGATACTTCCGGGATCGGAGATTTTTGTCTTTGCGCTTCGTTCGTCGAAGGGTGTGTTCCTTGCCTTTTCTAGTACCTGGACGATGGCAAGGAGCCTTCCCTGTTCTGTGGTGTATCTGCTATTGGGTACGCTTTAGGTCTGAGGTTACCCGATCCATATGTGCTTTTATTGCAGCGAGCTATGCAGCGTAGGATCGATTGAACGCTCTGCGCTCTTCCTCCTTCTTGTATCGCTCTTCATTGGAGTAGTTGGTGTATTCCGATGTGTCTTTCACAAATCTCTGTCTTGGAAGAGCCTGACGCGCTTTGGGTGTCAGAGGCGTGTGGTTCTTGTCGGCTTCCTTCTGCACCTTCCCCTCGTGTACGCTTCGTGGGAGCTGGTTCTTCTTCGTCAGAGATGTCCACGACGTGTTCGAGAGACTTGTCCGTTTCTCGAAGTGGCGGTGGTGGTGGTAGATCTTCTGGGTTTCCTCTAGTAGTGTGAGGCGCTGAGAAGTCGAGGCGTTGAGGGTCGACGCGCGCTCTAAGTCTTGCTGTGTCGGGTCTTCCGCGATTTCTTCACAAAAGCAATACAAAGCAATTACAACCTGGTTCAGTTTGGCCGAGCAGGCTGAACTGCCTAGGCGAAATCTGCCAGCTAAACGGCCTAGGCAAAATTTGCTAACCAAAATGCATTACATATCTTGGTTAAACGGGATCAACTACATTTTGCCGAGGAGAGTCCTTTCTAAAGAACATGTTAGTCGCTAAAGCGTGGCAAATCTATCAGGCCGACAAGTCCAGAACAAGTCTATCCCATAAGGAGAAGCCCACAAAAGTAACCGCCTTCAGAAGAAGAAATCATCGGCGAAATAAGAAACCTTTCGGATTCTTCGAGAAGATCAACTCAAAAAGGAAATAGGATCAAAGGTGAATCCCGAAGAATTAGGATAGTTTCCTTTATCTCGTTGTAACCTTAAACCGACCTAGTCAAGTATATATATCGATATACATCCTTTGAGAAGGGGATCCGCAACTTTATTCACAAAAGCAATACAAAGCAATTACAAACCCTATTTTTCTTTGCTCATCGTTTTCTACTTCGTAGCTTAACTCATAAATCTCTGCCGAAGAAGCGAGTATTGCCTCATATTGAATATTTGTTTTTGCCGAAGATGTAACTGGGCTTCCTGGATGAGAGTTCTGGTTTACTGACGCGTTTCTCTTTGAATACACCCGCTCCGATGATGATTATCAGTTTTTGACCAACGTTGTTGGTGGGTTTTCTAGAATGGCGGTGCTTTGATTTCTATGACGCTTCGTCAATGATTTTGTTTTGATCGCGATTGCGCTTCACACTTTGTTTTTGATAGATCATGAGAACTTCAAGAGTGATGATACTTGTTTTATTGATCAAGCGTTTAGTATAGGTTGAAGGATGTCTACACTTTGAAATACCTTTGGCTATTTGTACCAACGTCGTTGCCGGGTTTATGATTGCAGGGTCACAAAATCGCAAATGCGCTTTTGCTCATTTCCTACCAACGCTTGTTGTTGGGATTTTCGCTTTTACCAACGTTGTTGTTGGGTTTTCTGGAATGGCGGTGCTTTCCAAACACGTCTGTTCAGAAGCGATCACACCTTTTGACTTGACCAACGTGTTGTTGGGTTTTCTGAATGATTATTCGGTGTATAAACCTAAGTAACCATTGGCAGCTGCTTTTTACCAACGGTGTTGTTGGGTTTTCGAATGAACGTCCAGGGTCAACAACCCTGGATCTGAACATTTGAATCAGCCGGGGTCAAAAGCCTAGAAACTGATCGTTAAACTTATATAACGCTCTTTAGGATCCGATGATGGATGTCAATGTGTTCAGGTTCACACCTTGTTGTTGTGGCCAGTAGCAACGATAGTGGATTGAAGTTGCTTGAAAAAGGCTTTGAATAATCTGTAGAGGATGTAGCTGATGAAGTCTATGAGACTTGTGTTAAGTGAATCCTAAGAAGGATGTGGACGAAGTGCTCGAGACTTGTCTAATAAATCCAGAAAAGGATGTTTGATGTTTTCCAGCATGGTGGAAGTAAAGAATGGGAGTATACGAGTATACATACCCACTCCCCCTCCCCTTTTTTCAGAGGAGGGCAACTGAACTCGTCCAGAGACAAGCTGCCTACGTACCCTTTTGCAGGGATCAAGTCACCTCGTAGTTCATTAAAGCACTTACTCCCCCCCCCCTTTTGAGACGGAGGGGGCAACTGAACTCGTCCGGAGACAAGCTGTCTACGTACCCTTTGCAGGGATCAAGTCGCCTCGTAGTTCATTCCAGAGGCCTCTAGAGATACTAGTGATAGTACCCTTCGAGTGCCTTGCATGTCATTAGGGAGTGGTGTGGTGAGTTTCGTCAGTGTTGGCATGGTTGAGAGATGTTGGGCCCGATGACATCAAGGAAGCAGGTTCACGTGGCTCGTGGTTCTGATTGGTTGCAGACTTTAGTACTTGTAGATGTGTTCGCTCTGCGTTTCCAGCAGCTTTTGCAGGCTGTAATTGCTATAATACCAAATTACAGCCTCAGTTCAATTGCAATCATACCAAATTTGGCTCTGATACCAAATTTGTAACAGCCGCATCTCGGACTATGAATCCAGACCCAAGTGTTAGATAAAAGTGATATTTTCATTGCTCTAAAATTTCTCTATTACATTGTACGGTAATTTACAACATGGGGTACTAGATTCACTACGCCTTGGGAAAGTCTTCCTCCGTTGCCTGCCGCTCCCTCCTGCCTTGCCGTCCTATGGTCCACCTGACCGGATGTCCTATCCTGCGCACTGGTAAGGAGGTGAGTATTGAATACTCAGTAAGACGGTCTACTCCGTCTCACCACCTAATACTACCTAGCTATTCTAACCCTTATAACCCCACACAGCACCCTCAGCACTACTTGCCAGGTACTGTGTCTCACGGCCAACCCTTTGGCGTTGATCCAGAACTATCTCAACCTCATGCCGGGCACGCTGGCAGCCCTTAACTTATGCCGGTACGCTGGCAGCCCTTAACTTTACACCAGCAAGCTGGTAACCTTAACCAGTAAACTGGTTCGTCGGGCACCCTGGCAGCCCATAACCTTACACCAGTAAGCTGGTAACCTTAACCAGTAAACTGGTTTACCGGGCACCCTGGCAGCCCATAACCTAGTCGGCCCGTCGGCGGACTTGCATAACCTGGCACACACGGCCCTTCTAGCGAGCAGCGGAACGCTAGGTCTTCGTGCCATCTTTCAGGCCAAACACAAACAACCGGGGGAACGCATACTCACGATGCGGTCCATGCAATATTTAGACGGGTGGCGTTGTGAACTTACTATCCTACTGGTTTAACATGCTTTTAACTACTAGACTATCCTAAGGTTCACAACCAAATTATCTACTCTGGTTAATCTTAGTCCTTTATACCTCTAGGTTCTCAAGCAATAGCCGAAGCATTTCAAGCAATAACTTTGCCCCGTATGGTCGGCCCCAGGTAAGCATGGCTATCCCAATACGTTACCCATGACACATCTATGGCCATACGGTGACCGTCCCTGCAGAAATACAAACACAAACTATCCGTTAATTGTGGAAGACTCGCGAACCAGCCTTGGCCGTTTCTGGCCTAAGCGTTCCCGCGACCTTGCCTCTAACCCTGGAGTCGTATGCGTCCGTACGAGTTTGCTAAGCCTCCTTAGCGCTTCTCTTGTTGGCCTACACCTTCTAGACTTTCTACCAGGTTGACTAAGGCGTAGCCGTACAACTATCGAGTTGGCCGGCCACTTCCTGTCCGGCCTACAGCGTTCTCTAATAGCTTGCTGAGTCCAACAAACAAGCAAACCATCGAGTATCCTTACGGCCTTGCGGCGGTAACTCTACCATAGCTCTATTTCGTGGTTCAATGATCGGTTAGTATCAGACCTCTCAGTCTGCCACGCTAATCCTCACATTTGGCCCACTGGCTCCCATTACGAGTATAGCCGGCCTTTGCATGACTCTAACTAATTTCCTAGGTTATGTGCGGTGCGAGTCGCAGCCAGACCTGATCAGCCACGACTAGTCTCCAGACCGTCAACCAACGAGTCACTCTTGGGCCAGCTTCTGCCGAGCCAAGTTTCCTCGAGATACAAGGTTGAGTCCCACGACCGGTACGCCTAGGTACGTGTACCCTCACCAAGATCCATTGTGATAGCCGAGTTACTTAACAATCTATGTTAGCCTTGTCATGCTCCTCTGCTATCTCACCTACGAGTCCATAGCCAGATCGCCATGATCTGACCGGATGCTCTGCCACTGTTGGTAAGCCAAGCACGCTTTTGCTTACCAGGCGTGATTCCGAACCGAGGCCGTATCGATCTCTATCGATGCCTTACCGATTCGCGGCACAGTGGTTGACGCCTTACTTCCTTACGTTACCTCCTCGATGGACGTATCGGTGAGAAATCGGTACGGACACTCGACGATCCGGCAGTGTCAATAGTGGCTATCAGGTAGTATCAACGGTCGGACCATGGGGACGCGTCGATAGGCCCTCGGGGAGGCCTACGATCGATCTACCACTGGCCATCGAGGATAACTGAGCAGTCCGCAAGGGCAGTCCGCGATGAGATCGCTGACTGGCATCGGTAAGCCTCGTGTAGGCCTCGGTGTATCGGTATGATACCTTGTTCATCCGCGATGAACAAACCGGTAATCATCGGTGAAGGCATCGATGATCGGAGAGAAAGCTAGACGGCCAGTGCCAACCACTGTGCCGCAAATCGGTAAGGCATTGATAGAGATCGATACGGCCTCGGTTCAGAATCACGCCTGGTAAGCAAAAGCGTGCTTGGCTTACCAACAATGGCAGAGCATCCGGTCAGATCATGGCGATATGGCTATGGACTCGTAGGTGAGACAGTAGAGGAGCATGACAAGGCTAACATAGATTGTTAAGTAACTCGGCTATCACAATGGATCTTGGTGAGGGTACACGTACATAGGCGTACCGGTCGTGGGACTCAACCTTGTATCTCGAGGAAACTTGACTCGGCAGAAGCTGGCCCAAGAGTGACTCGTTTTTTGGCGATCTGGAGACTGGTCGTGGCTGATCAGGGCTGGCTCCGACTCGCACCGCATATAGCCTAGGAAATTAGATAGAGTCATGCATAGGCCGGATATACTCGTAATGGGAGCCAGTGGGCCAAATGTGAGGATTAGCGTGGCAGACTGAGAGGTCTAATACTAACCGATCATTGAACCACAAAATAGAGCTATGGTAGAGTTACCGCCGCAAGGCCGTAAGGATACTCGATGGTTCGCTTGTTTGTTGGACTAAGCAGGCTATTAGAGAATGATGTAGGCCGGACAGGCAGTGACCGGCCAACTCGATAGTTGTTCGGCTACGCCTTAGTCAACCTACTAGAAAGTCTAGAAGGTGTAGGCCGACAAGAGAAGCGCTAAGGAGGCTTAGCAAACTCATACGGCCGCATACGACTCCAAGGTTAGAGGCAAGGCCGCGGGAACGCTTAGGCCAGAAACGGTCAAGGCTGTATCGCGAGTCTTCCACAATTAACGGATAGTTTGTGTTTGTATTCTGCAGGGACGGTCACCGTATGGCCATAGATGTGTCATGGGTAACGGATTGGGATAGCCATGCTTACCTGGGGCCGACCATATGGGGCAAAGGTATTGCTTGAAATGCTTTGGCTATTGCTTGAGAACCTAGAGGTATAAAGGACTAGGATTAACCGGAGTAGATAATTTGGTTGTGAACCTTAGGATAGTCTAGTAGTTAAAAGCATGTTAAACTTGTAGGATAATAGGTTCACAACGCCACCCGTCTAAATATTGCATGGACCGCATCGTGAGTATGCGTTCCCCCGGTTGTTTGTGTTTGGCCTGAAAGATGGCACGAAGACCTAGCGTTCCGCTGCTCGCTAGAAGGGCCGTGTGTGCCAGGTTATGCAAGTCCGCCGACGGGCCGACTAGGTTATGGGCTGCCAGGGTGCCCAAAACCAGTTTACTGATTAAGGTTACCAGCTTGCTGGTATAAGGTTATGGGCTGCCAGGGTGCCCGGCGAACCAGTTTACTGGTTAAGGTTACCAGCTTGCTGGTGTAAAGTTAAGGGCTGCCAGCGTGCTGACATAAGTTAGGGGCTGCCAGCGTGCTGACATAAGTTAGGGGCTGCCAGCGTGCCCGGCATGAGATTGAGATAGTTCTGGATCACCGCCAAAGGGTTGGCCGTGAGACACAGTACCTGGCAAGTAGTGCTAAGGGTGTTGTGTGGGGTTATAAGGGTTAGAATAGCTAGGTAGTGTTAGGTGGTGAGACGGAGTAGACCGTCTTACTGAGTATTCAATACTCACCCCCTTACCAGTGCGCAGGACAGGACATCCGGTCAGGTGGACCACAGGACGGCAAGGCAGGAGGGAGCGGCAGGCAACGGAGGAAGACTTTCCCAAGGCGTAGTGAATCTAGTACCCCATGTTGTAAATTACCGTACAATGTAATAGAGAAATTTTAGAGCAATGAAAATATCCCTTTTATCTAACACTTGGGTCTGGATTCATAGTCCGAGATGCGGGTGTTACAAATTTGGTATCAGAGCTCGGCTGTCACTCCAGTTATGACCTGGAGGACAACATGAAAGATCTCTTGGGACTACTTGGGAAAAGGCCTCCAGTCCGCGGCCGCCTTGACGTCGTATGGATCACCCTGGTAACATAGGATAGTAACCATTGAGAGTTCTGTTTCAGATGTCACTAAAGAAAAACAAGGTCAGGAAAGACCGAGCAGAAGGAGACCAAATCCAGGCAGCAAAGAAGAAAATGTTCGAACCCCGCCTGCGATTGGGGATTGGAAACATAAGTGCAATTGCCGGCTCTGTGAGTGTCAGAGGAATTGAGGTCAACGCTTTGTTCGACTCCGTGGCGACGCACAACTTTGTGGATATTGGAGTGCCTGGACGATGGACGTTCTAGGGAGACACTCGAGAGGAGTCTCGGCTGATAGATACGGCAGGACGGGAGGTCTTGACCGCCGGCCGAGCACATCAAGAAGTACCAATAGTCATCCAAGGAACCCAAATGAAGGGGAATTTGTTGGAAGTAGAGCTAAAAGGTTACGAGGTCATCCTAGGGATGGACTGGCTCACCACCTATCGGGCCCACCTTGACTGTAGGCGTGGAAAGGTGCGGTTCGAGGGAACCAAACCGTTGGTGACATTCCAGGGTTTCACTTCGGCCGATGAGGCAGTGGTTATTTCCGCCTTGAGAGCCCACAAGATGCTACACCAAGGATGCACCGCCTACCTGGCAACCATATCAATACCTTAAGATGGGGACAAGTCTAGTGTCGAGGGAATTCTAGCAGTGGAGGACTTTGAGGACGTGTTCCAGGGCCTCACCGATCCGCCCTTACCTCGCTAGGAGCAATTCAGGATCGAGCTTGAACCAGGTACCCGCCCAATCTCGAAGTCGCCTTACAGGATGGCACCCGCCGAAATGGCGAAATTAAAGAAGAAATTAATGGACCTATTGGAGAAGAAATTTGTACAACCAAGTCAGTCATCCTGGGAGCACCAGTACTGTTTGTTAGGAAGAAGGACGGAAGCCTCCGATTGTGCATCGACTACCGAGGACTAAACCGGGTGACTGTCAAGGATAAGTACCCCTTGCCAAGGATCGATGAGCTATTAGACCAGCTGCAAGGAGCCACCTGTTTCTCGAAGATCGACCTTGCATCCGGATATCACCAAATACCGATAGCCCCTGGGGATATGCACAAAACCGCATTTCAGACCAGGTACGGGCATTACGAGAGTTCACAATGATGCCCTTCGGGCTGACCAACGCGCCCGCAGCGTTTATGCGAATGATGAACACCGTATTCTAGCCTCATCTTGATGAGTTTGTCATCGTATTCATCGATGACATCCTTATCTACTCGAAGACCCCTGAAGAGCATCGAGGGCACCTGACCGTAGTACTCAGCCGCCTCCGGGAACAACAACTACTAGCCAAACTAAGCAAGTGTAGCTTCTGGCAAGCAAGAGTGGGGTTCCTGGGCCATGTGATCTCAAAGGACGGTGTATCAGTAGACCCGGAGAAGGTGGCCGCCATCACCAAGTGGCCTCAACCGGAGAACGCCACCGAGGTCCAAAGTTTCTTGGGATTGGTAGGTTACTACAGACGCTTCGTCAAGGGGTTCGCCAGCATCTCCCGACCACTCACCAAGCTAACTGGGAAGGATGTAAAGTTTGAGTGGAGACAGGCATGTATGGAGAGCTTTGACAAGCTGAAGTCTTGCCTAGTTAGCACCCCTATCCTGGCCCTACCACGTCCTACCATTCCCTATGACCTATACACGGACGCATCGGGAACGGGATTGGGCTGTGTTTTAATGCATGAAGGAAGAGTTATTGCGTATGCGTCCCGGCAGCTCCGGAAGCACGAGGATAAGTACCCAACTCACGATCTAGAGATGGCCGCGGTAGTTTTCACCCTGAAACTATGGCGCTCATATCTCTATGGAGAGAAGATACAAATATATACGTATCATCGCAGCCTGCAATATTTGTTCACCCAACCAGAGTTAAATCTTCGGCAAAGACGATGGACTACGATATGGGGATAGACTACCACCCAGGAAAGGTGAACCTGGTGGCCGATGCCCTGAGCCGTAGGAGGACTACGGTATCCCTCGAAAAGGAAGTTGAGGAACTCGCTACCGTACTCAACACGCTCTGACTGACGGTGATCAGGACAGAAGGAAATACACTGGGGGCAAGAGTCGTGGATCAGGCAGACATACTCACCCGCATCCGGGAGGCACATGGCAAGGATGCCGTGCTAGTCAAATCGGCGCAAGACGAGGTCAACGGATACGAAGTTACCCACAACAACACGATACTGTTCCGCGTAAGGGATTTGTGTGCCGGACGACCCCGAACTCCGCACCACTGTCCTACGGGAAGCCCATAGCTCCCCACTAACCATCCATCCCGGTACCACCAAGATGTATAGGGACCTCCGCCAGTATTACCAGTGGGCGGGAATGAAGCGAGATATTGCCAAATGGGTGGCAGGATGCCCGGTGTGCCAACTGGTCAAGGCGGAATGGCAAGTACCGAGTGGGTTACTCCAACGACTCCCACTCCCCGAGTGGAAATGGGAGATGAACGCAATGGATTTCGTTATGGGGCTCCAACAGACAAAGCAGGGGATAGATTCGATATGGGTCGTGGTGAATCGGCTGACAAAGTCAGCACATTTTTTGGCAGTACGCAAGAACGACACACCAAACATCCTGGCAGCATTGTATGTCAAGGAAATAGTAAGGCTACATGGAGTTCCGGTCAGTATCGTCTCGGATCGGGACTCTAAGTTAACCTCCAACTTCTGGCTGGCCTTACAGAAGGAACTAGGGACGAAACTCCACTTCAGCACCGCTTACCATCCTCAGACGGATGGCCAGTCGGAACGAACCATACAAACATTGGAGGATCTACTCAGGGCATGCGCATTAGAATGGGAGGGAGAGTGGGACGAACACCTCAACTTAGCAGAGTTCGCCTACAACAACAGCTACCATTCCAGCATTGGAATGTCCCCATATGAGGCTTTATACGGGCGACCATGTAGGACTCCATTATGCTGGGCGGAGACAGGAGAACAACAGGAATTGGGACCTCAGATAGTACAGGAGACTACGGACCTTATCGAATAAAGAAGAAACATGGGGAGGTGGCATACATGTTGGAACTACCGGCAAAGTTAAAAGCTTTCCATAACGTGTTCCACGTCTCCCGCCTACGAAGAGTGGTGCCCTCTCCCGAACTAGTGTTCTCAAGCTTGCCCGAAGACCTCCGCCCGAACCTCACGATCATTAGGAAGCCGGTCGAAGTCTTTCCACAGGAAACCCGGAGGGGAAGGACCAACAAGTCCCGACAAGTCAAGGTACGATGGGAGAAGGACGGGATGGAGGAAATCACATGGGAAGACGAGTGGCAGACCAAGCACGACCACCCCGAGTTGTTCCCTCCTACCAAAGCAGAGTAGTAGGATCCGAGGACGACTCCAATCCAAGGGGGGAGGAGTTTGTAACATCCCAAAACCAGCTGGAGGTTTATAATTGTAACTTAGAAAAATAGATATAGAAGAGTTCGATAATTCTACAAAGCTGTGATCAGTTCGCAATTATATAGGGAATGGAAACCTAGATAGTTTGGGCCGTAGCCCACATAGGAAAGGCGGCAGAAAAGAAGGAGAGGAAAACGTGGAGAGGAGGAAAGGAATTGGGCTTTCGGCCCATGAAGTAAGGAGGTGGAGAAAAATAAGGAAAGTGGAGAAAAATAAGGAAAGTGGATATTCTTCTTAGGGTTTTTGGTTTAGTATAAATAGAGGGCTAGGGAGCTCATTATTTACACACACCAAAATATTTCTCTCCTCTCTAGAGCCAAAGATACACACTTAAGAGGGAGAGAAAAGGAGGAGCTCGAGAAGGAACTCGGCACCCTACCTAAGGAGAAGCGGTATAAGGTAAGGCGCGATCCGTACCTAATACTCCCTTTCTATTCTCTTCCTTTTAGCTTTCATACGGTAGTCTTAGTAGTACGGGTTAGGGTATAGTAGTTTAGTAGTATAGTAGTAGGGGTCGTGTGTGGATAGATATTCATCCACGGCACCAGTAGTAGTAGCATCCGTGTATGGATCGAACATCCGTACATGGACCGGCTGGCATCGGTAACGCCTAGTGCTGGCATCGGTATGGCCTCGAGGTGCCTTGATGACAGTACCAGGTTGGCCTGGAGTCGTATGCGGCCGTACGAGTTTGTTAAGCCTCCTTAGCGCTTCTCTTGTTGGCCTACACCTTCTAGACTTTCTACCAGGTTGACTAAGGCGTAGCCGTACAACTATCGAGTTGGCCGGCCACTGCCTATCCAGCCTACAACATTCTCTAATAGCCTGCTGAGTCCAACAAACAAGCGAACCATCGAGTATCCTTATGGCCTTGCGGCGGTAACTCTACCATAGCTCTATTTCGTGGTTCAATGATCGGTTAGTATCAGACCTCTCAGTCTGCCACGCTAATCCTCACATTTGGCCCACTAGCTCCCATTACGAGTATAGCCGGCCTATGCATGACTCTATCTAATTTCCTAGGCTATATGCGGTGCGAGTCGCAGCCAGACCTGATCAGCCACGACCAGTCTCCAGACCGCCAAACAACGAGTCACTCTTGGGCCAGCTTCTGTCGAGCCAAGTTTCCTCGAGATACACGGTTGAGTCCCACTGTTGGTAAGCCAAGCACGCTTTTGCTTACCAGGCGTGATTCTGAACCGAGGCCGTATCGATCTCTATCGATGCCTTACCGATTCGCGGCACAGTGGTTGGCACTGGCTGTCTAGCTTTCTCTCCGATCATCGATGTCTTCACCGATGATTACCGGTTTATTCAACGCGGACGAACAAGGTATCGTACCGATACACCGAGGCCTACACGAGGCTTACCGATGCCAGTCACTGATCTCATCGCGGACTGCCCTTGCGGACTGCTCAGTTATCCCCGATGGCCAGTGGTAGATCGATCGTAGGCCTCCCCGAGGGCCTATCGACGCGTCCCCATGGTCCGACCGTGGATACTACCTGATAGCCACTATTGGCACTGCCGGATCGTCGAGTGTCCGTACCGATTTCTCACCGATACGTCCATCGAGGAGTCATCCGAGGCTCACTCGTCCTGATCATCGATCAGCCTTACTTCCTTACGTTACCTCCTCGAGGCACGACCTTAAGCTGCCCGAGCCCTGTCGAAGCGTCATCGTGCCCTCTAGAGGCGTCATTGGTACCTCGTACCAGCGCCCTTGTCGAGGCGTCTCCGATGCCCTCTCGAGGCATCACCGAGGCCACAGCTTACTAGGTTACTCGGGCCCTGTCGAAGCGTCATCGTGCCCTCTAGAGGCGTCACTGGTACCTCGTACCAGCGCCCTTGTCGAGGCGTCTCCGATGCCTTTTTGAGGCGTCATCGAGGCCTACCGTCGGTACCCTGGCGTACTGTCATCGAGGCATCCCGAGGCCATACCAATGCCAGCACTAGGCGTTACCGATGCCAGCCGGTCCATGTACGGATCCTCGATCCATACACGGATGCTACTACTACTGGTGCCGTGAACGGATATCTATCCGCACACGACCCCTACTACTATACTACTAAACTACTCTACCCTAACCCGTACTACTAAGACTACCGTATGAAAGCTAAAAGGAAGAGAATAGAAAGGGAGTATTAGGTACGGATCACGCCTTACGTTATACCGCTTCTCCTTAGGTGGGGTGCCGAGTTCCTTCTCGAGCTCCTCCTTTTCTCTCCCTCTTAAGCGTGTTAAATAAGGAAATTCCTCCACCTCTTTTTGGTATTTCTGGCAAGAGATGAGCCTCAACACTCCAACAACAATCCAAGACGCTCTCCACCGTGCTGTCGACTTCGCTCGAACAGAAGAGGAAGTCCAAGCCAGGAAAGGCGGAAAGACCAAGCAAGTAAGCGAACCGGACAAGGTCGTTGTACCTAAGAAAAACAGTCCCGCCTACGTCCAATACGAAGGAGGATCCGGAGGGGCTCACAACTATCAAATAGGGTCATCGGATCACGAACGTGGAAGAGGCCAATGCCGCGCTGACGTCTGCGCGAACATATCAGTACCTGCAAAGCCAAGGCTCTCCAGCGACTCCATCACCTTCGACGAAAAAGACACAGAGGGCCTCGATCAACCACACAACGATCCCCTGGTAATCAACTTGACTGTTTACGATTTCAACGTCGCTCGCGTTCTTATTGATAGAGGAAGCTCGGTGGATGTCATCTATTTCTTTAAGATTCTCTGTGATAATTTCGGTGAGCCTGGATTATGGTTAAGAAGCTTCGGTACAATTGGAGGAAGAGATCTTTAGAGCTTTCTACAGTGGTTGGGTTGAGGAGCCTTAGCGGATTTGATGGAATTAGGCTGTGAAGCTTGTTTCTTTCATCAGAAACTGCCTTAGATGGAATAGCTACGGTAGTGGTTCGCTGGGAGCTAGAACGGCGGTGAAGCTTATATGATGATGATTCACCATCGACCTTTTCGTACATCACATGTAGAAGACACGTGGCTTTTTTTTAGCTCAATTCTTATTTTTAGGTTAGATAAGTTGTTGGGCTTTTGGGCTTAAATTATTGTATCATTTTGGGGCTTCAAAACAAACATCTTGTAGATTACCCGTCCATTTTTAGGTCTTGAATTAAAGATGTCTAAAAGAAAGAAAAAAAAATATTGAAAATATTCATAATTATCCAATTTATGTGGATTTGTTCAATTTCATTAGTTTTTTTACATGAATTATCCAAAAATATCCAATAAAATATCAAAAGCAAAATTATAAAAATTCAACTACATAAATATATCCGACCTTCAGTATAAATATTTTTAACTTAATTTATATATCGGGTAGTTCGGATACTTGTTTTGCTTTTCGGTTGTAAGTGTTAAGAATCAATTCAAATATTTTAGAAAACCGGTTTTGAATTCCAATCGGGTAATTCGAGTCGGATTTGGTTCGGTAATTCGGTTTCGAATATTTTGTCCAGCCCTAGTTTCGACATGGAGTTGATCCATAACAACATGACCGGCTTTAAAAAACCAAAAAACACAAGGGAGAAAGAAAAATGAGCCACTTTTTTTGTTTGTCAACTATTTCTTTCATTAACCATAAACATAGGTATGATGCTTTTTATGATACATTTTTGGAATACAAAGCCCCGAAGTAGAGGAAATAAGTTAAGACCAAATTTTATGAATACAACAAATTCGGGTAAAAATGAGATTCCTAAGCTCAAAATCTTAAGCCAAAATAGACCACCAATCTCAAAGAACATGTAGACACCAAAGTACACCACAAGACGAGACACGAGCTCAACCAGTCAACACCGAGCTTACAATAACAACAACAACAATGGCGAGAATAAAGGAAAGCCCACGATTACACACAACACAAGAACAAACACTGTCAATGTCGCTCCAAAGCAACGATGAAACCAAATTGATTAAGCTTCAAGGAAGATAACCTTGAAATCCACTTGGGAATACTCTAACTGGGATCACCAACTCTTACACGCGGACACAGCCAGCCAACCTTTGCCACCTAAAAACGAAAGGTCAACCACCTCCTCGCCAGAGAAGAATCGGAGAACAAAACCACTGCAAAGTGTTGAGCTCAACCACAAAACCCTAAGGAATCACATAGAGAACAAGTATGTGCGTCTACACTAGCAAACCATCTGATTGAAGAACCCCAAAAGCATACACCTAGACCAAGACGAGATCCACCAATTTCTAGAGAACGAAACTGCATAAGATGAGACAGGAACCCACAAATTTTACCCAACACAAGCCAAACCCAATCAAATAAGGCTATCCAGACCATAAACACCTAACTTAATAAGCCAAAGAGGACATATTAATTTGAGACCAGAGATCACAAACTAAAAACTCTGATGCAACATAAGACAGCATGCGACAAGCACATAACAATATGAACCTCAAGAGAAAAGCCCAAGCAAGGGAAATCGAAGGAAGGACTACATGCAAAGACGAGCAAAGGCATAACAGAACCATGACCCAAACTCCAATCATCCACGAGAACCAAAACCTGACCCAGATTTGTGTTTGTAATAGCACCAAGGAGCACCGACCACCACATCCTTCACTAATATGCTACTTGCTCGACCTCCTCCACTACCGAGTCCTACGCAGAGCCTAGCGCTCTAGGTTCACCGAGGTAAGAGATCTAAAATGGGTCCAGAACCAAGATAGAAATCCACTTTCACAGCCTAAGAAGCAAAACTATCAAAGAGACTACATGAAAAAAGCAGGCAAAGACAGTAAATCCCAACGAATGGTGGAGCTATGGGAGCCTTCAACCATCAGTCGAGGAACCTACGAGATCGATTCTTTTTTTTTTTTTTCTGAAGCGGCTAAACCTAATTTAGTTGGAATGTATTTTTTTGAGAGAAATGAGTCATTTATTATTATATTTTATCAAATATATAAATATATAGATATATATAAAGAATAAAACCAAGGGGAATCGAACCCACGACCTTTAACTCTAACCAAAAAGCTATTCTTGCTGGTATTTTTTAAAATATAAGAGTCAAAAATTAGATAAGAAAAAGCAGTTTGGGCCGTAAGTATGGATCTGGCCCGCCGGGCTTGATGGAGAGAGTATTATAGTGGGTTTCATTAATGTGGTTAGTCGAATCTATATAACTTGGGTGGTTGGTTTAGTCGAATATGTAATTTGGTCGTCGGTTTAGTTGAATCTGTAATTTGGGTCAGGTTATCTCTGGGTCAAGATTTAGTAAGGAGTGGAGACTCTGGCGAGTACAGAGGATTTGCCATTTGGATTCAAGATCTAATAAAACGACGTCGCTTCTTCTTTCTACTCTCGTTTTCTTCTGCATTCAAAAAAAACATTTCTTTTTCTTGAGCGCCTACATTAAAGATTCATCGAAGCATAAAAACACACGAATCAAGCCGATTTGTAACTCAAATTCACTCGCAATTTCTCTCTCAGATAATCATCGAAGAAACCCACGATTTTGTTCGTCCTCCGAAGGTATTTCCAACTAAAGATTCTTATCTTCTTGTACAATTTGCGATTACACCGTTTGTGTCTGTCTCTGTTGGTTTATCGTTTTTCATGATTGCAGCCATGGGAACACGACTAGGTTTTCTTGCTCCCAAGTCCATAGTAAAGTCCAGGACCTTTGGTGAGTTTAAGCAGAGGGTTATCTCAAAATGTCAAGTTGCAATTGCGGTATCTACCGAACCCCAGTTTTCTTGGACGCAAGATCGCACCATCGTGTTATCAGGCACAAACCAACAGGTCTTTAGCGCTGTGGAGTTAATTCTTAATGAAGTTCATGACAAGGTAAGTTTATTTGTTTTTTAATGCTGGTTCTTTTGTCATCAATTTCATATCAGAATCTTTTGTTATATGTGATTTCACAGTGGCTTGGGAGTACAACGATCTTGCTAGCATCTATTGGAATACCCATTACAAAAACCATGAAGTAAATCCTTGCTAACATAACATGAATCTTGCCAAGTAACGTGAATTTTACAGTCTTGTTCTGCTATTAGGTCTATTGCTGAGGAAACAGGTGCAAAAATTGAGAAATCTGCAGTTGATTACAACTACTCTGGTATAAAAGTTAGGCTAGTAACGATGTGGGTCCATAGAAGAGCAACTTGATGCAATTCAGATGATAATGCTCAAGCAACAGAATCCAATTCCTGTTCCAGAAGCAGAAAGCTGTGCACTACCCTCTTTTCACAAGGAATTCTATGTTGCAGCAGGGGATACAGAAAGTATGACAGAAGATGAGGTTGCTTTGTACCGGATGCAGCATGGTCTTGTGGTCAGTGGTGCAAATGTTCCAAACCCTGTCATGAATTGGCTCCAAGTCGGCCTTCTTGACCAGATTAAAGAAAAGCTAACACAACAAAAACAAACCGCTTTGGAATCACAGGTTTTGCCCATCCTGCTATCTGGAAGAGACCTCATGGTATTTGGCAACACAGGCGGGTCACTATGTTTCGTTATTCCTGTTCTTACTCATGTACTGTACAACCAGCCTCAGCATGCTCCGACCCCAAAAGGCCCAATCGCGTTACTTCTTGTTCCTAGTAAGGACGACGCTTTCCGCCTTTTCTACTTGTTGAAACCTTATGCCAAATCTCTCGGTATTGTATGTGTATGCGCTTGTGGTGGAGGAGAAGGAATCCCTCGCAGCAAAGATCCTAAGAAGACTCAGGTTATGATCTCTACCTTTGGCAAAGTTCAAAGTATGATTGGGAAAAAGAGCAACTGTCTACGGGATGTTACCTTTTTGGGCATTGATGGTGCAGAACATTTTGTGAAGAAGGATGTTATGTTGATGATTGAATTCATCATTAGAAACATTCGACATGACAGGCAGATGGTTGTGTTTTCAGCTACTTCTCCCCCTGATATTCTACGTTGGTCCTCTAAACACTTAAAAAATCCGGTGCACATAACCATTAGGGCTGCTGCTTCTGCGCATGTGACTGCACTTCCAAACGGTGATGAAGAGCCTACAGAAATTTCTTCAGTTGATGTGCATGGCCTTGCTGATGATGAAAGAGCTACCGCAAAACCTGTCAAAAAGGCAAAAGTAGATCACAGACCATTACCGGAAGACAATACTACTCAGCCTTTATCACATCCCGAAGGATCACAACCTACCAGAAACTCTATCCTATAACCATGAAACTCTCCAAAAACACAGACTGCTGACTATAAGATTACTTTTTTTGCAAATAGACCCATTTGAGAACAGAGCTTTAAGATGTTTTGAAGGACATATTTTACATTAACTTTGTAATAGATTTGAGACTTCTTTGGCTTGTTGTTTGGATTTTTCTCTCTATACTTTGCCAGTTCATATCTGTTAATGGATTCAGAATTTATCAGTGTTTATTGAATGGACCTTTAAACGCACAAAAACACACAGCTTGGTCACAGTACTCCCTAGTGATATTTACTTTTTAATTTCCGGTGATTAAAAATATCAGCCGCGTTGAGGATTGCCATCAGGAACAGTAGCAGAGCCGTCCACGCACAAACCCTTCAATTTAACAGCCAACAAAACCATAAAGAAAAACCCATAACTTTACAGGAAACACACAGAAAAGAAGAGAGTTTTGGAGTAATATTACCAAGCAGCCCAAGCTGAGTAGAGATGTTTGCCTAATTCTGATCTTCCTTTAGCGAAACTGTACAAGTAAACGTACATTAAGACAGTTGGTTCTGCAACTCCGAGTATGAACAATGGCTGTCCTCCCAATACCGAGTGTATCACTCCACATAAAGCTGTTGATGCTAAAGTTTCTACTGTGATCAACGCTCTCTCTGTAATTCCCCCAAATATATTCAAAACAAATTTGAATAGAGAAGAATGCAAAAGCAAAAGCCTTAAAGATAGCAGACCAATCGTGTGCTACTTGAAGACATTTGTTCCACCAAATAAAACAGTAAAAACATCAAAGAAAAGATGAAAACTTTGAGAGAGAAAATTCAAAGAACTTGACCTGTACTGCGGCTGAGTTGCTCGCCAAAGGCAATAACAGGTAGCGCAGAGGCGGGAAAAAAATGTTTGTCGTAGGTGCTAAAATCCTGGAAAACCACAAAAGAAATCACAATTTTGAGTTGCTGCCTTATTAAGAATCTAATTCTGAGTGTTTTAAGAATGAAATCAGGTCTTAAAGTTACTCACTATTGGTTTCCGCAGAAGAGATTCGTTTTCCCAGCAACCATTCCAGAGAATGATGAAGTGACGACCGATAACAGCAGTTCTTGTGACCAAGACATCAACGAGAAAACCTTGATAGATCCCTTCAGAGATGAAGCTCCTACTGATTCAACACGTGAAAATATCTCTCAATCCCTTCAGGCTTCCATTTTTAGAAGGGGACAAGACAACAAGTACAATATATTTTCTTCTTTTCAGCTGCTTCCAGAGGCTGCTACTTTTTGTAGATCCTCTCCTAACAAGTCAGATACTCCTTGAAAAATTCTGAGCAGTGGGAAGAATCTAGTGACAGCCATGAAAGAAAAGAGCAAGAGCTATATGATTTTTACCATGAAAGTAGTAATGTCGGTAACAATGCTGAAGCTTCTACTCTAGAGATTGAATCAGAAAGGGGCTGTGTCGCTGTAGACCTCTCATACCTCCAGAATCATGCTGAGCCTTTACCACCGCCATTTCCATGCATCCGATGGATGGTCTGAAAGACGCCCTCAGAGAGATTTGAGGACAAAACGCAGTCCCTACAACTACATGACAAGATTTGACAGTTAGAAACACAGAAACCTGATCGTTTTGGATGAAGGCAGACAGTTACGTAAAGATCTCACCTATACACTAAAGCATCCACATGAACGCAGCTCGGGACTGACAGTTTCCACAATAATTCCCCTCAAACCAAAGAAACAGATTCGAGCAGAGAAGTAGTCAAAAAATCGACAATTTCAATAAAAAAACTAAAAGAAACCAAGGCAAACCAATTATGGGCTCAGTGGCCAAACGAGAAGCAAAATTAGAGAAATTGTACCTTGCTCTAGTGTCAATTGTGATGATAGCTGTTCAAGTCTTCTGTTACACAAGCTCTAACAAAACCAGAAGAGCTTTGATTCCTAAAACCGCTAAAAACTCTCCTCAAAACATAAACGCATCTCAGGATACTAAAAGCCTCCTCAAAACCAAGAAACAGATCCGAGAATCAGAACATAGGAAACTAAGGCAAACCCCATTAGCAACAGCTACACCAAATGATGTATCACAATAGGTAGGGACACTTTCTCTACAAGAAGCATAGTGAGACACGAGGTAGGTTTATGATTCCTTGACTCACTGCTTCCTTAATCCCTTTGGTGGGCTCTTCTGGCATGACCCTAGACCAATCAGTTCCCATCCTAAAGACAGTAACGCCAGTATCATTAGCTAGCTTCCCCTCAGTGTCAGGATCTGACCACAATTTAAGCCTTCTTCTTCTTTCTTGCTTTTTTTGTCGTCAGATTCTTCTGAACATGGCTTATCTTCTTTTAAAAACTGCGGCCAAGCATCATCGAGTTCGTCCTCGCCATGAGCAGGTGCAGACGTCAATCCAAAGAAGAATTTGCCCTCCCCGTGTTATGAGACAAACGTGTTTATAGCTAGGGAACAAACCTAAAAGGGAAAAACACAAAGAGATGAAGTCTTTTCCAAATTCGTAACTGGTCCCGACACAATTAGACCTATCATCAATATGTATGGAAACTGAAAACTGACCCCACGGTTCGGATTTGTAACTGAGATAGCATCGGATTGGAAGGGTTTATTGCAGATCTTGCGTCTTAGATAGTACGAACGAGTTCTTAGTCCGTGGGATAAAAACGACATCCAGGAGCGAGCGACGTCACTAATCCCTGGACCGATTCGCTACACACAAGTTTGAAGAAAAGAGTCTCCTTAATTCGAATCGGACAAGAGAGAAAGAAGCAGGTACAATAATCAGGGTTTTAGAAATTTGTGAGAATGAGAGAAAGCAAATCGGAGAAGACGGCGAATCCAATGGTAATATGTCAAGTGAAATTTTACGACAACTCCAAGGTCATTGAAATTGGAGTTTGGAGAAGAAATGTTTTTTTTTTTTTTTGTCGACGAGAAGAAAGGTAATAATTTGATTTCACAAAAAGAAAATTTCAATTTTGGGTAATATTTTCCTCGTGGACCGTATTAAGTCAGAGTATTTTGAAATTAGTAGTTTCATTAATAAATGATAATCTTACATTATCCCCTAATTGCATATGGTCTACCTATTAAAAAAAAAAACGAACAAAGTATTGCAAATCAATAATCTCTTTCTTTCCTTTTGCTCCCTTGATTGATTTCTAGTTGCACTAGACTTGGAACATAAAAAGAGAACAAAACTGGGTTATAATGTCCACATTTGTTAGGTGTCCTTCCGAATTCTACGGATTTGAGATATCCACCTTCTCCAATGATGTAAGCTGTTTGGTAGCAACAATTATCGGTCCATTTAAATCCGCGGAAATCAAAAACGACTGCAACTTTCTTCTCTTCGTCAATGAAGAAGCTCCCAGCATAAAATCTATCCGGAAAATTAGCGAGTTCCACTTTCAAATATTTGCGCCAAAATACTGTATTGAGCTCAGTCTCAATTGTAATCCAAATCTCCATTACTGAATCATAGCGTTGATATAAGATAGCTAGATGCTCATCTCTAATACAAGACAAAGTCACGCGTTCTAAACATGGAAGGTATGAGTAAAAAGGGAGAGGAATGCGCGGTCTAAATCCTTCTAATGTAAAATCGAAACATAGTAAAAAAACTTCAACATCTGGACCTGACCAGTTATCCTTTATTTTCTCATGCGCAAAAAAATAAGAATTTCCTTTCAAAGAGACGCCTCCTTGTATATCACACTCGGGGTCGACATCAAGAACCTTCCATGAATTAGAGTTAAAATCATAGATTTCAAAGAAAACGGGAAGACTCGAACACTCAAAAACATCCAAAAACCTCAAGATTTTGTGGTTGCGTTTGTTGCCGTCGTCGTATCCGAGAGCAAACATGTCTGATCTTTGAAATTTGTGGAATTTGTGTATCGGTTGGATCCATCTGGTTTCGCCTGAATACGGGTTCCACACCACGCGCCACCTGTTGTCGTTGAGAACGCATAACAATAAACCGTCGCAGTAAAACACATTTAATATCTCCATTTGGTTAAACATGCTTACACGCTTTATAGATAGGTCAACGAAATTCTCGTCGTAGTAGAGCCCTTGGAGATCGAACTTCATTGAATAAAGCCTAGAATCCATCACCATAAACCCTAGAAATTGCTTCCCTGTTTTGCCATAAATTCGATTTCTTGTTAACATATTCCATGTTTTACAAGTAGATCGTACTGCGCTAAGAGATGTTAATGGAACCTTATAAAATATCTCCTCTACCAAAGCTTCTGGAAGATCGGACATTCTCGCCATTTTTTTCAAGTTTCAAAGTTAAACAAACATAGCTTTTAACTTTCTACGCTTGCCAACCCTCTATTTATGTGTGGTACCGTTTTAAAAACCTTTTCCTACTTGACTTTCTATTTTCCTTTTTTTTTTCGTTATTTCATGAAGATAATGCGATTTCGCTTTAGGATACTAAAAGAAAAAAAAGGAAAGTTGTTGCAGATTCGAAGATCATGCATTTTTCCTTTTAACAAACTGTTTTCTTTTGTTTACAAGCTACATTATCGATCTCAACGTTGGTGCTTGCATGCATAATCTTTTTTATCGATGCATCTACTGAGAGCCGTGCAAGCAAACACCACCAGTTTCCCGGCTCACATGCCCCGGTTGGAGTTCCATGTAGCCAGATGGACGCCATGACGATTCAAGCGCCGATGAAATCGTTCAAAGTTTAGATGTTTCTTAAATTTTGACCTCATTTTCTCCTATTCAAAAATTTGTATTCATATTCTTCATTTTCTTGTTATGGTTTCAACTTGCGTTCCTGCAAATTGCTCAGTTTATGAACTCTATTCTTTTTGTGTCGAAACGCTTAACTCATAAGGAAGATGAACATTTGTATTGAAACTCATATATCAAAAGTGTTTCCCTCAAAAGTAAGACAAAAATTTCAGGTGATCAAGTTGTTCCGACTAATGATGTGCACAAAACATAATCAATGGTTCTTTGAAACAGAACACAAGTAACGAAGCGTGTACTCGTTGGAAGAACACATATCTGCAAGATCTTGGTGGGCTCTAGTGATCGCCTTCTGCAGCGATCTCAGTGCAGGCAATAGATTTCTGTAGTTTCGCTGAATAGAGCTCCCGTGTGCCTTGCAGAGTTCCTGAACATACAAAGAAAACACAACATTGATCAGGTAAGAGCAGCTTGGCAGAGATTATCCGGAAAAAAAAAGAAGGAAAGAGACAATACCTGACACCAGCGAAGTATGAACTCCAGATGAGGACAGTTCACAAGCAGATCCACCAAAGCTTCCATAAGCCGTTCTAAGTATTTCTGGCGGACAGAGATTGCGACAGCTTTTATGTCTGCAGGAGATACAGCAAAGATGCACTTTTTGATGAGACTGTCTTCGTTCAGACGCATACTCAGAGCAAGTGCTCTGCTCACATCACCCTCCTTTATGGCAGCCTCAACAGCCTACACAAGCAACACATTACCTTTGCTTTTAAAACTTTAAAACCTTGGGAAAAAATGACTGAAATGAAACACTCTTCTTATATTTTCTACACAGCTTTTCATCTTAGCAAACTAACGATCTTGCTTATCTGCGATTTTCAAAGCCAATAAACAGAACTACCACCATCAAATCTCCAAATCATGAGGAGACTCACCTCCGGTGTGACGTCTATGTCAAGATCAGTTGGATCAAAGATGAAGGATTCGTCGATTGAATAGATGAGAACTCCTTCAGTTGTTGCAGCTGCAAAGCTCCTTCCAGTTGGGGCAATGCTGAGGCTTTTTGTCCGGATAATGGGCCTGCCACGATTAGGCATGGATCCAGGCAGATTGTAACCTAAATTCCCCCGAGTCTGTTTATCAATGCCACCTTCTTCATCGCTGTTGTCATCATCGATCAGATCCATTGGTCCTGCTTCTGTCATCTTCTTGGAGTTCAGGAAGTCAAGTACCCCATCTAACGAGAGATTATGGGATACCTGAAACCGGCGCAGCAGAACCTGAAAAAGTAATATCGCAGACCTTTTAACTAAGTTTATTTTACAAGTAAAACACAGCTTTCAAAATCTGCATCAATCTTTCAAGGCCAAGAAAAGCTGAATTCCAAGAAGTGCTAACGAGCTAACCTGATCTGAGATGTCATACATGCAAATATATCTGCTACTTCCTGCGGCTAGAATATAGCCTCCGTCAGCAGTATAGCATAATGTTGTAAAGCACTTACCAGAACTTGAATTAGCTGCAGACCGACGGTCAGTCATGCGGCGACCTCCAGCGATATCTCTCCGACCCTCTATGGTGTACATCAACACACCATCAATGGTGTCCCAGAAATGGATCTGCCCATCTAGGGTACTCGAAGCTAACTGCTTCCCATCAGGACGGAAAGCAACTGTTAGTACATCGTGGTTGTGTTGAAACGTCTCCACAGTGCCTTTGCTGGCAAACACATCCCACAACCGAACAGTATTGTCCCACGAGGATGATGCTAAAACTTGCTGCAAAGACAGACATATAGGAACTAAATTAGGCATCACAGTTATAACACCATAAGCCAGAAGTATACATAACACTAGGATTCACATCATTGTTCTGACTTCTGAGCCAAGGAACAAAAATATACTTGGACCAAAAGAAATACAAACGAGACTATTACTGTATTACAGTTTACTAACCGTTAAGGGAGAAAACATCAACCCATGAACAGGAGCCTCATGCCCACTAAGAACATCTTTTATTTGCCCCGTCTTCTTGGACCATACAAAAATCTGCATATAGACAAGTAAAAAGTGATTCCCCTCACCAAAAGAGACTGTAATTCAAGATTTGGGATATGTGACTGAAATCAGTAAAGGCCTAGGTTGAATTACCTCAAATGAATCGAGGGTCCCAGCACAGACGACATCACCACTCGGATCTGCTGTTAAAGAAACGAACTGCCGAGGTTTAGGGGTTGTGTATGTCTTGTAGTTCTTGTATCTTTTGAAATCCCAAGCACGAACAGTGCCGTCCAGAGATGCACTTAAGAGAGAGTGGTTGTCAGCCATAAAATGAAGAGCAGTGACTGCATTGGTATGCTCTGTGAAGGTGATGAAACATGATCCTGATGTAACGTTCCACACCTGTAAAATACAGTTATTAAAAACAATGGGCTTGCTAGTTTCAGAACTAGATGAGAAGCATGGTACAGACCATAATAGTTAGCTCTTTCAGATTCAATACCTTGACTTTGTTATCATCAGCACCAGTTGCCAGAAACTGTGAATCGGGTGAATAAGTGACACAGTTGACATCAAAGTAGTGTCCTTGTTGCTTAAGTATGTAGCTTTCAGATCGCCACTCCCAGACTAACAGTTGCCCGAGTTTAGCGCAACCAAAGGTCAACCAATTACCACGCTCATTAAATACAGCTGTTGTTAGCTTCTCCCTAGAAACAGAGAGCCGATGGATACAGATGAAATCTGGCATCTGATAAAGCCCGAAAACACCATTGGAGAACCCCACCACAACCATGTCCAGCCCCTGGTGATAGTCGCAAGCTGACACCTTTGCTGATCCCTGATTAAACCCATCCTTCCTCAACAACACCCATTTTCCTCTATGCAAATACTCATCAGCATCATCTTCTCCTTCATCCTCTGAATCACGACCTCTACCGTCATACTCTTTTCGTTTTCTAAGATCAGTGCCAGTACCAAGGCCATTTTCCACCATCACCTCATCAGCCCTCTCTGGAGTATCAGGGGACGGTGGCTCAGACGGGGCATCTTCGGATTTGATATCCTTTCCCACATAGGCCCAACTAAATATGTAACCATCCCGTGCAATGGTGAAAGCCCTGTTGACCTTGTTAGTCGTCTTATCAACACCAAAGAAGCAACCAACAACAGAATCTCGATGACCCAGAAACAAAAAGGGCTTATTCAAAAAACCCTTCAACTTTCGCACGGAAAACAACCTAGCAGCTAAATCCTTAGAGCCGACAAGCAAATAGTCAGAGTCCAAGCTCCACTCCAAGGAGACAACTTTATCATCAGAATTAGCAAAAGTCCTAACCCGCTCAAAAGCAAAAACCTCTCGGCTAAAACCAGGTGATCGCCATATCTCGACCAACTTACCAACCCCGACAGCGATAAACTTACCATCAGGGCTAAACTCCAAGGCGCCGACTTTTCCCTTGAACTCCATCCTGTGAAGAACCACCCTTCGAGGCACATTGATGAAGAGGCATCGGTTGTTTTCATCGACGGCGAGTAGGAAAGTACCGTCGGGAGAGGCAGCGAGGCGACAGATATTGGAAGAGGAAAAGAGAGGAAGAGTAACGGTTTGGTGCTTGTTGAGGTCGGTGACGGAGACACGATTCCCGACGGGTGAAATAAGCTGAGTGTTCTGCGTGACGACGGCGTTCCCGCCTCTGTAGGGAGCTCCAAGAAGGTTGTGGAAGAGGTAGTTCATGGCGGAGGCGAAGATTACGGCGTTAGGGTTTAACGAGGGTTTCCAAATCTCAGACACTCTGATTTTAAACCCCTAGTTTTTTATTTACCAAAATACCACCCATCTTTTGCCTTTTGTTATTTCATGGACAATTCGCAGGCTGCTCCATGGGCTTTGTATCATTAGAATTTCGGAGCCCAAAAAGTTAAGGATCAAGATTCGGGGGAATTGAACCCGACGTGAATCGAACACGCAACCTTCTGATCTGGAGTCAGACGCGCTACCATTGCGCCACGGATCCTTGGTACCATTCTCTTCGTCAATTTGCTTAATCAACGTTAAATCAATTTTTCCTAGTTAGATTCAAATTAACTTTAGCAAAGTGAATTTCCAACTAGACAAATTATATGAAAGAATAATGATTGGGTAACAAATCTACTATATTAAATGCTTAATAATTTTTGACAAACACATATCATTTGTTGGAGTATATGGTTCTGTATAGATGATCATTTTTATCACTTAAAAGAATGATACTTGAGTCTTTTTGTTGACAAAGACCCCCTCACTCCCTCGTATCACTCATCCCCTGTTCTACTATGTCCTTGGGATAAATCTGCGAACAACGAACACATGAGTTTGTGATTAAGTTTCAACTCAAATGATATCTATTCTATAACAAAACCTGATTGCCTCTGTCTTCGTTAAGACTGACGGTACGGACTTTGAGCTCTCCTCTGCTTGTCGTTAACTCGTCTAAAAACTCCGCATCGTACTCTTGGACGCCTCTCGTCGATTCAGTCGACTAAAACACAATGTTAACACAAATTTTTATATGTTTCAAAACAATGTAGACGTTTCAAATGACAAAAATATTGTGCTTTTCTAGAGCTTAGTCCGGTTATGGACTCACCCGGAAAGATAGTTCGAGCGAGTTTCTAGGTGTTCCAGAGATTTCCTCGTACTCGGCAGCATCGAGTTCTTGGAGATGGGCCGGTTTAAAGAGCTTCGGGAGAATGTACTGTCTAATTGCTATTAAGAGGAAGAATGGAACCGGAAACATTATTCCAGCCACCGGAATCCACGTCACTCCATAACACAGCCCAAAGTAGAATATCTGCAAGACTGTGAACGCAACCATTGATTTGTAAGGAACTTTCTCAACGAACGATGCGTGCGCTCCCTCCAAGACTCTGACAACAAATCATAACAAGATCAGTTTTTCAAGGAAATCTTTTAGGAAAACAGCAGAGCATTTTTCAGAGCACAATACTTGAATCTCCGGCTTGGTAGGACAAAGAGAAGCATTGTTCGTTCAAAGAATTGATTTCCTGGGAGGCTATCGATAGCCATGTAAGCGAAATATCCCCATAGAAGTGAAGTTGGTATGAGCTTAATAGCAGGCATTGCCAACACTGCACCTCCTACTAGCAGTGACTGCAACAGGTTGCTCACTCTCTGCTCGTTGACTCGAACAGGCAAGTATGCGTCTAAATGCTTCTCTGGATCGAAACAACTCTCCTCGTTCTTCTCTCCTTCTTCATCATTACCCTTCATCACTGCTTCTTTCAGATCTTGCAGCTCAGTTATCACCGTTGTGTTTGTCGGAGCCTGTAGTTGAAATAAGAGGTGCTGAAAAATGGTTCTATAAATCTTGATACTTCTCTTACTAGAACATTTAAGCTATGAGTCTGCTACTTACAAGTGGGCTTTTGTCCATTTCTATGAAGACTTGTTGCATATTCTCGTACACTTGGGAAGAACTTGCTCTCCTCCTGATGCTTTCTTTGGCCGTCTTCACCATCTTCCTCCGGATTAACTGAACACAAACCACCATATTCAAAAATGTGAAACTAAATCCGAATGTCCAATATGGATTCTTCCATTATTAATTAAAATTGAACCTGTTGTTTGAGAACAGCGAGGCTTTTGGTATGCATAGGAGACTGAGGGAGAACTCCGTTGGAAGGAGGAAGACCGAGCAATCCACAGATTAAAGTCTGCAAAACCCACACAGTTTTCGAGAGTCAATGTTAGGTGAGATTGCAGAGAAAGAAAGGTTCTTGAGCTTGATTGATTACCATGAAACCCAACAAGAGAATGTCGTAGTGATACGTAGAAGGGTTCTTGAGGTTGAACTCCTTCTGTTGCGCGAGCTGCGAGGCAACACTGTGATCAAAGAAGTAAAGCCCTGCAATCATCACCGCGGGTATAAATGCAGCAAAAATGTAGCCTGGAGAGACTTTCCCCATGTCCTGCACAGATCAAAGCCAAAGCCAGGTCTTAGAGAGGTTCAAATGATGAAATCAAGATCTTGAATGTTGTGGGTTGGTGTTGTAACCTTGATGACAGTCCAATGTGTTAAAGAAGCAGAGTCCCATGGAAGAGGACTAAAGAGTCTTCTTGGGACACCCGAGGGGAGTTTTGATGGTGTAGTGAAAGACAATGTTGTCCAAACCACAACCATCAAAGGAACTCCATAGTCTGCGATGAAGCTTCTGTACCATCCTATTCAAGAAATCAGAGTTTTAAGGCCTTGTTTTGATCACCAAAGTGTGATAAGTTTAATCTCTCTTACCACTTCCATATCGCCAAGACCTTGCTTTTCTACTCTTCAAAGCAGTGTAGAGAAGGCCAAAGGTGAAAATGAGGCCAAGAAGTCCATTTGTGTAGAGCCATTCAAACTGATACTTGTCAAGTTTGGAGTCTCCTTCTTTTAGCATCCCAAATTCACTCACCATTCCCTGAAAACATATATATATATATAAGCTTTCGTGGTCATTACAATTCAAGATGTTGGTTTAGCTTACTGGTAAATACCTTAATCGCTTGCTGGATGAACAGGACGGAGATCAACATACCAAACAGCTCACCAGCAATCCTCGTGAACCGATTAATAATATCAGCCGCGTTGAGGATTGCCATGAGGAACAATAACATAGCCGTCCACACACAGACCCTGAAGATCACAACCAACAAACCATATTAACCAAAACAACAACTTAAGAGAAAACACAGGAAAATGATACGAGTAATTATTACCAAGCAGCCCAAGCTAAGTAGAGTTGTTTGCCTAATTCTGGTCTTCCTGTAGCGAAGTTGTACAAGTAAACGTACATTAAGACAGTTGGTTCTGCAACACCAAGTATCAACAATGGTTGTCCTCCCAATATCGAGTGTACCACTCCACATAATGCTGTTGATGCTAACGTTTCTACTGTGCTCAACGCTCCCTCTACAATCACCCCAAATATGTTCAAAACAAAAAAATTCAGATCAGAAAAATGCGAAACTAAAGCCCCATAACAAAAACAAACGTGTGCAACTTGAAGACATATGTTCCACCAAATAAACGTGAACACAGACAATGAAAACATCAAAGAAGAAAGATGACAAGTTTGAGAGAAAATAGACATGTATCGCGGCTGAGTTGCTCGCCAAAGGCGATAACAGGAAGCGCAGAGGCGAAAAAAATGTATGTAGTCGGTGCTAAAATCCTGCAAAATCTCAAAAGAAATCACAATCATGCTCTTGTGTTGTCTCAATAAGAAGAGAATTATGAGTGTTTTAAGTACCCGAAACCGGAACAGAGACCAGCGATCCAGTCTTGCTTGTAACACAAGGCTCTTTCTTTAAGATCTGCTACAATACCACGACATAGGCTCTTCCAGCTTCCTACCCTTTCTTCCTCCATATCCAGAATCACGAACTCTGAGCTTTGTTCAGATTTTTAGCCTTTTGGTTCCAGGCTTTTAATGACCTAAACACACAAAAGGGAAGCTAAATATTTACTGCATTAACTTCAAATCCCGCATTTAAGTGGCTACTTTAATACAATCAATATTATATTTTGCTAAACTTGAGATGATTTCAGTCTTTTTCCATCAAACTATCAAAGAAGAACTTGACAGATTTGTTTTGGTTTTGTTACCTAGTAGCAATGTCAATATTCTATGCTTTTTCTGTGGAAAGGAAAACGCAATGTGCCCAAATTCCAATTAGAATGCACAAAACAAGCAAAAAAGCAATGCAATTTTTCTTTTTATGACAAAGATCTCTTACGCTACCGTCTCTTCCTCCTATTCTCTAATAAAGAAAAAGATCTAAAATTTGCAAAAAGTACAAACGAAAAGAATCCAACATTTTCAGTGAATTAATAGTACCCATGAGTCGTGAATTTACTCCTTTTAAATCCACAAGCAAAAACAAAATATTTTTGTTGATTTTATAGGTTTGACATTGAAAATTAGCGGTTTCAAATTCTCTCGCACATCTTATTCAAAATCAGACAAACAAAGAGTTGTAAATGCATCAATACGATAAATTGGAGAAAAATCTACCGGAACAAGTCGAAGAGAGAGTGAAAGCGAGAATCGCCCGAGTAGCGATTTACAGGGTTTAGGAAGATAGGTCAAACAAGAGACAACGGTCTTTTGCTTTGATATATAGTCCCACTTATTACATATATATTTTAATGGGCCACATGTTAGTTACTGAATAGTGAATTTTTAGACTGGTGATATTGACCATTTAACTATTTTTAATGTTCTTTTCATATGGAGAGTGACAAATAGAAGAAGAGTTTCTTCACCAGCTCGTATCCTTCTGGATCCATTTTTTCAACTGGTATTGTAGTTGTGATGAGGTGAGCAATCAGTGATGGATTTGGTTTCTGTTCAGTGTCTTAGAACCACAACTATATGTGGGTGTGGGGAAGTCCTCTTTTTAAAAATTCTATGGTATTGACCACTGCCATAAAAATTGTATCAAATAATAATGTTTATACTATACCATTTTATTAGTTTAGAGATTTGATAATGTGTATGACCAATATTGTATAATATACCAAAGAAACAATTTAAAACACTAATCTTCTTGCTCTCTGTAATTTCTCATCACCCAACTACTTTAATCTTCTACTTCTCTTCATTCTTTTGAAAATTTGAAGTTTTTGCTTAACCGGTCTGATTATTGCGAGTGGACATTTCCTCTAAATCCATATCGGAAAAATGGTTTTAAGAAATTATGATTCCGTTTTGTTTCTGTATCTTTACAAATTAGTGTCGGTGATCTTGTTCGAGGAGGAGACATAATCGCTCTTTCTAAGGTTTTACGTAGGTTGGTTTCCTCGATTATACTTGTATTGATCTCTTGTTCTTCCATTTGATTCTTAACTTACTATTCTCCATTGTATTCTCTAACCTGAAATATGATTTAAAAGTAGGGATAAAACGATAATTAGGCTTTAGATGCGCCATTGAAATGCTTCATTTCTGTTTTGAGTTGTATTGGTACTTACATAGTTTCAAGCAGCTTATGTTATTTGCAATGTTTAAGAAGCCAAAGTCTCCGATTAGGGCTTGCAATGATGTGTACTACTCTAAGCCAGAAATACCATCTGGAGAAAGGAACGGTGCTACTGAACGGTGATACATGATAAATATGAAGCTTTCCCTAGATTTTACGAGCTCTCTTGGAGTTCTACTAGAAAACGTTCACTTTCTTCGGAAGTTGGCTTTAAAAGTACCAGAGAGGAAGGTGACCTTGAAACTTAAAATGAGATTAGTAGTGATAGTGAAGACTGGCTTCCGTATGAGGAGGAGTTGTCCGGTGATGAAGGTGACATTGGAAGAGGAGAAATGGAACTAGACGCCCCTGACCCCGAGGTTGGTAAAATAGCGACTAGCAAGAGATCATCAGAGGCGATTATTTCTGTCTCATGTATGTTTGTTTGAAGTGCACTTGATAAATAGTTGGAAGAAGGAAAGAAGATCAACCGCACGGAGATTGCAAATGCGATAGTATAACTTCGTAGACTTCATATGTATGGGCGAGCATTGCTGGTACATGTTACTTTTGTTTCAACGTGAACTGAATATTAATGTCGATCAATTTGGTGCACTACTGGTTGCCAAGCTTGGTATGACATCGTTGCTCGCAGCTGTGTACGTTGGGGCCCTCCAGAATATTTTCACCTTGTTTGATTCATGCAAAGATATGGATTATATCCTATTGGATGAGGACACCAAGGTTTCTCACTTTTTCTCTTCAAGCAAGTTACTTTCCTTCATTTCATCTTGGGTTTTTACGGGTTGGTGTTTATGCCATTGATATGCGCATCTTAAAAGGCAAAACTGCAATTGATGTGGTCTGCAACCCATTGGGGAAATCACGCGGGGATCTAATCTGGCAACTCATGATCCTTATGTTTGGCTCACTCGCCATTTCCACTCCTTTATCATGCTCGATATAGTCACTGCGTGGTTAGTCGTGGCTAAGTAACTGGAGGGAGAGTTCAACACTCTAATGTCTGAAGAAAAGTTTGAGAAGGAAATGGAGAGAGCTTCGTCACTCAAGATTCATGTTGTTCTCAGGAGGAAGCAGCATCAAGAGGAAGTGGCATCAGGAGAATCTACGAGCCGATTATCGGGAAAATTTGTTCCGACTAGCAATTAGACGATGACGGATAAACAGTTTTTGGTATTGTATGAGGGAGGTTTTGATAGTGAGAAGACTATAATCAACTATCTTCTTATATAATATTTTAAGGTTCAACTAAGTTAAAACTTTGACTAGTTGGCATGTGTCACTTTTGGTGTTAACAATTCATGTCCATTTTTCATATTTATAACCTAACTTTTACTTAATTATGACATTTACCCTTCTAAAATTTAAAAAAATTGTATTAATTTTTAAAAGGAAAATGTGATATCAATTTTAATTTAAGTAAACATTTAATATCAAAGTATCTTCATGAATTTATTGAAAATATGTAAAACTATATTATAACATATATTCTTTTTTTACAATAATATGATAGATTTTTATATATTTTAAAATCATTCACATAAATCTTAAACATCAAATTAGCTATATAATATTTTAAGGTTCCACTAAGTTAAAGCTTTGACAAGTTGCCATGTGTCACTTTTAGTGTTGACAATTAATGTACATTTTCATATTTAGAACCTAATTTTTACTTAATTATGACATTTACCCTTCTAAAATTTAGAATTTTTGTATTAATTTTTTAAAAGGAAAATGTGATATCAATTTTAATTTAAAGTAAACATTTAATATCAAATTATCTTCATGAATTTCTTGAAAATATGTAAAACCAAATTCTAATATATATATTATTTTTTTTACAATAATATGATAGATTTTTATATATTTTAAAATAATTCACATAAAATAGTTTAAAATTATTGTTTATTTTTTAATCTTAACTTCATTAAAATTATAAATTGTGAGTATCAATCTTAAACATCAAATTAGCTATATATATGAACAATGTTCTATACTTTTTAATATATATTTTGTCATAATATATTTTAACAATGTTTCATCTTAATTTGTTTTCAACAAATAACATTGTATATAGGGGGAATTGCAAAACTGCCACGTCTGAATTACCACTGTGCAAAAATGACACGCCCAAAACACTGTTCACAAATATGCCACGAATTTCATCATTTTGGACGAAATTACCCCTGGCAAAAATAAGGAGATTTAAAAAAAAATCATTTTCTGATTTTTTTGTTTCTCTCTTCTTCTCTCTTCTCTTTCTTCTCTTTCTCTCTTCTTCTATTTCTCTACAACAACAATGGAGATCTCAAGATCTCTTTCCATCTCTTTTCTCTTTTCTTCTCTCTTCTCTTTCCTTCTCTATCTTATCTTTCTCTACATCAATGAAGATCCCTCTCTCTTTTTCGTGAAATTGAAGAAGCCAAAACAAATATCTCTTTCTCTCTCTCTCTCTCTCATATAGATCTAGATCTGATTTTGTGAGTTTTGTTGTAAATCTAGGTTTATTTGATTTGTGTTTTCTTCTCTATGAGGTTGAAAAAGGCAAAAAAATCTAGATCTAGATTCGATTTTATCAAATTTTGTTGAAAATTTGAGTTTATTTGATTTATACCTCTTTCTCTATGAGGTTGAAGAAGACAACAAATTCAGATCTAGATCCGGATTTTGTCATTTTTTGTTGTAAATTTGGTTTTATTTGGTTTATTTTGAAAATCTGAGTTTTTGATTCGATTGGTAGAAATCTTAGATTTTATTCGATTAGGGTTCAAGATCTGATTCGATTGTATATTATAAGGTTTTTGTAAGGTTTATAAGGTATTTAAAAATTGATTTATAAAATTGTATATTATAAGGTTTTTGTAAGGATTATAAGGTATTTAAAAATTGATTTATGAAATTGTATAATATAAGGTTTTTGTAAGGATTATAAGGTATTTAAAAGGTTTTATTAGTTGATTTTCATTGTTTTGCCAAACACGACTTTAAATGAATTATATATTATAAGGTTTTTGTAAAGTTTATAAGGTATTTAAAAAGGTTGTATTAGTTGATTCTCACTGTTTCGCCAAACAGGACTTCAAATGGTTTAAAAAATCGATCTATAAAATTGTATATTATAAGGTTCTTGTAAGGTTTATAAGGTATTTAAAAATTGATCTATAAAATTGTATATTATAAGGTTTTTGTAAGGATTATAAGGTATTTAAAAGGTTTTATTAGTTGATTTTCATTGTTTTGCCAAACACGACTTTAAATGAATTCTCTATTATAAGGTTTTTGTAAAGTTTATAAGGTATTTAAAAGGTTGTATTAGTTGATTCTTATTGTTTCGCCAAACAGGACTTAAAATGGTTTTAAAAATCGATCTTTAAAATTGTATATTATAAGGTTCTTGTAAGGTTTATAAGGTATTTAAAAATTGATCTATAAAATTGTATATTATAAGGTTTTGTAAGGATTATAAGGTATTTAAAAGGTTCCAACTACAAGACATGTTGTAAGGTTTATAAGGTTTTTGTAAGGATTATAAGGTTCCAACTACAAGGCATGTTTTAATGATAATTTTTTTATTTTTCTTCAAATAATGGCATAACTGTAATATTGTGTTTCTTCTTCCTCCACTACCTATCCCTCTGAAACCTAATTTGCTGCAGCCACCTCTCTCTTTTTCCTCCACCTCGTTCTTCACATGAATTACTTTAATTTGATAGATCTTTCTTATGAAATCTTATAGAACAATGAGATTAAGATCTCAATCTGAGATCGAGAACGAATATGGAGAAATCTGAGAAGAAGAAATCAAAGATCGGAGATCTGAGATGAAGAAATCAAAGATCGGATGTCCTAGATGGAGGAATCAAACATCGATGTAGAGATTTTGGGAGAGAGATGAACAGATCTGAGAGAGAAAGAGAAGATTTGTAGAGAGAGAGGATGAACAAGAGAGAGAAAAAAAAAACAGAATGAAAAAAAAAATGAGCGTGAGAGAAAAAACTTATTTTATCATTAAGGGTAATATGAGAATATAAAAAAAGGTTGTGGCATTTTTGTGAATGTGTAATTGGATGTGGCATAATTGAAAAGTGGCATCCTAAAAATGGCATTTTTCAAAATTTCTGTTGTATATATCCAATAATTTTCTACAAATATTTAGTTTTTGAACATAGATAATTATTTACTATAAACACCAATGTAATATTAAATATATATATATAGTCAATAAGTTAACAATTATTGTATATTATATCATGTTAAATTTCTTATATAATATTTTAAGGTTCCACTAAGTTAAAGCTTTGACAAGTTGTCATGTGTCACTTTTGGTGTTGACAATTCATGTCCATTTTCATATTTAGAACCTAATTTTTACTTAATTATGACATTTACCCTCCTAAAATTTAAAAAATTGTTATTAATTTTTTTAAAGGAAAACGTGATATCAATTTTAATTTAAAGTAAACATTTAATATCAAATTATCTTCATGAATTTATTGAAAATATGTAAACCCATATTCTAATATATATTCTTTTTTTACAATAATATGATAGATTTTTATATATTTTAAAATAATTCACATAAGATAGTTTAAAATTATTGTTTATTTTTTAATCTTAACTTCACTAAAATTATAAATTGTGAGTATAAATCTTAAACATCAAATTAACTATATATTTGAACAATGTTCTATACTTTTTAATATATATTTTGTCATAATATATTTTAACAATGTTCCATCTTAATTTGTTTTCAACAAATAACATTGTATATATCCAATAATTTTCTACAAATATTTAATCTCTGAACCTAGATAATTATTTACTATAAACAGCAATGTAATATTAAATACTAGATTAGGACCCGCATAATATGCGGGTATTAGTTATTATAATTGGTAATTTGTGTAATTATACCCGTATAGTTATATTCTAAATTAAAAGCCCGTTAATATTGTCATAAATTATGTTTTGTTAAACGTGAGTAAGAAAATCAACAATGCGTTTAAATTTTTGAAAAATTATAAAAATAATTCATCTAAAAGAATGATATGGTTTATACAAAAATGGAATTTATGAACGGTAAAAATAAAATTATAATATATTACTATTCTATTTTTAAAATTTCCTTTTTATGTTAGGTTTATAAATTTCTTTTTTACAACACGAAGAATGTATGGTAAGTGTTGGATAAGTCGAAGAATTTAAAATTTGATATAATTGATATATACTAACCTTTTCATCAAGTAGAAGTTGTTTGCTTTAATATTTTTAGCCTCTCATTTTAGAAGAATACATGCAATAGTTCGACGGTAAACACGATTTCGATCTAATTGAGAAAAAATTAATTAGTTTAAACTGATTTGTGCGAAGGTGGTATTCATGATTTGCAAAGAAAATTAAAGATTTGGGGTATACCCTAAATTGTGGGAGGTGTGTGTTATTAGATAGTTTTTGGATTTGTCTTTTCTGAAGTAATAACATTTTTGAAAGGTTAAATGTATGTTTACTTTTCCTTTTAAACAATTTATGGTTTAACATTTATAAGGTTGAACCTTGAACGTATGTTTACTTTTCCTTTTAAAATAATTTATGGTTTAACATTTATTTTATTTTTATATATAAAGTTTCATTTTTGTGACATAACATTTATTTTGTTTAACATAATGACATTTATATTTTGCTTTTATTTTTAAAGATTTATATAAGATTTGGTTTGGCTTTTAGAAATATGTTAATGAAACAATAAGAAAAATGTTAATGTGTCTTTATTTGATTGGTTTAACATAATGATATTTTTATTTTTCTTATTACTTGATTTTAAATAGAATATTTTAACATGTGTCATCATCTCGATTGATAATAGACACATGTCGCAATCTCATGAGTTACAATTTTGACAAACTCTCCTTTATATAATAAGATATATATAGTCAATAAGTTAACAATTATTGTATATTATACCATGTTAAATATCTTATATAATATTTTAAGGTTCTACTAAGTTAAAACTTTGACTAGTTGTCATGTGTCACTTTTGGTGTTGACAATTCATGTCCATTTTCATATTTAGAACATAACTTTTACTTAATTATGACATTTACCCTTCTAAAATTTAAAAAAATTGTATTAATTTTTTAAAAGGAAAATGTGATAGCAGTTTTAATTTAAAGTAAAAATTTAATATCAAATTATCTTCATGAATTTATTGAAAATATGTAAACCAATATTCTAATATATATTCTTTTTTTTTACAATAATATGATAGATTTTTATATGGGATAGAGTTATGTTTCGCTGAGGCGATAGTAACGTTTCTTTTTTTAATTCAAAATGTTTAATCTCGCCGGAATCTCCAGGTTCCGGTCCTTACTAGGGCCAAGACAACCGGCCAGTGTACCGTACAGCTGCTTATCGGTTTTGATCTTGGGTTTAGGGGAACATACAATCCAAAAGGGAAGTATAAGCTTATCACTATCAAGTTTTTGGAAAGATATACACTATACCTTGACTCAAATTAAGGGATCTCATCGCATTGTTAAGAACAAATCATGGGATTTGGACAATTACAGATTGAGATCTTTTACCGTGATGTTAGCATCCGTTTTTGGCAATTCTGATGCATCAGGCGTGATCTCTGGCACAATCTGGAATCTTGCCTTTATAAGACAATCCCAATTGCGTCTGATATATACAAACCCACATGACTCGGTAATCTCACACTCTCCAAGTCTAAGATTTCTGCGAGTATTGTTTCATCCTCTCTTTTCTTCTTCTCAAACCACAATGGCTTTCTTTGGCAAACTGATTTCCTCGGACAAGGATCTCAAAAAAGAAAAGCCCCTCAAATTACCCCCAATTGACAAGACTCAGGTTTTTAAGCGGTTTGAACGCACCTTGGTGGGTCGTCCTTTGCTTCGAGAAGTGCAGGACCATAAGCTTCCATCATTGATCGGTTTCCTGCCAACCATTTGGCGATGTGAAGGCAGAGTGCAAGGTTTTGAAATGGGAGAAGGTCGAGTCCATTTCCGATTCCAGAAGGATGATCTGTTGATGGTGTTGGAGAACAGGCCGTATCACTACGATGGATCGATGATTGCTCTGGAACGTTGGATTCCCACGGTGAGGAGAGACTTCCCCAACACCATTCCTTTCTGGATTGTCATTAAGGGACTTCCGGATTATCGCCGTGAAGAAGAGACGGTGCAAAGCATCAGTGAAGACATAGGGGAGTTCATGAAGGTGGACGTGTATGAACCATTCCCAAGGTCCGACTGACCCTTGATTGTAACTTACCCCTCATCAAACGACGAGAAACGGATGACTTAGGTGCGCTTTGTGTATTGGAGTTCATGTATGAGAAACTCCACAAACACTGCACGAGATGCCTTTGGATGACCCATGAGGCACCAGCCTGCCTTGATCGGCCTCGGGAACAACAGCAACCGCGTAACCACCGTCGGGAAACGCTCTGGAGGAGAGATGAGAAGGAGGGCCGTGGCAGACCGAGGACCACTAGGGAGGTCAATGAAAGGGTAGCAGCTCCGCCGCGGGCTCATCACAAGGGGAGAGATCAGGGGTCGAGTACGGTGGCCTCGTCTTCCAAGCCGAGACCGGTAAGGCGAGCCATCCTTGCCGAATTGGAGAGTAGCGTCGAGATGCCTGCCACTGGAAAGTTAACAACAAAGGATTGGGTCTCTTAGACCTTCGGGACCGTGGAGATGATGGCGGAAACATCAAGGTGTGATCGTCGGGAAGAACGGGGTTCACGGGAAGTGGAGGATACGAGGGTGAAATCGAGAGCACCGTGGTATCGAGATACGGTTGAGGAAGCGGCGGAAGCAAATGAGAATTGGGCTGAGGTGGCTCGTTCTCCGGCGCCGGAGAGTACACAGAAAGACACAAGGCTTGACGGCGAGAAACAAGATCGTGTTTCAACTTGTCTGACTAGGGTTCCTACCGAGTCTGAGGAGGGAGAGATGGGCTTTGGGCTTGAGACTTCTGAGGCCCACCCTGTGGAAGATAGTTTTGAGCAATTGGACCCAGACCAACATTTTCAGGAATTGGGCCTCAATACTACTTTGAGCCCAGCAGAATTGATTTCCCCACTTAAGGGATTGGTAAGTAAAGCGCCTCAGTCACGGAAAATTACGGAACGGATTACTAAAGCACTTGGAGTGAAGAAGAAAATTGAGCGTAACCCGTTTCAGGGTAACCGTATCCGTCAACAGATGGCCTTGGCTTGCTTGGATCCGTCTAAAGAACCACTAGTTTTGGCTGATGTGTCGCACCCGTCCTCCTCAAAAACGGGCCCTGACGAGGGGAAAACTTCGAAGGAATTTAAAGACCCGGTGGTTGATAAGGAACCACCGGCAGAAGGATAATATGATCTTGAGCTGGAACTGTCAGGGGGCTGGAGGTTTCCTGACAATTCGACGATTGCGTGAATTTCGTAAGAGGTTTTTCCCGGGGATTCTTTTTCTTATGGAAACAAAGCGTGATCACCAGTTTCTTCAAGACCTACAAGTCGAGTTTGGTTATGATTTCCTTTTTACTGTTGACCCTTCTGGTCGTAGGGGCGGACTAGCCCTTTTGGCTAAGTCTGAGTTTCGTATTCAAGTTCTTTTTTCAAATAAAAAAATTATCGATGTAATGGCTACTATTCATGGTAATAAAATTTTTATGTCGTTTGTTTACGGTGACCCTGTTATTGCCAATAGAAGTGTTGTGTGGGAACGCCTAACACGTATTAGTACTACCCGGTTTGCACCTTGGTTTATGACGGGTGATTTTAATGAGATAACCGGACATCATGAAAAACAGGAGGTCGTAGGCCACCGGAAAACTCATTTATCGATTTTAATTTAATGAGACAAAGTTGTGGGATGATTGACTTCCCGTACATGGGTAATTGCCTTTCTTGGTGTGGTCGTCGTGGTACCAATGTTATCCGTTGTCGGCTAGATCTCTCTATGGGTAACGAGGATTGGTATGAGATTTTCTCCCATACGAAGATGGAATATCTTCGATTCATGGGTTCGGACCACCGGCCTGTCCTGACACATATTGCGAAAAACAGAATCGGTGGTACGAAGTGCTTTAGGTTTGACAAACGCTGGCTCTCGAAGCCAGATTTTGAGGAGGTGGTCCGATCAGGATGGGACACTGGGCAGTCAGGTGTCGAGTCAACCGTGGGTGACCGGATAGCCAATTGTCGGAAAATCATCTCTCGTTGACGCCGACAAGACCAAATTATCTCTGAGGAGGAAATAGAGGCTTTGAAGGTTCGCCTGGAGGAAGCCCAGAGCAACGACAATGCAACTGTTGAGGATATTGCGGCCATTCAGGAACAGTTATGTACGGCTCTTCGTGACGAGGAAATTTACTGGCAACAAAAGAGTAGGGTTACCTGGCATCAGGAGGGAGACCAGAACACAAAGTTTTTCCAGGCCACGACTAAACAACGGAGGGCACGCAACAAGATTATTGGCATTCTCACAGAGTCGGGAGAGTGGACAGAAAAGGAGGAGGAGATTGAAAAAACAGCGACAGACTACTTTTTGGAAATGTTCACCTCCTCTTCCATCTGTGATCTAGAAGTATCCCTGTCACATATTAAGAGTTTTGTTACTCCCGAGATGAATGAGATTCTTATTCGGGAAGTCTCCGACCAGGAAGTCAAAGCGGCAGTGTTTGCCATTCACCCAGGAAAGGCACCGGGCCCGGATGGATTGACAGCTCTGTTCTACCAAAAGTTCTGGAATACGATAGGACCCCACGTTGTGGAGATGGTTCGGAACTTTATGCGTACTGGTGTTTTGGACTCTGTAAGCAATATGGTCAATATATGTCTGATACCAAAAACAGAGCGTCCACGGTTGATGAAGGAATTCCGCCTAATTAGCTTGTGTAATGTTAGTTACAAGATCATTTCTAAGGTTCTCTGCCAGAGGATTAGAAGGTTTCTCCCTTCTCTGGTTTCAGAAATCCAATCCGCCTTTGTGGCGGGAAGACATATTATAGATAACATTCTTATAGCTCAAGAGGTGTTCCATGCCCTAACAACCAATCCGATCTGCAAACGGGAGTTTATGGCAGTTAAGACAGATATGAGCAAGGCTTATGACCGGGTGGAATGGGGGTTTCTGGAAGCACTGATGCAAAAGATGGGCTTCTCGGAGAAGTGGATTATGTGGATCATGACTTGCGTTAATTCGGTGTCCTACAGTATCTTACTGAATGGAGAACCAAAAGGAGCCATAACACCTTCTCGCGGACTAAGACAGGGCGACCCTCTCTCCGTATATGTTCATTCTATGTACGGAGGTGTTGATTGCCAATATCCAAGCAGCTGAGGCGGCTGGGAGAATCAGTGGCATTCGAGTGGCCCCAACATCTCCTTCCCTTTCCCACTTATTGTTTGCAGATGATAGCCTTTTCTTCTGTAAAGCAATAGTGGACCAATGCGACAACATCCTCAAGGTGTTGGAAGAGTATGAGAATGCTCAGGACAACGAATGAACTTTGATAAATCAGCAATTACGTTTGGAAAGGATGTAGCTGAGGAACGCCGATCAGCACTCAAGACACGGCTAAACATTCCGACTGAAGGAGGTTTGGGGAAATATCCAGGTATTCCGGAAAAGCTATAGGGATCAAAAGCAGAAATATTTGCCTACGTCCAGGAACGTTTGAATCATCGAGTTAATGGCTGGTCGGCAAAATTTCTATCGAGAGGAGGAAAGGAGATCATGATTAAGTCTGTGGCGCAAGCCCTACCGACCTATATCATGTCCACTTTTCTTCTCCCCAAGAGTTTACTTCGCAAACTAGCGAGTGCGGTTTCTAATTTCTGGTGGAAATCTAAAGAACATTCCAAAGGGATGCACTGGATAGCATGGAAAAGGATGTGTCTCCCAAAGAATGTAGGTGGTATGGGTTTTAAGTCTGACGAAGAGTTCAACAAGGCTTTATTAGCTAAACAGCTCTGGCGACTACACCGATACCCAAATTCTTTAGTGGCAAGAGTAATGAAAGGAAAGTACTTTCGTTATTCTGGACCGTTGGACGCTAGGAAACATTACCGACCATCATATGGATGGCGAAGCTTACTCTCCGCCCAACCCCTCTTGGACAAAGGAATGATACGTACTATAGGATCGGGTGCCCAATCATGGTTTTGGACAGATAAATGGCTCCCCGATGAATTTCCCCGAAGAGTTCGTAGTCTGGGTAATAATCCTAATAGGTATGAACGGGTATCAGACTTTATTGACCCTCGGTCGGGGCGGTGAAACTCGATAGGCTCCAAGTCTGTGTCCATGCAGAGGATATCCCTTTAATCCTAACAATTCAAACTTCCCTGCGAGGCGTTAATGATGGATTTTGTTGGCACTTTACCAATTCCGGTATGTATACTGTGCGTTCCGGTTATGATGTTGCCAGACAAACGTTGGATGCTGATTGGTAATACGCCCAACAATAACCGTCGGTGAATCCTCTGAAAGAACAAACGTGGAAACAGAAGACATCTAATAAAATCTGGCATTTCCTCTGGCAGGCTCTTTCTGGGGCCGTTGCGGTTAACGAGAGACTTGCGCATAGACACCTCCAGCAAGAGCGGCAGTGTCCTAGATGTGGTGACTCTGAGGAGACAATTAATCATGTCTTGTTTACATGTCCACCGGCAAGACAAGCCTGGGCTATGTCCAATATTCCAAATCCCCCACAAAATTTTCCCTCGGATAATTTATGGGGCAATATGGATTATTTGTTTTCACGGATCCCTCATTGTACATACTTAGAGGAGCATGCCCATTGCTTCCCATGGATAATCTGGTACCTTTGGAAGGCTCGGAATGCTAAAGTATTTAATAATGATGATCGAACACCACAAGCGATCGTGGAACTAGCCAAAAAGGAGGCAAAGGAATGGCTTTTGGCTAAGGAGTCAATGGATCTGCCTTTACATACCCCCGAACTGAATATAGCAGGAGAGGACTGGCATCCGCAAGAGGTGTTCCGGTGTTTCGTTGATGGATCGTGGAAAGCAGAGGAGGACACGAGTGGTGTGGGATGGATCCTACAGCTTCAAGACGGTACATCCGACCTCCTGGGATTACGAGGGATGCGTCGAGTACTATCATCATTACATGCGGAATTATATAGCCTTATTTGGGCTATGTCAAGTCTTAAGAAGAATGGACATTACTGCTCGGTGTTCCTCACGGACTCACAAGAGTTGGTGAGTATGGTGGTAGATCTTGAGAGTTGGCCCCGTTTCCGCCCGGAACTTGAAGAACTTCGCGAGTTACGTAATTCTTTCCCAGACTTTACACTTACGTATTGTCCTAGGGGGAAGAATGACAAAGCAGACTTTCTAGCGAAGAATGCTCGTACCCGTAATTCGGTGTTTTCCTATGTTAGCACTTCTATTCCGTATTGGTTCAACGATGCTTATATATTTTTGTAATCAAGGAAAAGTGTGTCGTGACAAAAAAAAAATGATAAATTTTTATATCTTTTAAAATAATTCACATAAAATAGTTTAAAATTATTGTTTATTTTTTAATCTTAACTTCACTAAAATTATAAATTGTGAGTATAAATCTTAAACATCAAATTAGCTATATATATGAACAATGTTCTATACTTTTTAATATATATTTTGTCATAATATATTTTAAGAATGTTCCATCTTAATTTGTTTTCAACAAATAACATTATATATATCCGATAATTTTCTACAAATATTTAGTTTCTGAACCTAGATAATTATTTACTATAAACACCAATGTAATATTAAATATGTAAATAGTCAATAAGTTAACAGTTATTGTATTTTATACCATGTTAAATTTTAAATCCACACAAACACGTGGACATACCCTAGTTTAGTCATATGTTTTACTTGTTTTCTTGATACCAATATGAAACAATTATCTTGATGAATCTGCTTTGTGCCTAGCCTGGGCATAAAAACCGGACCTAAATACCCAACATGTATCCGATAAAAAAACTCGAACTTGTACCCGACTCGAAACCTTATAAGTTCTTATGTGGGTATAAATTTTTTAGACCCGACAGAAATTATACCTGATAAGACCCGAACTCAAACATGTACCGGAATGCCCATGTCTAACTATCTTTTGTCACATTTTAAGTAATTTGAATTTTAGATTTGGTGTTTTTTAAATCACATTTTCAAGTACTTTGAATTTTATATTTGGTATATAAATATTTTATATTGTTTTTGCTTCATATATTTTTAATATTACAAGTGTTTTTTTTTATATAGATTTGGGAAAACAAAACAGTTTTAAGTACTGTACCAAATAAACATGAAAGAACTTAAAACTGAAAGACCCGAATATGTATCCGACCCTTACTTGTACCTTTAGGATCCGAATTGTACTCGACCCGAAACACTACAAGTACTTGTATGGTACAACTATTTTAGAGCTGACAAAAAACATGTATCCCACAAGACCTGACCGGACCCGAATCCTAATATGCCCATGCCTATTTGTGCCTTTGAAGACAAGAATTCTCAGGTGTAACGGATTCTACGCAATATATCACATTTTAATGCGTATTTTGACTAATGACTTGTAGGCGTAATAAGAGTAAGGAATCTTCGATTGAGGTGAATAATAAGGCTAAAACGACGTAGTCTTGAAGTGGACGACCATAATTAATTAAGACCAAATTTTGTCCACTTTATCTTGTCGCCTTAAAACCCCAATGTAAAACCTCTACGAGTGTGACCATGTTCTTTGCTCCGTCTCTCGAACCATGGCGTCTTCTGCTCAAACTCCTCACTTTCATCTCAATCCAGGCAAGTCGAACTCTTTCCAGAGCAAGGCTCTTAAACATAGAAACGTTAATTTCTATTGGAATTTTGGAAGTCGGAAACTTTTCTTGAGAAAATCTCAAGGACTGTCGGTTCTTAGCTCGAGTTCTAGTAGTATCCACTTTTCGAATTCCCAGTTACATGGGCTTTGCGCGAACGGGAAACTGGAGGAAGCTATGAAGCTTCTCAATTCTATGCAGGAGCTGCGGATTGTGGTAGACGAAGATGCGTTCGTGGCCTTGGTCAGGCTATGCGAGTGGAAGAGAGCACAAGAAGAGGGTTCTAAGGTTTATTCTATTGCTATGAACTCCATGAGCAGCTTGGGTGTTGAACTCGGTAACGCGTTTCTCGCCATGTTTGTCAGGTTTGGTAATTTGGTTGATGCCTGGTATGTTTTCGGTAAAATGTCTGAGAGAAACTTGTTTTCTTGGAATGTCTTGGTCGGTGGATACGCAAAGCAAGGATATTTCGACGAGGCCATGTGTTTGTATCATAGGATGTTGTGGGTTGGTGGTGTTAAACCTGATGTCTATACATTCCCCTGTGTATTGAGGACCTGTGGAGGTATACCTGATCTTGCTCGAGGAAGAGAGGTTCATGTTCATGTGCTTCGGTACGGATACGAATTGGATATTGATGTGATAAACGCTTTGATTACCATGTATGTCAAGTGTGGTGATGTTAAGAGCGCGAGGTTGCTTTTTGATAGAATGCCTAGGAGAGATATAATCTCATGGAACGCAATGATCTCCGGCTATTTTGAGAATGGGATGTGTCATCAAGGGCTGGAGTTATTCTTCGCTATGCGAGTTCTTTCTGTTGATCCCGATTTGATGACCATGACCAGTGTTATCTCTGCTTGTGAGCTTCTTGGAGATGGAAGGTTAGGAAGGGATATTCATGCTTATGTGATAAGCACGGGTTTTACGGTTGACATCTCTGTCTGCAACTCTTTAGCTCAGATGTACTTAAATGCTGGGTTATGGCATGAAGCCGAAAAAGTTTTTACCAGAATGGAACGCAAAGACATTGTGTCATGGACAACTATGATTTCAGGCTATGAGTATAATTTTCTGCCCGAGAAGGCCATAGACACATACAGAATGATGGATCAAGATTGTATGAAGCCAGACGAGATAACAGTAGCGGCTGTTCTATCTGCTTGTGCTACACTAGGTGATCTTGACACAGGTGTTGAGGTCCATAAGCTTGCGATTAAGGCAAGGCTCATATCCTATGTGATTGTTGCAAACAATCTCATTAATATGTACTCGAAGTGCAAATGCATTGATAAGGCTTTGGACATCTTTCACAACATCCCTCGCAAGAATGTTATATCTTGGACATCGATTATTGCAGGGCTCCGGCTTAACAACCGGTGTTTTGAGGCCTTGATATTCTTCCGGCAAATGAAAATGGCGTTGCAGCCAAATGCAATAACGTTGACAGCTGCATTAGCAGCTTGTGCCAGAATTGGAGCTTTGATGTGTGGAAAAGAGATTCATGCCCATGTACTGAGAACAGGTGTGGGGTTTGATGATTTTCTTCCAAATGCGCTCTTAGACATGTATGTACGGTGTGGGAGAATGAGCATTGCTTGGAATCAGTTCAATTCACAGAAAAAAGATGTGTCATCATGGAACATTCTTTTAACCGGATATTCAGAACGGGGTCAAGGGTCGGTGGTGGTGGAGTTATTTGACAGAATGGTTAAGTCCAGAGTAAGGCCAGATGAAATAACATTCATCTCATTGTTATGTGGTTTTAGCAAATCCCAAATGGTGAGAGAAGGTTTGATGTACTTTAGCACAATGGAGAAGTATGGTGTTACTCCAAACTTGAAGCACTATGCTTGCGTGGTTGATTTGCTTGGTCGTGCAGGTGAGTTAGAAGAAGCCCACAAGTTTATACAGAAAATGCCAGTAACACCAGACCCGGCCGTATGGGGAGCCTTGCTTAACGCATGCAGGATTCACAGTGACATTAAACTCGGTGAGCTATCAGCGCAGCATATATTCGAGCTGGACAAAGAAAGCGTTGGCTATTACATTCTGTTGTGTAATCTTTATGCTGACAGTAGCAAATGGAGAGAAGTTGCAAAAGTGAGAAGAATGATGAAAGAAAACGGACTAACAGTTGATACAGGGTGCAGTTGGGTGGAAGTAAAAGGTAAGGTGCACGCCTTTCTTAGCGATGACAAGTACCATCCTCAAACAAAAGAGATCAACACTGTTTTAGTAGGGTTCTATGAGAAAATGCGTGAGGTTGGGTATACTAGAACAAGTTCAGAATCTAGTTCCATGGATGAGAGTGAGATTTCAAGAGATGAGATATTCTGTGGACATAGCGAGAGAAAGGCCATTGCTTTCGGTCTGATCAACACCATCCCAGGAATGCCGATCTGGGTGACGAAAAATCTCAATATGTGCGAGAGTTGCCATGACACAGTAAAGTTCATCTCCAAAACAGTAAGAAGAGAAATCTCTGTTAGAGATGCTGAGCATTTCCACCACTTTAAAGATGGAGAATGTTCATGTGGAGATTAAACAAAAAGGAATACATACATCAAGGGATTGTTACATGAAAGCTTTGTTTTGTCTGTAATGTTTTTTTATAAAATAGGAATTGTATTGTATGTAAACATTAGCTAGAGATTCAATGTAATCCAGTGTGGTTATATGATCACACTTGTATTGATATCAACAATATACTACATTACAAGCTTATAAAAAAATAGAATCCAAAAGTGTAAATATAAATTTCAAAATAGTGTTGAAGTGGTTAGTTATCTCTTTTGGAAATTGAAAGTCTTGATTCCAACGGCAAAGATAACAGCAAAGAGCAAAGGGAAGATGACATTCATGGCGGCGACAACGCCCAAGAAACCTTCTCTGAAACCGTAGAAGTCTCTTATGAATTGCTTCACAGTGGTACCATCAGCCATAGGTTGAGTGATATCAGCAAACTGGGATGTGATTAATCCATACAATGTATAAGCCACTGGGCAAAGCCAGTAGTACCATTCCCACCAAATCGGCATACTCTGTTAAAACAAAAAAGATTAGGGGTCAAAACGTAAAACAAGTGAAAATACGGGGTATTGAATGGTAGCTTACGGGACGAGGGATGAGGAAACCGGAGAAGAGATTCCAGATGCCGTAGAAAGCGGAGGAGACGACGGAGGCGATGTGGTGGTTGGGAGTCATAGCCACCGCCATCATCCCGTAGAAGGTGAAAGTCAAGAGTGATCCGTAGGTGAAGAAGAGGTACCAGAGGAATTTCACAGCCGTCCACTCGAAGCCTATCATCGCGTACACTAAGATGCTGTACACGACCGATTGCGCGAGAACGTATGGCATCTCGATGAAAATCTGAAAGAGAGTTGATGAAATTTAGTGGAGAATTCGTGAGAGCCTTTTTTGGGAGTTTTGTTTGGTACCTGAGCGAAAGCATAGGGCATGGCGGAGTACATTCCGGCGGCTTGTTCTCGGTAGAAGACAGTTCTCTCGACGTTGACCACTGGTTGCACCGAGGCGGCGTTTTGTAATCCGAGGAAGACCACTGCTGTGTACATGGAACCCATTGCATTGAACAAATCCTGTGTCGTTTTCCTGCAGGTGAAAGATATTCCCAGTTAGGTCGATAAGGACAGTTTTGTTTATCTCAAAACATTAGAATCCAGCTTTGCTTTACGTTTTGCCTCCAATGTCCCAGAACATTGTGCCGAACAGGAGAGCTATCCCGATTGTGAAGAGGAATCTCACGGCCGTGTAAGGCGGGTTTCTCCAGTATGATAAGTGTTGCTTCCATAGAGAAGCCATACATTGTGTCCAGAAGGATTGTGAGTATTGTGTTTGGAAGTAGACATCTTTTGATCCTGCTGTTGCTTGGCTTAGCTCTTTGATAAGCTCCTTGTTTCTCCTACAACAGATTCAGTTCTCGGTCAGATCATTTTTTTTTTATGCATGCTTCTTGTGTGACTGTGCTTACTTATAAAGTTCTGAATTTTTGTAGATTTGGGCGAAATCGACTCCTAAAGCCGCTTCTTGAGAAGTGTTTGAAACTTCAAGCATCCAGGTTGCTGGGTTGTACCCTTCTGTGATCTTGCTGATTCCTTGAATACTCTGTTGCCGAGAGTCAACATATTCAGTCCATGTTTGTTTCTTTGTGTTCAAAACAAATTTGAACTATAATGTCATTATCTCAGTCTTGTTTGTTACCTCAAAATAGTTGATTAAATGGCTTGATTCGTGGCCAAGAGGTCCAACATAGATCTCCTCTCCTCCACGCTTTAGCAAGAACAACTGCATGTATAAGCATACCCAAGCATGTTAACAAATGAACAAAAGTTGTTTTTCATTTTGAAAATTTATTTTTAATACCTCATCAAAGGCTTCAAATATGTCGATGCTAGGCTGGTGAATGGTGCAGACGACGGTTCTGCCTGTGTCAACCGTGTTCCTGACGGTTCTCATAACGATGGCAGCAGCTCGTGCATCCAGTCCTGAAGTAGGCTCATCCATGAAGATGATGGAAGGGTTTGCAACTAGCTCCACCGCAATGGTCAGTCTCTTTCTTTGCTCCGTTGATAAACCGCTCTCACCAGGTAGTCCTACAAGTGCTTGCCTCAGCGGCGTTAATTCCACCAGCTCCATCACTTCCTCTATGAACATCTGTATCAAAACAACAAATATTTTTAGGATTATTTCGATTTCCTTGTTTGGCTCTTGGAAATGATAAGATCTCAGAATAACCTTTCTCTTGTTTGAATCGACTTCTTTAGGTAATCGGAGCCAGGCTGAGTAAACCAAGGACTCGTAAATAGTGACATGTGGGGAATGGATATCAGTTTGTTCACAATATCCAGAGATACGGGCAAATGTTTGTTGATTCTTAGGGTAACCGGAAATGGTGATGTTGCCATCAATATAACCACCGGTTTTCCTTCCGGCAAGAACATCCATCAGAGTTGTTTTGCCAGCGCCGGAGACACCCATGAGAGCCGTAAGCACACCTGGCCTGAATGCACCATTCACACCTTTCAGCAGAACAAGTCTGTCATCTTGTGTGCCTTGCTCTATCATTTCCTGTGTGAAAGAATCCATAACAAAGATTAGTAGGAAGTTTCTTGGATTAATGATATGAAATGCTCGGCCAAGGATATTACCTGGGGCATATCAACTGAGTATATAACATTGTCAAAGGTAATTGAATGGGGCTCAAATGGAAGCACCATTCCTTTTTTCTTAGCGGCACTAGCTTCAACTACACCTCCTGCAGACTGAAGTTCTGTTTCGTTTCTCAGGTTTTCCCCATCACTTGCAGCGTCTTCCGTCAAAACAGTTTGAGGCTTTCCCAAGGCTGTACGTAAAGAAAGTTCACAGGGTTTAAAAAACAGCTTTGTATCAGAATATATGATCAAGCAAAACTGATTGATTACATACAGTTGAGAAACGTCAGAGCCAGCGTGAAACCCAAGTTGAACAGCAAGACGAATCCGAGTAAGGCTCCAGTTCCAATCCAGTACCAGTATGCATGGGGTAAGAACCCACGAGACTTGAGGACAGTAACTCCAAGTGTATCTGTTGAATTTGGGACAGCCTGTAATACAATCAACCTATCAGTCCTGTCTAAATAAATACCAAACTCATGAAAAAGTGATCATCATATCTGGAGTGGTCAGTGGAGGGTGATACTTACTTGACTCCAGCTGTGTCCGAAGAACTCGTTGGCTACGATCGCATTCTGTCCGTACATTATTGGGGAGATCCAGTAACCCCATATCCACCACTTCTTGATGTCCTCTGTTTTGATCAGGTTAATGGAAAAAATAGTGAGCTTTTGGTTTGAGCATGTTAGTAACATGACGCAGATGGATGTACACTTACCTCGTGAAAGTACCACACCACCCAAGGAAAAGAAGATGAGCATCGCAAATGCACCAAATGTGTTTGCAACAATCATGTTTCTTCCCAATGCTGCCACCAGCTTAAACAATGCTGACGCCATTTGGTTCATGACCACAAGCAGAATATACTGCTTAAACAGCCTGCAACAAACCAGGAGAATTCTTAGCAGCTCCTCCACGAGTATCCAAAATTTCCATCTCAAGGTTTTTGGTGTAAGTACGTACCTTCCGATGTTTGGATCAAAGCCGATGACATAGTAAGTGATGAATGCTGTGAGACCGGCTTCGATGAAGCTTATAGGGATCTTGAGGAGCCAAGGAGGCAAAGAGTATACCCATGCAGGGTAGAAGAGGAGATCTCTTTGTTTGTAAAACACAGGAAGTTTTGCAATGGTCATTGAAAGTTCAGACATTCCATTGAACATGAGCATCATAAGGATGAAGAACAAGGCTCCCGTGTAGAGAGTCCCATCCATCTCAGTCTTCTTTTGCATCTCCGTCCGAAAGAACAACGTCATTACAATCAATGACATAACCAGCAGCTGTAAGCACATGGAAGTAAGAAACAAACTTTTCATGAATCTGTCTTTGAAGACAAGGAGGTTTTTATCACATATAAGAACAGTTGGTATTTTGTGTAATTATGTTCACTTACTTGTCCGAACTTGAAGTAGTAAACAAAGGAGTTTCTTTTCATGAGTAAGTATTCTCTGGAGAAGCTGGTCTTGACAAGTTCTTTAAACCCAACTCCATACTTCTTGGTGGTTAGAGCAGCTGGATGGTTCTTTGTCTTGTCAAAAGGCAAAGCGAGCTCATCTCCGATTCTCCGCCCAACGTGGAATGACTGAAACGCCTCTGCGAACTCCCTCACTCTTATGAACCTATAAGGCTCATTAGGTCGTGCCCAGTACTGCATTTGGTCTTTCTTCGATGTCACCTACAAAAGCCGTGCTCATTTTAGTATGAGACATGGAACAAAAAGGCAGATATGATTATGTTCTTTTGAATCAAGCCTTACTTCTTGAAGGAAATCAGCTATGCCTTTTCTTGGAGGACATTTGAATCCCATGGTCTCAAAAAACTCCACGACATGATCACGAGGGCCCTCGTAAATGATCTCGCCTTCTGCAATGAGAATGATATCATCGAAGAGATTGAATGTCTCGGGCGCAGGCTGAAGGAGAGAGATCATAGCTGTCCCGTTGAAGATATGAACATAGTTTCTGAGTGAGTTCACAATCTGGTACGTTGTTGAGCTATCTAAACCAGTCGATATCTCGTCCATGAACAGAGCCCTATTCGGTCCAACCAGCATTTCACCTACACATACACAAACACACCATCATCAATCGCAAATTAAAACAAGGTATCCATGAAAAAAGGTTATTCATTTGCTCAAAGTCTCACCAGTAGTGACACGCTTCTTTTGCCCTCCCGAGATACCTCTCAACATATCATCGCCTACCATAGTGTCTGCGCAGACCTCAAGCCCTAAGATCTGTAAGATTTACAAAAGAGTTAAGATGCTTTTAAGCATAAGACTTTGATAGTTCTCTTGGAACGAAAGTATACCTTGAGGATATAATCTGTCATAACATTTGTCTCTTCACCAGCTGTTGACGTAGCCTGTAATGGAATAAGAATATTAAGTTAAGGAAGTGCAAATGTTCACAAAGTTGAAGTTTTTAGGTAAGTAATATAACTAACCTTCATGAAAACATCAACATCAGGATCAGGTTTGATATTTGCTTCTTTCTCTCTTCTTGACAATTCTGTCAACATATCTAATGCACAACAAAAACTTGAATTGTCAGCAAAATCAACATACAAAAAACTCACCGATATGAGAAAATGTTAAAAAAAACAAACTCACCATAACGCGAACCAACGCCTTGGAAGCGAGCAGCGTAAGCAAAAGTCTCTCGAACAGTCATTTCACCGATATGAACATCGTTTTGACCGATATACGCAGCTGTTCTTTGTGGCACAAACTCGTTCATTCCGTGACCATTGTATGTCACTCTTCCAGTTTCCTACATGAGAAAGAATGAAACGTTAGATTTGATTCTTTAAAGATAGAAAGTAAATACATGAAGCTGAACACACAAGAAAAAAAGAGTTGGTACCTTTAGTTTTTGATCAAGCTTTCCCGCCAAAGCAAGCAAGAGAGTAGTTTTCCCAGAGCTTGGAGGACCCAAAAGCAGAGCCATCCTTGAAAAAATTCAACGTATTTCATATGTTTAGTACTATCTCTCTTAATAAATTACTTTAATAATATAGTTTGAAAATTCACCTGCCAGGCTTGACGATCCCACTAACGTTGTTGAGTATAGTGAACTTCTTCTTTCGATTCGGAATAAGGTGCAGATCATTCAGGAGCTTCTGTTAAATTATATCGACGGTTAGTTATATTGTTTTATGTTTGTTTGAATACAAAATAAACCATTATTCTTCTTACATCTACAAAATTGGAGATGAAATTAACGAATGTTGGTAAAGCTCTGCCTCCTACATGAACCTCTGCTTCAACTTTTAGATGATCAAACCGTACTTCTATTGTCGGAAGATCGATTCCAACTCTGATATTATAGCAATCAAGTTTAGTTCCAAGAAGTAGATCAAAAAAAGTTAAAGCTAAAAGAAACAAAACAGAGCTCCTCTGTTTTAGTTACCTATCGATACGGTTCTTGAGTTTCCAGAGGAGTTTCTCATGCTCGTCGTCACCGACTTTGATAAGCCTCTCGAGGAGTTTCTTAGTCTCTTGAAACCCAAGTTTCTGAATATCGATCTCGTTGATGGCTCCCCCGTGTGAAGCCGTGAGGATTCCTTTCCTAAGCCGATCAAAAGTTGGAAGCTTCTCTAAAGCAGCCCATCTCAAGGCTTCTTCGTCGTTTTCGTCTCTAGTAGATCTCGAGAAAATCTCAATGCCTGTATCTCTATTCCACACCGACGGGTTTCTTCTCAGACTGTTACTCGCTTTCTGGAAACTAATTCCCTCCATTTTCCCTCGGATAAACCGAATCCAACAACTCCAAGCCCTTTTCTTTTTTTGTTTGTTTGTGTCAGACCAAGATTTAAAGAATAAGTTATTCAAAGATGTGGAAAAGAAACTTAGAGAAAGCTAAAATGGAAGATGAAGTAAATGTAGGTTTTGTGTTCGTGTATATATATATACACACATCATATATGGGAGAGGAGGCTTCACTATTCTTGCACCAAAGTGGAAAAATCAGACGAGGAACGTGACCAAGAAACTGACGTGCTTTTGAATTCTTTTTTTTTTGTAAAATACTAGGAAAAAGAAATAGATACGTCATCTATGACTCGGTCTGGGAAATCTAGAAGGAGCACTGTTTCGTAAATTAAATTAAAGTAATTAATTGATCCCATTTTAAAGTCTAATCCTTTTTTTTAATAAAGAATTATAGTGACAGAGTGTGAACTGAATATCTAAAGCTTTGTTTGTTACATTTTCTTTCCATGCATTTGTTTGTTACAAAAGCAACTATAAACCATCAATGTCGGTACGAAGAGCTTTACAATATTAAAAACTCACAGGGTCCATATACCCCATATTACGCACAAGACAAGAGCAAATTATATGTCTCAAAACGGCTGCGAAGTTATATTTGTTAGGTTACATTACATCAACTACATCAATAAAACAAATTTACATAGTCGATTTAGTTACGAATCGGATAATAAAAAGTGAAATCGGATTCATTTAACTCAATTTTTTATCCTCCAACCGATAAAACAAAATGATTATTATTACAATATACAAACACCATTGGGGTCTAATATATGGAGTATATTATGCTACAAGACCGTTTACCCGAGAAATAAGCTAAGATCCATAAAATTGATTGACTATATAGTAATATGAAGTGTTCGACCGAAGAAAAGTCTAGAGTTAAATGTAAAAATAAAAGACGACAAAATCATGTAAAATAGTAATGTGAGAAGAAAACAAACGAATGTAAATACGAGATACTGAGTTTAGACGTTGACAATTCTTGATTAGCAGCCCCTTGTCGGCTTGTACCTAAAGTCCGCCATTATTTCATTGAATTGTATCCCCCTTGGACTTACTTTTTGATTTTCTGATATTTTTATAAACTTAAAAATTAATCATGCATTTTAAAAGATAATCGGAGTTTAATATACCACTGTGGTAGTTAGGTTATCTGTAAACAAATAATCATATAATTAGCTTCTCAGTATATTAGTTACTAACTAAAAAAAAAATCAAAAAAGAGTTACGTACTAAACATGATGATAGGTTTTTATTAAAAAAAACAAAACACTTGATAATAGGCAGCCATGAATAAAGAGATATTTTACAGCCATGAATAAAGAGATATTTTAATGATAAACGTGTGTAAAACGATCAAAGTTTCATTTTTTAATAATAGTCTCAGTCGAAGATTCTAAGTGGACCACAAAAATGAATTTAGAGCTGGTCTTCGTTAACTTCCTCAACCAGTTTCTTGGAGGTTTCCAATTTTAAGAGACCCATGGACCGTCCAATTATTATCAGTATTCAGATTGTTCTTCTTTATTGAAAAAAAGAAAGATAAATAGGATGATGACCTTTGTTTCAAACATAAATTACCTCACAAACCGGAAAATAGCATAAGTGGAGAAGTAAGATTGGCTAATGGACCAATTATTGGTAGGGCACTAAATTTCTCTTAAATAAATTAGGTGTTTTGCTAGTTGTTACAAATCATATTTATTGGTCTAAGAGCATGATTATCAATGAACACTTAAAGGTGTTATTTGCATTAAAATAGTAATAATTGTTAATCTTTAACACTTAATTTGGTTTTTGTAATTTTTGAAGATTTATCCATGACACTTATGGGGTCAAAAGAATCTCTATTTGCTTTTCTGTTTCCAAACCAAAACACACAAAAATAAGTGAACGTATAAACTTTGAGTGAAAGAGAAAGAGATTAGAGAAAGGGAATTATACAGAGGGAAAGATAAACAGAGCATAGGCTTTGACGTGAAGCATCAATGGGTGTCAACATTGCTCGACTCTGAAACCTCAAATCCGTAGCACAACTTGAAATTCATCAAGCACGAGTCTAGCATTCTAAAGAAAATGCAAATTGTCAAATTACAAATAATTTTCATGAATGAGTGAGCTAGGAAGTGGTTTGCTTTCTTGTCTATATAATGCTATCAATAATGTTTCTTTTATTGTGGTTTGCTTTCTTGTCCCGGGTACTCTCAATGAGTCTGAGTCTCCATTCTTAATCAAAACAAAAAGTTGCATAGACAATGTAATGATTCTACTCAGGACTACTTCAACCTCATTTCACTTCCAAACCATGATTGCATCAAAACAAAACTGACCCTTTTTAATCTAAAGACTGATTAAGCAAAATGGATTGCATAAGACACTGAGCAGAGATGATACACAATCACAATAAGCATACTTGTATCAAACAACAAAACTACAGAAATGAATAGGTTTTGTTGAGGTAATTGGATTGAGAGATTACCTTGCGTCTAGCAAGACGGGGTGGTTGGGTACGAACCCTATGGTTGGTGTGGGATCGGACTCTCACAACGTGAGAGTGGATTGCACACGACACACAGTATTGCATCTTAGCGTAAAGCTTGGGAAGCGTGTAACCTATCAACATAAAACAAACACAAAATCTCTTAATGAGCACAAAATTCCATCTCAGGATGAGATCATTCAGCAACAATGAGATCTCATTGTCTACAAACCCAAAATCTATCAACAATGAGATCTCATTGTCTACAAACCCAAAATCTATCAACAATGGGATCACATTGTCTACAAACCCAAAATCTATCAGCACAAAATTCTAAATCTGCAAACGCAAATACAATCGAAAATGCACAATGAGATCAGAACAATACCATCGTAAACATTGGCTTCCTGAACATCTCTAATAGCAGCCTGCTCAACAATGTTCCTGACGATGAATCCAAAATGTGAGGAACAAAAAAGGATCAGGCTGCTCTTACAAAAAGCAAAGGGGGAAATTCCTTCTTATGGTCAAACGAAAAATCAAGTATAAGCTCACAAAATCTAGTGAGCATAGCTTAGAAATTTATTCTTGTGCGGACACAAGCTAACAATATTCACATCAAACTCACAATGGTTAAGAAAACAAATGGCTTAAAAAAGAAAAGCAAAGGTCACGCAAGTGCCCAAGTTGGTTCAGATCAGGTCTAGCTTTAAGTGGTCGCAAGAGATCATGTTTCATTGGGAATCAAGAACACTTGACTTTGGTGATCCAGTACCTCAGTACAGAATCAATGAAATTTGTAGGCTTTATCCAAGAGCTATTAATTTAAATAGCTATCTCGAGCTACGTAGCAGAGGAACAACAAATCTAGATACAAATCAAACAATCACCATAACCAAATTATCAAATCAAACTACACAAGCAAATAATTTTTGAACCATTTTTGCTAATTGATCTGCATAAAACCATACAAATCCGGATTTATAAGAGTACCATAACAACAACTTTTACATTAAGGAGAAACTAAGAACATCAAATATGTAACTAGAGCTTTCTAATGAAACTGTGTATACATGAATTCTACTAAACATGTTATAGTTTAAGCATAAAAGCAAAAAGCTTTGATTAGTAAACCATCAATTATGAAGCAAAAATCAAAAATTTGTGAACATCAAGAAAAACCCATCGAAGCAAACAAATCAAAATCGAAAACCCATCAATAGGAACATCGATTCAAAGAGAAAAGTACCAAAAATCTATTATTATAAACCATAACCCAAACAAAGCAGAGACTTGCACACAAAAGGAGACTAAGTAAAATCAATCAATATAGGACATGCAAAATCAAAAAACGAACACACAATCAGATTCTGAAATCTAGAGACGGAGATATTCGTTTAGACTTTGCGATTTCGATCCAACAAATTTCGCGATAATGAAGTCTCGTGGTTGGTTTGGACACGTGGTCAAGAAAGAACCGATTCTTTTGCGTCATTAGATAGATCCGATTCATTACAAACCAGCCATGAAATACTATTAGTAAATTAAAATACACTAATGAACCCCAATTTAACCCCCCGATAATCGTGCTCTAACATTCTGTTAACGCCTTAACGGGTAGACAAACCGAATATGACCGTAATTTATCAGTCCGAAATATAAGTTGAACAGTAGAAAATTGGTAAACTAAACAGAACTCGAACCGTATACAAATCAATACCAACTTTGAGTATTGTTTAAAGCGAACCGAAAACACAAAATGTCACACACCTAGTGATTCATGCAACGCAACGTAACTATATTGCTTCTAAATGGGCTTTTTGAATAAGATATTAACAAGTTTAGGCCCAAAGAGCAACTTGCGATCAAAAAGTAAACTCAGACTGTGGTGAGTCCAGTCAACAAATCCTCGAGAGGCGAGCCAATCAAAACCGAAACAATCTCACTCATAGTCGGCCTCTTAGCTGGATCAGGATGACAACAAGCCAACCCTAATTTCAACAGCAATTCAACTTCCTCAATCGTCTCACACTCACTCACCACTCTCTCATCCGCCGCATCAACCACCCTTCCTCCGCCGTACAAATCCCTGACCCAATCCACAAGCACCATATCTTCCTCCTCCGCATACTCTATCGGCCTCCTCCCATAGACCACCTCCAAAACCACCACACCGAAACTATACACATCACTCGCCTCCGTCAGGGCCACCACACGCGTCGTGTTTGGTGCTCCACCATGCTCTTACAACTTAGCTAAACCCTCCTAGCCTCCCACGCATATCGGAATCTAAAAGGATGTTGCTTGATTTGATATCACGGTGGATCACAACTTGGTCCCATCCACGGTGGAGATAGTTAAGACCTTCCGCTACGTCGATGATCACTTGTCTTCGGCGTCGCCACGGCATTGGCTCTACAGGGTTATCGAAGATTCATTGGTTCAGGCTTCCGCTTGGCATATAGTCGTAGACGAGCATGAGCTCGTTTTTGCGGCGACACTATCCTCTCAATTGGACTAGATTCTTGTGTTGAAGCCGACCCATGCTCGAGATCTCCGCCATGAATTCTCTAAGCCCTTGCTTCGAATCGTGGTTCAAGCGTTTCACAGCGATATCATTCTTGTTGTTAGGTAAAATTCCTCTGTAAACTTTACAAAATCCGCCGGATCCAAGAAGCCGATCGTTGGAGAATTCCTCCGTAGCTAGGGCGAGTTCTTCGTAGCTGAATCAGTGAGGCTAAAGCTCCAATTCTCATTCCTCGATCTCTTCTTCTTCGTCCTCTCTCATTAGTTTCCTGTACATCAAGTAACCCCCAAATCCGAGTAGACCCAAGAAGACAACACAGCCGAGGACGATCCCTGCGATTGCTCCGGTGGAAAGAGAAGACGAAGAAGAGTGGTAAATTGGTGGTGTTGATCTCTCGAAGAGCTCCGGTATCACTCAAGCTCCAAGCTAGAATCCTTCTAGCTTCAACCCAGGTCGTTTTGGAAGCGGAGAAGCCAACGAACATATCCGCCGACACATAATTCGCTATCACCGTATCCCGGAAGGTGAGAGTTGGGCGGAGAGGTCAGACACACCGGCGGGGGCGATGGTAACGTTGATTTCGAAATTGGGTCCATCGAAATCGATCCAAGCATGAACATTTTGTCCACTACGCATGTTAAAGGGAACCATTAACGGAATCGTAGTAATCAGCGGTTTCAGATTTGATCGATTCGATGTTGTTGAGGTCAATTCCGATGTGGTTTCCGTCGATATCGTTGAATTCAGGGTTTTGGCCGGTGTCAAACCCGACGGCGAGGAGAAAAGTGGTGAATCTGACGGTGGAGTTAGTGAAGAGGCCCAAGTATTGACTGAAGATAGCACCTGGAGGAGAGGTTGAGTTAGAGAGGACGAAGCAGAGGCCGAAACCAGGACTTGTGGGTATGTCAGGGAGAACGGAGAAGACGAAGGAAGTGGAGAAAGAAGAGAGCGGGTTAGGATTTGGGTCGGATCGGGTATGATTGAAAGCTTTACTGGGTAGAAAACACGCCCAAAAGAGAACTGGTTTGAGTCGTTTACGAGGCAGATTACGGTGGTGTCTACGCGGATGAGGATTAGGTCACTTATGTTCAGAGCCGGTCCTTAGCACAGCCCAAGGAGGCGTGGGTCTTGGGCCTCCGAATTTTTCCAGTTTATTAGTATTACAAAAAGGCCCCCAAATTCTTTTTTTTACAAAAAGGCCCCCAAATTTAAAAATATCTTTACAAAACCTAAGAAAAATAACAATATTGGCTTTGAGCCCCAAAATTTTCAAGCTCGGCCCTGCTTATGTTGGTTGCAGAGCTGAAGGAATTGTACAGGAAATCAATGGCGGAAGAAGAAGAAGGAGCCATGATGAGTATGAGGAGGAGAAGCGGTAGTATTGACCACCGCCGCCGTAATCGCCACCACCGGTGAGACAAGAGATGTGAATATTTGGGGAAAAAGAAAGACCGTCGAATTTTATATGTAACCAAATTTCAACACAAGCATAAAAGAAGGTGGTCAACGTCGACGGCTTTACAAAGTCAATGGTTTATTACGTACTATAGTATGTGGGTATTAGATATTGAAATTGTTTGTCTATATAGCTATGATTCTTATTATTATATTCTAAATAAAATCCGTATAAGAAGATTCTAAATTGAAACCCGTATTATTATATTCTAAATTAAAACTCGTATAAGTAAATTCTAAAGTGAAACCCGTATAATTATATTTTAAATTGGAACCCGTATAATTATCAATTTATTTATCATTAAATTCCATTTTGTTAACTGCAAGATAGAAAATATAAATTAGTTCAAATCACCATAAAAATGCGTTTGATCCACAATATTCACATACAGACCCACGTTATACATTACCATAACTTTTTTTTGTTGATAAAGATACATTACCATAATTACACATGCATGTGTTTTGTATTTTTTTTTCTATGCATGCCTCTTCTAAAGATATCTATGCATGAATCTTCTAAATAATGTAGGAACTTATTTGATTATTTAGTAACTTATTTGTCTTTTTCTATTGCATAATCATTTTTTCATGACTTTTTCTAGTTGTATAAATAACTTTTTTCCAATTGTATAGATATTAGATAAATCCATTAAAAATGGATACTTTTACATTTTTCAATTGCATTATAAAGTGACATTTTTTCTTATTTATCTTTTCTTTTGGCTTATTATTTTCCTTTTCAATTATACTACAATTTGATTTGAAAAGTAAATTATGTAGATAAGGAAAAACTATAATTTGCATTTGACACATGTCACAATCTAATTTAACAGTAACACATGTCGCGATCTCGTGAGTTACAATTTTGCTTACGTGTCACGCTTTCGTCAAGCGACATCTCCTTTATATAATACAGTTCTTTTATTTTCTCTATAATTTTTGTTTTTGTTTTTTTTTTTTTCGTTAGGTTAATGTTCTCGCTATCTATTTTTTCTATATTTTCAGTTTTTTACCACTTATATATCCTCTCGATTTCTTTCTTAATTTTGTATATATGTAGTTTGGACTATTAATTTTATTTTATTTTATTTTCTAATTAGTTTAGACTATTATAAAAAAATTCTAATTAGTTTGAAATATTAGAATGTTTCCTTTTGACTATTTAGTTAGTTGCTTATAAAAAGTTTTTGTTAGTTTTCTATTTTTAATTTTTTTTTCTAATTAATTTTAACTATTAAAATTTTCTTTTTCACTATTTACTTAGTTATTTAACATTTGTTTTGTTAGTTTTCCATTTTTAATTTTTTAACACAATGTCATCATCTCGATCGATATTAAACACATGTCACCATCTAATGAGTTACAATTTGGACAAACTCTCTTTTATATAATAAGATAGAGCTGGGGTAACCCACGAGAATAGAACTTATGGACTTTATTTGTATTAATTTTAGTGGGTCTTTAGGCCCATAATATCACAGGATTAACACAAACACAACCTTGTCAATTCTTAAATTGTACGTGTGTGTGTTTACAGCGACATTGAGGACTCATGTTGAAATCCGAAAAAGGCGATGTTTGGTATCCTTTTACACCTTCACCAACTCGGTTTGTTGTAATAGCAGGCGATGCCATCATGGTAAGTTAACAAGCAAGCCACAAATTATCAACCAGTTCGAATTTCGTATGTTGACAAATCATTTGCGTAAAATAAATCATCAGGCGTGGAGCAACGACATAATCAAATCATGTTACCACAAGGTGGAAATGGAAAGCGTGGAAGAGAGGTATTCATTAGGGTTCTTCTCGTTCCAAGAAGGGATCATATCGATACCAGAGGAAATGGTGGACAAGGACTATCCTTTAGCATCCATTTCAGCATGATGGACTTCTTGATTTTTATAAAACATTGAAGGTCCATCTTAAAGCTCACCGCACCATGACCACGACCTATTGTGGAATACCACAAGCGTGTGAATGAACCCTAATCACAATCATACACAAGCCTGTCATTTCCAAAACAAAGTCTATCCATTTTTCTAGTAAACTGTCTTTTTGGACTTCTTAGTTCTTTTTGGTTACTTGAAACTAAACTCATTTTATCATTGGTGTGTTTGTATAATTACTCATTTTACTTTTGTATTCTTGTTTGACTATAATGGGCCTGGTCTATACTATTATGGGCCTCTTAACTAATACTTACTCTCAATTCTTTCCATGTTTTATTTTGTAGTTTGCAGTTTGGTTGTGTGTAAATTCAAAAACTACTCCACTTCACTTGCATTATACGAAATTGATTGATTTGTTTTCTAATCATTAACAATGCAAACACGTAAAATTCCATAAACATGGGCCATAATATTCTACACAAATCGAGACAGAAGATATTGCTTGTAAATTAAGATAAGATAATATAAATGTATTTGTTTTTCGTCATTTTCGTTTACTTTTTTAGATTAGACATAGCCTCAGCTTAGACGTACTTTGTCATTTTATTTTCAGACAATCTGACAAATAGCAACAAAACAAGATGAATTGTGTAGGATTCTGAAAATAACACCGTGTAGTTTGTTTTTTATGTTATAAAATATTTTTAGCGTTTCAATCATAGAATTTCTTGGGACCCTCAATGCATAGTTACAAAATTTGATTATTTTAGTGAGATTCCCGTTAGTGGCAACTGGCAACATGTCATGGACCGATTCGAGCAAGTGCGATCTTTTGTTTTCTTAGCTATGTTTTATGTGTAAATTTAATGCAATTCAAATACGACGAGAAACGATGATAGTATTTCTGAATTAATTTAAGGCAATTTATTAATCCAACTAACTAATCAAAAACTATTCCTCTCTATGATTTCTAATCATTGAAAGAGCTTTATTGAAGTGAGTTGCTTTTGTTCGAAGATACTCTGTCCATGTGACCGACCGGTATAGAGGCGATTCAAATGGACTAACCAGCTTTGGTACAGGTGATATCTTGGTATCAGATTGTGGACCCCAAAGAAAAGCCACAGATAACCGGGATCTGGTTTGGTTAACCCGAGCGCGGTGAAGCACGCTTTTGAACAAACCATTGGATAGTATGTGGAAGAGGTCACCCACATTGACCACGAGCGAGCCAGGAACCGGTGGCACGGTGACCCAACCGATATCATCGCGAAATAGTTGTAGACCGGCGGTATTGTTCTGGTAGAGAATGGTTAGGAGGCTTGAGTCGGTATGGGCGGCTAGACCCATAGCTCGGTCCGGTTGAGGACAAACCGGGTAGTGATTTAGCTGGAGAGCAGCTTGGGCCCAGTTGTAATCTGAATTGAGCCTGGCCCATTTAATGTCTTCTTCGCTGACTCCAAGTGAATTTAGTGCTAACCACATCAATTTCGATGCCAACTTTTGCATATGTTCCTCGTACTCTTCAACGATGTCGCTGTTAATTAAAAAAAAAAACGAATTTTATCCATTTAATTAGTACATATATATGAGATTTATTCACAATTTGCATATACATACATTTAAACTTGTGGACGACCTTTTGAATAAACGGAAAACAATATATTAAGAAAAGCAAGTTGGGCTTTTTTTGTTTTCTCCGATATGATTAAAAATATATATCTTCAAAATCTTAAGGTGGGTCCAGTACACTAGATTTCATTTTGCTCTCTACTCTTAAACTCCACTAAACTCCGACGACATGGCAAAATTTCGGTTGCTTCTGTTATTTATGGTCCTATCTAATGTATAAAACTTGTTCTCTCAAATTTTCGCATAAATATCAAAACCGAAAGTACTATGATTTCATATCCAAATTAACCGATATATACCATAAATAACGGATTAAGTATGTATATATACCAGTAGTTGAGGTGAAGTTTTGGCCAAAGTTTACGGAAATCGTTGAGAGGTGAGCCTGAGATGGTGAAGCCTTCGGACCACATTTGCTTATTGAAGAAAGAGGCGATACGAGCTACACCATAGCCAGAGACACCTGTCTCCGACCGAGCCGCCTTGAGCTTGCGTTGGACAGGTAACCGGAAAAGACTACCGGTGAGAAACTCAATCCCTTCGAGAAGTTCCAAGGGAACACCATGGTTAGCGATCTGGAACGCACCCCAAGTTCTACATGCATGGCCGATTTGGCTGGCCGCATCGGGGTTGTTCAAGTCGATGAGAGGAATGTTTTCACCGGTGGCCCGAGGAGAAGGGGCCGCGGCGAAGAGGAGATCGTCTTTCGGGGTCCACGTGTAAGAATCCGGGAGCTCACGGAGGGATGTGAAGTCAGGTTGGTGAGAGTGTGGGAGGTGAATGGGATGGCCTCTAAAGACATCGGTTAACATTGTAGGCATCTTGTTCTTTTGCAAGAAACTTGTTTTTCTATAGATTTATAATAAAAAAATTGATAGGTGTTTTTGTGTGTTTTTTCTTTATGAGATATGTGATGTTTGGTGGTGGAAGATATTGGAAGAGTTAGAGAGCTTATTTATAGTGGTGGAGTTGAGATCAAGAGGAGGCAAAAGCATATGTTAAAGCTTGTTTTGGTGCATTCTTATTGGTTATTCGACTAGTTTATTCGATTAATACAATACGAACAAACCAACCCTCTAGAAAATTATGGAGGTCCCGCCATTTCCTTCTTTTCGAAGAAAATATATATTATTTCTTATTTGATTTATGCAAAGATAAGATATACACAGGTGATGGGTTGTCAAACTATATAATTCAAATTGATATAGTTAAACCTTTTTGAACCCTTTTTAAAATAAAATAAAAAAACAAGGAAAATATATGAATTTAAGAAAGTGATTAATTAAGTTGATAAGATGTGATTAGACCTTATACGGTTAGACAAAACATGCAAAAAGAAAGAAAAAGACGTATGTTTTGTTGTCTAATTATTTGTTTTTGTTCTGTTGATTTGGTTATTTCCTTGGTCATTGGAATAAATATACTATACCCAACATTTTTTTGATGACACGCTTTCTGATTTTCTTCAGTTATTGCGTACACAATAAAAGTCTTAATTTCTTTTAAATCAAATTTTAAGAAAGTTATTTACACAAAAATAAAATCATGTATAAAATTTTGCCACCACAAACTACTTTTTTTCTTTCTCCTGCGATTGGGTCAAATTAGTCTTTGATTGATTGAAATTATATTTGTAAAAGAGGGAGACATAAAGAGGAGTGTTTTTGGCTCGGACAAAACAAGGAACAAAAATAGAAAGGGCCAATGTTGTCCTCTACAAACAATATCTAGCTAACTGCAGCTAAGAACAAAATAGCTTATCTTCTTTAAATTTTCAACCAAGAAAATGGAAAGATTTTCGCGTGTAATATAATATATTCAGAGAAATATATATATATATATATATATATATATATTACGTATTTGGACATAAAAAATACTCTAAATACAACTAAAGAGGCAAGTACATCTCTAAATAACGTTGCCATAATATAAAACATACAACTAAAGAGGCAAGTAGATCTCTCAATAACACTTGACTAATCATAAATTAATAAATTAATGGCATAATTAGTGTTTGACGTGGATGATTATAAAAATTTAGCAACGTAATTAAACATTACTCGCCGAACAGCCATTAATGGAGTATTAATGGCACAAAGATGTGCTAAATAATATACATAAGTGATTCGTTTAATCTACACATTCTCAAGTAAATGTGGTGGTACGATATGTGTGATAACATTCAACACTCTATTTTGGCGAAAGCGATAAAATCAAATTTGCTGATTGAACGGTCACATCCTACAACCTTATATCCAATCTGGATGAGATGAATTCTACGAATACCCTTTCATTGTTACCTTTGATAAGATGACCCAATTTCAAAAATTAAGTAAGATGGATTGTCTAAAGAGGGGCTTCATATTCTAACAACTTCACTAGTCTAGTTTATAACAACCACTACATATATGCTCAATTTTTATTCTGGTATGAATTTCAATCAAGCCTTTATCACATTTGACGAAAGAGAAACCAACGAGGGCATGGGGAAGTCACTCAAGGGGTTGCGACATTAGCTAAGCTAATCGAGAAGAATATAACGATCAACATCAACTCAATTCGAGCTGCATGTAACTATGCCTATGGAAAGGCTATGGACTTATGGCTTTCTACTCGACAATAGATCACCGTAGAAATGGTGTGGCAACACACAAAGCATTGTTGTTTTAAGAAATTTAATTTCCTTTTCATTAGCCAAAAGATGCATTTATTGTAAAAACGATTGACTTTAATACAATTTTACATTCAATTAAAAAAAACAACACTACATATGTTTTGATTGTCGACGTTTCTGATCAGATTATGTTGTTGTCTACTACTACTGATTTAACCAAAAGACCATCTTTCGATGAACACTACAACAACACGAGATTTTCAGTTGTTTGTTGATTAGCATATGTTTGTGTACATACATGATTAATTTAATTTTTATGATTTTTGATTTTTATCGTTATTATATATTAACTCGGTATCCACAATACACATAATTTTTTATATACTTTTTAATCGTTGTAACTTTCGATGTTAGTGTTAACAAGAAAATTTACAAAAAGAAACAAATTATAAAATTATGCAGCAACAAAATTTGTAATTCTGTAAAATCGGCCAAGATTGTGTTATATATATATATACTATAGTTTATTAAATAGAACTTTGATATGTAGTAGAAGAACTGTACACTCGACTGTAAAACTCAAATAATCCAATTAATATCTTTGTAATTTCAAAATGAGTTGTGTTCTAAATATTTTACCACTGTCTTAACCATTTGGAGGTATCTTGATCTTTCATAAAGAATCATAATCATTTCGAAAATTCATGTTGTTATGAAAACCCATGATGTTTTGTAGCAACTACAATTGCTTTTTTGTGTTCATGCATGCTTTTTGAAAAAGCCTTGCCAATTAAAAAAATTATTATAAAAATTCATTCACATTCGTGAGGCAACTAAAATAGTTGTAGAAAATTTGGAATCTCCAAGAAAAATTGTTGGTGGATAAAAAAATATTACTATAAGTTATTCGTTTTCAAAAATGTCATTCGTTAAAAATATATTAAATTCCAAATTCTAAAATAATAAATTTTAAAAGACTTCTGACTTCTAACAAATTATAAACCCTAAAAACTAAATCATAGTATATAATAATTCATCCAATAATAGATAATATTTTGAGTAAATAATAATTGTAATATAATTTTAAAATGATTTGAGAAGTATTGTATATATTTTTGAAAAGAGGCACTTTTTAACTGTCCTTTTTTTCAAAAAAAAAATCAAAAATTAATTAGTTTAGAATTGATTTTCAGTTTTTATGGGATTTCAAAAGAAAAATGAACTTGAAAAGGCTATCGAGGATGCGAGAAGTTATTGTTATTATTTTTAATAGTTATTTGTTCTTAAGTGCATGTGGGGGTTTCTAATTTTTTTATTTGTGGAGTGTCTGAGGGACTATTCAATTTTCTTGTACACGATTTGCACATAGTAACATCTAGAATCATGCAGAATTGAGAGATTTAGATTATGCTAATTTGGATTCTACAAACTTAGACGGCTAAGGCAAATTCAAATATAAGTTTTATAAAAACAAAAAGGTATTCAACCATTGAGGGTGTGGCATGTGCCACATGCTAATTGTAAATTTTTCATAAGTAATTAAGGGAAAAATTATTTAAATGCATGTAATCAAAATATTAGTGATAGTAAAAAGTATATATATGTGCCCCATGCTAAATGATTTTGTGGATCCGCCACTGATAACACACGTGCATTTGTTTTGTATCTATCTATTAAAAAACAAATATTTCAAAATTAATAATTTGTACAGTGTTGTACAAATTAAAATAGTTGATTGTTGACGACAAAAAAAAAAGTTGATTGTTGTAGTCTTGTATGTTAGATTATTCATATTATTTCTTAAATCTTATTTATCGTTTGGTATAAAAAACTAAAATTATATACTAACATTTAATAATTATGCAATAGATCATAAAAAACTAGGGGAAAATTCAAAAATATTAGCATGGGTTGTTCATTCCAAAACTACCACAAGTTTAAAAAACTTTACTGTAAACCCTAAAATTTTAAACATTTGATAGATTTTTACCCTAACAAAACCTAAACCCTAAAAAATAAACTCTATCGTAACATAGTTCAAAAATAGCATATAAAAAAAGTTATAAAATGATATTTTTGAAAAGTGACATTTTAAAAATGGCATTTTTCAAAAATTCTTAAAAAATAGATCACAAGAAACAAAATTCTAATGTATACACATAATTTGAGTAATAAGCTCTAATAGCCGTTAGATAAATAAATGGCAATCAACATGATGTGTTTTAAAAATATTCCAATTGTTGAAAGAAAACGTAATCGTCTTTGTTGTTCCTAACACCACTACTTGCCTTTTCGCATCCTATTAAAGCCTCTACTGTTTTTGGCTTTTCTCTAAATGACAAAACTTATTTCTATCTCTTTATCAATTTAAAGACAAAATTGACATTCAGTTTAATACTATATTTGTATGTAAAAGATACACCATACAATATATAAAAAATGATTAGTAAATAATCATTCCCGAATCTATTCCTTTTCTTTTCACAAAATCCACGTACGTCATACCAAGGAGGCAAGGACCCATATGCCCAATATAAAAAGTGTCGACGAACCAGTTGATTAATTCTACGAATTTTTTATAAAGGAAATAGTTACAGTTTTCTTTTAACTTTTATAAAAAAAAAATTACTTTAAATGGATCAAACATTGAATCAATATTGGGAACCAATAAAAAGCTAGGAGAGACTGGATGATTCTCTTTTCCACTGGCATATTAACAAAGGGAAAGACTACCCCATTCAATTTCTTTTTAATTTATTCAAATTTGGTCATTTCCGTCATTTTTACATTTGTCTTTTTCGATTCTATTTTTAATTATTTTGTACTTTTATTTTTGTCTTCTTCTGTCCTACTTGGCTCTCACTAAGCTAAATTCCAAAAATCAAAATATCTACAAAACGACAAATATTAACATCTCGTGGGTCCTTAATTTTATCTTAAACACTAGTCCTTAAGATTAACGCATTATGTTTGAAAAAGGAAGAACATAAACGCATTAATTCCCACTATTTTTTCCAATAATCATAATTGAATAGTAATGTTTATTTTTCCTCAAAAAAACTATTACGATAATTGATCACAAGTGTCATATATATATATAGCACACCATGGTAAATATATATTACATATATGTGTATGTGTAATTACTAATATCACCAAACAAGTTTTTTAATATATAATTGGCTACTCGATTTAAAAGAAACCAAAAATATCTCGTGTGGTATTGATTTAAGGAACAATTGCAAAGTATTATTTTTGGTGTGTTCATTTTCGAAAAATAGTACAAATGAGTTGTTTGTTTTTAAAAATATCACTAATTAGAAAATTTACCTTTAAAATTTTAAATTCTAAAAAATGACCCCTAACTAACTCCTAAACTCTATAAACTAAACCTTAACATACAAAATAGTTGATCCAAATCTAAATAATATCTTAAGTAAATAATATTTCAGTAGTTTTTGTGAAAAGTAATATTTTTTGAAAAATAATATTTCAAAAATTCTACTGATGTAATGATATGATGAACCATAAGTAAACTTTTGGTGCCTTTGTGGTTATAAATTGATCTCTCACACGACAAAGCGGAACAAGCCTTTAACATTCTCACTCGGTTTTGTTGGTGTTTGGGTGAAGCTTGGTGTTATTGTTTATATTTTTACGTCTTGTCACTTGTTATTGTCACATTACATACATTAATTGAAAAGAGTAAAGCCAAAATTAATTATGGAAACCAAATAATATGTAACCAATATACACAACACATGGACATGCACATGCATCATCATCTTCATCATCATCCATGCACGTGCTCCTCACATAATGCTCTCCACATCGCTTTCCAAAATGTCACAGAACGGAATAATTATGATTTTCATCATAGAGCTAGAGATTGTCTTCCCGTACTTTGTCTCCGAGTTCTAACCCCACACCAGAACACACATCTTCATATTTCTATTTAATTTATCTACGTGCGAGCGTATTAGTACATGTATGCAATTAGCATATTTGTATGTATATTAGTATATCTGCAATATGATTGCATGAAAGAGCATTAATATTTCTTTCATGGATGATAGTCTATCTTGTATAACATTTGTTTTCGGAAAACAGAAAGTCCCTTGGTTGACGGAAAAAGAAAAACAGAAAGTCCAACAAATTAAATTCAAAATAGGATTCCCTTTTCTCTTTAAAAAAGTCATTTAATTTTTTTTTTTTTTTATCTGAATATCAATATAATATAGCAAAATCAAGATTGCCTCAAAGTATTTTAAAACTATGTACAAATATCAAAAAAAAAAATTATGTATAAGAGAGGTTTCAATTCATATATATATATATGGGAGACTTACTAGAATAACCTTCTTAGATTTTGGCCTTACTCAAACAACCTTCTTAGATTTTAATTACTGGGGCTAATTTCGAGTCCGTTTTACCCTTTTTCCTTTGATAACAAAAAACGTATTTACAAAAATGCCATTAATGAAATGCGCCGCGTAGGCGCGAAAGTTTCCCGCCTAAAAAAAATAAGTCTACCGCTATGTGATGGTAGACTTATTTGAGCTCTGGTAGACTTATTTTTTTGTCCGTAGACTTATTTGAGGAGCGGTAGACTTAATTTTAAGCGGTAGACTTATTGTGTCTCCTTTGGTGGTAGACTTATTTCCGAACGGTAGACTTATTTTCTCTGCGGTAGACTTATTTTCCCGTAGCGGTAGACTTATTTTCTGCGGTAGACTTATTCTTCGAATGGTAGATTTATTTTCGTAGACTTATTTTCAGCGGTAGATTTATTTTTCTTCGATGGTAGATTTATTTTTGACTGGTAGATTCGTTTCCTTTGGTGGTAGATTTTTAGTCATAGCAGCGGTAGATTTATAGTGATGGTAGACTTATTTTAGTAGCGGTAGACTTATTTTTTGCGGTAGACTTTTTTAGCGTGGTGGTAGATTTATTTTGTGTTTAGTAGTGGTAGACTTATTGTCGTAGTGGTAGACTTATAGTTAGCGGTAGACTTATTTCGTATTTTCGGTCAACGAAACCAACCGTTGACTGGTAGACTTATTTTTTTAGGATCAATGGTGGTAGACTTATGCGTTTTTAGCGATAGAAGCGGTAGATTTGTTTTTACCCTGGTCTAGTGATGGTAGACTTTTTATCAAACTTAGTGACGGTAGACTTTTTTTCACATTAGACATTTGGTTGACTTATTTGTGATAGCGGTAGACTTATTGTTGTTGGTGGTAGACTTATTTCCTGTTTAGGAATTTACAGTGGTGGTAGACTTATTTTCTAACTTAGTGATGGTAGACCTATTTGTGATAGCGGTAGACTTATTGTACTTGGTGGTAGACTTATTTTCTGTTTCGGAATTTATAGTGGTGGTAGACTTATTTTCGAACTTAGTGACGGTAGACCTATTTGTGATAGCGGTAGACTTATTGTACTTGGTGGTAGACTTATTTTCTGTTTAGGAATTTATAGTGGTGGTAGACTTATTTTCGAACTTAGTTACGGTAGACTTATTTGTTATAACGGTAGACATATTTGTTATAACGGTAGACTTCTTGTACTTGGTGGTAGACTTATTTTATGTTTAGGAATTTATGTGGCGGAAGACTTATTTTTGAGCGGTAGACTTATTGTGTCTCCTTTGGTGGTAGACTTGTTTATTTCCGAACGGTAGACTTATTTTATCTGCGGTAGACTTATTTTCCCATAGCGGGTAGACTTATTTTTTAGGAATTTAGTGACGGTAGACTTATAGTATTTACTGTTTAGGAATTTATAGTGGTGGTAGACTTATTTTCGAACTTAGTGACGGTAGACTTATTTGTTATAACGGTATACTTATTGTACTTGGTGGTAGACTTATTTTGTGTTTGATGGTAGACTTATTTTCTGTTCGATGGTAGTATTGTTTTTGTTTGATGGTAGACTTATTTCTGTTTGATGGTAGATTTTGTTTTGTTATAGTAGACTTATTTTCTGTTTGATGGTAGACTTATTTTTTTTAATGGTGGACTTATTTTCTGTTTGATGGTAGACTTATTGTGGTAGGTGGTAGAGTTATTTGCAGGGAACGGAAATGTCGATTTTACCCTTTCAAAATAGACTGCACGAAAACCAGCAACAATGGTGATGAACTAGGGTTTCCAGCCGCATAGGTTGATCTTTGCGAAGTGATTTTTTTTAACTTTCCTTGTTTTCTAAAGTGCTTTTCGAAGGAGTGAACTTGTTGGAGTGAACTTGAACGAGGTCCAATGGAACAAATTGTTCTTGTCTGTGGTAGATGGAGTTTTTCGAAGAATGGATGGGCGTTCGAGGTTGACAACTCAAAAGGTGGTAGAGTTCTTGGGTTAGATCATGCAACCTCGTTCAACAATTTCCTTCGAATGGTGTATGAAGATTTCGGAATCGATGAACAAATTTTTGAGGTAAAATTGAGTTACCTTTTACCAAGCTTCGCTGTAGATACACCACCGATTTTCGTTGCAAATTCAAGACAGTTCAAGAGTTTTGTACAACAACATAAGAATGAAATGATTCGTCTATGCGTGGAGATTAGTGAAAAAGCAAAAAAACAGTTTAAAAGAGAGAGAAGTGGATGCAAGAAGGGAGAACCTATAGATGAAGATGATGAAGATGATGAAGATGATGATTGTAGATTTGACTATTGCGACGATTCAGACGGTGCAAGCTCGGACGATGATGAATACGGGAGGCGTGGTAGACTTTCAGATGATGACGACGACGCCGCCATGGAAACTCTACCACCGAAGAAAAGGGGTCTACCATCGATTCCAGATGGCGTGAAGTTAGAAATGAGGTCGGTAGACTTAGCGGTTGGGCAACGTTATGCCACAAAAGAGGAGTTGGAGAGGAGATTGGAGATTATTTCTGTTGCACGTAAGTTTGACTTTAACGTCGGACACTCAACTCCAACGTTGTTGACGGTTAGTTGTTGGGTGGAAGGATGTACGTGGAGGGTTCGTGCTTCAACTATTGGAGACAGTCCCAGTTTCCATATCAAGACTTATAATGGAAACCACTCTTGTTCTGTGACTGATCGTTCAACCCGTGCTCGTAAAGCAACGTATCAGGTGTTAGGTCGTCTCTACAAAGATTTCATTGGTGGTGTTGGACCAACAGTCTTGCCAAGTCATGTTGCCGATGCTATAAGGAAACGTTTCAGAATAAAGGTACTTTAACCGATGGTAGACTTATTTTAGTTTGATGGTAGACTTATTGTCTGTTTGATGGTAGACTTATTTTGTGTGTCATGGTAGACTTATTTTCTGTATGATGGTAGACTTATTTTCTGTATGATGGTAGACTTATTTTCGGTTTGATGGTAGACTTATTTTCTGTATGATGGTAGACTTATTTTCTGTATGATGGTAGACTTATTTTCTGTTTGATGGTAGACTTATTTTCTGTATGATGGTAGACTTATTTTCTGTTTGATGGTAGATTTATTTTCTGTATGATGGTAGACTTATTTTCATGTTGATGTTGATGGTAGACTTATTTTGTGTTTGATGGTAGACTTATTTCTGTTTGATGGTAGATTTTGTTTCTGATTGGATGGTTACAGGTTGAGTATTGGAAAGCCCATCGAGCATTAAAGTATGCAAGGCAATTGGTTAGAGGAAGCGCTGAGAATGGGTACGAAGGACTTCCCACGTACTTATACATGATTAGGAGAGCTAATCCAGGGACACTTATAAAGCTGGAAGTCGATGGTGAAAATAGGTTCAAGTTTCTTTTCCTTGCATTTGGTGCAAGCATACATGGTTTCAAGTATATGAGGAAGGTAGTTGTGGTGGATGGGACATATTTGAAAGGTAAGTACAAAGGTACTTTACTGATTGCCACGACACAAGATGGAAATTTTAACATATTTCCTATCGCTTTCGGTGTTGTTGATACTGAGAATGATGAGTCTTGGGAGTGGTTCTTTAGACAGTTAAGCCGAGTAATAGCAGATGATGAAGGTCTTGCGATTATCTCAGATAGGCATAGATCAATATCGAAGGCGATTGGGAAGGTATACCCGCGTGCTTGTCGTGGTATTTGCACATATCATCTGCATAAAAACATTTTGCTGAAATTCAAAGGTGGAGAATCATTCGGACTAGTGAAGAAGGCAGCGAAGGCATATACACTTCAAGAGTTTAATGAGTTATTTGGGCAGATTGAGTCGTTGTATCCTGCTCTTCATACTTATTTAGAGGGAGCCGATGTTCGTTTATGGACTCGTGTGCATTTTCCCGGCCATAGATATAACTTCCTGACAAGCAACATAGCGGAATCTATTAATAAGGTCCTATCTCCTGCGCGCGGGTATCCAATAGTGGAACTTCTGGATACTATTAGGTCGATGTTGACAAGGTGGTTTGCTACAAGAAGAAAAAAAGCAAGTTTAATGACCACAACCTTGACCACTGCGGTGGAGAAACAGCTTCAGGTAAATTATTTGTTATGGGTAGACTTATTTTGTGTTTGATGGTAGACTTATTTTCTGTATGATGGTAGACTTATTTTCTGTGTCATGGTAGACTTATTTTGTGTTTGATGGTAGAATTGTTTGCTTTTTTCCGGAAACAGGATAGGGTTGAGAACGCTAAGGTTTGGACTGTGCAAGAGATTAATGACAACGAAATAGAAGTAACGTTGGGGTCATCATTGCATGTGGTGAATCTGACATTAAATAGTTGTACTTGCAAAAGGTTTGACAAGGATAGAATTCCTTGTGTTCATGCCATTGCAGCAGCGGAAACAGTGAAGAAGTCACGGATCGCCCTTGCACATCCCTACTTCCATACAAAGAACTTGTTTAAGGGTTACTCAAAAAGTATTATGCCACGAGATATTGCGCTTCCAGCGCCGGAAATTGTGGTAACAAAAGTCTGCAAACCTCCGGTTGTGCGGGAACCACCAGGTAGGCCAAGACTTTCCCGGATTAAAAGTGCTTTAGAAATAGCCATGGCTCGGAAACGAAGTAGGAAAGAACCCAAGTGCTCAAACTGTCTTCATCATGGCCACAATCGTGCGACTTGCAAAGCTTAATCATGAATGTTATGTTATGTAATTTGATTAACATAATGTTTGCGAAAGACATAGGAAACAGATTATACGTCTACCATCAAACAAAAAATAAGTCTACCATCAAACAGAAGTAAATCTACCATCAAAGGAAAAGAAGTCTACCATCAAACAGAAATAAATCTACCATCAAAAGCAAATAAGTCTACCATCAAAGGCAAATAAGTCTACCATCAAAGGAAAATAAGTCTACCATCAAGAGCAAATAAGTCTACCATCAAACAGAAATAAATCTACCATAAAAAGCAAATAAGTCTACCATCAAAGGCAAATAAGTCTACCATCAAAGGAAAATAAGTCTACCATCAAGAGCAAATAAGTCTACCATGAAAGGAAAATAAGTGTACCATGAAAGGAAAATGGTCTGATTGTAGGTTTATGGAATTAAGTCTGAAAATGTTGTCAATACACTACAGAAGGACCACTAAATCTACTCCAATGGTGATACTAAACATGGTCCTTCGAAAGTATGCAAAATATCCAATAAGTGTACTACCAAATGAAAATAAATCTACCATCAAAGGACACAAATCCGACTATAAAGAATCTGTCTGTAACGGAACTTTGTCGTCTGGATTACTGCGTGGGTTTGGGTCGGACACCTGTATGGCCAAGTCTACAGGTGGTGCCTCCTCCAGGATATCAGCCGCAAGTTTTACACGAATAGGAGGCACAGTTGCATCGCAAAGCCCATCCATTGTATGTCCTAGAGCTAGACACTCTAAGAATTTAACAGTGTAGACACCACAGTCACCTGATTGGATGTTTTGGGGTATGTTTGATTTTTTCCTGTAGAAGTGAAACGCAGCCTCACTCATCTTTTTTTCTGGTGGTGCAGCAGCTTTAAGCAACTTAGGAATCATCCTCGTGTATGGTCTGCATGACTCGGCCATAGCGTTGTCCTGGGAACTCGAGAGGATGCTATCGTACACTTTGACAGTCCTGTTAACTAGGTCTACCACAACAGCCACCCAATGCACGTCGTCGATATTATGAGCTATGTACAATGTATCCACATCCGTTACCCATTTCTGGTGGGTTGGATTATACGAGGGTAATCTGCCAGCGTACATGCTTAAATACCCCTCGCCGAATAAAAAGGTCTTCTCTTTACCTTTGAAGTTCCATTTGTACTCCTGACACCAAAGATTCCCAAATATCGGATCCAGAAAGGCTATCCTTTCACTGGTAAAAGGGGTAGGACGTTGCATAGCCCTTTTTCGCAACATGTTCATTGCAGCCCCCATTTGCTGAAAAATAATTTAACCAAAAGGAAATAAACCTGGCACAAAAATTATAGATAAGTCTACCATCGAACAACAATAAGTCTACCATAAAAGGACAATAAGTCTACCATCAAAGGCAAATAAGTCTACCATCTAAGTCAAATAAGTCTACCATCAAACAGAATATAAGTCTACCATCAAACAGAATATAAGTCTACCATCAAAGGAAAATAAGTCTACCATCTAAGTCAAATAAGTCTACCATCAAACAGAATATAAGTCTACCATCAAAGGAAAATAAGTCTACCATTAAAGGAAAATAAGTCTACCATCAAACGAAAATAAGTCTACCATGAAAGGAAAAGAAGTCAATAGTAGATTTAATTACCTCACTATTCAACCATCCATATCGAGTGTGTGGCCAGTTTTCTTTAGGTGTCATAATTCCCAAATAGAACTCCACTAGTGGCAGAGTGTTTTCTAATGGGTTGTCTCTGATAGAACCATATGTCAAATGCTTAGAAGGATGAAATTTTTGGTGCATTGAATAAGACGTTCCTATTAAAAGGAAAAATGACTTACATATCTTGATTCACGTAGTCCGTCAACTTTTCCAGCCTATGCTCGTCCACCGGATCAAAAGGATCGTAGACAGCGGAAGAAGGAACTGTACCAGCCATGATTCGTACGGTCCCGGAGTGTCCTATAAATGGGGACTTCTGAGACGGAGCAAGATTTTTATTGCGAGCTACGGGAGGAACCTCGAATTCATCTTTGTTTGACAACTTTGTAATAGCATCGTAAGCAATGGTCAGTGCATCATTGACCTGCTTCGCCCTTATATCAATTTCATCATCAGATGAAGATGAGCACGCGTAACGCATCCTTCTGCGCCTACTAGGAGGTGTAACAAAATCAGAATCAGATCTTTCCTTCTCTTTCCCAGCATCAGCAATAGCATCTTTTGTCTACAAGTTAAGGATTGAGTCAAATAAGTCTACCATAAAACAGGAAATAAGTCTACCACTAAGTACAAATAAGTCTACCGTCAAACAAAAATAAGTGTACCATCAAACGAATATAAGTCTACCATCAAAGGAAAATAAGTCTACCAGCAAACAAAAATAAATCTACCATCAAAGGAAAATAAATCAACCATGAAAGGAAAAAAGTCAACCATAGAACTGAAAATAAGTCTACCACTAAGTACAAATAAGTCTACCATCAAAGAGACAATAAGTCTACCATCAAACAGAAATAAGTCTTCCATATACGTACCAGATCGTGGATTTCGACACAGTCAGCTCCTGTCTTCCTTATAACCGGTGTAGATTCCGTCTCCTTCCACGTTAATCTTTTACTCTACAACTCCAAACAATGTATAAGGAATGAGAAAATAAGTCTACTATCATCAAAGGCAAATAAATCTACCATCAAAGGAAAATAAGTCTACCATCAAACAAAAAATAAGTCTACCATCAAACACAAAACAAGTCATCTATATACGTACCGGATCGCGGATTTCGACACACTCAGCTGCTTTCCTCCTTTTATCCGCTGTAGATTCCGTCTCCTTCTCTTTAAGAGTTTTTCTTTTTCTCTACAGCTCCGACCAATGTATAAGTAATGAATCGAATGGCAGTAAGAAAATTTGTTGAAAATCAAAGTACAATGGAGAATAACTTCCCACCTTCTTTTTAGCTTCAACCTTCTCCAAGGCTATTAAAGCTTTGCTTTTCTGTTTGCTTTTCTCCACAGGTGGCACAGATTTGCTTTTCCCTTTCTGCTGGTCAGTTCGTGTAGCCTTTTCATCCGGCTTTTTAACTACACGGCTAACTGCCAAATTTGTTTTTGTTGTTGGGTGTTGTTCCATCCAAGACTGTTAAGAAAAATAGAGGGAAAATGTTCAAACAGCTGTATAAGTTCATATAAGTCTACCATAACACACTAATAAATCTACCACGCCTTAACATAGAAGTTCAGGAAAACATGTAAATAAGTCTAAAACATGGTAGAGTCTTGCGTACCAGATCATCATCCTCCTCAGATGCATCTCCGCCATCTCCCGTGGTTGACTGTTCATCTCCCACAGCTTTCAAGACATCCCCTTTTCCCTCTAGAGCTGTAATCCTACTATCAAAGTTGGCAATTGTTCTCGCCATTCCCTGTAGGAGCTTAAGCACTTCACCAATAACTCCACCTTCGGTCTCCTTCTCCTTCTTTTTCTCTTTCTTTTGAGCCGGAGACTCATCCTCACTTTCATCAACAACAACAATAGCCTTCATCTTCTTGCTCTTCGCTATGTTCTTTTTTTTTTTAACAGGAGAGTCATCCTCATCCTCATCATCATCCTCACTTTCCTCAACCACCTTAGCCTTCTTCTTCTTTTTCTTATAACCCGGAGAGTCATCCTTAGTCTTAGTCTTCTTTTTCTTAGCAACCGGAGCATCTAACTCCCAAAAATCTTCATCCATGCATCCACCAAGAATGTCGCGGATCATGTTATTAAGTTTGAAATCTTCTTTATCAATCCATGTAGGGTAAATGAATTCCAGAGGCTTCACCACTAAGTGTCTGATACGAACCTATAAAGAACATTATTGCAAAAAAAAAGAATGACATTATTAATAAAAGTCTACCATTAAATGAAAATAAGTCTACCATCAAAGTGCTAAAAAGTCTACCATCAAACAGACACATAAGTCTACCATCAAAGTGCTAAAAAGTCTACCGTCAAAGACCTAAAAAGTCTACCATCCATCAAAGTGCTGAAAAGTCTACCATCAAAGACCTAAAAAGTCTACCATCAAAGTGCTAAAAAGTCTACCATCAAAGACCTAAAAAGTCTACCATCAAACAGACAAATAAGTGTACCATCAAAGTGCTAAAAAGTCTACCATCAAACAGACAAATAAGTCTACCATCAAACAGACAAATAAGTCTACCATCAAAGTGCTAAAAAGTCTACCATCAAAGTGCTAAAAAGTCTACCATCAAAGACCTAAAACGTCTACCATCAAACAAACTAAGTCTACCATCAAAGTGCTAAAAAGTCTACCATCAAAGACCTAAAAAGTCTACCATCAAACAGACAAATAAGTGTACCATCAAAGTGCTAAAAAGTCTACCATCAAACAGACAAATAAGTCTACCATCAAACAGACAAATAAGTCTACCATCAAAGTGCTAAAAAGTCTACCATCAAAGTGCTAAAAAGTCTACCATCAAAGACCTAAAACGTCTACCATCAAACAAACTAAGTCTACCATCAAAGTGCTAAAAAGTCTACCATCAAAGACCTAAAAAGTCTACCATCAAACAGACAAATAAGTGTACCATCAAAGTGCTAAAAAGTCTACCATCAAACAGACAAATAAGTCTACCATCAAACAGACAAATAAGTCTACCATCAAAGTGCTAAAAAATCTACCATCAAAGTGCTCAAAAGTCTACCATCAAAGACCTAAAACGTCTACCATCAAACAAACTAAGTCTACCATCAAGTGAAAATAACTCTGCCATCAAACAAAAATAAGTATACCATCAAATGAATATTACCTTGTTGTTGTTGGAGGATTTCTTATCCTCCTCCATCACCTGTTCCAGGTTGTACCTTCCTCGGCCTCCACCCCAACGTAGCATAGGAACACCTCCTTCTCTTCTCTTCCCAAATCTTTCCCCTAAAATGGGAACTGCCTCGTAAATCCAAACAAGCAACGCATGAACACACCCATGGAGTGTGATCTTTTTCATGTCCGTCACTTGCATGGACGAAATCAGACATTGAAAGGACACTCGTCCCCATGGATACCTCTCGAAAGCCTCGGGATCCATCACCCTTTTTGCAGCTTTCAAAGGGACTCTACTATCACGAGCGTAACCATACACTCCAACATGCAAAATAAACAACAGCGCTATCATTCTCTTCTTCTCCTCACTCCACGTCCTGATTTTTTCAAACAGGACCAACAGCTCAGACCACTTTGGTCCCTCCCCAACTGGGACACCAATTTCTTCCCAAAACTTTGTGTGGTCAATGTCCCAACCATCATTTGCATCAACCTCACCACAGTTCATCTGGGTTACCTCTTCAAACTCATTCAACGAAAATCTAACTGGCCGACCACCAAACAAGGACCACATCTCATAGAACCTTTCAGTTTTCAATTGGTTAGCCAGGAAATGAGTCACCGTCGCACCTGAGAAATTGAATTTCCGTGCAGCAAGCTTCAGAATAATTCCAACTGAGGAATTATTCATTATATCATTGTACACGTCTTCACCAACCGCTTCCCCCATTTTCTCAAAGTCGTTCAACATGCAATTGTGATGCATGCTTCTTTGGCCCGATGGTGCCAATCCAGCCGGAAACCTTCTCGGTGGATATATCTTTCGAACAATCGAGGAAGTCATATCTGCACAAATCAGTAATTATAAGTCTCCATCACAACAAAATAAATCTACCATCAAATGAAAAGTAAATTAATTATTCAACATAAAATAAAATAAATCTACCATTACATAAAATAAATCTACCATGTCATAAAATAAGTCTACCATCAAATGGAAATAAGTCTACCATCAAACGAAAATAAGTCTACCATCAAACAAAAATAAGTCTACCATCAAATGAAAATAAGTCTACCAAATAAATCTACCATCGAACAACAATAAGTCTACCATCAAACAGAAAATAAGTCTACCATCAAACAAACATAAGTCTACCATCAAACGAAAAGAAGTCTACCATCAAACGAAAATAAGTCTACCATCAAACAAACATAAGTCTACCATCAAATGAAAATAAGTCTACCATCAAACAGAAAATAAGTCCCATTAAACAAAACATAAGTCTTCCATCACATAAAATATAAGTCTACCATCACATACAATAAATCTACCGCTACTTAAAATAAATCTACCACCACAGAGATTAACAAATCTACGATACCAATCTTTTCTCTTACTTTTATCTGCGAATATCGACGCCGGAATCTGGGTTTTCACAACCGAAACTGAAATAAATATACAGATTTCAGATTAGGGTTTTCGTCATTCATACAAGACTTCCACAAACCAAACCAAAAACGGTTAAATAAACTGAATACCTCTTTTCAATGCACAAAATCGATAACCCACCGCTTGACGGAACTTTGCTTCGCCGGAATTTCGAAAACCTAAAACCGACGGACGCAAAATTTACTTCAATTTCCGTAAAAACTCCTTACCGAATGCTCCTCATGGATAGAGAAGGCGAAAACTCATTAAAGAAATCGAAACTTACCGTCAAATCAACGTCGCTTGAACAATCGCCAAAATCGTTGCCGGTTACGCAGAAGTTGAAGAAGAAGAACGTTTTTTGGGTTTACGTTTTTTTTTCCTTTTTTTTAATATGTTCATTTTTTTTTTTTAAGTGGCAAAACCGTTAATAAACGGTTTTGCCATTTTTTAAAGGTCTTTGTAACCTTTTTTAGCAAAAAAAATTAGAGCTCAAACAAATAAAGGTCTTTTGAGTAAACCATATATCTAAAAAGGTCTTTTGAGTAATTATCCCTATATATATATATAGAACAAACATAAACACTTTTTTTTTGTAATGTGCTATTTTGCACACCTAAATAAATCTTTTATAAGAAGCAGGAATAAGAACATTTACAAATATATTATTTGTTTTTGTCAACCATTTACAAATATATTCATGCTCCGAACAATATTATGGATCTGAATTTGGAAAAAAGCAGCTATAAATAATTGGTTGGAGCAGTACCTCTATAAATAAAGAGATTTTTTTTTGTCGGCAAATATATAGAATTTAAATTCCTATCACCAGTCACCTCTTATTTTAGTTTAGTTCTAAAATGAGTTTTCTTATATTTCAATGAGTTATTTTTTTGTCCATTTTATACTAATGTAACGGACTATTAAAACGTAATATATGTCGTTATTGTAGGTAATTTTTACCATATAAAAATGGAACAAATAGGTTGATAGAATTGGTAAAAATATATGTTTATAAGGGGAAAATGATATTATTTGTGAGTCTATGACAACCAGGATGGAATACTTATTATCTCTTGGCTTTAAGAGATGTATACGTCTTTGACATGGTTGATAATCATCCACGTGCGATTAAATAAACCCTATCTGGACTTATTAGGACTTTTTGTTTCTTATCACGCAATATACAAAGGCCACATAAACGTTTGGATTATATGTCGGATCTAATTTAACATTGTCTCTCACATTTTTAATTTTAATTAACATAATTAATGATCTAGATTATATTAATCCTTGTTTAAATGAAAATGAGAAAGGAAAAGTAAAGTTTAGATGCTTTTGCTTCCAATCCCATTGGATACCATCGCTTTCTTTACCATGAGTCTGCCCCCAAATCTTTATCCTTAACCTTACATGGATCTAGACATAAATCAATACCACGCAAACATTTAAAAAAATCAATACCACGCAAACATTTAAAAAAATCAAGTTTATAAAAAAACAATTTAATGAATTCTGTATGTTTATAAAGTTTTTTATGACCTATAAATATTTTAAATTCATTCAAAAATTCATATAAACGACAATCTTGAAATATGTTTTTTACCCAACACAATACGATCACGTCAAAAGTCAAAACATCAACGAGTTGCTCTATAATTTATTAAGCTTTTATCGATGATTCTTAAGTCTTAATTAAGTACGGATAATTAGTTAAAACAAAAAAGTAATGTATAACTATCACCGCAAATATTAATTTACGGTTTTATTCTTAACGATAATTTTTTTTCTTTGAAAATGGGGTAACTTATAAACGTATAAATGTTTCTCGTATATAATTTTTATCGTAATGAAAATCGGTATATAACTATATATAGACTTAATAAGTATATCTATATATATATGTATCTTGAAGTTAAACAGTCAGCGGTCAGCACTATGTTTTAATTACCAAAAGTCGGAAAGTTTTTGTCTTTATTACCAACCAAAACTGTTACCTCCCAATGATGTAAACCTACACTTGTTGGGTTTGGCTACAAATTTGCAATACTTTTACCATCATCGATCGTTGCCTCACTTTCTGTTAATAGATTCTACCCTTGTCCGATGTCTAGTACACTATTCAAAAAAGAAGAGATTTGTCGACTAATCATGCAGTTACCACAAAATCGTTTGTATGTTTTGTCTTCCATCACATAGTATTTTACTTCCTACTCCAAAATTTATCATGCAACTAATCTACGTCAAATAAATTAACTATATATTTCGTGATGAGTTATAAAAATGATAAATGTAAGTAACATAAATAATCAATGGGAAAATTGTAAAACCAAGACATATTGAAATAGGTTTTGTCACACAATATCTTTAAAACTCTACTTAGTGACCACTTCGGGAATACTAGGAATGAAGAAAAAAATGAATGAAAAAAATTATAAGGAACAAAATAAAAGGAATAAATATAAAAAGGAAATAGAACAAATTTTCATAGTAAATGGTAACAAACATGAGAATACGTATTTCATAATAAAAGGAAAGTTTCACATTTAAATGTATTCCTTCTCATTCCTTATAAAATTAGATGGCGAATAATTTTGTTCTATGTTCCATAATATTTTAAGGAATGGAGAGGAATAACATGAAATCAGTATTACATATAAATGGTAAAAAAAAGTTTAAGAATGAATGAGAATGTGATATTCATCCTCATATGAGTTTGTCCCATTAGGATTTAGATTATTTTAAACCCAAACGTATCCTTAATTTTTGTTCAAATATATTTAAATTGTATTTTAAAAAATAATTAAGGAAATCTGATTTTCTGAAAAATTAAGGAACAATTGTGTGAACAATATCCTCTTGTACCTTGGAGAAATGTGGTTTGGAGTAAAGAAGTTACCCCACGATATGCCTTTACCACTTGGCTTGCCATCAAAGCCCGATTACCTACCAGAGTTAGACTGCGATCTTGGAACTTAAATGTGCATGCATCTTGTGTCTTATGTATCTCTGAGATTGGAAGTCATGATCATCTTTTTTATGAATGCTCATTCTCTGTTGCGATTTGGTCTCCATTTGCATCTAGAATGTGGCCGATTCCACCAATGACGTTACAGGTTGCAGCGTCTTGGATTCTCCAGCCGCGAGTACCACCGTAGACTCATGCATCTATAGTGATCAAACTCATACTCCAGGCGGCTACCTACTTTATTTGGAGGGAACAAAACGCTCGCATATTCACCTTCATTTCAGCATCGGTCTCTTCCACTCAAACTAAACTCGATCTTTTCCTCCGAGACCGCCTAATCTTCTTCTCATTGTCTTCTCCTTCTCTTCTTGAGTTTTATTTTAGTTGTATTTGCTTTCTTTTCTAGTTTAATTCTTCCCTTATGTAAGCTCTCTAATAAGTTGTAATCAACATTGACAACATTCAGAAAATGGTATAAACTTAACATTTAGACCCAAAATATAATAATTTCTTGATAATATTTTCTTGTAAAATAATAATTTATTCCATTGTATATGAAGTATCGTTTTAGAACTTAATTTTTTGTTTCATTATAAGTGTTGTTTTTTTATTTTCAATGCATATAAAATTTTCAAATTGTATCTATATTTTTTTAGCATAATAATTAGTAAACTCAAATAACATTAGTGTAATAAAAAAATTTACATATATATGTGTGTCAGTGTGACATCCATATATATTAATAGTCATGCTTTATCATTTGGCTACCACGAAACTTTTTGGTTTGGTTTTACTTTTAGGTTAAGACATATAGTCATATACAATGATGAACTACTCAAAAGTTGAATTATGTAAGATATTCATTAAAAATGCATGAAATATCTCACTCTTTTATCTCAACTTTGTATTTATATAAGGGTGAAATCAGTTTTATTTAAAACCATGTTTATCCATATTCTTTTATGGATGTTAGTAGATTAAATAGCACTAAAAATAATAGAGTAGGTTAAAACTTGCCTAAAAAAAGCATGAGGAAGAATTTGTTGAGGTTTAATATTAAATTTAATATTAAAATAATGTTCAAAACTTTTAAAAGGTTATGGATAATCATGCCCTAAGAATCATACAGTGTTTACAATTTTTTACTACCGTGATTATTATCACTGTCTCTCAATTTTTTTTTTTTTTGGGATAAAGCTCTTTCTCTCAATTATTACTCTCTTTTTACTCTTAAAATTATTAGTCCTCTCTCATTGTAGTGTTCACTTATTCATATTACTCTTACACCAGTTGGCAGTGACGAAAACTGAAGGCCGCTTATATGATATGTTTTGTGTCAGTCCATAAAGTCCAAAAATGTTTACATGTAGATAAATATTATATGTATTGATAAAGATATATCTAGAAACGGTACATTTTATTCTATTGGATATAAAAATCTATCATACGAATTTATTATTGCTAGAAAAACGTACACCTTCAGTTTGGTTTGTTATTATATTGTTAATAAGAAGAGGTCAAAATGACAATTTCCAATGTTAGAAGAGCTGAGAAACCTTTACTTTCTGATAATATATGAGGAAACATGGAGAGAAAAATATTATTGTCGCCGACAAAATTTATTTAGTACTTGGAGGATCCCTCCTTACTAAAGAGAGAGTACCGAGGACAAGGCAATCCAGCCTTTATGCTTTTTTATATACAAAATTTGCTATAGAATATATATGAGTGTTTTACAAAAGTGTTTTACATAATTATATTATATCACTTCAGATATTTAAATAAATATATACTGTAGATGTTTTTGTTGGGTTCCTTAACAAATAAAAGATGTTAAGATTTTTAGCGGTAAATGATAGCGGTTAGAGATAAAATTTTGAAATTAAAAAATAAATTTTATTCCCTCTGTTGCAAAATAGTTGTTATTCTAGGTGATTTCACGTATATTAAGAAACCATATTAGAATTTATGTTTTACCCTTAAAATGAATTTTATTCTTACTATTCTTCATAAAACTTGAGATTAAATTGGGGAATTTACTAATAATGACCTAAAATTTCAATTTGTTTTCAAAAGTAACCTAAGAGTTCATGTTTGACAAAAGTAACCTAAAAAGGTAGTGAAATTACAGTTATAACCTTTATGAACAAACAACAAAACAGAGACCTAAATGACTGCTTTACCCCTCGAACTGGTAGGCTGCATATGTAGTATTCTATTTGGTTTTGTAGACATTTGTGAAAGTCTACGCATAATTAAATGTAAAATTTAAATTTCTAAATTATCAAAATTTTGTTTGATTAAAATATTTTATTGATGACCTTATTATAAACATTTATGATCTATAAAAAATTAGATTGCACAAAATTTCTCAAATTAAATTAACAATGACGAATTAGATTATGAATGAAATACATACCTATACTAAACAAAGAGTTACCAAACAAGGTATTTCATAATCACTTCTTTAGCTATAGATGTGATCACATGTTGATAGTTAATATTGTTTTGTATTTTTAAGTTTCATGAGTTTATATTTGGTTATAATGGTTTCATTTTAGGGATTGGATTATTATTTATGGTTTAGTGTTTAGTGGTTGGATGATTTAGGTAAATGTAGTGAATGGTTTTAGTTTAAAAGTTGAATTTACTCAAAAGTGATGTTAAAGTTAGAGTTATGTCCGTAATTTTGCATATGTATCCGAGTTACGAGTCCGGAATATGGGTAATCGTTTGAAATTTATCCGTTGCAAACATGTTCTTACACTTAAAGTTATATTTAGGGTTTTGAAATTTATATTTAAAATGTCAAATTTGCGTAAAAATGTTTCCTTGTGAATATGTGAAGCGTTTTGAATATTTTGTATAAGTTCTTATTTAAGATTTTAAATAATCTTTGAAAAAATTCAATTTAGGATTTTGGATAGTAGACTTCTAGTGACGTCTACTATTCAGTAAACTTCTAAGGTAGTCTACATATAGTTTTAGGGTTTCGTTTAGAGTCTAGGGTTTGGTTGAGAGTGTAGGGTTTAGTAGACTGCAAATGAAATCTTCTAAACCGAAAAATTAAACCTAACCGAATCAGTTAACTTGCATATATATACGAAACTTAATTTTAGAAACCCTAATTTCTAGTTAGAAATCCTCTCTCCATCTCTCTCTTTGCAACGGCCGCATGCTTTTCCTCTAACCTCCTTCTCCGCCGGTCCGCTCTTGGCGATTGCCGTAGTGGTTAGTGGTCGTTATTCTTATACTCTCTCTGTTGTCTTCTTTCTTAACTCCTTTTCAACTATGTTTCTCACTTTATTATACTTTTTGCAGATCTGACACATCCTCGTCCTCATCTTTACTCTTAATAAACATGTAAGCTTTCAGATCTAACCCGCCATCTTCCTTATCTACTTGTTTTCACTTATGTCCTCAACGTTTACTCACATTTTTTCATTCTTATTGCAGCAGATCTGAGTACCACTTCCTTCACAAGTAAGCCTTTGGTCTATCTCTTGATCCAAATCTTCTTCATGAAATATATGTTAATGAAAATGTTCATCTCAGAGTTAGTCTAAACCGAGAAGTCTACGTAGTAGACTAACAGAGAAGTTTACTTGTTACAGAATCTATGTTTTTCAGTATATAACACATAATTGTATACTTATTGAGTTATTGTTATATGGTCAGGGATGGGGCAGTACAACTACACACAACCGTCCTCGAGTAGTTTCCACAGGAATGTGAGTTCAACTGCTCATCGTCGAGCAGTTAGAAGGTAAGGATTTTCGGATATTTGTTACTGCGGCTTGGAGACGGTTTTGAAAACATGCACTACATCTGAGAATCCGGGTCGAAGATTCTATGGTTGTCATAACCATGCGGTACTGATATTTGTGATTCTATGATTATATTTGAAGATTCTATGGTTTGTCTTGTTTATGTCTCTGTCTTGTACATGTAGATATAATTTGATGTTGGGAAATTTGTTTGTCTATGTATATGATGGTTTGCGACATATATCCAGGTGGTGGAATAAGGCTTTAATGGACGAGTTAGAAGAGCTAAGGTTGATGGTGGAAGAACATAGTCCTCGAATTCGGTATGGTCAAAATAATGAGAGCCGAGTGTTTCTTGATGCTATTGATAACCCACTACATATGGAAACATTTTGACGTTACATGGAAAAAACCATGTAAGAAAGTGATTATTGAGAAGGAGTTGATTAGTGAGAAACGTTACGGTAGCCTCTATTGTAAGAGTTTGGTGGTAGTGTGTCTAATCATTGTATGTGTGATTGTTTGTCTTTGGTTCAGTCAATCTTAAGTTTTGCTTTCTTATTAACTTTAGTACTACATAATTGAAAACTTATATTTGGTGTCCCTTTAGTTTTGTATGTTTTAAAAGGATATATTAACTGTATTTTTCGGATTGTTGTAATGTTTATAAGTAGACTGCATTTGCAGTCTATGTATGAAGTCTATTATATGCTTATTTGGTTTTTTTTTTGGGCAGTTATGCTTAATGAGTTAAGAGGCTTACCCAAACATATGATTAAAATCTAGGATTGAAGAGTGAAAGCAAATATCATAAACAAATTTGAATTAAAATTTATTGATTACCACATTTTGGATGAGACAATGACGTGTTAAACTAAATTTAATTCAAAATTTAAATATTTTTAGAAACTTTGAATTTGGTTTGTGAAAAATACATAAATTAAAATTATTATCGTAAAATCCAATCTTAAAATCTAAATTTCTGATTTAAAATGTAGACTACATATGAAGTCTACTAATTCAAAATTTAAAAAAATTTAGAATCTCAAATTCAAATTTTTTGAAATATTTTGTGTAAAATACTAAAATTCAAATTATTACCTTAAAATCCAAATTTCTGATTTAAATTGTAGACTACATATGAAGTCTACTAATTCAAAATTTAAATTTTTTTAGAATCTCAAATTCAAATTTTTTGAAATATTTTCGTGTAAAATACTAAAATTCAAATTATTACCTTAAAATCAATATTTCTGATTTAAAATGTAGACTACATATGAAGTCTACTAATTCAAAATTTAATATTTTTAGAATCTCAAATTTATATTTTTTGAAATTTTTTCGTGTGAAATACTAAAATTCAAATTATTACCTTAAAATCAATATTTATGTTTAAATGCGTAGATTACATAGGAAGTCTACGAATTCAAAAATATAACCTATTTAACCCAGAAACACTTAACCAAAACTAAACCACTCTATTTCCGCAATCCGTAAACCGAACTGAACCGATTAACCCTACCTATAAATACTCTCAGAACGTGGTTCGATAAGATAAAAAAAAACAAAACCCTAGCCGTTTGTCATCTTCTCCTTTGTGCGCCGCCGAGTTCGATCTCCATCACCACAGTCGGTGCCGGTGCATGCGCCGTCGCCTGAAGAAGAAAGGTATTCTCTTCATCTTTTCCCTCTGTTTTGAAATTTATCTTTTTCTCATTGACTGTTAGATTCCTAAATCTCTTTAATCATAAACCTCTTCAATTCTCTTTGATCTTCTTAGTATCTCTTACGCATAATGCAACATAAGTTCCACAAAACAAGCAAAGTGGAGATTGTGGAGTCTAGAATTCCACGCTCTTGGCATTCTTTTTAGTTCGGCAAAGCTCTGTGATACGAACATCAAGGCTATTAGGGACAAGCTTGCAGCTGACCTATTCAAGGAGACTAAATTACGTGGAATAGAGGTACGATCGTATAATGGGTTGGACCTTTATGACTAATATTGGTCCACCAAGTTATATGCTTTTGTTATCCCGCATAACTATTAGGAGTCTTGCATATATATTTTAAGTGTAAGAGAAACTCATATCCTATATTTTTTGGCTACTATGGCGGGATGTGATTCGGATATGCTTTTGTTATGGGTTTGTAACACCAAACGATTTGCTTTTGTATTGGGTGCGGAACACCATTTGGTATGCTTTTGTAACACCAAACGATATGCTTTTGTATTGGGTGTGGAACACCAATTGGTATGCTTTTGTATAGGGTTTAGGGTCCTCAAATGCCTACGGATATTGATATGATTTTCTACGTTCTAAATTTTATGTTATAACGTCTCTCTTCCATGAATAGCTTCCTAACACGATTTATATGATACACGTTTTCAATTCTATAAATTTTGTAAATTAAACAAAAACAGAAGGAGATATAGATAGAGTACCACAAATCATTTCATGGAGACATATTCAAATAGAATTGCAAAATATAAAATTAAAACTACGGTCAACAAAACCAGATAAGTTATAGTAGCAGGTGGATAACAAATATAATTGTTTACAAATGCAACTCATAAAATAGGACCTTGAACGTCAAGAATGCTCCCACAATTTTAAGGACCACAATTCGGCTTCCTATGGCCTGGTTGGTTGCGCTTTGAGCAATTGTAGTGATTTTGAATCTTCCGCGGTTTGCCGCCTTTCAACCTTGCGATTTCTAGCCAAGTTTGCCACCTCGATTTCTTCTTCCTACCAGGACGCGACTTTACGAAGGGAGGCATACATGGGACCGCTACGATATCGTCTTGTACATCTGTTTTAGGCAAAATGTTTTGCGCGTATGCCCAATACAGATAATCCTTTCCGTACGACGGGCAAATAGTGGTACGCACATCTTGGTTGGCCTCTACCAAAGCAGCAATAGCATGTGAGCATGGTATCTTTTCGATGAAAAAGACAACACGAGAACATTTTTTTTGGACCAAATCAACAAGACATTCGCGTGCTCCCCCCTTAACATGGAACTGAACATCGTTAATGCGCTCTACGGTCATCCTAGACGCATAATGATCACGAACCGCCAACAAGTATTCAACTCCCCGAGAATGGTGTGTTGTTAGGTGCATCTTGTCGCCTTTTACAAAACCACCATCTTACCTTCTCTCGGATAAATTCCAAAAGATAAGCGATGGGAAATCCTCGAGCTACCTTAAGTGCGGCATTGATAGATTCGGCAATGTTCCTTGTGTTTATGTTGTATATATCTCCCTCGAAATAAACTCGGGACCATAGCTTTGGATCCGCTTCCTCCAAGTATGTTGCTATGTCGGGCTTCACAGCGCGTATCAAATCCATGTATCGGTCATACTCATCAAGTGAGTACGCATACACAGCGCCTTTAACCAAGTAGATGAGTTGCTTTCCCCTAAATTTGGAGACAATATTACACTGAAGATGATAATAACATATGCCTCGTGTTGCCAAAGGAAAAACCGTCTCGCATGCCTTTTTAATGGAGCCGCACCGGTCCAAAACTATCGACAAAGGGTATTGATCATTGATGCAACCACTGAGTTTGTAAAAAACCATTTCCATGAAGCATCATTCTCAGCATCAACGATCCCAAACGCCAAAGGAAAAATCTGAAAATTTCCATCTTGTGCGGTTGCAACTAGCAAAACACCTTCGTACTTTCCACTTAAATGAGTACCATCCACCACAATTAGTCGTCTAAGAAACTGAAAACCAGCTATGGAGGCTCCAAACGAGATAAATAGATATTTAAATCTATTTTCTGCATCAACCTCAAGAGCGGTCACTGTCCACGGATTTGCTTCCTTAATCATATGCAAATAAGATGAGAGGTTTTCATAACCATGTTCAGTAGTTCCTCTTACTAATTCTTGTGCGTATACCAATGCTTTATATGAAGTGGTATAATCTAGATTCATATCAAACATCACCTTCATTGAACCTTGGATATGAGCGGGCGTAATTCCATTGATTATCCCGACCCAGTCGAGAAATAACCTAGCAATATAATTTGGAGTAGATCTTCAGCGGTGAGATATTCTATCAGAGAGTTCACATGTATGGTTTTTCAAATACTTCGTCACCCAAAACCGCTTTGGTTCATTCTTCACGCTCGCTCTGAGTTTCCACTTGCATCTTTTCACACAACATTTAGAGACAAAATGAGTTTTTGTTGACTTGTAGATTTTGAATGCAAATCTTAACATCACCGCCGTCAATCGTAACTCTGTAAGCAGCTCCCTCTTGCTATCAAAACTCGTTCCGGCAAATATACCATCAAACCATGTCGTATTTGATATTCCTCCTTGTCCACCACAATGGTCAATCCTACCAACACCATCAAATGAGATATCAACACCATCCTCATCCTTCACTTTTCCATACTCTATGTAATCTTCATTAACACCAACACCATCATATGAGATATTATCGAGACTACCTACATCTTCAATAACATCAACTCCATTCCCATTATCACCATCTCCATTCGCATCATCATCATCATCATCATCATCATCATCATCATCATCATCATCATCATCATCATCATGTCCGTTCGCATCAGCATCAACATCATCATCATCATGTCCATTCGCATCAACATCATCATCATTGTCAAAAGCATCTACGTCGTCATCATCATCATCATTTCCAGAAGCGTCTACATCATCACCATTATCATCATTTTCAGTAGCATCCATTTCGCACTGAATCGAGACACAAAGACGTATAACTTGCGTTCTACTTAGTTCGATCAAATTCTTAACTTGTCTATCATTTGTGACATGCATAAGAGGTGTATCCGGACACATTGATTCCGGTAGCGAATAAGTGATCTCCAACTCTGAATTTTTGTCCACCATATACTCATCTTGTGCCATTTGAACAAGTTCACCATGTGTACAACCATCACCAAGTATAAAAATTCTCCCTCCGCGCCGATTATCAACCTTAAATTTCCACGACGTATCATCAATCCCCCATTCTCCATAGACAACTGCTAAATGAACCATTCTCTGTAAAAAAAACAACAAATAATCCCATTAACGATCAAAGAAGTAGACTTCACAAACCGTCTATTACAATGTGCAAAACACTAATTAATTATGATTTTTTTTTTATAATAACTGAAGCTGTCAAACTCAAACATAAGCAATAAAATTAATTAACACACTTTTAAGATCAAAATGATCTGACAAAATAATTATCCATCATTTTAAAATGAATTTATATTAAAAACCAAACAACAGACGTCCTGCGCCATCTACTAGTTGATTGCACTCAGAAGTTTACTTTGAAAACCAAAGTACTTTTAAAGAAATTATATTATAGACTTCACCAATTGTCTACAAATAAACTACATCAGCGGTCTACTAGTAGAGTTACAATGCTATATACTAAACGAGTTACTTTTTGCAATTAAGGAAATCTGGAGACTTCACAGTATGTCTACTGCGATTATTTTTGCAATTAACCGAAACTTTGACTTTTCTAGTAGACGTATAGGGGAATCTACTTTAAAAAGGGTTATTTTTTTGCAATTGACCAAAATTTGAATTTCCTAGTAGACATCCCTTACATTCTACTCACAATACTCGGAAACCCATCATTTAGAGTAGACGCAATCTTAATCTACTGGATAGTAGACTTAAGATTGCGTCTACTGTTGTTTTGACGATTTTCCGCGTATTGTAAGTAGGTTAGTTATGCAATTGACTGGATTGTTGACTCTTCTTAGTAGACTTACTTACATGTCTACTTGGTGGTAGACTTCTACGTAGGTCTACGCTTAAAAAAGGTTACTTTTTGTGTTTGACCAAAAATTCGATTTATTTAGTAGTAGACTTCTCAGAGAAGTCTACTAAGGTAATAGACCTCACGGTAAGTCTACTATAAATTGTATATTCTGGTCAATGTTCGATAGTTTGGTCAAACGCAAAATTAACTTGTCCGTAATGAGTAGACTTTATATAGTGTTTACCAGAAAAGTCAACATTAAGTCAATTGCAAAAAATAACCTAAAATATTTTGAATTCTTAACTCCAAATCTAGTCAACAAAATCCAAGATCAGGTCAATTTCAAAACTAAACCCATTTGTCCGTAGACTTCATTTTAAGTCTACACTTATTTATTGTTGTCAAAGGAAAACCTAGACGTCACATTAGGTCTACAGTAATTAATTTTCAATCTGGTCAATTGCAAATCTAACATGCGTTGACTGGTAGATGTAACTATCAGTCTACTTGCGCGAACCAGATCAGAATTCACGATTTGTACCTCCGTTTCTGCCGTAGATCTCGGTTTTCAGCTCCTTCAACCACCCAAAATTTCTAATCCCACCATTAGCATGGAAACCCAAACGTCTTTAACCGAAAACAATTGCAATTCAAAAGATTATGAAAGAGTTCATTTTGGAAAACCTCTTTTACATTGTTTTTTGGAGGAAATTTGAGAAGAAATGAAAGAGGAACAACTTATAAGCTCAACAATGGAGTATTTATCACACAAATATATGATCTCAAAGCATTTAGAGCAACATTTTTGGTTGTTTATGGTGGTTGGAAAATTGATGTTCATGGCAATTTCGTAAATAGTTTGATATATTTAGGTGTTTTGACATGCACAAATATCTGATCTTTTAAAAAAAAAAATCAAATGTTAATGGCATTTTCGTAAATAAAGTGGATGTTATGGATTGTTTGGAAATAATTTGGGGAGAGAGAAAAATGGGGGTTAGTTTTGAAATTTGAAGTTGACTTGAAATTATAGGTTACTTTAGCAAGTTTCCCGATTAAATTTGGTATTTAAAACCAAAATATGCATTGAAAATGTATAACGATAACTAATTTGAAACAAAAAAATAAAGTCTACAATGACAACTATTTTGCAACGGAGGAAGTAATGCTTTGATAAATATTAATGGTTTGTTTAGTGTCACTGATGTGTCACAACTCACAATTCAGATTCAAATCCAAGATTATGCCTGTTGTATTGACAAAAAAAGTTAAAGAAATGAGATAATGTATTTACTATTTAGAGAGATTTTGAAATACAAAAATTTCTACCATCTATTTTTTTGTTGTTTTGTACCACCAAAATTTTCTACTGTTTGATTAAATGGTTACACAATATATATTATACAATAAAAATATAATGTAACTAATCGCACCATATATATCATAGACGAAATAAATTATTTTATTGGTTGAGGAAATGATATACTACTTGTTACATAAAAACGAAAAGAGACTTTAACTAGTTTGTGTCCACAAATATAAATAATTCGTATGCTCAATTTTATTAACGGAAAATATGATTTAATACAAAATTATTTTGATATTGAAAAATCAAGAAAAATGAAATTAACTATTTCATAAATTATGTAGAGTTAAAATGAAGATTTATTAATGAATAGTGTGGAAGTTAAATTCCGCGCTAAGTATTTATCTGAGAATTTGGAAAAGAAACTTTGGTTCTAAGAAATCTTTAGGTTTAATTGAATGAACCGACGGATAAAACAAAAATGGTATTATATTTATCAACAAACAAAAAATACAACGAGAATACAAGTAACTAGAATAGTACCCGCGTTATACGTGGAATAAAATATTTATCAAGGAAAACTAAGATAGTTTTAATATAGATTTATTATGCGAAATTTAAGATCAACTTTACATATTTAAATTTGTGATTTTGCCACACAAAGAAATTGTGATTATATTTTTATAAAATGTGTTCCACCCGCAAAGTAGTTAAAACCAACAAAACATATTTTTCAAAGATGATTCAGAGATAAAAGAAATCAAAGATTGCATATATAATCAAAAACTTGTCATCGATTTCCGATCTTATAAATTAATGATTATTTTAATCGATGTAGATTAAATCATAATTCTTCTTTTTAAGCTAGTTAATCGATTTATGTTTTCTATTGTAATTAAATTATTATTATTTTTAATAATGAAAAATATGTTTGGGCACATGGATTATGTTATGGTAGTGTGTTTGGTAAGGAGTATAGTAGTAAAGTAATAATAAAGTAGTAAATTAAATTAAAAAACTAAAAAAAGATTGAATAAGGAAATCTTAACTTAAATGTATGTTTGGGTATATGAATTATGTTATTGTAGTTTGTTTGGATATGAGTATAGTAGTAAATAAAATAGAGTAATAAATTAAATCAAAAAAGAGAGAAAAAATGAGAGCATGACACATAAGCTCAAAATGCTTCTGCTTTAATATATGGAAGATCAGTGAGCGTCAGCTACGTAGTTCTTTACTCGAGTGTGCATGTAAAAAGTTAGATCGAAATCTGCATATTCTCCTTGTATTTATAGCTCATGCAGCTTCGTCCGTCAGCTCCGGAAGCTCTAGTTGGTTTCGCATATCTTGGGGTACTCGATTATGATATTTCAGAAATCTCGGAGCTGAAACAAGTCTACGATCTCCGGTTGACTCGTTCTCAGCTCCAGCTCTAGCTACAAAAGTGCTTATCTTCTCGTGTGTGGGCCCTAGTCTGTTCACGACCCGACTTGTTTCTTTATTGGATGAATTCGCTTTCAGGTCCTCAACCAACGTGTTGACTTTATGTGTTGACCGAAATAGTCGGATTTAGATTGTGCTCGAACTAGGTCAGACTCGGTGTGAACTGTGACGAATCCCGCTCAAACAAATAATAGTAATTATAGTTTTTTTTAAAAAGAAATTAAGATGTTAGGTTGACAAAAAAAAATTAAGATTTGAAATAATTACTAATTAGGATTCAAAACAAAAATGCAAATTACCAATTAGAATATAACTATTTATATCAATAAAATTTAACATATTTATTTGGGCAATTTACAAAAATACAACACTTTTAAGTTTTTTTTTCCAAAATACCATCTTTTTAGCTTTTTTCCAAAAATACCACTTTTTATCCAAAGTTTCAAAAATACCACAAAACTAAAATTCACTTTTAACATTCAAAATTAAACTCTAAATCCCAAACTCAAATCCTACCTCCTAAAACTATACCCCAATTTTCGAATAGTTAACACAAACCTATAAATTGTAAACCTTAAAAATCAACTTTTAATTTGGTAGTTTTTTGGAACTCTTGACAAAAAGAAGTATTTTTGATTTTTTTTAAAAAAGATGATATTTTGGAAAAAAAATTCAAAGTGTGGTATTTGAGGAAATTTCTCTATTTTATTTTCTACATATTCATATATAGTTTATCATTATTAAATTTAATATACCGATAATATATATTTTACTTTATTTTTATCACATATATAAATAAAGTTATTATTAAACACTCGTGTATCAATATCAAATAAAAAACTGTTATCCTATCTTGTAAAATCAGAAAACATAATTAAATATAGAGAAACTTCTTCAAATACCACCCAAAATACCACATTTTTTCAAAACTTCCAGAAATACCACTTTGTGTCTGAAATACCACAAAACTAAAAATTGATATTTAAGGTTTATAAATTAAATTTTTGGATTTGGGTTAACTATTCCCAAATTAGAGTATAGTTTTAGGGATAGGGTTTGTGTTTGGGTTTGAGGTTTATGATTTAGTTTTGAATGTTAAAATGAATTTTAATTTTGTGGTATTTTGGAACTTTTGAGCAAAAATGATATTTTTGGAAAAAAAACTAAAAACATGATATTTTGGGAAGAAAAACTTAAAAATGTGATATTTTTGAAAATTGCCCTTAAATATACTAGCGTATACATCAATTATCTAGAAATTAAGTTGGAAAAAAAGTAACAAATAAACCATAAACAAAACAAAGTAACGATTGAGTTTGGATGTATTTAATTTGGCCAGCCCGAACTCTTGGAACCACTTGTCATGTTTCTCGATATTTTTTGTTATAGAAACTTAAGATGCAAACCAATCTCACGTATAAACAAGATGTCTGCTTTCTTCTTTTTATAACAGTATAGTACACTTGTATACAAAAATCAGAAAACTAACTCGATGATCTTCTCCTTCTTGCTTGTTAGAATAGAACGTAGAATGATAGAGGCTTGCGTGAGCAATCTCCTAAGACAGAAATTTTGCCCCTACACGTTAATGTGTAGTTTCGTAGACGTCTATCTTGCAGGATCTATCGATCTCCAGATTCCACACCGTCCGAAGATCCTAGCAAACTATACTCTGTTTTTCTCTAAACTTATTATGGAGAAGAAGAAGAAGAAAAGAAACTATAGTCAAAATGATTTCACAATTTTTTTTATTTTGTTACCAAAAAACACTATTCCACAAATTTTCCAGCTAGAAAGCTTTTTTGACTATTTTCGAATTTTCCGGCAAAAAACGTGATTCGGAAATTTCCCACCAAAAATTGATCCCGAAAATAAATTTCCCGCCAAAAACAAGATTATATAAAAAACACAATCTAGTAAACCATTTTCCGCCAAAAACGAGATTCATAGAATTTCCCGCCAAAAATATGATCCCGCAAAATTTTCCCGCCAAAAACGTGATTTCTCAAAATATTTTCGCCAAAATCGAGATTCATAACATTTCCCGCCAAAATATGATCCCGTAAAACTTTCCCGCCAAAAATATGATCCCGCAAAAATTTCCCGCCAAAAATGTGATCTCAGAAAATATTTTCTTCAAAATCGAGATTAATAAAATTTTCCGCCAAAATATGATCCAGCAAAAAATTTCCCGCCAAAAACGTGATCTCACAAAACATTTTCGCCAAAATCGAGATTCAAAAAATTTCCGTCCAAAAATATGATTCCGCAAAATTTTCCCGCCAAAAACGGGAGCTCACAAAACATTTTCGCCAAAATCGAGATTCAAAAAATTTCAGGCCAAAAATATGATTCCGCAAAATTTTCTCGCCAAAAACGGGATCTCACAAAACATTTTCGCCAAAATCGAGGGTCAAAAAATTTTCGGCCAAAAATATAATTCGCAAAATTTTCTCGCCAAAAACGGGATCCCACAAAACATTTTCGCCAAAATCGAGATTCAAAAAATTTTCCGCCAAAAATATGATTCTGCAAAATTTTCCTGGCAAAAAGGGGAACTGCCAAAATCGAGATTCATAAAATTTTCCCCTCAAAAACGAAATTTCGCGAAAATATTGTGCCCAAAACACAATTCATTAAAAAAAATTCCGCCAAAAAACGCAATTCAAAAACTTGTCCTCCAAAAATAGGATTTCGTGGGTTGGGTTGATCAAAGTGGGTTGAAACATGATTTACAATTTATTTATAAATATATATAATATTTTTAGGGAGACTTACTAGAATAAACTTCTTAGATTTTGGTCTTACTCAAACAACCTTCTTAGATTTTAATTACTAGGGCTATTTTCGAGTCCGTTTTACCCTTTTTGCTTTGATAACAAAAAACGTATTTACGAAAATGCCATTAATGAAACGCGCCGCGTAAGCGCGAAAATTTCCCGCCTAAAAAAATAAGTCTACCGCTATGTGATGGTAGACTTATTTGAGTTCTGGTAGACTTATTTTTTTGTCCGTAGACTTATTTGAGGAGCGGTAGACTTATTGTTTAGCGGTAGACTTATTTTGTCTCCTTTGGTGGTAGACTTATTATCCCGTAGCGGTAGACTTATTTTTTGCGGTAGACTTATTCTTCGAGTGGTAGATTTATTTCCGTAGACTTATTTTCAGCGGTAGATTTATTTTTGTTCGATGGTAGATTTATTTTGCCTGGTAGATTTGTTTCCTTTGGTGGTAGATTTGTAGTCATAGTAGCGGTAGATTTATAGTGACGGTAGACTTATTTTAGTAGCGGTAGACTTATAATTTGCGGTAGACTTTTTTATCGTGGTGGTAGATTTCTTTTGTGTTTAGTAGTGGTAGACTTATTGTAGTAGTGGTAGACTTATAGTTAGCGGTAGACTTATTTTGTATTTTCGGTCAACGAAACCAACCGTTGACTGATAGACTTATTTTTTTAGGATCAATGGTGGTAGACTTATGCGTTTTTAGCGATAGAAGCGGTAGATTTGTTTTTACCCATCTTTAGTGATGGTAGACTTATTTTCAAACTTAGTGACGGTAGACTTTTTTTCACATTAGACATTTGGTAGACTTATTTGTGATAGCGGTAGACTTATTGTACTTGGTGGTAGACTTATTTCATGTTTAGGAATTTATAGTGGTGGTAGACTTATTTTCGAACTTAGTGACGGTAGACCTATTTGTGATAGCGGTAGACTTATTGTACATGGTGGTAGACTTGTTTTCTGTTTAAGAAACTTTAGTGGTGGTAGACTTTTTATCGAACTTAGTGACGTTAGACCTATTTGTGATAGCGGTAGACTTATTGTACTTGGTGGTAGACTTGTTTTCTGTTTAAGAAACTTTAGTGGTGGTAGACCTTTAGTTCGCAAATTAAACCAAAAGTAATCAAACAGATAATAAGTTTACCGTCAAACAAATATAAGTCTACCATCAAACAAAAATAAGTCTACCATCAAACAAAAATAAGTCACGTTTTGGTCCAAATCTGAATTTTTTCTAGATCTGGATTTTTGTTTGATGGTAGACTTATTTTTTGTTTGATGGTAGACTTATTTTTTGTTTGATGGTAGACTTATTTTCTGTTTGATGGTAGATTTATTTTTGTTTGATGGTAGACTTATTTTCTGTTTGATGGTAGACTTATTTTTGTTTGATGGTAGACTTATTTTCTGTTTGACGGTAGACTTATTTTCTGTTTGATGGTAGACTTATTTTTGTTTGATGGTATACTTATTTTCTGTTTGATGGTAGACTTATTTTTTGTTTGATGGTAGACTTATTTTCTGTTTGATGGTAGACTTATTTTTGTTCGATGGTAGACTTATTTTCTGTTTGATGGTAAACTTATTTTCAACTCGATGATAGACTTATTTTCTGTTTGATGGTAGACTTATTTTATGTTTGATGGTAGATTTATTTTTTGTTTGATGGTAGACTTATTTTTGTTTGACGGTAGACTTATTTTCTGTTTGATGGTAGACTTATTTTTTGTTTGATGGTAGACTTATTTTTGTTTGACAGTAGACTTATTTTCTGTTTGATGGTAGACTTATTTTGGTTTGACGGTAGACTTAATTTTTGTTTGATGGTAGACTTATTTTCTGTTTGATGGTAGACTTATTTTTGTTCGATGGTAGACTTATTTTCTGTTTGATGGTAGACTTATTTTTTGTTTGATGGTAGACTTATTTTCTGTTTGATGGTAGACTTATTTTTGTTTGACGGTAGACTTATTTTCTGTTTGATGGTAGACTTATTTTTTGTTTGATGGTAGACTTATTTTTGTTTGACGGTAGACTTATTTTCTGTTTGATGGTAGACTTATTTTGGTTTGACGGTAGACTTATTTTTTGTTTGATGGTAGACTTATTTTCCGTTTGATGGTAGACTTATTTTTGTTCGATGGTAGACTTATTTTCTGTTTGATGGTAGACTTATTTTTTGTTTGATGGTAGACTTATTTTCTGTTTGATGGTAGACTTATTTTTGTTTGACGGTAGACTTATTTTCTGTTTGATGGTAGACTTATTTTTTGTTTGATGGTAGACTTATTTTTTGTTTGATGGTAGACTTATTTTTGTTTGACGGTAGACTTATTTTCTGTTTGATGGTAGACTTATTTTGGTTTGACGGTAGACTTATTTTCTGTTTGATGGTAGACTTATTTTCCGTTTGATGGTAGACTTATTTTCTGTTTGATGGTAGACTTATTGTTGTTTGACGGTAGACTTATTTTCTGTTTGATGATAGACTTATTTTCTGTTTGATGGTAGACTTATTTTTGTTCGATGGTAGACTTATTTTCTGTTTGATGGTAGACTTATTTTCTACTCGATGATAGACTTATAATTATACAAAAACTATATATATTATTATTTTTAAAAACACTATTAAACCCGGTTCGACCTATATCATGCAAGTGATGATAGATTTATATACAAGTGGTGGTAGATTTAGTATGTACTATATATTTTCATATATTTTTTTCTATCTTTTCGTATGAACTCGTACTCGTGTTTGAACTCGTACTCGTGTTTTAAGGATTTTGTAATCGTTACAGAGACATTTCAGAAGTTATGTTTTAACCATACATAAATAAATGTTGTCAATTCATTCATTACACTACAAAAAAATGTTCATAAATGTCTACCTTAATGTTTGAATCTCTTTGCAAAAAGTTTACCATAACAATTGTATCTTATATTACAAATCAGAACGTGTGTGTCTCATAAAAATCTACCATCTTCATGATCTTTTGGATGTTCTTTACAATCTTCATGCGGTTACGCATTGCACGTACAAAGAATACCTGTAAAGAAATTCATGGAAATTAGAACATTTTGGAAAATAAGTCTATCATCGAGTAGAAAATAAGTCTACCATCAAACAGAAAATAAGTCTACTATTGAAACAAAAATAAGTCTACCATCAATCAGAAAATAAGTCTACCATCAAACAGAAAATAAGTCTACCATCAAATAGAAAATAAGTCTACCATCAAACAGAAAATAAGTCTACCATCAAACAAAAATAAGTCTACCATCAAACAGAAAATAAGTCTACCATCAAACAAAAAGCAGTCTATCATCAAGTAGAAAATAAGTCTACCATCAAACAGAAAATAAGTCTACCATCGAACAAAAATAAGTCTACCATCAAACAGAAAATAAGTCTACCATCAAACAGAAAATAAGTCTACCATCAAACAGAAAATAAGTCTACCATCAAACAAAAAATAAGTCTACCATCAAACAAAAATCCAGATCTGTAAAAAATCCAGATCTGGAAAAAATTCAGATTTGGATCAAAACGTGATTTTACAAAAGTTCAACATACCCAAACGAAACCGGTTAGAATCAAGAGATTACCTCTCTACAACGCACGAAAACGAAACTCCAACACTCGCCGGAACTTTTTTTCGCCGGAATTTAAGTCTACCATCAAACAGAAAATAAGTCTACCATCAAACAAAAAATAAGTCTACCATGAAACAGAAAATAAGTCTACCATCAAACAAAAATAAGTCTACCATCAAACAGAAAATAAGTCTACCATCAAACAGAAAATAAGTCTACCATCAAACAGAAAATAAGTGTAGCATCAAACAGAAAATAAGTCTACCATCAAACAAAAATAAGTCTACCATCAAACAGAAAATAAGTCTACCATCAAACAAAAAATAAGTCTACCATCAAACAAAAAATAAGTCTACCATCAAACAAAAATCCAAATCTGGAAAAAATCCAGATCGGGAAAAAATCAAGATCTGGAAAAAATTCAGATTTGGACCAAAACGTGATTTTACAAAAGTTCAACATACCCAAACGAAACCGGTTAGAATCAAGAGATTACCTCTCTACAACGCACGAAAACGAAACCCCAACATTCGCCGGAACTTTTCTTCGCCGGAATTTCGAAACCTATGAACGAAGAACATATTGAAGTTCATAAATCTGAACTCAAAACACTCGTGAATGATAGAGAGGAAGATAACTCATGATTTGTTTCAAAACTAACCGTTAAAAGCAACGAATCTCGTCGTCAGAGAAGAAATCGCGATTTGAGTCGCCGGAGAGAGGAGTCGCCGGAAAGAGGAAGAAGAAGATGAAAATGTGAAATCTGATTTTTTTTTTTTTTGGTTTTATGCTGTTTTTTTCTTTTTCAAAGGATAATGACATTTTCGTTAATAAACGGTTTTGCCATATTTTAAAGGTCTTTGTAACCTTTTTTAGAAAAAAAATAAGAGCTCAAAAATTTAAAGGTTATTTGAGTAAACACCAAATCTAAAAAGGTCTTTCTAGTAATTATCTCATATTTTTATCTATAAAATTAAGTGGGTTGGGTCAAAGTCCATCCAAATCATTTAAATTGAATGGGTTAATGGGTTGATCCAACTCAATTACTAAATGGATTGGGTTGATCCATGAACTATTAACACTTAACCCTTATGGGTTATGGGTTGGGTTGGATATGGTCATCCATATTGACACCTCTACCTGCATTGTTCCAAAATTTATATTTTTTTTCTCATAAAACATAATGCCTTTGATCTTTAGTTGAGCAAGAACAGGAAAGCGCATATGCAAGTATACTAACAGATCAAACAAGAACTGACCATGCACCATTTGAGGCTAAAGTAACAAAGTAAACATTCAAAGAATGTATAGTACCACGCACCTGTTCCAAAGTTGAAACACACTGCAAAATCGAGGGGTTTCAGAAAAATGAATGAATATGGGTTCACTACTTAGTTAAGGGTTGGTTCGTTGGGCCTATGTATGGGCCTAATTTACAAATGAACTAGCAAAAGTTAGTGGTAAACAAAATTTCTATTTATTTTCTTTAAATTTTCAAATCAAAGCTTCATTTAAATATCTTCCTAACCTCTGACGTCCACCATAAATAAACAAAGGTACCAATGGACCATCAATCTAAAAAAGAAGGCTGTGATTGATTATTAATATAGAAGAAATGAGAAGAAAAGTTGAGAAGAAAAATTGAGAAAAAAGTTTTAAGGAGGACTAGGATTCAGGGACTTACAGTGCTTTAATGATGCAATCCTGGCCAAATTGAGTTGGCGCATCATCACTAATCATGAATGCTTGATAGCTCGTATCCTCCTTGGAAAATACTGCCACAAAACTTCCTTCATGGAAAATACTGTCACAAAACTTCCTTCATAGACTGCCTCACACCAGCATCCGCATCACATGGTTGGAGAAGCATCTTGGCAGGAAGAGACCTACTGAAATTGAACCTGGGAAAGGTTATAGGAAATGGACAAGACACCAAAGTCTGGTCAGATTCGTGGCTCTCTCTGAACGAACCACAAACACCAATGGGTCCAGCTACTGAACATGACAAAGATTTGCTAGTAAAGGACTTGCTTCTACCTGATAGTAAGACTTGGAATGTGGAGAATATAGTTTATGTGTTCCCTGAACACAAAGACACAATTATGACTCTAAGACCAAGCACTACAGGAGCTAAGGATAGCTATGTCTGGCTGGGCAACAACTCTGGGCAATATACAGCAAGGTCTGGGTACCATACCGCGAAGAATCTCATCTCTCCTCTTGTTCTCCCTGTTGCACCTGAAATTCCATGGAATTCCTTAATCTGGAATACCAAAGTATCACATAAGTTAAAGCTTTTTCTGTGGAAAGCAACAAAGGGAGCTTTACCACTAGGAGAATTGCTGGCATCAAGAGGCATCATTAACCAATCTTACTGCGTGAGATGTGGTGAACTAGAAACTTTTGCACACCTTTTCCTTCACTGTAAATTTGCTCAACAGGCTTGGCGGCTCGCACCTTTCAAGAGCACTATGGAGTCCCTCACTATACCGGATCTCATCTCAGGCCTCAAACCTGTCCAAACAGTTGGTGTGTTTGCCTCCCACCGGAATTGTCTCGACTCCTCTCTTCCCCTGGATCTGCTGGAGTCTCTGACTGGCAAGAAACAACAAAATCTTCAATGATAGACCGTTCACGGAACAAGACGTTATCACAAAAGCAGTACACGATGCAAAGGAATGGGAACAAGCACAACCAACAACCAACAACCCACAAGGAGAGAACAAACACTACGATAACGGAACCAACAATACTCACCGGACTCTCTAGCTTCTCCGATGCAGCTTGGAAGACAGAGACAAAGGAAGCAGGATTTGGATGGGTCATCGTCGCACCAGACAAAACGATCATAGCGCAGGGATCAGCAAGGGCAGAGCAGATCGCGTCCCCGTTGATGGCCGAAGCGATGGCGATTAGAGAACTCTTGAATCAAGCAACAATCCAAAATTTCCCGATCCAAATCGTCGCATCAGACTCAAAGCAGCTAATTGATCTCATCAATTCGCGAAGCTACCACAAAGAAATCTATGGTATAATCCAGGATATCCTTTATCTATCTCTCGAGCTCAAAGTCGTCTCTTTCATTTTTGTTCCTCGTGATAACAATGTTTTGGCCGATGGCCTAGCAAAAACTGCCTTGTACCACGAACCGGTTATTCCCGGTTAGGGTTTCTCTCCAGTTTAATGATTAAAGAATTTATTTTGACTAATAAAAAAACAGTTTTCTGCTCATTAATTGAGGAGGGAAGAATTCTTCCAGATTTGTTTTCTTCCCATTCTTTGATGGTTGGTAAATACATGAAATAATTTGTATTCATTTTTTTTTTTTCGGCTATTTGTTTTAGAGAATATTACAAAATCTACCACTTTATTCAAAATCTCTTATGCAATCTACCACATTCCAAAACCCTTTATAAAATCTACCACAACCTCCATGTAAAAATACTATTTTATCCTCTATTATATATTCTCCTTCTCTTCTCCATTTCTTTCTTTCTTCCTCTCTCTCTCTTTCTCTCTCTCTCTTCAAAGAAGATGAGGATGGTGATGAACGGAAAAGATGGTTGACTGTGGTCGGAGACCGAGACAGTGGTGGTTAGAGATGACGGTGGTGGTGGAAAGAAACATAGAAGAGACGATGGTGACAGACGGTGGACAAAAACAAAAGCATAATGAACACAAATCTGACAATGGTTGATGGCGGTGGTGGACCAGATCGAGGCGGTGATGGACAAGATAAAGATGATGGTGACAGAGACGAGAGTCGTTGACCCAATATGAAAGAAACAAAAGTCGTGGACCAAATATAACGGTGGTTGATGACGGAGACAATAGTGGTGGACCAAATATGACGGTGGTTGATGACGAAGACGATAGCCGTGGACAAAAATATGACGGTGGTTGGTGACGGTGGTAGATAAATACAGTGGTCGTGGACAAAAACGACGACAGTTATCTAAATAGAGACGGGGACAAATGTGTTGTGGACAAAAACGACGACAGTTGTATGAATAGAGACGGAGACAAATGTGTTGTGGACAAAAACGGAAATAAGAATGGATGTAACTCAGGGGTAATTGAATAAATTGTCAACCACTACAGTCCAAAAATGTGGTAGATTTTAAAAGAGTTTTTCAATTGTGGTAGATTTTACAAAAGGTTTTCAAGAAAGTGGTAGATTCAAAAATATTCCCCTTGTTTTATTCAATCACACCCGAAATAACATAAACAAAAATATTCAGTTTGAAATTTCTTTGTTTTTCATTTAATTTTGTTTGAAAGTTTTATAAGTTTGATTACTATTGTGCATTCACGTGATAGCTGTAGATTTAAAATATTAGTATAAATTTGGACCACCAAACATATCCATTCATCACAAGAACAAAAAGAAATGTTAGTATATGCACATAAAGTGGTTATTGCGGTAGGGGGGACTGGAGGGAAAGTTGGGGTTCAAAAAAAATTGAAACTGGACCACACGTACAGTAAATTTTGTATCGTTGTATAAAACAAATGAAATCTTATATCTTTCTTTTACTTTTTGTTGTGAGTGACTGAGTGTGGTTGTGTTTTGAATCTTATAGAACTAACTTTTTGGTTTGTGGATAAACATTATTATTAGGGGCCATGACTTCTTGTTACGTCCATCCCTCACTAACATTTTTATAGCGCAATCATAAATCTTTAGGGTAATAAGTAAAATAAAATACTGAGACTTTTAATCGACAACCAAACAAGTTTGAATTCAAAACTCGTAAGGCTCTCGCATTATCTACTCGCATGTTGTAACTATTTTCAAAATAGATTATCGTTGACTCATCATACTATAAAAAAGGAATGGAAAAAATTCCTTTGACTCATCATACACTTACATTTTCTTGTGGGTGTGCAATACTTCTTTAAACTTTTCAAAATTTAATTCATCTTTTATTTTAACGAGTTGAAAGGTATACTTAGGTTGCATAGTTTTAAACATGCTCTTAATCGTTGATTAACAAAAGTAGGGATTATGTCACATTTTATGTTTTAGTTTTCCAACATCAAAGTGAAATTCTAATAAAAAAAATATGGCAATATTTAAAAAGAGTTTATAATTGACAACAACAAGAAGATACTCATCTCATCTTCTCAGTCCTAACTCTCTCAGGCATGAGGCCCGAGACCACCGCAGACTCTCTTCGGCTTCACTAGAATGGACCCTCACCTCCACCGTTTGCTCTCTGCCGTCGGTGCCTCTCCAATGAGCAAGCTCTCCTTCATGAAACCCACTGGCTTGTCTTCTCACTGTTGTTTAGCCTCTTCCGACAAAACCAAACCCCATCGTGACGAATCTAGTCGAATCTCAACCTTGTTCGAGGTGAATTGCGGTCTTATGTATCCGGTGGTGCTGAAGATCTCCACGAGTGATGTACATGCTCCAAACCACCAAATCCAAGGACGAGTGTGGCTCTCCCTTCCGCCTGGCCAATCCCGTCACAATCGATCCTCCCTCCTAGGGATGGGCAATTGGATATTCAATCGGGTTCGGGTCAGGTATTTCGGTTTTTCGGGTATGGGTTTGGAATCCGATAATATATTTTATAAATTCGGGTCGGGTTCGGATTGGATGACTTCGGGTTCGGTTATATCCGATGTACAATCTATCTGAAAATACATATCAAATATGAATTTGATCAAAACTAAAATTGATCAAAAAATTTAAAACAAAAATTCAAATTAATATAGATATCAAAGAAAGAATTCGATTTTATTAATTTTGACATGAATTATCCAAAAGTACCGAGAAATATCAAAAACAAAATTGTAAAATTTCAAATAATGTTGATAAATTAATTATTTTTATTCGAATATAATCCATAATATTGGAATTATCCAAAACATTATATAAAATACATGAACATACCTAACTTTACATCAAATATCTTTAGTTTAATTTATGCTTCGGGTAGTTCGGATATCCGTTCGGGTTTTCGGGTTCGGCGATATAGAACCCGGTCGGATATTTTATAAATTCGGGTCGGGTTCGGATCGGATAATTTGGGTCGGGTTCGGTTCGGTAATTCGGTTTCGGATTTTTTGCCCAACCCTACTCCCTCCACCAAAACCGCCAGATTCATCGGATCCCTCCCATGTAACTCTATTCTCCGCCTCCAAGAACCACCATACCCTAAGGTGATATTAAATTGAGCAACACTCCGAGATTTGTCCGAAGACTAGAGGAATTAGGTTTAAAAGTAAAATCACCAAGAAAATTGAATGCAAAAAAATGTGTATATAATTCTCTATTGAAATCGTGCTTCTCGTTATGGAGGAATACATCAAGTATTTATACAAGTACAAAGTCGGTCAAAATAACCACAAAAGATAAATGGCAAATCTCCTCAAAGATAAAAGGAAAATATATACTAATTCTAAGTATTTCTATTTATTCGAGTTAAGTCTTCCTTTTTGATTGTATTCGCCTAGGTCGGCTATGCGCATAAATGGGTCGAATCGTCGCTAATGAGTCCTCAATGGCCCATCCTTCGAATTGTCTTCCAGAGCTCTGTGTCGTGTTAGGTATGGTAAAATGTGCTAAAACTGATACCACCACCTGAGATCTTGTATCTTATATTCATCATCAGTAAAGGCTTCCCCTTTCGTTCAAACCGAGATCCCTAGGAGAGCCCTTTGATGCAACTATTTGTATGTCTGAAATTCAATCGGACGTAAATCCGCCACTCTTTTGGCATTGGTCCGGTGGCTTGCCGATCACGACTGAATGTGCCGAGCGGCATCTCTGATATATGCCACATTAAGACCCTTCTTTCTTGATGGACTGCATCTAATGATATATGCCATATTTTACTACCTTTAAATACTCATATTATTAGTTTTTATTTATATTTAACAAAGTATTAGAAATAAAAGTATTATTTTAGTGTTTTTTTGTTGGTTTTAATAATTATTAGGAAAAATGATCAATATGTGCTTAAATGGAACAATTCAAGCATTTTCTCAAAAAGTCATATTCCCTCTATCAAATGTTGGAGCGCATATGAAGATGATCCCATTGATGGATCAAGTCCAAATTTTAATACAAAATAGAGGAGGATCTCAATTTCATAAGGAATATTCACTTGTCCAAATACAACGGTTAGATCTCGAGATATTCACAAAATACTAGAATTTGTTCGAGCATAATCCAATCAGAAGTCGGTTCCGCGATATTCACCTCTGAACGACCGATCACCGCAGGCGACCGATCGATCACCAAGCCACTGGAATTGACGGATAAGCGCAAATACTCAGTGACCAATGACCGATCACCCCAATGACTGATCGACCCCAATGACCGATCGATCACCTGCTCAAGAAAAAAAGAATTGTTCTGATTTCTTTGTATCTTCTCCAAATCTTCAAGGGTTTTTATCCTAATCCGAAGCTACTGCTAGATAAGGAGAATAATATAGCATAAAGCAAACAACCATCACAACAGCTAGTTACGAAGATCTCTATAAAAGCTAGGCAAACACTTTGTTATTAAACATTTGTTCCTTTGATTCAGTTTGTAAGGAGAAGAAGATTTCACCTCTTGTCATCTTTCGAGAAGTTTTCGAAACCCCATCTTACTGTTTTTATAAGAATGATTTTGTTCATTTCAACTATGGTTGAGTAGTTTTTTTGTTGGGTCATGAGAGGCTCAGTGCAAAGGGATTATATGGTTCAGAAGATAGGATTGTAATGCATGGTGATTCCTTGACTTGCTTAGAGAATTCTCTTGCTTAGATCTATTCATTTTGCAAGTTTTAGGATTGATCACCTTGAAACTGATCTTCGATAACTCATGTTGCTAACCGCTTTGTTGATATTATTTGAACCGGTATATTAACGAATTCAAAACTTGTAACTGCAAGAACTGTTTGCTTGGATCGAATGAACAACATAACCTAATCATTTATTGCTTGTTACATGTGTCATGATCTACAATAGTTGATCTATGGTGCTTTGTTAACATAGGAAGTATAGATGCGATAATATGCATATTTCATCATCTTGTTCATGTTTTGAGAATATCTTCACCTAGTTTACCCTTAGTAATTTGAACCATAATTCATGTGAATCCCTGAAAGCCCAACTTTTTTAATCAAACTATTTTATAAATCACAATTGCATCGTTTTTTCTAAACCAAAACAATAACCAAAACCCATATTTCGATTTAGCGTATTTCGATATCTTCAATTCTATTATGTGGCTCGATCCCTAAATATTACGATTGATTGATTGTGCACTTGTAGTCTTAGTTGTTTTATTTTGGGTAAAAATTCATATCCCTATCACTTGATATTAGAGAGTGGACCATGTAGTTGGTTTAGAGAATATGGCCCATGTAGCTGATCTAGAGGGCTTGGCCCATTCTGTTTCTTTAGTGCATTTAGAACCCAATTTTATTGTAGAATGGTTAGTGGCAATAGTTATGCCATTGTTTTATCGATCACATTGTTATCATTGGTTGTGATGGGTTATTTTTTGGCAGCTAAAAGACGAGTATAAATCCAAGACTGTTGAGTTTTTGGTTACTCGATTTAAATCTTGAGTGGTTTTGTTATATGCATTAGACGAAGGTATAATGACTTTCTCTGTAGAATCATAATCTTTACAACATGTTCGAGTCTTATCATTAGGCTCAGAATTTTCCAAAGTACATGATTTATCCCATGACACTTCATTTATTTTCCAAAGATCTGAAGCTATTTGTTTTATTTATATTTTGGCAGTTTATGCCCTTGTAACCGAACCAATATTTTAAGGTTAATGAAATTCTTGGTTGTAAAAAAAAAGCGACAACGAAAAGGTTTAAGAAGAGTTTATAAATGTGTCATAAACTATTAAATAAGTTTTATGAACTCTTCTCAAAAATATTTTTTTGATTTATTAAATTGCTAGTATATAGACTTGTTTTGAGAATGTAACTTTCTTGTATAACTAACTAACTACTCTTTTCGTTTCATATTAGTTGTCATTCTACACTTATTTTTTTGTTTCAAATTAGTTGTCGTTTTATATTTTCAATGCAGATTTTATGATTATTTTTCTATTTTTATTCATATTTTTAGTTTATTAATTAAACATATCAAATAAAAAAATGCATTAATCATTTTTTCCAATCGTAAAATTATTTAACCACTTCTACTAGACCAATTTAAATGGTCTCTTGCTTTGAATCGATTAGAAAACCAGTAAATAAACTATTAGACAACTACATTCACTTTAAAAGATTAATTGGATGATAATCTTGAATCACCGATCCTAACCATTAGAGAGAGAGGGAGAAAAAAGTGATTTGAGATTCTTCCCTTTCCGGTGTCTGTGTTTTTTGCCGGCATCGTGAAAGCGTTGAATCTAATAGTTTCTTTGCTGAACATGAAATTTGGTGGGTGTTTTGAGTTTTTAACCAGAAAATGATGCGATTTTTTTTTACCAATTAAATTTTTGAATATTGTTGTTCTTTTGTTTAGGTTCAATTTTTATGAGGTCTATCTTCATTGTAAAAGATTTATAGATTGATTTAACTGGTTTTGTTTCTAGTCAGTTCTAGATATCTACTGTATCTGATTTAGTTTTGCAGTTTCAAGGTTGTTCAACGGTTGCTTTACCAAAGCTGAATCTGGAACAAAATTGACAAAGGCAATCAAAGAAAGAGATTTATTAAACTAAGAGAAATGTTGTCGTGCTGTCGTAAAAGATATTGGATGTCCGGCTGCTATTGTGGATTTGCAAACACCTAATCGTCTACCTTAAACTCGAAACAAGACCGTTTTGGTATCGCTAACGTGTCATTAAAGATGTTTTTCTTCATCTACATTGTGGAGAATACCATTAGTTTCTCTTTGTATTTCATCTATTAAACTTCTTTTATGATGTAATAGAAAAAGCAATAAAAAACAAAAAAGCCGTTAAAAAAAAAATCTCGGATCACCATGATTTTCGAAAAAACTATCTTTTCAGTTTGTAATGTTAATGCTTTTTATTCACACACATACATTTTACATATATTGGTTTACGACCTTGTGTAGCAAAGATTATTAAAGGTTTAAGGAATGATATATTGCATTAGAATGAATGATACAATCTATTTATATGAGATTACAAGGATGCTACTATTCAACAAAGAGATATGCACTTTAAGTCAATGAATAGCCAACAAAGACACATGAAGTGGAACGGTCATCAAGTTTGTTCGCCGTGTATGTTCTAAGCCACGGAAAGCAGAGGCATCCGAAGACCCCTAGCTTGAGATAATTTGGTGATGTTGCGAAGAGCTTAGCATACAGAGATAGATTTTGAACCACCGGTGTTGGCATCTGATTTATCAGGTAGACAACAGTAACAAAAGCAAGATGCCAATAGTGTTTGGGAACTGCGGCTCGGCTAAGCAATGTCAGGCTCGTTTCGACGATATGACGATGCTTTCGTTCTGAGATGATGTTGTGCTCCGGCGTATGTGGAGGTATTGTGAGATGAGATATACCATGAGCGGTGAAGAATGGTCGAAGACCAAAAAATTCACCACCATTATCCGAATATAAGGTGATAATCTTGGTTTGAAATCGAACCTTGACCAAGGCTTTGAAGGCGATGACGGTTTCTTTGACTTGAGATTTTTGTTTCAACGGATAGAACCAGGTATATCGAGTGTGATAATCAACTAATATAAGATAGTATTTGTATTGATCATGTGAGTAAGTCGGGGAGGTCTAAACATCGAAATAGAGGTATTGTAACAGTTTGGTAGAGGTAATTATGTTTGTGTGAAAAGGCAATTTGTGTGTTTTATTGATAAGACAATCCAGACAAGAAAAAATCTTTTGCATTTAATCAAAAACATGTAAAGAAAATTGAGAAACAACGATTTTTAATAAAGGTGACGAGATGTGGCCAAGACGAGAATGCCAAGATGAATGAGTGGTTTTTGGTGTAGGTGTAGCATCGAAAGACGATATGGTAGAGGATGTAATCGGCCACTCGTATAGCTCATTCTTAGTCTTGCCTTGGAGTAATCGCTTCACCAAAAAATGTGCCAGAAAGAATTCAACAGACACTTTGTCAGTGTTGCATTCCCGATGAATAGATACAAGGTTTTTGTGAAGATTAGGAACATATAAAACATCTTTCAAATAAGTGAATGAGAGGGAGTGGGAAGTAAGGCATAACCAATGTACGAGATCGTGAGTCCGGAGCCATCAACAATTGTAACTTTTTCGCCACCGGTGTACGGCTGATGGAGCGAGAGATTGTGAAAATCAGTGGTTAAGTGGTGCGTAGCACCACTATCCATAATCCAATTGCTTGAGTTGTATTGAGGAGCTGCAGCGAGGTGAGCACGAGGCTGCCATGGAGCCGGATAGTAATTGTAGGAGCCACCAGAGACTTGGAATTGTGAGTATTGTTGTGCACTATGTCCAAACACACCGCATAGTTGACAACGGCCTTGATAACCACGTCCTCTTCCTTGATCAGGTCGTGATGAGAATCTCTGAAGTTACGAGAATGATGTGTTTTTGTTGCCATAACGAGTTGCATTGCCATTGCGATGGAAATAGCTCTAAAAAGAGCAGAGTATACGGGCTTGTCTTGTCGTTTCCATAACACATAGGTTGGATTTGGTGAAGTCGTACCATTTATGGTGAGAGTAGCGAATGGAGCAACAAGAGATCCATCAAGATAGCCACCCAAATCATAACCATCGAGGAGGGTGTGAACTTGACGACTCCTCATCAGAAAGTTTGTAGCATCCATTTTTGTAAATATTGGTCATGTTCACATGAAGAAGCATAGAGGTTTGAGAGACAATGTTGGTCTTTGGATTTGTAGCCGTGTTGTTTGCCATGACAAAAAAGAAAAAGTGATGATGAAGAAGAAGAAGAGAAAGAGGAAGAAGAAGATGACGACTGGAAATTATTTTAAGGGATCGTTAGGTGTGATACATATAGGTTGAAAGAATGATATATTGCATTATAATGAATGATCTTATCTTTGCGTGTAGATGGCTAAGGTTGGTTTGCGAGGGTCCGTGTTAAGAGTTGAAGATCCTATCTGGCGTTTTCCTTTGCATCCGTTATTGTTGAACCTATGTCCCCTCTAGTCATCTTATCTTTGGAGTGGTTTGGGTCAAGAGTAGAACCCTATCGGGTCCGGTTTTCTCTCATGCGGTTTACTATTTGTTGTTTGAGTGCGTTTAAAATCATTCGTTTACGCGCTTTCCAAATTGTATGAATTGTTTCGGATGGTTTTTGTCGCTTGGATCCTCTTTGTATTTCACCTTGTAATTCACTTTGTGGTTAGTAATCAATTCACCAGATGAAAAGAAAAAAATGAATGATACAAGCTATTTATATGAGATTACAAAGAAGCTACTAGGTATAACATAAATACATAATATATGGTTTCTTACGTACTCTACAATTATTACATAACAAGAGGAAAAAAGTTGTGACAAGAAACATGAAGAAAATTCTAAAAAGCAAGAAGACGATCGAGGAACAAGATCTCTGCAACATTTAAACATACACCATTAATCGCTATGAAGTTTTCTCTTTGTTGGGACCTCCGATTTGGACACTTAATAATCTGTAGTATTATTTCCACTAGTAAAAGAGAGTTACTTCAAATGTGAAAGTGAAAAAGAAAAACATTTGAGCAAAAAAAAAAAAAATGGTTAGGGATTCTACTATACTAGCTCGGTTGCTTCTCAATCTCATTAATTAGTAAACGGTGAATTAATTGCACATTATACGTAAGAGAATGATAAATGTGGCGAATAATAGAAATTTTTAATTACCCAGATCTCACGGAGTGATCACCCAAATCTATGTTTAAATCCGCAAAACTTAATTCACAGAATTAAGCACTAATTATTTAATTTTCCTCCAATAAACTCTTCATTGTCTTCTCAGTCTCCCCGATAATGGTCAACGCTGAAACATAAAACAGTATAGTAGATGTTCTCTTTTTTATATAAAGAAAGACTGTCTTTGTTAATAATGTAATAATAATATTTCTAAATGTGTCTTCTTTATCGTTAAAACAACACTAGTGTCTCTGTCTCTCGTTCACTCTGAAAGACAGTCTCTTTCCCCCAAGAGCGGATTCACCATCTCGATCTCCTTCCTTTCCTGAAGGTCAAATCTCAATCTTTTTTCCCCTTAAATTTGTTGTCTTTCTTCTTTTGCAAAGTTTCGATTTTTATAGGGTTTACCTAATTAGAATGTGAAGAGAATGAGAGTTGATTTCTATCAATTTCCGTGGGGTTTCTCACGATCTGTTGTTTTTCCCGAGAAAATGTAGCTGATTGATTCTGAAGAGAAAGTCTGATGCGTTTCTTTTAATGGATGATAAGACCCAAAAATTAAAGAAAGAGACTAGTTAGATTCTCGAAATATTGTTTTTGTTGCTATAAACTTGGGGGCGTTTTTTTATTGCATGGTTTGATAAGGAAATCAAATCTTTTTTTGATTCTACCATTCAATCTTACGGAGTTTGAAGCTTTGGTACTTGATTGAATGTATCTTCTTTTGATACTCTTGGTTCAATGGACCTATTTTCCAAAGATATATCCTCCATAAGAATCATGTGGTGATGATTTTCGCCACAAGATCTTTATGTGCATTGCTACAGTTGAACAGTCCCTCCTGGACACTTGTCTACTCTCTCTATTGCCTTAACCGTTGATCTTTGCGTTCTATTTGTTTTGACAGATCAGAGCAAGATGATGCAGTCCTAAAACTCAAAAGACTTCAAGGCTGTGTCTTCTAGTGGGATTTCAATTATGGGCAAGGAAAATGATGTGTCTCGTCCTGTCACGCGTGCCTTTGCGTCTGCTTTGCGTGCTTCTGAACTGACTTCTCCTACACAGGATCAACAGAGACCAAACACAAAAAGACCAGCCTTGGAGGATCATAACGCCACTGCACCAAAGAAGATGAAACGAGCAGTTTTAGGGGATATCTCTAATGTTGGCTTCAATGCAGCTAAACTTGAGGTTGTTAAAGTGCATCATCTTCTTTTTATTATAGATTCTGTCAAGTAAAACATGCATCGTATGAACATGGGTTTTGCCATTTCAGGTCAAGAAGGTAAAGAAGGAACGGGGACAGGGATTGGCGAGTGCATCACATTTGACATCTTCTGTTGTTACTTCAGAAGTCACAGATATCCATTCCGGGATTGATGCAAAAGCAGTACTTGTATCAGTTACAGTAGGAAACCTGTCTCTTTGTAAAAGCACAAATGACACAGCTGATAAATGTGTTGAGAACTCGAATTTCAGATTGCCTCCAAGACCTCTTGGGAGATTTGCTTCTACAGGTGATCCAATAAACACAAGTTTCAGGTGATGGGTTCCTATTGTATAAAGGAGCGGTCTTTAATGATTATGTTTTTTGTTTCTGCAAATGGTTACAGTCGAGGAAACTGCTGTTATTGGTTGTTCAACTGTACCGGACATCCCAAAATTCGTAGACATTGATTCAGATGACAAGGATCCTATACTGTGCTGCCTCTATGCCCCTGACATCTACTACAACATGCGTGTTTCAGAGGTAATTCCTAGGCTTGATAGTCTCTACAGAAACTTGGTAAGCCAAAGAGCTGAGAGTTTGATTCCTTGTGCTTCTGTTTCACTTCTCTTCTAGCAGCTTAAACGCAGACCATTTCCTGACTTCATGGAGAGAATACAGAAGGATGTTACTCAGTCCATGCGGGGGATTCTGGTTGATTGGCTTGTGGAGGTTAGTGATTAGTTCCACTTTTTGATACTAACGTTTGTAGCTTCTATGCCTGTCCCGGGGTTCTCACGAAAGCCTGATCTTAATCACAGGTCTCTGAGGAATACGCACTTGTACCCGACACTCTTTACCTCACAGTGTATCTCATAGACTGGTTCCTCCATGGAAACTACCTTGAAAGACAGAGACTTCAACTGCTAGGCATCACATGCATGCTAATTGCCTCGTAGGTTCCTCTCCAATTTCACCAATAAATCCCGTCTCAGAAGCGGAAAAAATAACTAAACTTATTTCTTTTTCCTTGAAACTTTACAGGAAGTATGAGGAAATTTGTGCGCCACGCATTGAAGAATTCTGCTTCATCACGGATAACACCTACACAAGGGATCAGGTATTTGGAGATTGCTGACTTAACACCTCGAAAAAGAAAGTGTACAATGTACTAATGTGCAAATGGAATCATGATGCGCAGGTCCTGGAAATGGAGAACCAAGTACTTAAGCATTTCAGCTTTCAAATATACACTCCCACTCCAAAAACGTTCCTTAGGAGATTTATCAGAGCAGCGCAAGCCTCTCACCTGGTAATGCATTTTACAATTAGCTCGCCTACCTGTTCTTATTACAAAATTTAGTAGAAAGCTTGAGAATTTATCGGTATTTGATTGCTGTTTCTGCAGACTCCGAGTCTTGAAATCGACTTTCTAGCCAGCTATCTAACGGAGTTGACATTAATAGACTACCATTTCTTGAAGTTTCTTCCTTCTGTTATCGCTGCTTCAGCGGTTTTTCTTGCCAAGTGGACATTGAACCAATCAGACCACCCATGGGTCTGTCATGTTGCTTCTCTTTCTATATCCAGACAGAGTTTAGTTCCACAAATCTTGAATCTTTAACTTCTTCTGGGTTTTCTTCTGCAGAATCCAACACTTGAGCATTACACAACGTACAAAGCATCAGATTTGAAAGCATCTGTTCATGCCTTGCAAGATTTGCAGCTCAACACCAAAGGTTGTCCCTTGAGTGCTATACGCATGAAGTATAGGCAAGAAAAAGTAAGTTTATAGAGCTGAACTAGACACTAAACCCGCTTTGGTATCGTATGCATTTGTTTTTTCTCGATTCTCATAAGAATCTGTTTTTGCAGTTCAAATCAGTGGCACTTCTCACATCTCCAAAACTACTTGATACGCTATTTCTGAAGAGCTAAACCGAGCGGTTCAACTTCTAACCGATAATAGATCTATAACATTGGTGGTCCGGTTCATCATTTTTCATCTGTTTACTCTTTCTTTAGTCCCACTCATCTAGTACCTGATTAGAATTCGGTTTAGCCTGGTTTAGTTTGATCTGCGGTTTGGTTCTTCCAAATCGGGTAACAAGAGGTATTTTAGTTGGAACGAGAAAGTGTACATTTTTCTCCCATCTTGAGGCAATGTAAACAGTTTCAGAGTTTCATATTATATTTTGATATGCAATAGTTTATATAATTATATCGTTTTATCACTATTTCTACTCTTATTGATTTTTGATAGTTTATACTTTATACAATTTGTATCATTTTATCACTACTTCTACAATTGTAATGCTGTAAATTACAGAAACCCCTTCAGACTTTAGTCTAGGGAGCAAAAGATGAGCAATTTTGTATAGAATGAAAATTACCTATAGAGATCGGCCATTCAAAAATTTCAGAAATCTTAGACTTCCGAAGAGAAATATAGAGTATATGGCTTACTAACATATGTTGCATTTAATATCTCTAAGAATCACTCACTCACATTCACATGTAACTATATAAAAGTAAAACTCATGCACTCTCTATTGCATGATCTCTTCATAATCCTTAGCCTCTTGCATGATCCAATGAACATTCTGCACATAAATAATTTCATGATTTATTAGAAATCAATTAAATAAAAATAATTATTAGTTGAAGATTATTGAGGAAACTGGAAACATACTCCCAAGGAACATCACCAACAAGCATCCAATCTCCATCTTTGTCTTCATATATTGGTACGCATTCACTTTCCTTCACCGTATCATCTTCAATTTCATATATAAACATCCTAGTTAATATCAATGTGCCTTGCTTAAAGACCAGAACCAAAAAGATTTATAGAAATCAAAAACTAACCAAAATTGATTAAACATCCGAACAGAATCTGAAGAGCGGAAGCGAGATCTTGGTAACATTGGTACATTTCCAAATCGATCTTCCTTAGAACTGCAGCTCCGTCTGCACTTACTTTCACGTACGAATTCTTGGTCCGTTCGAAACTGTTCTTTCTCCTGTACGAACGAACCGGAGGCCAACCCACAACTTGACTTTTTGTCGCCCGTTCACATTTCTCACCAGTCTCTACTTTCGGAGCAGCCCTCTTCTTACCGGAGACGATGATATCTCCGGGAAGACCAAGCCGTAGTTCGGTGATCTCGAGTCCAAGATTGCTCTCATTCGCCATTTTGATGTTTATGTTTTGAAGTTGTGTTTTCATTTTTGTTCTATTGACGTTTTATATGTTTTCATGCGAATCGTAACGATGCCCTTTAGAGAGACAGGCTAGTTTAGCATTGATTTATCTTGTCGGCCTTATTCGAAGATCTTCTTGTCGAAATCTTTGTGAACATTTCTTTTAATTCTTTTGCCGATTCGTGTTCAAAGGTCGACATTATGGATCCGTTGGTTCGACACATCGAACGGTCACGATTTCATTACCGTGAAAATTGGTTTTCTTTCTCAGCCGTTGGATCAGGAAACACAACTATACTATCTATTTAGACATCCCATGTTATGTGTGATTTGTTATGTCTCTGCCTCTCTGGTGACTTTTTAATCAACGACATAAAACTATTAACAACATGTACATGGTCGACTTATTGTAATGCACATTAAGGTGAACGTATATTTGTGTATACTCATGTTTCTTGACCACATTCAAGGCTAAGACCCACACGAAGCTTATTCATGATACACTATATACATACGAACATTTTCATTCTTTCTACACATGCAGTACATACACATAATTTAATAAATTTACGATTATGATTCCGTATATACATATTCTTTTCAAGAATTTTAGGATGGTCGGAAATCAATCATTCGTTGTTTTCTCCTTTTTATTGTCATTCGTTTTTCTAAGTGTCGGCGATTCTGTAGGGATGGGCTCGATCTCTAACTAAAAAGACTTACAGCGTTTGCTCATCTAGGACCAAACTGAAACTGAAACCAAACTGAAACCAAAACCAAAATGTTAAAACACAATGTTCAACACATATAAGGTCTTTGTTCGGTTATGGGTATTACCAAACTGAAACCAAAACCAAAATGTTAAAACACAATGTTCAACACATATAAGGTCTTTAAGTAAAACAAAGTGAAACTAAAACATAAAGTTCTCACATTTCAACCATTGCTCTGTGCACATTAGAACTGGAAATCTTTGAGATTTGAGATTGGAAAGATTTGAGATCGAGTAAATCTCGGATTGGTATATGGCTAAGTGTATAAGGAAATGTAAATGATTATGTATAATGTAATTAGGTAATGGATTTCGGTCTCATTCGGTTTTAGTTTCGGTTATGGGTGTAAACCGAAACCGAACCAAAACCTATGGACTAAGATTGAAGCTAACCAATAGGTAGTGTATATAGGTTATGGACATAACCGAAACCCATTGGTTCGGTTTGGTTCGGTTCGGTTTTTCGGTTATGGGTTTTTATGCCCACCCCTACCCATGAACCATTTTTGAGGAAAATAGAGAGTGTGTCGATCGAAACTAGTGAGGTGTGTCTATCGACAGGCTGTGTTTTGGGGCTTAAGGCCGGTTGTGCGAAGGGGTTGTCGATCGACACACGTGAGGTATGTCGATCGACAAGGCTCTGAAGGTGGTGTCGATCGACACAGGTTGTGTGTCGATCGACAGGGCCTTAATTGGTCAGTTTTCTGGTTCGATTTTTAATCGTTCAGTTGGACCGGGCCGGTTTGGGGGAAACCTAGAGTTTCATATTTAAAGTTTTTGGCCGCATTCTGATCGAAACCAAGTCCCAAAATCAGTGGAACATAGTCTGAGAGGAGTGTCTCTTGTTCCTGATAGTTTTGTGAGTTAAGGTTTCGTTCTTGGTCATTTTGGAGTGGAATTTCATGGTTGTTGTAGCTGATTTCGTTTCTAACCTCAGTTCCATCAGTTCAATCCGAAAATCCAAGGTGAATGCGTGACCATGGCTTCTGGTCGATGGATCGTTAGGGTTGCTTGGTGATAGGTTTGAACGAGTTGATTGATCTTGTGTTGATTGATTTGAGGTTGTGTATGTTGGTTGTTGTTTTGTGGTTGTTGTTTTGTGCAGGTTTTCGTGTTGGCGGAGAGGAGGAATCGACCGAGATGATTATGATCGATTTCTCAGGATTCTATGAAGGGTCTGTCGAACGACGCACACGAGGTGTGTCGAACGACAGACCAGCACGAAGGCATCATGTTTGAGTATAGAGTGGAGTTGGTAGAGATGGTTGCACAGATCGAGGAGGACCTGAGGGAACAGGCTGCGGTAGTTGTCCCAGCTGTTCAGCCTAGGAGGCCTCAGCAGCAGGTGTGTCCTAGCAAAGGCGCCAAGCCTGCGCAGGGACAGAAGAGAAAGTGGGAGGACACTTCGAGATCGGGTGAGAGTGGCTGAGGGTGCTTTGTTTGTGGGAGTTTGGACTACAAGAGGGCGAGTTTCCCTAAGCAGAGCGAGGCTCGAGCGGCTCGGACTTGTTATCAGTGTGGAGAGCTGGGGCACTTCAGGTTGAATTGTCCTAAATGGCAGCAGTTGGCAGTGGCAGTTGTGCAACCAGTGACGTAGTATGGGACAGTACAGCTTGTGGAACATATTACAACGTCCGCCGGCTATTGCAGCGTCGGGTGAGCCGAGCTCGAGGTTGATCACATGTAAACTCTCTAATTCAAACTTTTTAAATTCGGTAGTGTAGAATTTTTGTGTTTGTTTTGGATTGTTTACCTTGTGATAGAAAGTTAGGTTTCTTATCACATGAGATTTGTGTAAGGACCTTGTTTGTGGGCGGGTGTGAGTCCCACGTGATGTTTGATACTGGATCATCGAATTGCTTCATTATTACGGATCATGCTGAGAGGAGTGGTATTCAGAGTGACGCTGGTGAGCGGACTGGACCGGTTATGGTTGCTGGAGGAGAATTTCTAGCTACTCATGGCCGGGCCAAGGATCTGGATATTCTGGTAGCTGGCGAGTTGATCCCAGCGGACTTGGTGATTAGTCCGGTGGAATTGTACGATGTTATCCTGGGTATGGATTAGTTAAATCGGTATAGAGTTCATCTGGATTGTCACCGGGGTCGAATGGTATTCGAACGTGATTGTGGTAGGTTGGTTTATCAAGGAGTGAAACCGACTTCAGGTAGTCTTGTGATCTCACTTGTCGAGGCTGAGGCGATGATTGAGAGGGGTTGCGAGGCTTACTTGGCCACGATTGTAATGCCGGAGGCTGTTGGTGGGATTGATGTGAGAGATATTCGGGTTGTTCGGGATTTCGAGGATGTTTTTTGTCGATGCAGGATTATCTCCGTCTCGGTCTGATCCTTTCACGATTGAGTTAGAGCCCGGTACGACGCCGTTGTCTAAGGCACCTTATCGGATGGCTCCAGTAGAGCTGGCAGAACTGAAAAGCAGTTGGAGGATTTGTTGGAGAAGGGTTTTATTCGACCGAGTACTTCACCGTAGGGAGCACCGGTGTTGTTTGTAAAGAAGAAAGATGGTAGTTTCTGGTTGTGCATCGATTATCGAGGGCTTAGCCGAGTCACTATGAAGAACAAGTATCCTCTTCCGAGAATTGATGAGTTGTTGGATCAGTTTAGAGGGGCTACTTGGTTCTCCAAGATTGACTTGGCATCCGGTTACCACCAGATTCCTATCGACGAGGTAGATGTCAGGAAGACGGCTTTCAGGACTCGGATGGGCATTTTGAGTTTATGGTTATGCCATTCAGGTTGACGAATGCACCGGCGGTATTTATGAGGTTGATGAACGGAGTTTTCCAGGAGTATCTGAATGAGTTCGTGATTATCTTCATCGATGACATTTTGGTGTATTCAAAAACTCTTGAGGAGCATGAGGTACATCTGAGAAAGGTTCTTGAGAAGTTGCAGGAACAGAAGTTGTTTGCTAAGCTGAGCAAGTGTAGTTTATAGGAGAGAGAGATGAGATTTATGGGTCACATCGTTTCTGCAGAGGGAGTTTATGTGGATCCGGCGAAGATTCAGTCTATCCGAGAGTGGCCTAGACCGAGGAATGCTACTGAGATCATGAGTTTTCTTGGGTTGGTAGGTTATTATCGGAGATTCGTCAAAGGTTTTGCTAGTATGGCTCAGTCTATGACGAAGCTGACAAGGAAGAATATTCCTTTCGTGTGGTCTGCTGATTGTGAGCTGAGTTTCGCGAAGCTGAAGACGATGTTGACTAGTACACCAGTATTGGCATTGCCTGAGTCGGGTGAGCCTTATGTGGTGTATACATATGCTTCGAGAGTGGGTTTGGGTGGTGTGTTAATGCAACAGGGTAAGGTGATTGCTTATGCTTCGAGGCAGTTGAGGAAGCATGAGGGCAATTATCCTGTTCATGACTTGGAGTTGGTTGCAGTGATCTTTGCGTTGAAGATCTGGAGGTCTTATCTGTATGGTGGCAGGGTTCAGGTGTTCACTAATCATCATAATCTGAAGTACATTTTTACTCAGTAGAATTTGAATGTACGATAGAGGCGATGGTCGGAGTTGTTGGCCGAATATGACCTGGATATTGTTTTCCATCCTGGTAAGGCTAACACTCTAGCAGATGCTCTTAGTCGGAGACGGTATGATTCATCTCAGGAGCGGGATATGGAGACTCTTGTGAGCATGCTTAGTACTTTGAGGTTGTGCGTTACTTCAGAGGAGTAGTTGGGGTTAGCGGCAGCTGATCAGGTGGATCTTTTGAGAAGGATCCGAGTAGCTCAAGAGAAGGATCAGGTGTTGGTTGATCTCTCTAAGGCTGCTGGTTATGAGTATACGGTTTCTGCTAACGGGACTATCTTAGTGCATGGACGAGTTTGTGTGCCTAAGGATGAGGACTTGAGGCAGGAGATTCTGAGAGAGGCTCATGCGAGCAAGTTCTCGATTCATCCGGGAGCGACTAAGATGTATCGTGATTTGAAACGGTATTATCATTGGGTCGGGATGAAGAGAGATGTGGTGGATTGGGTTGCAACTTGCAATATTTGTCTGCTGGTAAGGCTGAGCATCAGGTTCCGAGTGGCCTATTGCAGAGTTTACCCATTCCAGAGTGGAAGTGGGACATGATTACCATGGATTTTGTGGTAGGGTTGTCGGTTTCTCGGACTTATGATTCTATTTGGGTGATTGTGGATCGACTGACTAAGTCAGCACATTTTCTGGCCATTAAGAAGACATATGGAGCTGAGGTCTTGGCTAAGAAGTATGTGAAAGAGATTGTGAGGTTGCATGGTGTGCCAGCGAGCATTGTGTCGGATAGAGATCCGAGATTTGCTTCAGTGTTCTGGAGAGCCTTTCAGGCTGAGATGGGCACTAATGTGCATATGAGTACAGCTAATCAACCTCAGACGGATGGGCAGTCCGAAAGGACGATTCAGATACTTGAGGATCTATTGAGGATGTGTGTGCTAGATTGGGGTGGTCATTGGGCGGATCGCTTGAGTTTGGTAGAGTTCGCTTATAATAATAGTTTTCAGGCGAGTATTGGTATGACTCCTTTCAAGGCGTTGTATGGGAGGCCATCTCGTACACCGCTATGTTTTACCCAAGTGGGGGAGAGAAGCATCTATGGTACGGATTTTGTTCAGGAGACGACAGAGAAGATCCGTATCGTGAAGCTGAACTTGAATGACGCTCAGGATCGGCATAAGAGTTATGCCGATAGGAGGAGAAAAGAGTTGGAGTTTGTAGTCGGAGATCGAGTGTATCTCAAGATGGCTATGATGCGGAGTCTGAACAGGTCCATATCCGAGGATAAGCTGAGTACGAGGTACATGGGTCCGTTCCGGGTTGTGGAACGTGTGGGACCAGTTGCTTATCGGTTGGAGCTGCCTCCGATCATGGAGAAGTTCCATGATGTGTTTCATGTTTCGAAGCTCAGAAGATGTTTGCATGCATATGAGGAGGTAGTAGTGATGATTTATGCAGATCTTCAGCCTAATCTGACTGTTGGGATGAGACCGGTTAGGATCCTTGAGAGAAATATCAAGGTTCTGCGCCGGAAGAGAGTGTCGTTGTTGAGAGTCTTGTGGGACTATGACGGTGTTCAGAAGGAGACTTGGGAACTAGAGCCAAAGATGAAAACGAAGTTCAAGAAGTGGTTCGAGAAGCAAGCCAAAGAGTGAATTCGTTTTTCTTTGTGGTTTCCAGTTTTTGTGTTGTAGTCACTGTGTGTGGTGAGGTTTGTGGTTGTGGATTATGTATTTTCATTTGAGTTGTAATGATTATGACATTTTCCAGTTTAATAAGATGTGTAATCTTATGTTTTTGACATGTTAGTCATGTATTTGTGGTTAGAGAACCTCGAGATTGAAGTTTTATTTTGAATAGAACTTGCCAGTTTCGGTGGAACTCTAACGAGCTTGTGTGTGTATGTGTGAGAGAGTCTCGGAATATAATTTTTACGGTGGTTTGAACCGTCTAGTTCCGGAGAGACTCTGCAAGGACATCCGGTGTGATGGATGGTCCAGATGATCTGTGATGATCATGTTTGTGATGGTATTGCGGGTTGGGAGTATCATGTTGAGACCATGGGAGGTAGTTCCGGTCAGAGGTGCATCATAGATGTCTAGTGTTGATTTCGTTCGGGGATGTTGATCCTCGCATAGCTCGGAGAGAGACTGTGGTTCTTTCTTGGAGATGTTGATCTCTGGCAGATCTTTGAGAGTTGTGTCTCTCCAAAGGATGTGTGGGTTCCCTGCATACCGATCATTCGCCAGGACTGTGCGGACTGGGGACGTTAGGGTATGGAGATTGTGATCTCTGGCAGATCTTTGAGAGTTGTGTCTCTCCAGGGGATGTGTGGGTTCCCTGTATACCGAGAGCTTGATGGACTATGTGTTCTGAAGGTTTGAAGAGTATGGAGATAGTTGGTATCAAACACCGTCAGGACTGCGTGAACTGAGGTGGGTTGATAGGAGGCACCGAGACCTTGAGGGGTGACGATCCCGAGAGTTAGAGGGTGTGGTTATGAGCTATGAGCGATCAATGTCTGAGACGGGTTTATATGCATAGGGCGGATGTGAGCCTCGAGAGGATCTGGGAGATGTAGTCTCTCGTGTTACTGGCAGGTTGGCCAGGTGGTTAGCCATGGGCTGTGTTTGAGGATTCGAGGACGAATCCAGTTTTAGTGGGGGAGAATTGTGACACCCGTGAACCATTTTTGAGGAAAATGGAGGGTGTGTCGACCGAGACTAGTGAGGTGTGTCGATCGACATGCAGTGTTTTGGGGCTTAAGGCCGGTTGTGCGAAGGGGCTGTCGATCGACACACGTGGGGTATGTCGATCGACAAGGCTCTGAAGGTGGTGTCGATCGACACAGGTTGTGTGTGTCGATCGACAGGGCCTTAATTAGTTGGTTTTCTGGTTCGATTTTTAATCGTTCAGTTGGACCGGGCCGGTTTGGGGGAAACCTAGGGTTTCATATTTAAAGCTTTTGGCCGCATTCTGATCGAAACCAAGTCCCAAAATCAGTGGTAAAAAGTCTGAGAGGAGTGTCTCTTGTTCCTGATAGTTTTGTGAGTTAAGGTTACGTTCTTGGTCGTTTTGGAGTGGAATTTCGTGGTTGTTGTAGCTGATTTTGTTTCTAGCCTCAATTCCATCAGTTCTATCCGAAAATCCAAGGTGAGTGCGTGACCATGGTTTTTGGGTCGATGGAGCGTTAGGGTTGCTTGGTGATAGGTTTGAATGAGTTGATTGATCTTGTGTTGATTGATTTGAGGCTGTGTGTGTTGGTTGTTGTTTTGTGGTTGTTGTTTTGTGCAGGTTTTCGTGTTGACGCAGAGGAGGAATCGATCTGAGAGGATTATGATCGATTTCCCAGGATTCTGCGAAGGGCTTGTCGAACGACGTTGTCAAACGACACACATAAGGTGTGTCGAACGATAGCCAGTTCACATGCTGTCGAACGACACCTAGTAATAGTGTCAAACGACAGGCATGTTCAGAGGGTGTCGATCGACACCTAGTGGTAGTGTCGATCGACAGCCTATCTGATTGGCTGTGTTGAGCCTTTGTTGTTTGCGTGTTGTGTGATATGTATGTTTGCATGAGCTGTCCATCGTGCCTGAGTGCGCAGTCGTAGATGTGATGACCGACTCATAGGGTATTTATGATAATACTCACGCATCTCTTTTTCCCATGTGATGCAGGTAAAGGCAAAGTGTGATCGTGGAATCACGGCTACAAAGATGGAGATGATCTAGGGTCTCGTGTTTCGTGTTGTTTCCATTATCGTTTTAGAACCGCCGTTAGGTTGCTGGAACTTATTGAATTGGTTATTTGTAGAAATGATTGGTTTAGTATTTTAATGAAATTTATTGTTGGTTATCCGTTGTAGTGTTATTTGTGTTGTGGTTTGCTTGGTTGTTTAGGATAGCATTTATGGAAATGCTACTCCGAGACCAAGGTTTGTATGTTTTAAAAAAAAATGGGTCGGGTCGTTTCACTAATGCTCTGCTTAATGTTTCGTAAACTAAACTTGATTCGATAATAAAGAGCATGATGCTCCTCTAAATGGTCTGTCAATCAAGGCCATAACCGGTTTTGTAAATTTCTTTTTTTATTAATAAATAAATTTTATATTTCAACAAAAAAATATGGTTTTCTAAAAAAATCGCAAAACAAAAATTGAACTTAATTTTCAAAATTAAACTCTAATCCTAAACTAAACTTTAAATCTTAGAAACTAAATTATAAATCTAAAGGGGGAATTACAATAACGCCACACGGGAAAGTCAGTTTCACAAAAATGCCACGGCCAAAACACCTTTAACAATAATGACACAGATTAGGGAAAAAAGGACAAAAGTATCCCTCACAAAAATACGGAAGAAAAATTATTTTCTGATTTTTTCTTTCTCTTTTTTCCTCTCTTGACTTTTCTTTTTTTTCTCTCTCTCATCTTTCTCTCTACAACAACAATGGTGAATATTTCTTTTTTTCTCTTTCTTTTTTCTTCTATGATGTTGAAGAAGGCAAAACAAATATGAAATATCTCTCTTTCTCTCATCTAGATCCAGATCTAGATCCGATTTTCACTTTTTAATATAATTTTGGGTTTATTTGATTTATATTTCTTTCTCTACAAGGTTGAAGAAGTCAAAATAATCCAGATCTAGATCCGATTTTGTAACTTTTTGTTTCAAATTTGGGTTTAGTTGATTTGTATCTCTTTCTTTATAAGGTTGAAAAAGATAAAACAAATATGAATATATATATATCTCTCTCTCATATAGATCCAGATTTTGTTGTTGTAAATTTTGTTTTATTTGATTTGTGTTAAAAATCTGGGTTTTTGATTCGATTTTGGTAGAAATTAGGGTTCCATATCTGATTTTTTTGATTATTTCTAGGTTTTGACGTTTTTTTGTCACTAGTACTTATAATTTTTTATAAGGTTTATAAACCTATTTAGGACTGGGCATTCAGATATCCGATCGGATTCGGGTCGGGTATTTCGGATTTTCGGTAATGGGGTTTAGTAACCTATCGGGTATTTTATAAATTCGGGTCGGGTTCGGATAGAATGATTTCGGGTTCGGTTATATCCGATGTGCAATCTATTTAAAAATATACTTCAAATATGAATTTGATCGGAACTCAAATTGATCAAAAACTTAAAAAACAAAAATTCAAATGAACATATATATCAAAAAATAAATTCGATTTTATTAGTTTTTATATGAATTATCCAAAAATACCTGAGAATATATCAAAAACAAAATTTTAAAAATTCAAAAAGCGTTGATAAGTTAGTTATTTTTATCCGAATATAATCCATACTATTCAAATGAACCAAAAGTTATAGAAATTATCTAATACATGAACATATCTAACCTTACATCCGATTATCTTTGGTTTAATTTATATTTGTGTTAGTTCGGATACCCGTTCGGTTATCGGTTCGGTCCGGGTTCGGATTCGGGTTTTTGGGTTTAGGAACATAGAACCCGATCGGATATTTTATAAATTTGGGTCGGGTTCGGTAATTCGGTTACGAGTAATTTGCCCACCCCTAAACCTATTTGTACAAATAGGTTTATAAGCTTTTTGTATGGTTTATCAGCTTTTTGTAAGGTTTATAAACGTTTTGTACAGTTTATAAGGTTTATAAACCTAGCACATTTATAAACCTATTTGTATGGTTTATAAGCATTTTGTATGGTTTATAAGGTTTATAAATGATTTGTACAATTTATAAGCGTTTTAAAAGAAATTTTTAATACAGTTTTAAAAGTTTTATAATGTAAATAAAAACCCTAAACCCAACCCTACCCCAAAAACTATACCCTAAGTGTAAAATAGTTAACTCAAACTCTAATATTTAAAAACGTTTTTGTGTTTGCGTTTGAGTTTGCATATGTACCATTTTTTAGAATATTCATTTTTTTTTTTTTCAAATCTATGAGATAAAAAAAAGTCTACAAAATCATATTTCATATTCATGTTTTTCTTACCATTAATTTATTCCAGAATTTCCATAAAGAGAAAGATGAAATTTGATGAAACTTGGTTCATTGTGTAAGAAAAAATAAATTTGATAGAGAGAAAAGAAAATGAAAAAAAAAGATCTCAGATGGAGAGAGAAAGAGAGTGAAAAAAAAATTTAAAAAAAAGAAAGAGGAAAGAGAAAGAAAAAGAATATCTCACGCGAAAGAAAGAGAAAAGAGAGTGACAAAAAAAAATTTAACACATGGAGAGAGAAAAAAAAAGCGGACATAATAATCATTAAGGGTAATTTGAAAATATTTTTAAAAAGTTGTGGCATTTTTGTGAAAGTGGTTTCAGCCGTGGCATTTTTGATAAGTAGCATGTTGAAAGTGGCAATTCTCACAATTTCTCAAATCTAAAATAGTTAATCTAAACCCAAAAATTTAAAGTATAAACCTAGGGGTGTCAAATTGGGTAAACCAAACCAAACTAAATCTATATCCAAATGATCCAAAAGCTAAATGGATCATGGATAAATCCAATCTAATAAGCAAATGACTAAATGGATCATGGATAAATCCAATCCAATAAGTAAATGAGTTTGGATTATCCATTAACTAATTAAAATTGATGGATAAATAGATAAATGAATAAACTATTAAATAATTATTATTCAAACCACTCGTATATTTCTATACATATGTTTTACATGGTTTTATAATTTTCCCGCCAAAAACGTGATTTCGTAACTTTTCACCAAAACCGTGATTCTGTGAAAATTTCCCTCCAAAAACATGATTCCGTAATTCCTTCCAAAAACAGGATTCCGTTAATTTCCCGCCAAAAAACCTTATTCCGTAATTTTCGCCAAAACCGTGATTCCGTGAAAATTTCCTGCAAAAAACGTGATTCTTTTACTTTCTCGTCAAAAATATTATTCCGTAATTTTCCGTCAAAAATGTGATTCCATGAATTTTTTCTTGCAAAAACGTAATTCCGTAAATTTTCCAGCAAAAACGCGATTCCGCAACTTTTCCGCCAAAAACGTTATTCCATAATTTTCATAATTTATAGAATTTTTGGTGTATTTTGGTAAATTAGTTTTGGTTTAGACATAATTTTGGTTAGTAATTTGGTTAACTATCTTTGGTTTAGACATTTGGATTTAAATTATTTTCATTAAATTTGGTTTAATAATCTATTATATTTATATTGGTCTGGATATGGATAACTCAATAATCTATTTATTTTTTATCCATTTAATCTATTAATTCATCAAGATTCAAACTTTTTATTCATTGGATTAATGGATGAAATGGTTTGGATTGATCCATAAACTTTTAATCCATTTTGACATCCCTAGTATAAAGCCTTGAAATCGTGCGTCTGTGAGCTAGAATCTCCTCTCTCCCGAGCCTTTGAGAGGCGATAAAAATCCCCAACCACAAACCCTAGAGAGCCACCTTTGACCGGCCGATCTCCTTTTCCGGCGTGTGGTGGTTCTCACCGCCACCGGAAAAAGGTTCCTCTTCCCTTTCCACTTCTTCCTTTTTTTTCCGTTTCAGGATCTGGTGATTTTACCTTTGTTTTCCTCTTAGATCTCAAATCTATTAAGCTTGGGGACTCGAATCTGGGTTTGATGCGTGGTTGGCTCTGTCTCCTCCTTTGTAGTTGCTTAAAGACGGTGATGAGAGGTGGATTTGTGACTGATGCGTGTTTTCTGGTTTTGGTGTCTCTCCGATGTTTTCCTATAGGTCCCAAAGGATTTGGTTTGGTTTTGCTTAGCTGGGTTGTGGTTTGAGGACAGCCTCACATCTTCGCCGGTTTCTCCTCCGTTCTTTGGCTCCATGTCTTTGTCCATAGGTGTTGCTTCTGAGATTAGCCTGGGCCGAGATGTTTTGGTCTTTGTCTGGTGTTTTCATTGTTGCCTCCAGGTTTTCTGTGTTACATGTGGCTCGTCGACTATGAGGTTTGTGTCTGAGCTTCTCGACTCTCCTCTAGTGTTCTCCGTTGAGTCTGCTTTGGTCTTGTTTGAGGGTTTTAGTCTTGTTTTGTTTGGTTCTGTTCTGGTTCTTGGATACGAGTTGGGTTTGCAGTAGGTGTTGGCCTGGTCTAGCTTTTCGACTGGAGGTTTGGTCAGTTTGGTTGGTTGATTTGTTTGCTCTGTCAAGCCTCTCTTTTAGTTGCGGTTGTGGGATTTCGAGCTTCGTGGTTGCTATGTCCATGTGTTTGGGTCCGCTAGTTGTGATGGTTTGTTGTTGTGGAGGCATCTATTGCCGGTTCTCTTGCCTTGCTTTTGGATTTGGTATCTAGTCAATACAATGGCGACGGTCTCCAGCTTTGCTCTTGCGAGGAGGTGGTTTGTTCTTGTCTGTAGGTGGCTTGAGCTCACTTGCGAGTGTCCGCGTGCTAGAGTTGGTTTCCTTCTAAAGTGGTTTCTCGGCGATGGTCAAGGTTTGGTCTTGAGCTTAGCGGTGCGTGTGTTTGAGTTTTGTGATTTAATGTCTTAGAGATTGGTGTCCAAACCGCAGCGTCCTTTGTTCCCCTCGCTCTCTCGTCCTCTCGTGTTGCTGGTAGAGTTTTGGATAGTGGTGCTTTGCTTGGCAAATCTTCCGGCTCTTGTTTTTTTGGCGCATAGTAGGCATCAATTGGCTTCTTAGGAAAGTTTGGGTTCTTTGTTGCGATGTTGTTGGTTTGGCGTTTGATTTAGGGTCCCTTATCTTAAGACTCTAGTCTGAAGCTATCTAAAGGACTAGAAGAGCGATTTATAGATGAGAAGGAGTATAGAAGAAACATAGGGTGTCTTCGGTACTTACTACATACACGACCCGATCTCTCTTATGGCGTTGGATTGATATCCCAACAATCTCCCCCTCAAACCAAGTACCACATAACTCGTGGATTTCTCTACCTTAAACGAAACCTGGCACCTTCTTGTACCGTTCGTATGTAACCTTTTTGAGGGCTCGACTCCCACAACGGATCTCCAGCCCACTTCTACAAGTCCACTTTTCTGAACCGCTCTGATACCATTTATTGGGATTTTCAAGCCCATGTCCAACTCCCCCATTAGTATGATATTGTCCGTTTTTGGCCCAGAAGCAAAGCCCGCACGGATTTATTTTTGGGCTCCTTCCCAAAAGGCCTCATACTAATTAGGTGGGACATCCTCTTATATATTAGACCATTCTTGTCTAAACTTCCGATGTGGAACTTGGATTGATATCCTAACAGACGTCAACTGGCTTCTAAGGAAAGTTTGGGTTTTTCGTTGCGATGTTGCTGGTTTGGCGTTTGATTTAGGGTCCCTTATCTTAAGGTTTGTGTATCCTTTGACCTTATTTATGTTGTATTGTGTTAGACCCAATCTTTTGGGCGTGGAGTTGTTTGTAATTCTCTTTCAAGTATTAATATTATTATCCAGATGATAAAAAAAAAGAAAAAATAAAGGTATAAAGCCTTTAAATCGTTTTAGTTTGTCTTTGACACAATGGACGTGGTTCGACAAGAAATCGTGTGGGGTATCCCCGCGCAGGTTCGATGTCCTAGTTCACTCTTTTTTGCTTACGCCAATTCTTCTTTACTTTTCCTTTTTGGTCCTCAGGTTTTTCATCCCGTCCATATTTACCCTAGAATTTAGATTGATCGATACCGAATCCCGCTTTTCCCAAACATTTCAATTTTGAAAACCCTCATCTCTCTCCAACATCGGCGATGGGTGATACAAGCCGGAGTTCAACTTTATTTGAGGATCCTTTACTTGCTTACTCAGGTCTGTCGTTGTTTCCTCGCACGCTGAAATCCTTGTCTCATCCTCGTCTTTATCAATCAGACGATTTACAGCAGACGCATACTCTCCTTCAATCCATGGTAAGTCCTTCTTTACTCTCCTCCAATCCATGGTAATCTGCTACATACTTTGATTAGCTAGGGTTTTGTTTGCTCTTGGTGAATGGAGTCGTTGATTCGAAATTAGGTTTTCAATCTGCTTTGTCAGATTAGGTTTTTCATGTATGCTTCTTCTTTTTCGTCTAGATTCAAGCCTCATTTTTGCAATTAGTAGATAGCCTGCTAATGAAATCTGCTTGTTAAGAAATTCAGAAGGATAACAAACTAGAGTTTTCTCTTTCAGTTTTTTCCTCAGCCTTTTGAAATCCTTGTCTTGTCTCTATGTCACAGCCTTTTGAAATCCAAAAAGACCATCAGGAGCAGGCAAAGGCCATCTTAGATGACAGCTCTCAACTTTTAAAGCTAGGCATTGGAACAACTGTAGCATCTCAAGATTTGAATGTAGATGGCAACATGAATCCTAAACGAGAAAGAAGACCGGGACTAGACCGTAAGCGAGGACACTTTTCTTTCAAGCCTACTACAAGGTCTATAGCAACTGCTCCATTCTTTCTTTATTACTTCATCTGATTCCTTTTTGACGCCTTCAATTCTTCTTGTTACAGTCAACCACCTCCAAATGAACCAACCTTTGATGCTACTAAATATCCAAATCCTGTTGAATTCTTTACTGCCTTTGAAAGATATCAAAGTGAGTTATCTTTTTCTCATGCTCATAGCCTTACTTTGTTTATTATATTCAAATATGCTTTCTTTTCGCTGGATTCGAAATAGATGCCAAACGAGAATGGCAGAAGCAGACCGGCACCCTTGTAACAGATACACACCAGAACCAGCCTTCAAGGCGCCCTCCTCGCAGACCAGGAATTCCAGGGTATGTGCTATGACCAGCCTTGTAACTTCATCTTTCAGAGTTGTTCCATTTGCATATTTTGCTTTCTGTTTCCCTTGATACTTGCAATTTCATATTCCAGGAGGAAACGGGGTTCATACAAGCATATTTATACGGATAGTTATTCTACTGATGCTACCAACCTGGAAGCTTCAGAAAAGGAAAACCCCATTCCTTCTGAACAAAGCTTAGAGAGGTCCACCGCTGCAGAGGTTACAACTGCCGACAGAGAAGTAGATGGTGAGTGAGCACTTTTAGTGGAAAATAATTTCATGAGCTACTGTTATTGCTAGATCATGTTTGCTACCATTTTGTTAATTCTGATACTGTAACCCTCTGAGTTCTGCAGATTCAGCCGTAGACACAGACAAGGACTTAGATAATATTTTGACCAAGTTGCTTGCTTGCGATCCGGATGAGCTTGAGGGGGACAATGGCATCAAGCTTGTGGAGGAACGCTTGCAGTTCAAGCCCATTGATGTAGGAATGTTTTCTCTCCCTGAATTTCAAGAGGTTAGGAAAACAGACTTGAAGGTATCTGGCAGGAACCCATCAAAGCGAAGGACTGTGTTGACAGATATACAGAATATGTTAAAAGGGGTCCACAGTGATGGAGCTCGAAAAAATAGCCAGTCACCATCACCAAATTCACCAGGGGATCAATTTTCATTTCATGACAGCGATCATTTGCTTCCAGGAGATCGACTGGCTAGTGAGGTTGATATATCAAAGGATTTGGATACCTGTTCCAGATCTCCAGTGACCAACGATCCTGATAAAGTTATAACTAATGCATCCCCGTCTAATGTGGGCACTGTATATGTTGATAGCCCTTTCAACAGCTCAGTGCAGAAGACTTCCAATGACGGTGATTCTGATACTCCTTCTGGCATCCATAGATTTAATTCAAGTCTAGATGGGAATGCAGATAATTGTGTGGACGATCTCATCACAAACAGAGATTTGGCCACACTAGAGGTGAATGCAGACATGCAGACAAAAGGAAATGAGGGAGATGTGCCCACGAGTGAAAGTGAAGTTAACAGAAACACTGACAGAAGAGAAAAAGATGTTGATATCAATGAAGAAACTGATCAATCGAAAAGGCTGGTTAGTTTCTCCTTGACTATATTGGATATTTGATTAACATATCTGTACCTCAGGATGGTCACGTCTCTTGTGGATTTGTTTGTGATATAGGCGGAGTCTGCCATTGGAGAGGCTGCAAGAATGGATCCTTCTACTTTAGAAGAGGATAGCATCCCGTGTCAACAAGGTATTATAACCTTTTGTACCTGCATACTATAGTGATATCTCAAAAAGTAAACTACTAAATTAACTTATAGCTCTTAAATTGTACCTACATGTCCGTTAGATATTTAATTCCATTAACATTCAGTTCACTTGGAAACTGTAGCTCAAGAATTTTCCTTACGCCGTTATTTTGCCTACAGATGAATCCTCAAAATCTCCAAACAGAGCTCCAGAACAATGCAACACAGTGGATGAAGCCGTTGAACATGTAGAGCACATTCAATGGCAACATGGAGAAGGAAATGAGAACACGGACACTGCTTGTGGAGATGAAGTAGAAAATGCTCAGGTTAGTTCCCCATCATCGTCTGTTCACCTCTGTGTAGTCTTGATATTAAGTCTAAAGGCCATTTCATCTTCATGTGGTCTCGATTGTTAGACTGGGTTAATCTTTTCTCTGTATATCCTTTGCAAATTGCTAATGTTTTTTTTTATAATTTTAGTACTGTTCTGGATCCTTATTCCATGATTAAGTTAACACACTGAAGAGAGTCGTTGGATTTTGTGTCTTTTCTGGTTCTGTGTGTTTTAAATAGGGTGTAAGTTTTGTTTTTAGGCTAGTTCAAGTTTGAGCTTACTTAAAAACAAAACGAATTTGAGAGTTCTTTATTATATTATTTTCAGGAGGAGGTTCACAGTTCTTCACACAAAGAATCAAAGAAACGAAGAAGGAGAGGATCTTCTGATAACAATATGAAAAAGCGAAGCAAAACTGTGCATGGTGAGAATGAAGGTGAAAAGCAAATGGAAACATTATCACATGAAAGTGGAGCGAAGAAGCAAACCAAAAGAAAATCCAACGAGAGAGAGGAGAAGAAGCAAATGAAAACAGTAACACGCGAGTGTAAAATGTTCTCTCGTAGGAAAAGTCTTGCAGGTACACATAGACATTGCCAAAGAAACTAAACTCTATTACTCATATGCTTTAAAGCTCTTTCTTTTGATTGAAATACTAAACCCACATGTTTTTCTTTTTGCTCTCTCGAAGGTGCTGGTACGAAATGGGAATCTGGTGTCAGACGAAGTACAAGGATTAAGTCGAGACCACTTGAATACTGGAGAGGTGAAAGATTCTTGTTCGGACGCATTCACGAGAGTAAGTCGCATATTCTTTTACACACATCAATTTCAATTCGAGTCTTTTGTAATATTCATGACTTCTCTTTGTTTTTCAAAGGTTTGGCTACTGTTATCGGCATAAAGTATGAATCCCCGGGAAAGGGCAAGAGCGAAAAGCCCGAATTGAAGGTGAAATCATTCGTCTCTGATGATTACAAAGAGCTGATTGATTCAGCTGCCTTGCATTGAAAAGAATCATTATCTGAGGAGCTAAAGTGGTCAAGCATCCTATTTTGATCACAAACTCTTATTGATCATATGTCTTTGTATCTACGACCATAACTTGGGGTCCAAACTTGTCACTGCTTTCAATTAAAACCTCAACTGTTTGTTTAAGACTTTCGAAAACCGAATTTGGGAGTTTCAACTTTCAAGTGTACCTTCAATGTTAGTAGCCAAGTTGACTTTCTCACGTGATTAGTCTCAAAGTCTTTTGGTAATCTTCTCAATTTCAGGGCAGTCCCCACCTCTCTCCCCTAAAAGCCGCCTTGACTATTATTATAATCTCTTAATCAATTATAATAGTGCTAGATTAAGACCCGTATAATATGCAGGTATTAGAAATTAAAATTAATAATTTGTGTAGTTATACTCGTATAGTTATATTTTAAATTAAAATCTTATTAATATAATCATAAATTATGTTTTTTTATCCGTGAGTTAGAAAATCAATAATGAGTTTTAATCTTCAAAAAATTGTAAAAATAATTCATCTAAATGAATGATAAGATTTTCAATCATATTTGAAATCTTATATGTACTTTTAAACTACATGTATTTTATAAATAAACATCAATTATTTTTCAAAAAGTAATTTTTTAAAATAAATTTCCTTACATACTTGATAATTTTTAAGTAAAGATCCAATTACGAAAATTTTAACTTGAATATTTACATTACAACATGAATTTCAGAAAATACAATTACATACACTAACAAACTATTATGAAAATAGGTAACATAAATAAAATTAGTATATTAACTCTATCATAAAATGTTAATATTTAGATATTTTGTTTCTAAATAATCACAAAAAGTGAAAAAGGTGTGTATATGTTATTATTCTTTTATTTTCTTACATTTTAAATCTTATCTAGATTTTATAGTTTTCATTTTGTAATATATTTTTTTTTAGTTTTTGATAGTTTCCAATTTTCTACTTCCAATATAGGTTGTGTGTATTATAAATTTCACAAATAATCAATTTTAATATCTAAATTTATTTTGCTCGACTACTTTATCTTTTTACTTTGGTCTATAAATTTTGGTCTTCACTTCTATCTCATGTCAAATTAGTAAATTTGATGAAAATCTCATAATCGACTAATATATGTTTGGTTGGAATATTTGGTATGCTTTGCGTCTATCGCATCCTTTTTATCATTTGACATTATAACTTGTAAATATCAATACGATATATTTATCAAAATAAATGAACGGTAATAAATAAATGTTATTCAATTTCTTTTTTTATTCTTTATATATACACATGCATCTAACATATGAATGTCATTCAGTTTCTTTTTTACTCTTTATACTTTTCCTTCTTCTTTTTTCATGTAACATATAATCTTTACATTTGCAATTTTCGTAGTTTACAATTTGTTTAGTTTACACAAAAATATAATTTACGAACGGTAAAAAATAAGATTATAATATATTACTATTCTATTTAGTAAATTTTTCTTTTTATGTTAGGTTTATAAATTTTCTTTTTATAACATGAAGAAGGTATGGTAAGTATTGGATAAGTCGAAGAATTTAAAAGGTGATATAATTGATATATACTAACATTTTCATAAAGTAGAAGAACTTCCATTCCCATAAGTACGTTGTTTGCTTTAAGATTTCTAGCCTCCCACTTTCGAAGAATATATGCAATAGTTCAACGGTAAACACGGTGTTGATCTAATTGCTCGAAAATTAAATAGTTTTGACTGATTTGTGGAACGGTGGTATTCATGATTTGCAAAGAAAATTAAGGATTTGGGGTGTACGTTAAATTGTGGGAGGTGTGTTTTAGTTTTTGGATTTGCCTTTTCTGAAGTAATAACATTTTTGGAAGGTTGAACGTATGTTTACTTTTTCTATTTAAATAATTTATGGTTTAACATTTATAAGGTTGAACGTATGTTTACTTTTTCTTTTAAAATAATTTATGGTTTAACATTTATTTTATTTTTATACATAAAGTTTCATTTTTGTGATGTAACATTTTTTTTTTTAACATAATGTTTTATATTTTGCTTTTCTTTTTAAGATTTACATAAGATTTGGTTTGGCTTTCAAAAATATGTTAATGAAACAATAATAAAAATGTTAATGTGTCTTTATTTTATTGTTTAACATAATGATATTTTTTTTTTAATTGCTTGATTTTAAATAGAGTATTTTAACATGTGTCATCATCTCGATCGATATTAGACACATGTGATTATCTCGTGAGTTACAATTTTGAAGAACTCTCCTTTATATAATAAGATAGTGTTGGTTATTATAACTTATTTGATCCAAACTGTATTAACCAAACCAAAATCAAATCTTGGGTAAACAATCGGTATTCTCATAATGGTTCGTGACTCTACTATCTTCAAACTCACTAAACCAATAGTTTCTCCAAGTTAGTCGAAGTGGAAAAATATTAGTTACGTTTACCGTTACTTCTACAAGTTTAATTAACAAAACAGTAAATTCAATCAGATTTTCATACAAATTTGTCTTAGCTAGAACCAAAAAGAAATACGAAGAATTGTCCACTCTGATTCAGCTGTTTAGACTTTTTCTAATTTGAAAATTTTAATATTCGTTCCCTCTTGATCCACTTTTCTTGGATCGTGTCTCGCTAAAAATAAAATTTGAGTTGGAACTCACTGTTATTGAGTAAATGGTCCTAATCTGATAGAAGTGGAGTCTTGATTTTCGTACTAGCCTTTTCACTTTTTAGGTACTATGCCAATTTTGGTAATAACCCACCAATTTGGAAGAACACAATTAATACTTATTTTATAGAGAAATTGCAATGAATAATACTCTTTCTACATATAATTTATTATCTAACATCCTACAAAATGAAATATAGTAACTAACATTTAGCACACTCAAAATTTCATTTTTACCCTTTCCAAATTCTTAAACATTTTACATTAAAAGAAAATTAAAAATTAAAGTATTAATATCTTCTTCTTCTTCTTCTCTCTTTGTTTTTAATTGATAACATCATCAACAAGCTAAGAAGATGAAATATCCTTTCATGGTTCCTCAATCTTTCTTATCCCCACTTATCTTCTCTCAATTTTCTCAATTTCATCTAAGAAAATGAAAGATCTTGATTTGCCAAAAACATTGTTTTGTTATGGTCGCGATTTGTCAACAAAAATGTGAATGTCTACATCTTCATCAAAATAGTCAACTACTTGTTGTATATGGTTAAAAAATAGTTAACTATTTTGCTGCTTATGGTTCGTAAATAGTTAACTATCGAACGACATCACTATGGTTATAAAATAGTTAACTATTTGTTGGTTTGGTAGTTACAATTTCTGCGAGTTAACTATTTGCTGGTCTTGTTTAAAAATAGTTAACTACTTGCTGCCTATTGTTCGAAAAATAGTTAACTATTTACAGAATATATTTCAAAAATAGTTAAGTATTTGCTGAGTATGATTCAAACATAGTGAACTATGGAGCGACATCACCTATGGTTCTAAAATAGTTAACTATTTGTTGGCTCGGTATTTACAATACTTATGGAGTTATAAGTAAACGTTTTTTTGATTGATCGATGAACAAAATCTGCATACAAAGAAAGAGATATTATTATAAATAATCTGATTCACCTAAGATATTTTATACCAAAAAGAGATATTATTAATCATTTTCCTTTATTATATTAACCCAATTAATAAGGGCATTTTTGTCCATCTTGATTAGCAATATGTTAGTCACCTAAATAATATTCTCAGCATGTTAATTACCTAATTACGTGTACAAAACATAATATCTACCTAATTAACCCTATTTTATACGCTTGTAATTTTCTATTCAAGTTTAAAGGTTTTAAATTTTTACCGAGTAAATTCTCCTGTTTTTAAGGACTTTCTCAAATTTCGTCATCGGTTTTCTTTGTCCGAGTAAGTTTATTCTTTTTTCCTAAATTTAAGAATCAAAACAAATAAAATCTATGTTAGATAAAAATATCGTTATTAAATTCTGAAACACATAGAAGAGATATCGCTAAAAGTATTTTGGAAGCATCAGAAGCATGATTCCTAAAAGAACAAATTTGAAAACATTTTGAACTTATATTTTATATAGGTCGTTTAAGATCTATGAACCATGCTAAGCGAAGAAACGTAGACACAGAGAAAGCAACAATATAAAATTCAGACAAGCAACAAATTATCTTTTTGCAGATATATAGATATAAGCAAATCAATGAACATATATTCAAGCGAATCAATGAACCCTAAACTTTGAATCTCCATATCCAGTAAGACTAGATGTCTTCTAAGATCTTTGTCTAACTATTCGAGCCGGAATGCTTTGGGAGCGACGATTCAGATTCAGGTGAAAGTGAAAGCGACAATTCACATTCAGGTGAGAGAATGACATCAGAACATATCAAATTGAAACGACGGTTGTTTTGCTTTTGCCGGAAAACTTTTTCCTTAATATATTGATTATTATGACATTTTTTATGTTTTCCGAATAATTAAACTTAAGGTTTGTGTTAAACAATTTGGAAAAAAAAAACTAAAACAGTGTATCGATATGGAAAATGTCGTATTCTAAATTTAAATAAGTTATCTATTATCACTCATTATTTTTTTTACAATATTACATTTCTTTTTTGTTATACTTGTTTACTCTTTTTTTTCATGGTTTGAGTTTTTCCTATTCGGCTGCGTATTGCGTTGACAAATAGTGGCCCAATCGATGCTTCTTCCCTTCGTAATGTCGACACCGTATTGTTTGTTACTATCCAATTATATTTTGACACGCGTGCAAACACGAATATTTTTTTTTTTTTTTAACATCTGATCTTTATTTCATTAAACCGTGAACGGATAATACAAATTTTTTACAAGCCACCTTGGTGGAGAATTAAAACAGACATACATGGAATTCATATCATAAACCTTTTTCGATAATAAGTCGGCCGCGCTATTCCTTTCTCGATTTACAGATGCCAAGGAACAAGCAGGTAACTTTAGTATCCACCATCGAATGTCTTGTAATATGCTCCATATATCAACACTCTCTTTCTGCTTATTAACTATTCGAGCTAATTCTGCATTATCTGTTTCAAACCAAACGTTTCTCCATCCATTGCACCATGCAATCTGCAACACATGTAGAAATCCTAAAGCTTCCGCTTGCAGACTCGAAGAACAAGAACCCAGTTTTGCACATCCTGATTTCACATGATTTCCCGTATGATCCCGTGCAATCCAACCAACACCGGTAAACACTTCATTCGCTCGATAACTACCATCGAAATTGAGTTTGATCCATCCTTCCATTGGCGGCTCCCAATGACTACTCTTACTGCAGATAGTAATTCTTGTAGCTTCCTCTCCAGATTCGGACATAATTTCCACCCATTCCATCGAAGCTTCCTGAGCTCGAATCGCATCTTCATTTGGATGAACATTCCTTTTATTAAACAAGAATTCATTCCGGGATTTCCAAAGTGTCCATGATATCCAAAGGGGAAGAATACGGAACAACAACGGGATTGAATTCAAGTTGTACAAATAAACATCTTCCTTATGTTTTCTTCAAGGTTGATCGATGGATTCTCAAATGGTTGATTCAGAATATTGGAACAGCGCCATACAGCCTTGGCATGAGGACATTCAAACAGAACATGATTGATAGTTTCCTCCTCCATACAACAGCGTTGACAAAACGGGTCAATATGAACATTTCTTGATAACAAACGTGTAGCTGTCGCTTGAGCCCCTGTTATGCATTTCCATAGAAAATGTTGAATCTTTGGTAATATATCAAGTTTCCAAACTTGGTTTTTTAAATCCAAAGATCCAGCTGGAGGTACCATCACTTCCTCGGCTTGCATTTGATGAGATGCCACCCAATAACCGGATTTAACAGTAAACAATCCATTATTAGTATAAGGCCAGATAAAAGTATCAGCTGTTGCATACCTTGATAACAAAATATTCGTAACTAATTCGAAATCATTATGACTCAAATTTTGTAGAATTTTTGCTTCATCCCAGACGCGTTGCCCTGTTTTCCACAGGTCAGAGACCACCAATTCAGAATTTTGAGGGTTACCTGATAGGGAAATTGGTATTGTTGCTGGCCACGGAGGAGATGTTGGTAACCATTGGTCTCTAAAAACCTTAATTGATTTCCCGTTACCGATCTGAATCCGTAGGCCGTGCTTCAAGAGATCTTTCCCGGCTTGAATAGATTTCCATCCATAAGAGGGTTGAGTACCAACTATCGATTCTAAGAACACCGATGAGTTATGGTATCGACCTTTATATAACTTAGCTAAAAGCGATGTAGGAGTTGTGAAGATTCTCCAAGCTTGTTTAGCTAACAATGCTCGATTAAAGTGGTGTAGATCACGAAAACCCATACCTCCTTCTTTCTTCGGGATTGACATTCTTTTCCAAGATACCCAAGGTATTTTCCTCCTTCCCTTCTCATTACCCCACCAAAACTCAGACAGAATTCCATTAATATCATCACAAAGTGATTTGGGTAATAAAAAGCAATTCATCGTATAGATAGACAATGCTTGAGCCACTGTCTTGAGTAATATTTCTTTACCTGCTGGAGATAAAAATTGATTATACCAATTCGCAAGTTTCTCCTTGACGTTTTTGACAATGTAATCAAAACTCTGTATTTTACTTCTCCCAAGTTACTCAGGCAGTCCAAGATATTTCCCACCACCACCTACTCGATCAATCCTTAAGATTTGTTGTAACACGCGTCTTGTATTCGCAGCGATTTTTGTTCCAAAAATCATCGATGATTTTTCAAAGTTTACCTTTTGACCTGAGATACGTTCATAGTTCTCCAAAATATATGCCATTTGATTACAATCTGCACGTGTTGCTCGACAGAAGAATAAAGAGTCATCTGCAAATAAGAGGTGTGTGATTACGGGACAATGTCGAGCTATCTTGATACCCTGACAAAGATGATTCTGTTCAGATGAATGCAACATTTGACTCAGCACCTCCGCACACAAGATAAAAAGAAATGGAGATAACGGATCGCCTTGTCGAATACCGCGGGTAGGTTTGAAGTTTCCATAGGCTGAACCATTAATTAAAACCGAAAACTGAACTGTTGTCACGCAAGCCATAATCCACTTTATCCATTGATCAGCAAATCCCATTCGTTGCATTAGTTGTTCGAGGAAGCTCCATTCAACTCGATCGTAAGCTTTGCTAATATCCGTTTTTATGGCAACGTACTTTTCCGCTATATCCTTCTTGGATTTCAGAGCATGCAATAATTCGTGAGCCACAAGGACATTATCTGTGATATTTCTCCCAGGAACAAATGCGGCTTGTGACTCAGATATAAGCAAAGGTAAACAACTTTTCAATCTAGAAGTTAATATCTTTGAGATTATTTTATAACTTACTGAACAAAGACTTATCGGCCTATAATCACTCATCACCTTTGGCTCGTTGATCTTCGGAATTAAACAAAGATTTGTTTTGTTTAATTGATTAAATAACTAAATAGGTTGATTAATTGATTCTAACCATTTATTTTTAATAAAACTGAACGCCTTTGATCAAACATATGTTATTAGCATAAATTGTAATATTTTTATATATCATATTTATTTACTTATTTAGTTCAATATCATTTAAGTGTAAGATTATTTTCACAATTCGTATAAATTATAAACTATATAATAAATCAGATAAATTTTAGTTCTATACGAATTTGCCATATATAATAAACGAAAAGCAATATATGTTTTGTAATAATATTGGATTTGGAGATGTGGTGGAGTCTAGAACGAGTCCAAGTTGCATGGAGCATGCCATTTCCCAAGAGTAATCGTATTGTTTCATATCTTCGTTTCCTATGTCTTTTTCTTATCAAAATGTATGTATTACTTTTAAAACAAAAAAAAATGCATTATTTGACTTGTCACAAAATCAGTGTTTATAATGGTCTGTTTATCTATTGTGACTTGTGAGACCCACGTTTTTTTTTTTTAAAAAACATCTGAATATTATTAAAAAGCTTGTGGCAAAATCCTCAAACAGAGAAATAACGAAGACAAATCCAATCTGGTTAAAAATAAACACCACAAGCACCAAAACCATAAGCAACATCGAACTTCTAATGAAAAGAAGTGAAAGATGTTGCTATATGACCTCACGAGCTAGCTGATCCTGCAACCACGACGGTCATCCTCGGGCGAAATAAAATTAAAAACCCCATCCTTAAGCACACTTTTTGCAATGTTTCTAGCGATTGAGTTAGCGTCAGAATATTCTTCTACAAAAGCGCAGCTTTCGAAACCTGATTGTAAACCATTAATATTTGTGAGACCCACGTTTTGAAATCTCATATTAGATCAGTTTTAATTAATTTCTAATATTGAACGACATACAAAGTAGCCAATCCATCAGCTGATGGTCTCATATGTATATTATGCATATATACATTACATCTACAAACTTTTTTACTAAGCTAGATCTAAAAACCTATATGATCTTAGGGAAAGATTTAGGACTTTTAGCAAAAAAAAACAAAAAAAAGATTTAGGACTAGTTAAAATGAAAATACTTCTAAACAAAAATGAGAACGAAAAATCGGTAATTCCTGTCATTCACATAAATACAATATATATAGAGATAATTACTCAAACATCCTTTTTAGATATGGTGTTTATTCCAACATCCTTTTATTTTTTGAGCTAAAAAGGGTTACAAAGACATTAAAAATATCACAAATTCGTTTATTAACGAAAATGCCATTATCCTTTGAAAAAAAATCAACATAAACCAAAAAAAAAAAAAATCAGATTTCAACTCTTCATCTTCTTCTTCCTCTCTCCGGCGACTCAAATCGCGACTTCTTCTCCGGCGACGAGATTCGTTGCTTTTGACGGTAAGATTCGAAACAAATCATGAGTTTTCTTCCTCTATATCATTGACGAGTGTTTTGGGTTCGGATTTATGAATTTCAATATGTTCTTAGTCATAGGTTTCGAAATTCCGGCGAAAGAAAGTTTCGGCAAGTGTTGGGGTTTCGTTTTCGTGCGTTGTAGAGAGGTAATTTCTTGATTCTAACCAGTTTCGTTTGGGTGTGTTGAAGTTTTGTAAAATCACGTTCTGGTACAGATCTGAATTTTTCTCAGATCTGAATTTTTTCCAGATCTGATCCAGATTCCGACGTTATGGTAGACTTATTTCTATGGAAAAAAATACGTTACGATAGATTTATAATAGACGTTATGGTAGACTTATTTTTATGAGATGCAGACGTTGTGGTAGACTTATTTCTTTGAGATGCAGACGTTGTGGTAGACTTTTCGACTCTTGATCTGCTAATGAATGAAATCTTTTTTGACGTTGTGGTAGACTTTTTGCAAAGAGATACAAACATTATGTAGACTTTTCGACTCTGGAGCTGCTAATGAATGAAATATTTTTTGGCTAGTTAGGCTAGTGTTTCAGTCTAAAATGTTCTAATTTCCATGAATTTCTTTACAGGTATTCTTTGTAAGTGTAATGCGTAACCCATGAAGATTGTAAAGAACATCCAAAAGATCATGAAGATGGTCTATACACCATTGTTTCTTGTTGTATTTAGGTAGTATTTGGTTAATCTTTGTATTGTTTAACATGCTTATTCTCCTATACGGTCTTATGGTTATGTAGCATCAAATCCTCAATCTCACCCGTATATATGGCATGTAAGTCCTTAGTGGTAGATTTATTTTTGTGTAATGGTAGATTTATTCTATTCAATGGTAGATTTTTTACTCTGAAGCTGCTAATGAATGAGATTTGTTTGGCATAGTATGAAAGACTTTTGTGATTCCAATATGCATGTTATTCGCCTCAAACGTGCAGCTAGTATCATGGATGAGTTACCACGTGATGAGATTGTTTAGTTATCAGAGTCAAACCCTCGTGATGGATCCAGTGATTGTTCAGTTATCCCTCGTGATTCGGATGAGATGTATTTTCGTTTGATGGTAGATTTATTTTTATGAGACACACACGTTCTGATTTGTAATATACGTTATGGTAGATTTATTTCTATAAGATACAATTGTTATAGTAGACTTTTTGCAAAGAGATTCAAACATTATGGTAGACATCTATGAACATTTTTTTGTAGTGTAATGAATGAATTGACAACATTTATATATGGTTAAAACATGGCTTCTGAAATGTCTCTGTAACCATTACAATATCCTTAAAACACGAGTACGAGTTCGTACGAAAAGATAGAAAATATATGAAAATATATAGTACATACTAAATCTACCATCACTTGTATATAAATCTACCATCACTTGCATGATATGCCTCTAGAACTGTACCACCTTTTGAATTGTCAATCAAGAACACCCATCAATTCTTCTCAAAACTCTGACTACCACAAACAATTATAATTTGTTTTGTTCCCAATTTACCTCTTTTTGTTCAAACCCTAAACCCTAGTTCTTCACCATTGTTGCAGGTTTTTTCGTGCAAATTTGTTTATATTTTAAGGGTAAAATCGATATTTCGCGTTCCCTGCAAATAACTCTACACTCTACCACCTACCAAATAAGTCTACCACCACTATAGTTTCCGAAACAGGAAACAAGTCTACCACCAAGTACTATAAGTCTACCGCTATCACAGTAAGTCTACCAAATGTCTAATGTGAAAATAAGTCTACCGTAACTAGGTTGGATAAAAAGTCTACCATCACTAGACCTAGGTAAAAACAAATCTACCACTGCAGTCGCTAAAAACGGGTAAGTCTACCACTATTGATCCTAAAAAAATAAGTCCACCAGTCAACGGTTGGTTTCGTTGACCGAAAATATGGAATAAGTCTACCGCTCTTTATAAATCTACCACTACTACAATAAGTCTACCACCACTATACACAAAATAAATCTACCACCGCCATAAATAAGTCTACCGCTAACTATAAGTCTACCGCTACTAAAATAAGTCTACCGTCACTATCCACAAATATAAATCTACCGCTACTATGACAAAAATCTACCACCAAAGAAAAAAAATCTACCGGTAAAAAAAAATCTACCATCGAAGAAAAATAAATCTACCGTTCAAAATAAGTTTACGAAAATAAATCTACCATTCGACTAATAAGTCTACCGCTCAAAAAATAAGCCTGCCGTTCGGAAACAAATCTACCACCAAAAGAGATACAATAAGTCTACCATTCAAAAATAAGTCTACCGCTCATCAAATAAGTCTACGGACCAAAAAATAAGTCTACCAGATTGGTAATAAGTCTACCATCACTGAGCGGTAGACTTATTTTTTTTAGGCGGAAACTTTTCCCGCCTACGAGTCCCGTTTTATTAATGGCATTTTCGTAAATACGTTTTTTTGTTATCAAAGGAAAAAAGGTAAAACAGACTCAAAAATAGCTTCAGTAATTAAAATCTAAAAAGGATGTTTGAGTCAACTCGAAATCTAAAAATGATGTTTTAGTCAACATTCCATATATATATTATATACACACGGATGTTTTGACCCAAAAAAAAATATATATACACACGGATGTAGTAAGAACAAGGAGGTGGCAGCTGCCCCATAAAAATTATATTTTCAACTATTTAGAGATTTCAGAGCTTAAGTAATGCCCCTACCTTAAAAAATTCTTCTGTCCCCATTGATTCTTCTTTCCTAAATCAGTGTCGATTAATTCCATATAAATGCAAATAAAATATTGTTTACCACCGAACAGTAGAACATGTATTATGTATACAAGAATTTGAAGTTCTAATTAAAGAGATGAGGTCAAAGGTAGAATTTTTTTTTATAGATGATACAAGAAAATAAATATTGGTTTAGAATCTAAGTAATCAGTGTTACTTATCTTTTTTTATAACACAATGTGTTTTATCCGTTATTTCTATTTTATAATAATAATGTAATGTATTCCATCTATTTCAAAATATATGTTACTTTAGACAAATATGTTTAAAAAAAAATGTATATAAGATGTTCTTACATTTTTAAAATAAAATGTAAATGTATTTAATGTTTTATGACTATTTTTATTCTCTTTCATGTATGAGTTGATTAAATGATATTTTTTTAAAAAATCTTTCTTTAATTTCGCTTTTCAAAATATTTTATATTTTGAAGTAGATTAAGTAAATAATAATTTTGTGTTGAAATATTTTGTCTCCAGCCGCTACATATATGTATATATATATATATATAATCGTGATACTTTAGCTATAAACTAGATTCCAGTATATTGTTCTTCTGTATGATTCAAGTATAATGTCATTGCACCATTTTTTTATTTTCTAAATTTATGAATTATTACAAAATATGAGAATAATTACACAGACGATTATAAAACGGACAATTTTAGCATTGATATGCGGGACCACTCGACTCTCCTTTCACCATGCTGAAATCCCCTGTAAATTTTTTCTCCATAAATTTGTATTTTTCGAGACTCGAACTCTATATTTGCATATGTAGAAGCTTTAAAACCATTAATCAACCATTAGATCATGGAAGCTTCCTCGCACCATTTAAAAAACATAATTTGCGTGACCTACATACAATAGAGAACAAAAAACTCAAAAATGAAAATACGAAAAGTAATGAGAAACAAAAACAAAATGAAAAATAAGATGAAGGAAGGAACCTCGAGGGCCCATAATATTGATTATTGAACTTTCATCTTTTTAGGGTTTAGCTGTTTCTTTCCTAAATTCCTTGTTATCACGTTTTTTGGAAATTACCCTTTTTTTAATGTGTAAACATTAGCCAGAGTTTGGATAAGTAGCTTACGGAGAAAACAAAACAAAAATAAATTAAACCATAAACTAATGATTAACAAAACTTTAGAATTTTTAATCTAAAAAAGGTTTCATAGTCTCAATTCAAAACAAAATAAAAAAGGTTTCATAATCATAGCGTATAATTATTTTTGTCTACGAACAATATCATGCTTAAAAAATTAACACACCAATGTTGTAAAACAAAACTAAATATCAAAACACGTTTGAATTATGCATACCTAGAACATATAGTGAGATTTTAATAAGTTCTAAGTGCTATTTTGTCATTTTGTAGAATTTAAACTAAAATATTTCTGAAAGAATATTATGAAATCTACCGCTTGGTCCAAAATTATTTATGCAATCTACCACAATTGCAAAAACATTGTAGAATCTACCATATTTTTGGTACTGTAGTGAATGACAATTGACATGAATTGTAGAATCTACCACTGTTGTACACAATTACACCTGAATTTCATCCACTCTTATTTTTGTTTTGGTCCACAATACATTTGTCCATCGTCTCTGTTCAAACCATCGTCGCTGTTTTTGTCCACGACCACCGTATTTATCCACCACTGTCATATTTTTGTCCATGACTGTCGTCTCCGTCACCAACCACCATCATATTGCTGTCCACAACTGTCGTTTCTGTCACTGCTGTCTCTACTTTGTCCACCGTCGTCTCTGTTTTCTTCACCACTGTCTCCGTCTCTGTGCACCATCATTTACGTCCACCACTGTTTCTGTTCATTATTGTTTTCGTTCTGTTTTTGTCCACCGTCATTGTCATCTTTAACCATCATCTTTTCCGTTCACTAACATTTTCTCCGTTCACCACCATCCTTTTTTCTTGAGATAGAGAGAGAAAGAGAATGGGAATGAAAATATATGAAGAGCAAAATAGTCTTTTTAGGTTGAGGTTGTGGTAGATTTTACAATGTTTTTGCAATTATGGTAGATTGCATAAGTAATTTTGGGAAAAGTGGTAGATTGCATAATTTTCCCTATTTCATATGTCTCTTTTAAAACCCTATATTGCCTCTTTTAAAGTCTCCGTAACTCCCCTTGCCTTCTCAAATTTCCTATTATTGTTTTTACTTTTTAGTGTTAGACGATTTGTTTTTGCATTTTAGATCAAATTAAATAGACACATAACCGGTCTTAATTTTTAAAATACTAACTACAAAAATAGTTGAGATCTTTGTATTCTTAATCGGTTGTGCCCATTGCCATTCCCTTGCTTCTTTGATTGCATTTGTTATTGTGTCCTCTTCAGTGAAGGTCCTATTGTTGAAAATCAGGTTGTTTCGAGTTGTCCACAGATTCCAGAAGATCCATGGGAAAGGATGGCCATGTCCAACCCCTGAGGGAGGTAGGCACACTGTTTTCCCAAGCTTCATGATGCTATCAGTCAGTTCTAGGGTCTTTGTTGGGTCGAAGGGATCTATGAGAGGTGTTAGGGACCTTGCCTTGTGAGCAAACCTGCAGTGGAACAACAGGTGAAGTGATGTCTCCGGTTCTCCACATCGAATGCAATTCGAGTGTGGGACTATTCCTCTACTAGCCAGGTTCTCACCCACTGGTAAGACTTTCTGGATTAATTTCCATAAGAACAGTTTGATTTTTTCCGAGAAAATACCATTCCATATCTCTGATTTCCACCGAAACTCTCTCTGCATGATGGTAGTTTGCACACGCAGAGCAGTCATGGGTTGAGTAACCTGTCTTGGTGGTGTATTCGCCTGAGCTCTGAGGTAGCCAGATGTGTCTATCATCAGCTTCAGTCATACTTGGCTTTATGCACAGTATATCATCTTCAAAGCTTGGTAATATTTCCCTTATCTTTTGGATGTCCCACTCTTTAGTACTCAGATTTATTAGGTCAACAACCTTCATATCATAAACTTCTTTTGTGGCTGGTCATATAGGTTTGTGCTTCTACTCTGTGGACATCCAATTGTCTTCCCATACACTGGTATTCCTGCCATTCCCCACTGCTTTCCCTAGGTTCAGTTTAAGTAGCTCTTTTCTTGCCAGGATTCCTTTCCAGCCGTAGGAGCTTCCATCTGTTGGTGTACAATCTAGGAAAGATTGAGTATGGTAACACTTGCCTTTTAGGACTCTACTCAGTAGACAGTCAGGTTTTGTCAGCATCCTCCAGCTAAGCTTAGCTAGAAGAGCATGGTTAAAACGTTGAATATCCCTGAAGCCTAGACCCCCTTCAGCCTTTCCTTTTGTCAACTTGTCCCACGCCACCCAACACAACTTGATATCCTCACACGACCGGTTTCTGACCAGGAAGTTAAAGCGGCAGTCTTTTCCATTCACCCGGAAAAGGCACCAGGACCGGATGTGATGACCACGTTGTTTTATCAGAAGTTTTGGCATATTATTGGTCCTCAAGTCATGGAGATGGTACGTAACTTTATGAACACAGGGATTCTAGACTCAGTAAGCAATACAGTTAATATTTTCCTCATTTCGAAGACTGAGAGACCACATATGATGAAGGAATTTCGGCCCATTAGTCTGTGTAATGTGAGCTATAAAATCATATCTAAGGTTTTTTGCCAGAGGATTCGGAGATTCCTACCTTCCCTGGTGTCTGAAACCCAATCTGCTTTTGTTGCCGGAAGGCAGATAACGGATAACATCTTGCTCGCTCAGGAAGTGTTTCATACCCTATCGACAGATGCGGTGGGCAAAAGGGAAGGTATGGCTATTAAGACAGATATGAGTAAAGCCTACGATCGGGTGAAGTGGGCTTTTCTAGCTGCATTGATGCGTAAGATGGGTTTCTCAGATAAATGGATTAGCTGGATTATGATCTGTGTCAACTCTGTGTCTTATAGCATTTTGTTGAATGGGGAACCTAAGGGTGACATTACACCTACTCGGGGTTTACGTCAAGGAGACCCTCTCTCTCTCTCCGTGCCTGTTCATCCTCTGCACCGAGGTGCTTATCGCTAACATCAAAGCCGCTGAGAAGGCGAGAAGTATCTGCGGTATTCGCATTGCCCCAACTTCTCCTACACATTCTCACCTCTTGTTTGCGGATGATAATCTGTTCTTTTGTAAAGCTACGGGTGACTAGTGTGACAACATCCTCAGGGTCCTAGAGGTCTATGTGAATGCGTCGGGACAATGCATTAACTTTGATAAATCGGCAATTACGTTTGGTAAGGAGGTGCCTGAGGCTCGACGAACGGAGTTGAAAACACGGCTAGGAATTATGAGTGAGGGCGGATCCGGCCAATATTTAGGTATTCCCGAGCAACTTCACGGATCAAAAGCGGAAATTTTTGCATATGTACAGGAGAGGCTGAATCAACGGATTAATGGCTGGTCAGCTAAGTTCCTATCAAAAGGAGGCAAGGAGGTGATGATTAAATTAGTGGCGCAAGCCCTTCCGACATATGTCATGTCCACTTTTCAACTCCCAAAAAGCATTTTAAGGAAGTTGGCCAGTGCGGTTTCTAATTTCTGGTGGAAAACTAAGGAGATTTCAAAAGGGATGCACTGGATTTCCTGGAAAAAGATGTGTCTCCCAAAGAATGCAGGTGGTATCGGGTTTAAGTCATATGAAGAGTTCAATCAAGCCCTTTTGGCAAAGCAGCTCTGGCGATTACACCGATATCCCAACTCCATAGTGGCACGAGTTTTGAAAGGAAAGTACTTTCGATATTCGAGTCCTTTTGACGCTAGGAAACATTATCGCGCCTCCTATGGCTGACGTAGTTTACAAAGTCCCCAACCGCTTCTAGATAGAGGCATGAGATGCACCATAGGAACGGGTGCCCAATCATGGTTCTGGATGGATCGGTGATCCCCGATGACCACCCACAGTGTGTGCGCAGCCTTGTTCCGAATCGGCACGAACGGGTCTCGGATTTTATTGACCCAGGGACCGGAAAGTGGAAGGTTGGCCGACTCCGAGATCGTGTACACCTTGAAAATCTTGCCATCATTTTGTCAATACAACCCTCTCTCCGAGGAGTAAAGGGTTGTTATTGCTGGCACTATACAAATTCCGGTATGTATACTGTGCGGTCCGGGTATGAAGTTGCGCGCAAACGGTTGGATGCTGACCTGGTATATGCCCAACAACTACCCTCGCTAAATCCCCTTAAGGAGAAGGTTGGACGCAGAAAACCTCTAACAAGATCCGCCATTTCCTATGGCAAGCTATCTCTGGGGCAGTAGCAGTTAATGAACGCCTGGCGTCCCGACACCTCCAACGAGATATGCAGTGTCCCCGCTGTGGAAACAACGAGGAAACATACGTGTCCACCGGCCAGACAGGTTTGGGCAATGTCACACATCCCCAACCCTCCAAGGGTTTTCCCTTCGGACAGCCTGTGGGGAAACATGGATTACCTGTTCTCATGGGTACCACACCGCGCCCAACTCGAGGAACATGCCCAATGTTTTCCGTGGCTCATATGATACCTCTGGAAGGCTAGAAATGACAACGTTTTTAACGACGTGGATAGATCCCCACAGATCATCGTTGAGCTGGGTAAGAAAGAAGCTATGGATTGGATTTTAGCTAACACCCCCGTGGAGACACCGGGGCGGGCTCAAGGACAGAAACAAGCAGAGAAGAGTACGCAGGCGGTGTTTCAATGCTTCGTAGATGGTTCGTGGAAGGAGGAGGAGGCTACGAGTGGGGCGGGGTGGATTTTGCAACCCAAGATGGGACCACAGATATTTTGGGAACAAGGGGCCTGCCAAGAGTTCTAACACCTCTACATGCCGAACTAGTTAGTCTCAGATGGGCTTTGTCAAGTTTACGCAAGTATGACCGGTACTGCTCGGTTTTTCTTACAGACTCCCAAGAGTTAATGAGCATGGACGCCGAACCAGAGGGGTGGCCCAGATTTAGCTCTGAATTGGCCGACTTACATGAGTTACGTACTTCTTTCCCAGACTTTACTCTCACGTATTGTCCTAGGGGGAAGAATGAAAAAGCAGACTTTCTCGCAAAGAATGCTCGTCTCCAACACTCATTATTTTCTTATGTTAGCACGTCTATTCCTTATTGGTTCATTGATACTTTTGTATTTTTGTAACTGAAATGGAAAGTGCGATAGTGACAAAAAAAATACAAAACGCCATCTTATGTAATACACCAATACGAATGTTAATTTGGTGTTTGTTTAAATTTCGGTTACATATATGTTATTTTATTAGTTTATGATTTTTGTTTAGAGGTTTTAACACTAGAAAATAGTACAATCAAAATTAGCAACTGCAAAACAAATTTTGGTATAGAGGTTAGTTAAAAGGTATTCAAATCATGTTTATGTTTATGTTTATGTTTATGTTTAGATTAAAGTTTTAATCAGTGGCACAGCTGTAAATATTTGTAACTCCATGTCTACTTTGCTATTTGGGATTGCAATTAATGGTAGATAGTGTCGGGTCATTCCGGTCCAAACCGGTCGGGTCATTTTTAGTCGGGGCGGGTCAAAATTCTGAGTCGTTTGTTCTCAATATTGGTAACGTGATCTCAATTTGTGTCTCTCTGGTGATTTCTAGGTTAAACATCAATGGTGGATTGGGCAACACTCCCAAAGGATCTCTTAGACGTAATCTCAAAACGTCTCGAATCATCTTTCGATCTCATCCAATTCCGTTCCGTATGTTCATCATGGCGATTCGCCGCCGAGCCAAAACGTCCTATCCCTTCACATCACCTCCCAATCCTCCCCGATAACGGATTCAGCCTCTTCCCAGATTCCTCCGTAGGATTCTGCCTCTCGCAACGGAGTGTATTACTCATCAAACCACACGAATCTCACTATCCGTTTGGTTGGCTTGTCAAAATCGAAGAAGACGTAACTGTTCCTCGTAAGATGACTCTTCTCGATCCGTTGATTGATCGAAAACATGAGGATTTTCCTCGATCGAGATTCAAGGTTCGTGAACTGTGTCGTGAATTCAAGCTTCGTTACTTCAATACTATTGGTGATGTTGTTGATAGTTTATACTTGGAGAAAGCTGTTGTTAAGTATTTAGATAGTGGTGGTGATAAGGAGTATACATTTGTGTTGCTTACGATTCATGTTTCTGGGAAATTAGCTGTGTTTAAGTCATGGGATAGAACTTGGACTGTGATTAATGACATGCCTTCTCCTTACGATGATGTGATTCTATTCGATGGACGTTTATTCGCCGTTGATAATAACGGGAGGACTGTGGTTGTGGAGTTGTCTTGTTTGGAATTAACATTGGTTGCAAATCCTGTGTTTTGGTGGTGATAAGAAGTTTTTGATTGAATCTTGTGGTGAAATGTTGCTTGTTGATATGTATTTGAGTGTGGAGCAAGTTGATGCAGATCATGATGTTGCGGAGGAGATTTTCGAGCATCATGCGTTTTATGTGAATGAGAGAACGGTTAAATTTAAAGTGTTTAAGTTTGTGGAAAAGGAGATGAGTTGGGTTGAGGTTAAGGATCTTGGTGATAAGATGTTGTTCCTTGGTGATGATTGTTCGTTTTCTGCTTCTGCGTCTGATATATTACCTACTCGTGGGGCGAATTCTGTGGTTTTCAATGGTAATGTCTTTAATGATGATAACTTGGGAGCGGAGTTTTTGATTTCAGGACTGGGAAGATAGAGCTTGTGCACAAACTCCCTGAATATGCTGAGCTGTTTTGGCCTCCACCTCGTTGGATTACTTCTCACGAGGTCAGTGATTTCATCCTCTCAACACCCAAAATACTGCTTGTCTAGGATCATTTGCATCTATTGACATTATCTTTGTGAATATCAGTCATTAGTCAACATCTCTCATTCCAGTAGTCTCTGAAAACGCATTGGGTTTCTTTTCAGTTTCTTGTCATTTTGGGGGTGTTGGACTGTAAAAGGCATCTTGAATCCTACTGCCGTTCTGTTTTTGTTATGTGTTAGTCTCAGTAAATTATGCTACAATATGTTGCTCATCGCTAATATGTGAAACATTTACTGTCTCAGGCTCAGCGTGCTGAAGATCATCCTGGAGAGACATCATCGTAATCATGAAAATCGTTGTATAATCCATAGTTTACGATAGTGAAGATGCAACAGATACATATGGTAATCTCTCAGGATAATTGTGAGATTGAGAACCCATAAAGACCAGAACTTAAATCACATTTTTAATGTTTGTTCTTTCACGAGTAACCAACCCTTTCCATCTTTTCAATAGCTTGGCATTTTGTACATAGAAAACATTTCTTTGTAATCTTTGTCCCAAAGATAATACTCGGTTCGAGATTTCAATTCAAAAAGTTTGTGACACCCTAGAAGTAATGTCAGTGGACAAACTTTGTAAAATTCATCTTTCGTTTGTCTTCTGTTTGAAAATCAGCAGAACTTGAATTGGATTATGTGAGTACTATATATCAATAGCAGTAGGTCAGTAACACTATATTTCAATATTTGTCACACTACTTCGACCCACTCCGAAAGCCTCGCCTAAAGATGTAAGAAACGAAAAACTGGGCATAGCATGGCTTAAACCGGTACCAAATTTCTAAACCGAAGTCCGGTATTACATCGGATGAGTCGAAATGTTACTAAACCGAAGTCCGGTATGACATCGGATGAGTCGAAATGTAAGGACGCCAGAGATTAAGAGCAAAAACAGAGTGAGTGTCGTGAACCAGTTAAAACTGTCCGGTCACAATGTCGGCTTTGCCACTGCCCACTCGGCCTATCCAGACCGTCCAAGGCGGTAAAGCATTAATTCATTCACTGTCTGCCTCTGGATTATATCTTTTTCGCTAACCAGGGTTTATTAAAAGTCTTGCTTTTTTTCCTTCTGATTCTGATTACCAGTTGTGTAGTCTCTGATGTTTGAATTGCTCTAACTGATGAAAACAAAATCTTGGTTTTGTTTCCCAATTGTACAGTAACGATCGCCTCGTTTAAATTTCCACCTCCCAATATTCTCTGTGTAGCATTGGCTTCTCTTATTGTTTGGAACTAAATTTGGGATTAACTGTATGTAATTTATCTCAGTTTCTGATTCAGTTCCTCTATATAGTTGATTTCTTGTTCTGTATTTGGTTACTCATGTTGAGCTCTATACTATGCTATGCAGGTGTGGTGGTTGTTACCAGAACCTTGACTCTTGTTTATCCTCTGACATTGCGGTCCAGACACAACTCTCAGAACCAGATGATAAGCAGCAACTCGCAACAGTTCCTTTTCGCTCCGCATCAGCGGCTGGGCCAAGGTATCCGTTACTGGGGAGAAGAGCTAAGAACATCAATGGAGGTTAGGTGCAAGGCTGGAGCAGTGCCTCTGATGAAGCAAGGCGACCGAATTCTCTCATCCCTATCATCCCCGGCCTTAGCTGGAGATCCGTCAGCGACAAACCGTCACATTAAGAAGTTTATGGCTGCTTCACCCAAATCAGTGTCTCTCAATGTCCTTTCTCATCTCCTCTCAGCTCATACTTCTCATGATGCATAAACTGTTATCAACGAGATGAGAAAGCTGAGGTTGTTTGAGTTTAAGTCTGTTCTATACGGATATGGAAGATTGGGATTGTTCGATGACATGAACAGAATAGTGCATAGAATGGAAACAGAAGGTCACAAAATCGACACAGTTTGTTCGAATATGGTTCTTTCTTCTTATGGAGCTCATGATGCTCTTCCTAAAATGGGTTCTTGGTTACAGAAATTGAAAGAGTTTAATGTTCCCTTATCCATAAGGACGTATAACTCGGTCTTGAATTCTTGTCCAACGATTACATCGATGTTAAAAGACTTGGATAGTTGTCCGCATTCTCTTAATGAGCTGCTTACTTTTCTGAATGAGGACGAAGTGATTTTGGTACGCGTATTGACTCAGTCATCGGTTTTGGATGAAGCAATCGAATGGACTGCAGTAGAGGGCAAGTTGGATTTACATAGTATGCACTTGAGCTCGTCGTATTTGATAATGATGCAATGGATGGATGAGATAAGGGTTAGATTTAGTGAAGAAAAGTGTGTGATTCCTGCAGAGATTGTACTTGTTTCTGGGTCAGGAAAGCACAGCAACGTAAGAGGAGAGTCACCGGTGAAAGCGTTGGTTAAAAAGATAATGGTTCGTACGAAAAACCCGATGAGAGTCGACCGGAAGAACGTTGGTAGTTTTATTGCTAAAGGTTGGTAGTTTTATTGCTAAAGGGAAAACTGTAAAAGAATGGCTCTGCCAATGAAGTTGTAACTATGAATTGATTCATTGGGTTCACAAATTTAAAAGTCTGAGTTTGCTTAATTGAATACAAACTAGTTTTTTCTCTTTTAAGAGTACATTTTGTTTTCGTCGACAATTGAATTCATTGCATTGTCTAAAGGTACATTGGCCATTTTACTACATAAACCTGCGAGTTCTGTCTAGCTTGCCTAGCTAGGTAATCAGCTCTTACATTACCATCACGTGAGATGTGGTGGAATTTGAAATTACAAAGCTTAGCCATCGCTAAGATATCCCTTAATTGAACACTGTAAGGAGTGTGCCATCTTATGGAGGGTGGTTCGTTTGATCCAATGTTCTGTAGGAATCTATAAATCTCCTTGATGTCTCCACAAAAAGTAACATCTCGACGTCCTAGCCTATGCATTTCAACTACTGCAACTCGCAAAGCTTCAATTTCTGCAATGGTTGGAGATTTGGTAGGTGGAAAAGTACTTGAGCCAAACATGGTCTCTCTTGAAGTTGGTTCACAGTGGCTCCATCCAATGCCAATATTTTGATGCGGAGATATCCAAGAGGCGTCAACCAAGCAGTAAGATCCTGAGATCTGCTGAAACAGCTGTGTGAGATTCTTTGGTGCTTGCCTATAGGGATTTCCAGAGGAAGGTTGCACTTGATGAGAAAGGTTTTGTTGTTTCATATCTGAAGCTTCAATCCAGAGCGGAAGATCTTGAATTCTTTTGTTAACTATCTCTGGTAGAAATCTTCTTTTCCCATTAAAGATCAACTCATTACGTTGCTTCCATATACGCCACCCAAAAAAATGGATTAATAAAATTTGCTCATGTGAGTTATGGTTAGCCTCCAATAGTCTTGTGTAGTTTTCATGCATAGTTTTATCATACAACATGGTTGAGGATAGCGTAGCAAGAGGTGCTAGCTCCCATATTTCCTTACTAACACGACACTGAAACAACAGACGGTTTATTATCTCCTCTGCTTCACCACAAATAGAGCAAGTATTATCCTTGAGGATACGTTTTTGCTTGAGTCTAGTGACTATTGGTAATGCGTCATGCAGAGAACGCCACCAGAAATGTTGGATTTTGGGGGGTAGATTATGTTGCCACAGCTGTTTAAAGAGAGCAATAGAAGTGATCGATGACTGACCTTGTTTTGAGCGCATGAAATTGTAACCTGACTTCACTGTATAGTGCCCATGGTTAGTAAACAGCCAAGTAGGCTCATCATTCGTCCCAGTGAGAGATGGCTGTAATTGCAATATTAGAGGAAGATCTGCAGGATGGATTAAGGAAACCAGCTTGGTTGTATCCCAAACATGTGTACCTGAAGAAACATGTCTTTTACCTTCAAGTCTGAATTAGGAGTTTTATTAGCTTCTGAGGACCTTGGTGCACCAGGAGTAGGAGTTGGAAGCCAATTATCATGCCAAACATAAACATTTTCTCCATTGCCAATGTTCCAAGTAACCCCTTGCTTCAACAATCTATTGCCTTGAAGGATGCTTCTCCAAGCATAACTTGAGGACCATTTTTGTTTGGCCTCGAGCAACGTTGTCTTGGGGTAGTATTTGGCCTTATACACTCTAACTAATAGGGAGCAAGAATTTTGTAATAGTCTCCAGCTTTGCTTTGCCAACAAAGCAACATTAAAATCTTTAAGATCTCTGATTCCAAGACCTCCTTGCAATTTTGAATTCGCCAATTTGTCCCAGGAGATCCAAGAAATTTGAGATTTGTCCTTGGAGGAAGACCATAAAATTTTTCTTGTTGCAGAGATAATGCGATCTATCAACTTCTTAGGAAGGAGGAAGCATGACATACAATAAGTTGCAAGAGCTGTCAGGACAGCTTTGATGAGGATCTCTTTCCCTGCAGGTGAATGTAACTTGGAGTACTAGCTCTCAACTTTTTGGTTGACCCTCTGTACTAGATAAGAAAACGTGTCCATTTTGTTCCTGCCAACCCATTCAGGAAGTCCTAAGTATTTTCCAAAACCTCCCACTTTTTGTATATGTGTAGATTGTAAAATTGCTTGCTTAAGCTCTGGACATATACCTCTAGAGAATGTGATAGCTGACATGGAAAAATTGACTTCTTGTCCAAATGCTTGTATGTAAGTTCTGAGAACACTGAGCAGATGAGTAGTCTCTTGAAGATTTGCTTTGCAGAAAAGGAGAGAGTCATCTGCAAAAAGAAGGTGAGTGATTGTTGGACCACCTTGACATACTTGAAAACCAGAGATATATCCTTTCGCTTTTGCTTGTGTGAGAAGAAAAGATAGAACTTCTGTACAAATCAAATAGAGATAAGGTGAGATGGGATCACCTTGTCTGATGCCACGAGTTGGAACTATAATAGGGGATGGAGTTCCATTAATTAGCACTGAGTAAGTGACTGTTGTAATGCACTTCATAATCCATTTGCACCAAGTATCAACAAAGCCCATTTGCCTCATTACTACATCAAGGAAATGCCATTCCACCTTATCAAAAACTTTACTTATATCTAGCTTAACAGCCATATGAGATGAGGAAAGCTTCCTAGTACGCAAATAATGCATCATCTCCTGAGCTATTAACACATTATATGTAATTAGCTTACCAAGAATAAAAGCTGACTGAAGGTCAGATATAAAATAGTGCAAATTGTGCTTTAACCTGTCAGCTAGTACTTTAGATAGTAGCTTGTAGGCCACACTACTAGGACTGATGGGTCTAAAGTCTTTTGCTTCCAGTGGATTTTCAACTTTTGGGATTAAGCATATATGAGTATGGTTCAGCTTAGTATCAAGCTCAGCTGTATCTAAGAAGTTTTGAATATACCTCACTCCAGACTCCTTCACTGTATGCCAATGGTCCTTATAGAAACCAACTGTTAATCCATCCGGTCCTGGCGCTTTATCAAAGTCCATATTCTGTAGAGCTTGATAAACTTCAGCTTCTGTAATTGGTTTAGTGAGGATACTGTTCATTTCTTCAGTAACTCTGTGAGGCATATCATGGACAAAATCGATTGTTGCTGCATTGGTATCTGTGGAGAAAATTTCAGTATAATAATCAACAATAAGCTTGGTCATCTCCTCCTGTGTAAAATGAATACAGCTTGAAGGACTAGATAGAGAAGATATTCTATTAATAGCTCTCCTTTGTTTAGCCTTCGTATGAAAGTATTTAATATTTTTATCACCATTTTGTAACCATAGGACTCTACTTTTAATGCGCCAATACTCTTCTTCCATTTTATATTCATACACTAGTTGAGATTTGAGAGTACCTAACAGTTGGTAATCAATGCAGCTTTGCTCATAAGCCTCATGTATGGACTTCTTAAGCAGCTTGATTTGTTGCTGAGTATTGGAAGTATGACTAAAGTGTTAACTTGGAATGTCAGACTTTTCCTGCAAAGCTCCAGAGCTTGACTAAAGTCTTGACTTGGAATGTCAAAACATTTTTGATTCCATACTGTGTTGACATGCTCCTTGATTTGTGGGTCATACTTCCATCTGCAATCATATTTGAACAACTTCTTGCCTTTCCAAGTATTAGTTTCCGTGTGCAATATAAGAGGTCTATGATCAGAACACTGCCAAGGAAGAACTTGGACAAAAGCTGTAGGATATTTATCTAACCAATCACAAGATGCAACAACTCGATTAATTCTTGTACGTACTGTGTGTTTATGCCTAGTCCCCACCCAAGTAAATTGCCCTCCTATGGTTCGAATATCATGCAAACCACAAGAAGAGAGCATCTTACGAAAATTCGAGAAAGAGTAATCTGACCTGAGTACTCCACCTTCTTTCTCATGCGGATGCTTGATATCATTAAAATCACCAAGTACCAATCTGGGAATATGCTGGTAATTCCCATTTTCCACCTGCAAAATCATATTTTTCCACTGCAAATTCCGATGCTTGACTATAGGATTGCCATAAATATAGGATAAACAAAAAGGCTGAGACCATCATATATATAAACATCAATTTGATATAGAGATGGGGTTGAAACTAGGTGTAGCTGGATATGTACATCCCAAAAAATAGCTAAACCACCGCTTAACCCCCTACGAGGGTAACACAAAAGAGTTAGCATAACTAAGGTCCTTACAAAGCTGATCTACTACAGTATAGTCGTTCATAGTTTCTACGAGGAACATGATGTTTGGATTGGAAGAGTTCCTGACATCTTTGAGATACTAAACTGTCGAGTCGTTCCCCAGGCCTTGACAGTTCAGGTGCATTATCTTCATTTGCCCACTGGTGGTTTTGTGGCAACCACCAAGCCATTTGTGGTAGCTTCAGTAATTGTACCAGGAGAAACACGAGATGCTGTGGAAGTACTTGCCTCATTATGAGAATAAATTTCTTGACTGGGTCTAGCAAATCGTTTAGCTTCAGCAAGTTGATCTTCAAGTTGAGCTTCAGCGCTAGTTCTCTTTAGCCCATACTCTTCGTCAGTCCCTGTAGCTTCAATCATATTGATTTCATTTTGAGCTGGTTCCTCAATTAGATAAGCTGTGAGAGGAATCAATGCAGGAGGGATAATGGAACCAGTCTCTGTATTCTCTCCAATTTCGTGTCCTGTATTGATGCCCACAACTGCAACTTGACGTTCCTCAGTTGTAACATATGGGTCATGGCCAATCTCCATTAGAGCACCTGCTGTTGTAGAGAGAGTGGAAGCCATGGGGCACTTATCATATGCATGCCTCAAGCTACCACATGTGGCACATAATTTTTGAAGACCTTTGTAGCTAAACTCCAACTCCACAGGTGGTTCTCCAGGCATGATATCCACCTTGCGAACCGTAGTAATTTGGTGATCAACATCAAATTCAACTTGAACCCAAACCTGTGCTGGTCGATCCTGGACAAAATTTGGCTCAATGATTTGAGTGTCAACAACATGTCCGTGCATCTCACCGATACTTTTGATAATATCCAGTCGACGGTAATCGGCTGGTAGCTTATCGATCCTGATACGAAAAGGAATAGATCGGAGAAAGGTTGGAGAAAATCTCCTGCTCCAGAGGTCAACTGCTACCATCCAGCCTCTATAGTTGTAAGGAGCTTTGTCTAGAACTGTAAGCATATGATGCTCCTTCTGGAAGAAGAATTTAACCAAACCATCATCAGTGACCTGACCTTCAACCCTTCCAATTAAACCCCAGGAACCAGGCATGGCTAGCTTTATGCCTTTAGGATTTTGGTGATCAGGATTAAGGCCTTTAACCACTAAACAGAGACGATGGTCATAGATATATTTTTGTTGAGCATCCGTATGAACCTTCCAAGGGTCTTTCTTCGAACCAATACACATGTCTTTAAGAACATCCCAAATTTGCCTTTGCAATTCCATGACTGGTGAAGTGAAATCAATTTAGCGGTAACAACATGGAACAACGAGGAATGATAGACAGGATCAAGAGTAGGAGGAATTTTGATGTGTTTATCCGAATTAGATCTGTAATTTGAGATCGAACTATGTCAAAGAAATTTCGCCAGAATCTTCTCGAAGGAGAGAGAAACAGCGAGAAGCTTAGTTCTCAACTATTAGCACAAGAATGTAATACTGGATATGATATTTTTAACATCATCATATTTACTTAGAAGAAAGAAAAAAAACTATCTCATATTTTTGTTAAATTGATGGAATTCTAATCATTTAACTAGGAAACTCTTGAAAATTCCTAATTACAGTTTGAATAGGTTTGCTTTTGCTTTCGGTGTAAGTAGATATTTGTTAGGGACTTAGGGCTGGGCGTGGATCAAATATCTAGAAAAAATATTATATTTGTGATCTAGTTTGTTTTGTACCGATATCTAATTCCAATTTTGCTTTGTTTAATTTTATTTGGAAATCAAGATTTTATTCTGAATATCTGGAGATATTTGGATACTCATGGATTTAAAATCTAAAAAAATCAAAATTAAAACACCATAATTGTTGTTTTACCATAATAATTAAATTAACTAATAAATAAGTATTTAAATTATCAAATTTTATTCGATTTAATAAAAAAGATATAAAAACGAAATATTAAAATTGCTGATATAGGGTAGACCTGATTTTTTTAAAACATGGGACACGTTGGAACATGCACTCAAAGTCGATCAGGGAGTAGTACAAATTTGCAACAAAGTCAATTGAGGCGGGTTAGGAATATAAATATGCAGCCAGTAAGAAATTTAACTTTTTACTTGATAGACACATTTAGATTTTAAAAGCTTGCCAGTATTGTGTGTGTGCGCAACTTGAAGTGCCTAAACGTGTGAAACAGATCTTGGACATTGAAAATATCAGGCCAAGTGTAGATGCTAGCATGATTGTGAATCGAGTCAATACCGCTTTGAAGACTTACGACCAGTCATATGTTCAGGATGAAATCATCATATATGCGTAGGTAGACAAATAATGGAAACAACAATAGCAAATGTTATGACGACATGCGAGTGTGTCGTCTATTTCTATCCAATGCATCGAAAAATACAATAACATGATATTTGAGATATTAAACATGTTTTACTTCTGGAAAAAAAAAACGTTTTACTACTTCAAAACTATAGTACGCATCAGATGGAAAATATTATTTATCAACTTATTATATATGTTTTGTTTCGCCCAAAGAAAAACACTCTACCACGTAGAAAGCGTACTAAATCAAAATTCATCATTCGATTGTGATTGGAATCAGTAGAAATTTTTTTATACTTAATTAACCCAAACGAACTCTAATTTTTCATATTTCAAAAGTTATTACCTTGGTTCTAAATTAACTATACGTGGTTAAGTCAATTAGCATTAGCAGTCAGTCTTGCAAGGGGTAAAATAGTAAAATGGTAATTGAAGTAAACCCTACCTACGTCTTCTCCTTTCATTTTGATTTTGATCAGCCACAATTCGAAGGAGAGTGTTATGACTTCTAGAGGAAAGAGGAAGCCAGGTGATTTCTTGCCTTTCAGGGGATGCTCAAAAGCTTACCACCCTTCCAGTGGAGATCGAGATGATGCTTTCTTCGGTTCTAGCTGTAAATCCAACTCTGGTAAGTTTGAAAATTTCATGTTAACGAAATCAGTGAACAATAGTGAATGTTTGAAGTAATATCTATGCATTTTTCTATTGCTTTGCACATCATGTTTGATTTCATGCCTGAATCTTTGAGATTTTACAAGAACTTGTCTACGGTGGCTTCTAGTTTCTTCTCTAGTATTTCAATATAAATACCAAGTAGCAACAGAGCATTGATGCTTTTATATACTTTGGTAGTTTTCTTCCCTTATGGATTGGTGTGGTATTTGATAAAATGAGAAAGAAAACTTTGTTCTAGGTACACCAACTGATAGCTATTTGTAACACTACCGATTTGTAGATGATTCTTGTATCTAGCGAATGCTTCAGAATCATTTTTTGGTGCATATGGTGATAAATTACACATGCTAGTGTTATAAAATATCCCAAAGAACATTGTTCAGCCTCTTAGCCTTTTCTGATATATAAGAACACATCATACAGAACTTTGTTAACCTCTCTCTGTGTATGCATGGATTTTCCAGAGTCTATTTCCATGCCTTTCTTACAGAACCTAACATAATGTTACATTTTCATTAATAGGATCGCACATGTGCAGCAAATGTGAGAAAACTGCGACGTATATGTGTTATACATGTGCCTTTTCATTATGCAAAGGCTGCGCCAAAGATGCTGCCTTCTTTTGCATAAGAGGCAATATGGGTTTGTGTGAGACATGCATAGAGTCAGTCATGGCGATCGAAAGAAAGGAGCCGGTATGCCTTACGTACTCTTTGTTGCTTTTTGCTTATATATGATCCACCTTCTAGTGATTCTCCTGTACCATTTCTCTATAGCATGATGCTCATGTTTATGAATTTTCAAACCTGGTTGGTTCTTCCAGTTTCTTCTTCTTACAGCAATGTATTATGATTTTCGTCAGTGTCCCACACTGAATAGTTGATTCTTTTTTGTCTCTTGCAGTTGCAGTTAGATTTTGACAACAAGACCAGCTGGGAATATCAGTTTAAGCGTGACTGGATTGATTTGAAAACCCAGCTATCTTTAAGCCCAGAGGAAATTGATCTGGCTACGAAAGGACATGACTCCCGTGCTAGTAAACAGGGAAAAGCCAACGAGAATGACTATAGAAAATCAGATTCAGATAGTTCTCCCAAAAGGAGGAAGACCAGGAGTCGATCTAATTCTGGTTCTGCTGAGAAAATCCTGTCACCAGCTAAGAAAAGCTGGTCAGGTGAAACTATAGAGTGGGCCTCTAGGGAACTTTTGGATGTGGTCGCGCACATGAGAGGTGGTGACAAATCTTTCTTAACTCAAGAAGAGGTGCATCTGCTCCTGCTGGATTATATAGACAGATACAGTCTCCGTCATCCCCGTCATAAAACCAAGGTTATTTGCGACATCAGACTTCAGAATTTGTTCGGAAAATCATATGTTGGGCACTTTGAGATGTTAAATCTCCTTGAAACCCATTTTCTTCAAACGGAGCAACAGCAGGGAGATGATATTCAAGGTAACATTGTTCGTTCAGAACCTGATTACGAGAACTTACTGTTTGGCATTTTCTTTTCTAACGTTCTCTATGTTTGGCTGTTTTAATGCATCTAGAGAAACATCAGAGGCCGCAAAGTAGTAGCTTCAACAGAAGACGAAAGGGAGGATTTAGTTCCAATGAATCACGGACTGACACAAGTAACTACTCAAACACAAGTGGAAACCGTGAATTAAGCGGAAGTTGTTCTGGTACAGGATCTGCGAGTAGAGGGGATCACTGGACTGAGCCTTCTGTTCCCCCAACTGGTCAGGACAGGCCCGGCTATGGACAACCACCAGGTTTTGACAACAGGAGACATGGTAGAAGAGGCGCTGGAGGTCGATCCGTAGGTGGAGGGGGGCGGTCTTGGATCAGAAATCGGCGCGCCGGTAAGAAACTTAACTTTTTCTTTTCAGAAACATTTAGATTTTTTAAAATTTGCTAATTTTGGGTGTGTGCAATTTGCAGAGGGTAAACCCGTGAAGATGTACTTGGATATTGAAAATTTAAAGCCTATTGGACCTTATGACCAGCTTGTGCATAATGTTGACATTGCTCTGAAAACTTACAATGAGACATATTATTTGGAAGAGATCATCATATGTGGAAGAGGAGATCTAATGGGCTCACCAATGACGATAGGCAAGTGTACGGTCAGTTTCTACCCAATTCCAAAAAAAGTTGTGGATTGTGATGAATGTGGGTACTTTATCATACCAAAGACATTCGATAGAGTAGATGGTAAACCAGCTAGTAAATTCGTACGAGTGAAAGAAAATGCAGATAGAATGCTGATAGAGAGATTCTTGAGTTACACTCTCAACCTCAGGAATGCGGTTATCTTGGTTGCAGCGTCTGATTCAGATTTTGGAGGGGCGATGTCGGATTTAGTTCGGGATAACTATACTGTACTTTCAGCAGCGGAGTCAGCAGAGTTGTTCTGGTACAGGATCTGCAGCAGAGTTCTCGTTCAGAACCTGATTACGAGAACTTACTGTTTGGCATTTTCTTTTCTAATCTCTATGTTTGGCTGTTTTAATGCATCTAGAGAAACATCAGAGGCTGCAAAGTAGTACCAATGAATCATGGACTGGCACAAGTAACTACTCAAACACAAGTGGAAATCGTGAATTAAGCGGAAGTTGTTCTGGTAGAGGATCTGCGAGTAGAGGGGATTATCCTGTCTTCAAGGGTAGTGAAAGTATGTGCACTTCAGGTAGAGAAAGAGAAATGCAACAATTGAAGCCAAGATCTGTTTCTGTTCCTGAAACTGCTGCTAGAACTTCTCGTGGTGCTGGGCCACTAGAATTATCTCCTAGGATTGCCCCAGAAATTTCGATGGCGCCTCCTGCTGTTGTTCCGCAGCCTGTTCCCAAGTCAAACGAGACAGAGAAAATATGGCATTACAAGGATCCATCTGGTAGAGTTCAAGGACCTTTTTCGATGGCGCAGCTTTGTAAATGGAATAACAGTGGGTACTTCCCAGCTAAGTTGGAAGTCTGGAAAACTATGGAGTCACCATGGGACTCTATTCTCCTGACTGACGCAATGGCTGGAATTTTTCAGAAGCAAACTCAGTCAGTGGATAGTAGCTATATGAAAGCTCAGGTAGCGGCTTATTGTGGTCAGTCAAGCCAACACTTAGGACAACCTCAGGCTCCACCAAACACAAGTGGAAACCGTGAATTAAGCAGAAGTTATTCTGGTAGTTCTGAAGACGAGAGTAGTGAAAGTGAGTGGACTGCAGGTAGAGAAAGAGAAATGCAACAATCTTTAGGCTCAGAGAAGCCAAGGTCCGTTTCTATACCTGAAACTGTTGCGCCACTGGCTTATTCGGGTCAATCAAGCCAATTTGAACTCGTGACTCCAAGTGTTCTCCCCTCTCAAAGTCAATCAGGCTTTCCTCAATCTGATTCATGGAGGGTTCATGTTCCAAGCCAATCAATTACTCAGGCTCAGGCAGCAGCTAACAACTCTTCATGGGGTATGAACTCGAGACAACCTCAGGCTCCAGCAAACTTTAACTGGGCTGCATCTTCTACTCCTTCAACTGGTCAGAGCTGGCCCGTACAAGCACAATCAAATGCTTGTCAAAACAGGGGTGGAGCAGGCCAATCTCAATCCCAAGCTGAAGGTCTAGCTCAAGTTCAAGGTGGGAGTAGTACAGGTTTGAGATTGATGCAATCCAGTCCAATGGTGCAGCCTCAGAGCAACATGTCCAATCGGAGAGTTAATAATGTGCAAGTTTTTTGGGATTTAAACAAAGTGCCATTACCGGCATTGAACAATAATGATCAACTCATAGAAAATATTCAAAAAGCGCTGAGATGCTATGATCCTAGTTTTTTGGTCACTCGGGTTTCCTTCTACGGTATAGAAGACGATAATAATCCCCTTGTTCGTTCAGACCGGGTACATTTCTACAGGGCTCCAGAGAGATATTGGCTGTGTAATCACTGTATCCACAAAGCTGAGTCAGTAAGTATAAAAATGAAGATTGACAGACTGTTTCTCTATACACATTGTGAGACGGCAGCTACAATGCTTACAAGGGGTGTTTATAAACATGCCCGTAGAAACTTTCGCCCCCACCAAGAGAAACATATATTGGTTATTACACCTGATGTGGATTTCTGCTGGATGATAGCTGATCTAATAAAGCTAGACTACAAGGTTATGGTAGGACAACGGCCTGGTGCAGATCAAGAACTTCAAAAAGTTTCTTTAGCGGCATGGAACTTGTCGGCGCTCTTACGTGGAGAAACATATATGCCTCCTCTTAACTAGAATTGAATATCTTTTTGTTTTCTCTTGTTTTGTATTACAATGGAATTTGATGATGAATAAGTAGTAACTGTGAATCATCGAACTTAAAATCTCTTGTAATATAAGCATTTTTGTTTGTTTGTTTGTTGTTAGTGTGAACCCGTTTTTTCTAGTTAAAGACCTTCTGTAAAAATGATGTGTTCACCATCATTCTTGGGGTCTTGGACAAACAGATGGTATCAATGTTCTCTCTGCTCTAGTAATATGGTAGCTATAAGAAAATATAGTTTGTGGTGCTAATTTCTTTTAGCTATCTATAACATGCGAATCTGTGACTGATAACTTCCAGTGAATCTGTGGCTATTACAATGTTGATGTGAATTAGTTATGGTTGAAGCCATAAATCAATTTATGTTGGACGCACCTAGTACGTGACCCACTGGATAATTTATATGTAAATATCAGATTTCAAAGAACAGTGTAGTTTTTGGTATACAATCTTCTTGCTAAAAAAGATTAGACCCTTATCATAAGGTTAGTGTAATAGATTTTCCAATTATTCTCTAATATATTTACGCATCCAATAGTATTATTTGAGATTCATCTAAGCAAAGTTATAGTGGTTGTTACGAAATCTGTCTAAATTATATCACATATGATGATGCTATAGGATTCACCCAATCATGGGTAACGTTTCCAACCCAAACCCACGAGGGTGTTTGGCAAAGTATCTTTTAAGTCTTTAAAATAATTGAAAGCTTTTTTTTTTTTTTTTTTTGATCAACAAATATTTGAAAGCCTTTAAAGACATGTTTTTTCCTAATATAATTTATTATTTTAAAAAATTTTAAAGTCTTCAAAGCCTTTCTTTTATTTTTTTTGTCTTTCATTTATACTTTTTTCTAAAGCCTCATTAGATTGGCTTTTAAGTTAAAAATAGTTTTAAATGTTTTATTTTCTCTTCTCTTTTCTAAAAATCATTTAAACTTCTTTAAAATTTATAAATAACTTTAAAACTCAAAAAATATTGATTGACTAATTATTATCTATTTTTTTTATTTTTTTGAGATCCATTTTTGTATAAATTAATAAATTATCAAAATTTTGCGAAATAATGAAAAAAAAAAATTGCAAATTGAATGAAATAAAATCTGAAAATATATTTATTAAAATACTTTAATTATATTTATGTGATAGATTATTATTTTTTTACAAATGTTTTTATAAATAATTATTAAATTAACAGTCACAGTTTCGAAAGATTATATATTACCAAATAGACTTTTATTAAGATTTAACATAACACTTAAAGCACTAACAGCCAAAATCTCTACAGCTAAAAGTTTACAGCAAAGTGTAAAGTAAAAGCCATTACCAAGCGCCCCCATGATGATTATACGGTCTTAATGAAATTTTCTTAAGGAGACAATATTGTACTAGTTAGGAAAAATAATCTTATCTAGACTCAAACCCGCGTTGATACGCGAATAATCATATTAAAAATTATTCATATAGATATTAAAATTTTAATTTTGATTTGTAATCCATTAAATTATTAAAATGTTTTGATGAGACTATAAGTTATATAGAATGTAATATTTTCCCTTGTGCGGTAATTGAAAAACAAACTTTCGGACCATACTAGTAGTTTTGTCCACTCCATTTACGTCCATTGTCTCTTCTCTGTTTCTACAACTGTCTCTGTTCCAATTTTATTTTTATCTACCATTTCCAACACTAACTCCGTTATGTCTCTCACCGTCATAGTCTCCGTCTTCGTTTATGTCCACCACCATCGTCGCCGTATCCGTTTATTACCGTCTCTGTCTCCATCACGGATTCTATTTTCATCCACCATCTTCATTTATGTCCACCACCGTCGCTGTCTCCGTCTTCGTTTATGTCCACCACCATCGTCTTCGTCCGTCACCGATATTATTTTTGTCCATTGCCTCTGCCGCAACTCTGTTTATGTCTATCACCGTCATTGTCTATGTCTTCGTTTATGTCCATTGTCTCTCCGTTTTTGTCCACCGCCATTGTCGTCGTTCGTCTCCGTCACTGTTTCCGACGTTGGAAATATCTCCATCGTTGTCGTTTGTCGCCGAGACTGTCTTCGTCATTGTCATTCATCGCCGAGACTGTCTCCTTCGTCTTTGCAGTGTACTACCATATATATATATTTTTTCAGAGTTACAAAAAAGAGATATGATTGTAAGGGTAAAATTGCTTTTTCTATTGTTGTGGTATGACTATGAAGAGATTCAAAATTTATGGTATAGAGAAAACGTTTTTGTTTCTAAAATATTATTATATAGAGGACAATTTTTCCTATATAGAATCTTTCTTTCTTTCTTTTTGATAATAAAAAGGAAAAATCATTACCTTTATCCTTTCTATGGACTTGTATAATAATACTTGTTCACCTAAAAACAAATAAAACAATCAAAACTTACCATAAATATTGTAGAGCTTATGGTAAAAAATACCACTTTTGATGATAATGGTATAAAGATCTACCATAAGTGAAAAACTATTTTTGATTCTACCACAAATCACTATTCATCAAAGGAAGAAAAGACAAAAATGCCCCACAAAAGAGAGAAAATGTAATCAGAAAAATATTTTATTTATTTTCATTTTCTTTTTAATTTTCTGCCAAATTTTCTTCTCTCTCCTACTTTATTTGTGGATAATTTATTGTATATGTTATGATTTTAGGGGACGTCTATTATTTCTGTTACGATTTTAGTGGATAATTTATTATCCGCGCAAAACACTATGTTCATAAAATTGTTTATTCGGACGTGTCTCTATTTATTTCTCTGGTAAATCTCTACTTTATTGGTGGGCAAATTTGTAAAAAATATCTTTTGGCACATATTATACATTTTGGTCCACAAGATTTTGTTTTGTCTATCACTATCTTGACCACCACCGTCTCTGTCGATGCTCACCGTTGTCGTCTTATCTACCACCGTTTCCGTCTTGTCCACTGCTGTCATCATCTTGTCCTCCCTGCCACCGACATGTTTGTCCATCGCAATCTTATCTATCACCGTCTCATGTTTGTCCATCTTAATCTTGTCACAAAATTGTTCACATGCACGTGTAACTCTCTATTTCTCTAGTAAATCTCTTGTAAATAGTATTTTTTTGGCACATGTTATACATAGGTGACGGAAAAGGTGGTCGAAAAACAAGATGGTGACGAAAACTTGTCCTCCGCAATATTTCTTGTCCATTTAGTGGACAATTTATCGTTCACGCGTAACTCTATGTTCACAAAATTATTCACCTGCACGTGTCTATATTTATTTTTCTGGTAAATCTCCTTATTTATCTCCAGTTTTATTAGTGAATTATGTGGCAAATAATATTTATTGTCCATTTAGTGGACAACTTATTGTTCACGTGTAAGATTATATTCACAAAATTGTTCACTTGCATTTGTTATTTCTCTGGTAAATCTCCTTATCTATCCTCTACTTCATTAGTGGACAATTTTGTTAATAATATTTTTCGGCACATGTTATACATTTGGTCCACAAAGATTTTGTTTATCTTGTCCATTGTCGTCTTTGTCGATGATCACTGTGGTCATCTCGTCCTCCATCTTCTGTGTCGTCATCTTGTCTTTCGGCCATCTTGTCTACCACCGTCTTGTCCATGATCACCATTATCATCTTGTTCTCCACATTGTTGTCATTTTGTCCTCCGGCCATCTTGTTTACCGCCATCTTGTCTACCGCCATCTTGTCTACCGCCATCTTGTCCACCAGTGTCTACCACCGTTTGTTTTCTGATCACCGTTGTCATCTTGTCCTCCGCCGTTGTGGTCATTTTGTCCTCTGACTATCTTGTCTATCGACGTCTTGTCCACCAGCGTCTCATATATCTTTTCCGTCACCGTTTCTATCTTGTCCATCACCGTTGTATCGTCTTATCCGCCGTTTTTATCGACATCTTGTTTTCCGACCACCTTTTCCGTCACCTATGTCTTTTTCTTCTTTATCTTTTCATCATTAACAACATAAAAGAGAAAGAAAAAGGTAAAGAAGATAAGAGAGAATGTAATGGAGATGAGAGAGAGAGAGAGTAATAAAGTTATCTTTAGAGAATGATGAAGTTATCTTTAGAGAGAAAGAGAAGAAAAAAGCATTAATAAGAGAGAACGTGATGGAGATGAGAGAGAGTGATGAAGATGAGATCTAGGAAAAGAGAGTGTGTGTGTATGGGTGAGAGAAGGAGAAGGAGAAGAGAAAGAATAAAAAAAAGACATATTAGTATTTTCAAATAGGAGAGAGGCAGAAGAAGACAAAAGATGTGGTAGAAGAGAAAATAATTTTTGAGTTGTGGTATATTCCTATACCATTATCACAAAAAGTGGTATATTGGGTAATTTTCTTAATAGTGTAACACATAGATTCTCTGATGATTTATTTTTGTTGAAATAGTCAGATGCACATACACCTATCGGATCATGACGGGGTTTGAATTGCGTAGTAGTTAATACAAAAAATAAGATTGATCAACCACCAAGAAGCAAAGCCTTAAAACCATCTTGAATTTAAATCATTTATAGAAAGAAAAATTAAAGCAAAATTTAAAATAAATATTTGATGAAAATAGTAATAGCAATTAACATTAACATAAGACAAAGAAAGTTTCTCTATTTAACAAGGAAAAACAGAGATCACCAATAAATATTCAAATTCTTTTGTTTTATTATTACAAAATCAGACCAAACCAAAAGAAGAAGAACAAAAGATTGTAGACATTTTGCAAAGAATGAAGAAGGGTAAATACGGAGTTATGAGTTTAGAACAAGGCATACTTCTACGTCCAGCTTCGAGCCATGGCTTCATATTTGACCTTGTCAGTTTTGTATATGTGAACTATATCTGGAACCAGAGGATCCATCAGGGATTCTGGGTTTGGGTCTGTAAGAAGAGGTCACACAGAGAAAAGCACCTGCAAGACCAAAACGTTTAGTACTTTATGTTATCTGTTGGATATAGTAAAACTGATATAGTGTTCTCGATAAATCTATGAAAAAGGAAGTGTGTTTTCATGATTAAAAAAACCTTAGAGACAGTGAGGGCAGGGCTCCACTGGCCTTTGAGAATGTCCAAATAGATGTTTCCACTACTATTTATGTTTGGTGTTGGACATGGATTTGAATGCCCAAATCCCCTCTTATTATAAAGCCCATCAGAGGACTAAGGCCCAACATATCTATCAAATCTTATTAACCAAACTATAGTGTTTTTGCTTATCTAGTTACTTTATGTAACCATAGTCACATTAAACCCTAGATTAATGTGCTATATATAGTTGTCTCATTAATTGATGTGACAACTCATGAGATAATATTGAGAGCAGAGCAATACAACCACGTTTTGTGTATTCTCTACGACCGTACTTTGTATTATTGAGTAACCATGCCATACAACGACCCCTTGGTCATCAAACTTAAAATAGGAGAGTGCGACGTTAACCGCATTCTGATCGACACCGGAAGCTCTGTCGATCTCATCTTTAAAGATACGCTCAAGAGAATGGACGTCGCGGACGCCAAGATCAAGCCTAGCGTGAGACCTCTCACAGGGTTCGACGGCGTGACCACTATGACCATCGGATCAACCAAACTGGTAGTTTACGCAGGAGGAATTTCAAGGATCGTCAAATTCCTGGACGTAGATAAGCCCGCGGTATACAACACGATCATGGGCACACCATGGTTGTTCTCCATCAGGGCCGTTTCTTCGACCTACCGTCAGTGCATCAAGTTCCCAACCTCGCTCGGAATATTCACCATCCGAGGCAGTCAGAAGGTAGCGCGAACGTGCTTTATTACGGAATAGAAGCTACAAAAGGTGAACCTACACATCAGCAGTCCCGAAGAGCCCGACGCCAAGGAGCCAAAGATGGAACTCACAGTCTCGGTCGACATCGACCCTCAAAATCTTGACCGACGCGTCAACATTGGCGCCGAACTCTCTGAATCGATCAAGAAAGAACTGATCGATTTCCTGTGCAGCAACATCTCAACGTTTGCATGGTCGATGGCCGACATGAAGGGCATCAAGCCGACCATCACCAGCACGAGCTCAACGTAGATCCGACCTACAAGCCGATCAAGCAAAAAAGACAAAAACTCGGCAGCGAGCGAGCACGGGCAGTCAACGAAGAGGTCACCAAAATCCTTGAAGCAGGGTCGATCGTCGAAGTCAAGTATCCGGAGTGTGTGCGTGGATTTCACCGACCTTAATAAGGCGTGTCCGAAGGACAACTACCCACTTCCACACATCGACTGCGTGGTCGAAGCCACCGCAAGAAATGAACTCCTCTCGTTTATGGACGCTTTCTCTGGCTACAACCACATAGCGATGCACTCCGACGACCGTGAGAAGACATCCTTCATCACCGACCGTGGAACTTTTTGCTACAGAGTCATGCCCTCTGGCCTGCAGAATGCTGGAGCAACGTACCAACGGTTAGTTAACAAGATGTTTGCCGACCAGCTGGGCGACACCATGGAAGTTTATATCGATGACATGCTCGTCAAATAACAGAAAGCCGCCTACCACGTCGGTCACCTCCGACAATGGTTTGATATACTCAACCAATACGGCATGAAACTCAACCCAGCTAAGTGTACCAGGCGAGGAATCGAAGCTAACCCTAAGCAGATCACCGCGATCATCGACCTTCCGTCGCCAACAAACAAAAGAGTAGTACAACGTCTTACTGGTAGGATCGCTGCGCTTAACCGCTTCATCTCTCGTTCAAGCGACCAAAGACTTCCATTCTACCAACTCCTGTGTGGGAACAAGGCGTTCATCTGGGACGACAAGTGCGAAGAGGCCTTCAAGGAGCTGAATACTTACTTAACAATGCCGCCGGTCCTGTCAAAACCAGAGTACGGTGAAACACTATACCTGTACATCTCGGTCACTAATGCAGCAGTCAGCAGAGTCCTCGTTCGCGAAGATCGCGGAGATGAAAAACCGATTTTCTATGTAAGCAAATCTTTGGATGGTGTAGAAGGTCGGTATCCGATCTTGGAAAAGCTCGCCTTCGCAATCGTGGTCGCTGTCCGGAAACTCGGGCCGTATTTTCAGTTACATACGATCGCTATTATGTTAGCTCCACCCTTGCGAACGATCCTCCACAGCCCAAGCCAATCTTGTTGAATGGCAAAGTGGGCGATAGAACAAAGCGAATATGACATCGAGTACCGCAACCGTACGAGCGCCAAGTCTCAAGTCCTTGCCGATTTTATCATCAAGCTCCCCCCGGAAGCGATCATCACTGACCGAGCGCGACAAAAATGGAGCCTCTACACCGACGGATCGTCTTCCCGACACGGTTCAGGCGTCGGCATACGATTAGTCTCCCTGACCGGTGAAGCACTAGAACATTCGTTTCGACTTGAATTTTGGGCTTCCAACAACAAAGTAGAGTGAGAGGCTCTCATTGCTGGTCTTCGATTAGCGAGAGAGGTCGGCGCAAGGAACGTCCATGCTTTCAGTGACTCGTAGCTCGTCACCAAACAGCTTAACCATGACTACGACGCGCGAGACGAACGTATGAGCGCCTATCTGAAGCTCACTGAAGAACTCATCTTACACCACTTCGACAGCTTCGTCATCACCAACATCCCGCGCGCAGAAAATACAAAGGCAGACGCGTTGGCATCACTCGCAACCAGCTCTGACTCCAGCCTGCGGCGTGTTATACCGGTCGAGACGATCCCGACCCTAGTATCGAGCTGCCACACGGATCAAGTCGAGTGAACGTGGTCGAAGAAAGAGATAGTCCGACCGACCTTGACCCCCCTCCGATCCTATAAGAACCCGAAATCATCGTGTACAACGACTGGCGCGACGAGATTATCGACTACATCAAAAATGGAACCGTACCAGAAGATAAGTGGGTTGCACGGCGTGTAAAGACACGGTCAGCTCGATACGTGTTGTTTGACGATAAACTTTTTCGTTGGAATGCGGCCGGCGCTCTCTTGCAGTGCGTAGCCGGGGAGGAAACCTACCTGATCATGGCGGAATCCCACGAAGGGCAGGTGTAAACCATTCCGGCGGCAGAACTCTCGCAATGAAGATCAAAAAGCTTGGCTTCTTTTGGCCGACCTTGCTCATGGACTGCGCCAACCATGCTCGATGCTGCGAGAAGTGTCAGCGTCATGGACCGATGATCAATTCACCAACCGAGCCACTCACGACTGTTACCTCAGCTTACCCTTTTATGCGTTGGGCGATGGATATCATCGACCCGTTTCCTAAGTCGAAGCAAAAATGATTTGTGATCGTGGTCACCGATTACTTCACCAAGTGGGTCGAGGCAGAAACGTACGCAATGATTCAGGCAGAATCATTTGTTGACACGGTCTCTCTTACGAGATCGTTATCGACTACTTTCGAAAATTTCTGCGCAAAATGGAAGATAAGGCTCAATAAATCGACACCGCGATACCCACAAGGCAACGGTCAAGCGGAGGCCACAAACAAAGCGATCATCTCTGTGTTAAAGAAGGGCCTTCACAAAAAGAAGGGCGTATGGGCAGACGAATTGGACGGAGTCCTTTGGTCGCTTAGAACGACTCCTCGACAGTCGACCAACAGAACTCCTTTCTCGCTCGCCTATGGAATCGAAACCATGGCCCCCGCCGAGGTAAACGTAAACAATATCCGTCGAGTTATGATGACCGCGGACCCTGAACTCAATGATGTATGCTTTTGGACAACATCGACCATGTTGAAGAAGAGCGCGACCAAGCCTTGCTCCGGATCCAGAATTACCAACAAATAACGGCTTGGTACTATAACAAGCGAGTTCGAAATCGAAGTTTCCAGATAGGCAACCTCGTTCTCCGAAAGGTTTATGAGAATACCGTAAAATACAAGGCAGGCAAACTTGGCGCGCACTGGGAAGGACCTTACCATATCTCAAAGATCGTCCGTCCAGGAGTCTACGAACTAATGACCATGGAAGGAACCATGATCCCCCGATCATGGAACTCGCTGACCTTAAAGAAATACCATTACGATCCACTCCCAGCCCCGCCTAACGACCAAGGGAGCTGGCCTCGAGTCTGCTAAGTCACATACCTCGACAGGCCCACGACCACAATATATATTCAACCAAGTCCAAGCTCTTTCAAAAACCGACCATGAACTACGACCGGCTTGATCCCGACATTGGGTACGTAGGCAGCCTCCCTTGAGGTCCAGCTTCCGCAAAAAAAAAAAAAACTACTACGACCGTAGCCTTACTCAAAACAAGCGACCACTTGGTCTGAGACCAAAAGCCCCGAGCTCACCCCACGTCGGTGCCCTGACTCAAAACACAAACACGCATTTACTTCAACGCAGTAGGAAAACCTACGACCGTAGTCTGAGGACCTCGAGTCCCCGACCGGTGAAAAATTGTTAGCCAGGCCCCGACCTGCAATGAATCCAAAGAACGTGTAAGTGCCGTAAGCCGACCACGGCTCGCATACTTAGCCACGAGACGGGTTCTGTCTTAAGCCTGGTCCCGACCAGCAAACAAAATAGCCTGGTCGTCCATCGCGCGAACCGACCAAGAGCTCTCTAAAAGCGACAACATATGAGTTTTTCTATAAAAATTCTAAGTTTAACTTTTTTTTTAAAAAACCGACCATAAGAGGTTGCATATTTCATAAATATACGCTCGTCATGAGCAACCGTTGAAGCAAGTTTACACAAACCGACCAATCAAAAGAGTACAAAATACAACATCTAAAGTCATACGGCTACATGCAGCCCGACCAGGAAAAACAACATCCAAAGCCATAAGTCAGAAATTGATGACGGCAACCTCATCAGTTCCAGGATCTTCTACGGTCTCGTCCGGATTTTCAGCAGGATCAGCGACCTTAGAAGGATCTTCAGCAGCCTTGATCGAAGTTCCAGCGACCTCGGAAGGATTCTTCACCACCTTTGCACGACCATCGACCATCAAGGGACCTTCGTCCTCGTCGGTCTCGGATACGTGAGAAGACCCAGAGCCATCCTCTCTATCGCGACTGTTGGGGTCGGATTTCACCCGCTGAGCCTCGACCTCCAAAGTTATGAAAAGCAACGCGCATGTCTCAAGCAAGCAAGAGATAATATAACCCCTAGGTCATTTCACCCACAGAAGAAGGTGAAGACCTCCTGAAAACTCCTAAGTCCTTTGAACCTTCTGCCTGTTGAAGGAACCTTCGAAGTGGTCTTTCTCTCAGGAGAAGCCATGATGCAGCGTCGGAGAGGTCACCGAGCCAGCAGAAGGCGCTGCAGAGACGAAGGCTGCCTGGCACCGATGTCACTGAGCAGTGACACCGATGACAGGCAGTGGTGCCGACGTCACTGCCCAGTGACGCCGATGTGCCTGGCCTCATCGGCACCCAGGCAGTTGACATCGGCGCCTGAGCCTTTCCCATCGGCTTCAGATCCTTCAACGCTCGTCAGAACTACAGCAAGGGTTCCAGAAGGTTCAGCATGTCAAAGCCCAGCAACGAAGCCCACATAGGCTCGACCGACATAGGCGAAAAAGGAAATCCCAAAGGGTTTAGGAAAAAGGCTTAGCCGACTTAGGAGGTTATATATAGGAATGCAAAAACACTTGTAAAGATATTCACAATTTTTATCACACAAGCAATACAAAGCAATTACAAACCCTAATTTCTCTTTGCTCATCATTGTTCTTCATAGCTTATCTTCAGAAATCTCTGCTTCCTTTTGAAACCCTTACAAATCTAATTGTGCGAATTCCGGCTTCCACAATTTGGCGCCGACTAAGGGGAATTAGAGAATTTCTTACACCAAAAAGCTACGTAACAACTCAAAGATGGTGAGTGGCGAAGAGAACACGTCCCGCAGAGACAACCGGGAAAGAGAACCTTCGATCGAGGCTACCGCTGCAAAAACCCCTGCTTGTGATGACCTAACCGAGGTGAAGAAGATGCTAGAAGACTTCTTCACCGAGCAGAAGAAGCAAGCAAAGAGGATCGAAGAGAACTCGAAGGGACTGAAAGCTCTTTCACGAAGAAAACGTGAAAGACCTAACACGACGAGACTCAGAGCGCGCGTCGACCCTCAACGCCTCGACTTCTCAGCGCCTCGCACTACTCGGGGGAATCCAGAGGATCTACCACCACCGCCTCCACGTCGCGAAACGGACAAGTCTCCCGAACGCGTCGTCTCCGACGGAGAGGAACCAGCTCTTGCAAAGCGTACACGGGCAGAAGCTCCAGAAGAAAACCGACAGGAACCACGCGCCTCTAACACTCGAAGCGCGTCAAGTTCTTCCAAGACAGAGATTGTGGGGGACACCGCGGAATACTCCAACTACTCTACCGAAGAGCGGTATAAGAAGGAGCAGGAGCGCAGAGCATTCAAATACTCTTATGCTGCAGACCTCGCTGCAGTTAAAGCTCAGATGGATCGAGTAACCTCAGACCTGAAGCACACCCAATCGCAGATGCACCAGGGAACATGAAAGGCTCCTGCCATCGCTCAGGTTCTAGAAAAGGCAAGGAATACGCCCTTCGACGAACGAATCGCAAAGACAAAAATCTCCGATCCCGGAAGAATCAAGTTACCAGTCTACGAAGGAACTACAGACCCTTCGGATCATCTGATGGAATTCGAAGTGGCCCTGGGGAGAGCAAACTTTAAAGAAGCAGAAAGGGACATCGTCTACTGCAAGCTGTTCGTAGAAAGTCTCAAGGGGCCTGCCCTTCAATGGTTCTACAAGCTGGAGAAGAATTCAGTTCACACTTTCCTCCAGCTTTCCGAGTTGTTCGTGCAGCATTACAACATCTTCATGGAGCGGAAAATCTACGACTCGGAACTGTGGAATAACAAACAAGGCGAGACCGAGAGTCTTCGGTCTTTCATGACAAGGTTCAAGAACACGCTTTCAAAGGTTGAAGGTATCACCAACAAGTCAGCCCTAGAAGCCTTGCGAGGAGCACTTCGGTGTCCGTCTCCATTCTGGCAAGAGATGAGTCTCAACACGCCAACGACGATCCAGGACGCTCTGCACCGTGCTGCTGACTTCGCTCGAACCGAAGAAGAAGTCCGTGCTAGGAATGGTGTGAATCCCGCCTACATCCAATACGAGGGAGGATCCAGAGGGGTCCATAACTACCAAGTGGATTCGTCGGGTTACGAAGAACCGAAGGAGTATGACGAAGAGTTATACTGCGATTTCCACAAGGCAAATGGACACTCAACTGCAAAGTGTCAGGAGTTGGGGCAGCAGCTCATAGCCAAACTGACTAAAGGCACTTTGAAAGGCAACGTCAGCCTGTCAGACTTCAAACCCAAGGAGAAAGCTCCTGCCAACACCGAACAACAAGTGGATACTCCCAGGCGCCAACGTCGCGATGATGGCATGGAAAACGAGGACCAGCACACCACTCCCTAGTGGTTTGCAAGGCACTCGAAGGGTACTGCCACTAGTACCTCTTGAGGCCTCTGGAACGAACTACGAGGCGACTTGATCCCTGCAAAAGGGTACGTAGGCAGCTTGTCTCCGGACGAGTTCAGTTGCCCTCCTCCGTGAAAGGAGGGGGAGTGGGGTACGTATACTCGTATACTCCCATCCTTTACTTCCACCATGCTGGAAAACGTCAAACATCCTTTTCTGGATTTATTAGACAAGTCTCGAGCACTTCGTCTACGTCCTTCTCAGGATTCACTTGACACAAGTCTCATAGACTTCATCACTTACATCCTCTATGGATTACTCGAAGCCTTGTTTAAGCAATGTTATCAATTACATCCTCCAGGGATTCTTCAAAGCCTTTTCAAAAGCAAAGTTCAATCCACTGTCGTTGCTGCTGGCCACAGCAACAATGTGTGAACCTGAACACATTGACATCCATCATCGGATCCTAAGCGCGCTATATAAGTTATAACGATCAGTTTTTGGGCTTTTGACCCCGACTGATTCTAATGTTCAGATCCTGGGTTGTTGACCCTGGACGTTCATTCAAAAACCCAACAACACCGTTGGTAAAAAGCAGCTGCCAATGATTACTTAGGTTTATACACCGAATAATCATTCAGAAAACCCAACACCACGTTGGTCAAGTCAAAAGGTGTGATCGCTTCTGAACAGACGTGTTCGGAAAGCACCACCATTCTACAAAATCCAACAACAACGTTGGTAAAAATAGAAACCCAACAACAAGCGTTGGTAGGAAAGGAGCACAAGCGCACTTGCGATTTTGCTACTCTACAATGACAAACCCAACAACAACGTTGGTACAAACAGCCAATGGCGCTTCAAGTGTATACGACCATCAACTTATACTAAAGGCTTGGTCAGCAAAACAATTATCATTACTCTTATGATCTGTTAAAGACAAAACAAAAAAGGCATAAAACGAGAAAGTCAATCGGTCATCGATCTCCTCATCGATTTCCTCGTCATCATCCTCATCATCGTCTGCCTCGACGTTGTCTTTGTCTTCCTCGACGTCGTCTTTGTCTGTCTCAATGTCATCGTCGTCAGCCTCCACGACGTCTTCGTCTGTCTCGACGTCGTCGTCTGCCTCGACGTCGTCTTCGTCTGCCTCGACGTCGTCGTCGTCTTCCTCGACGTCGTCTTCGTCTGCCTCGACGTCGTCGTCGTCTTCCTCGACGTCGTCGTCGTCTGCCTCGACGTCGTCATCGTCTGCCTCGTTGACATCGTCGTCGCCTGCCTCATCGTCGTCGTCGTCGTCTGCCTCGTTGACATCGTCGTCGCCTGCCTCATCGTCGTCGTCGTCGTCTGCCTCGTTGTCATCGCCGTCTGCCTCGACATCGTCATCGTCATCGTCGTCTGCGTCGACATTGTCGTTGTCGTTACCCGGGACATCATCGTCACCTACCTCGACATCTTCGTCTTCTGCCTCGACATCATTGTTGTGGTTTGCCTCGACGTCGTCTACAACGACATCATCGTCGTCTGCCTCGACTTTGTCGTCCTTTTCCTCACGTCATCCCATCGGGTCACCAGTGTGAAGCCTTGGTGGGGTTGGGTCATCGTCACTCTAGTGAATCCAGCTCATCGGGACTTCCTCCACATCGGATAGTCAGTACGTGATGGAGACTTCGGGCCTTCGATCTCCGGGTGAGTCTTCGGGTCCGCGGAGAAGCGTGAAGTCCTCGGGTCGAAAGCGTTTAACACCGATGATCTCAAATTCTTCAGTACAGGAGCGAGTAAGGTCATGGTCTTCGTCGGGATACGGCAACAACCCCGAAGACCTCGGGTTATTCGGTCTCAAGTGCACCGAAGACCAAGGGTCATCAGGACGACCATTCAAGCCCATCAGGTCCTCGGGGTCCGTAGTGGTTGACATCGGAACGCCGCGGTAGTCAAAGGGGCTTGACGACGGCGGTTCGAGAGGTTTGAGGCAACGACGGTGAACCGGGTTCGAAAGCTTTGAAACAAAATCTTCAACTACATCATGATAAAATCGAAGATCAAAATCAAGGGTTTTTGATCTATCTTCAACAACATCAAGCTTGTTCATCAACAAACACAACACGAAGTCTTAAAATCTCCAGAGAAAAAAAAAAGTGAAGTCTTAAAATCTTCAGCAAGGTCTTAAAATCCTTAAGTATGGAAACCATTATCAACGGCAAACGCTATCAGCTCTCGCAAGCGGAGCACGAAGTCTTAAAATCTTCGAAGGACGAAAAATAACGTTTACCGTGTTATCAACACGAAGGGCTCAAGCCTCCAGTATCATAACTTTGAACAACTACTTTCGACACTCAATGGTCCCTAAACTCGATACTGTTATCATTAACACTACCGAGCTGGGGGGCTAACTGTTGGGGTCGGATTTCACCCGCTGAGCCTCGACCTCCAAAGTTATGAAAAGCAACGCGCATGTCTCAAGCAAGCAAGAGATAATATAACCCCTAGGTCATTTCACCCACAGAAGAAGGTGAAGACCTCCTGAAAACTCCTAAGTCCTTTGAACCTTCTGCCTGTTGAAGGAACCTTCGAAGTGGTCTTTCTCTCAGGAGAAGCCATGATGCAGCGTCGGAGAGGTCACCGAGCCAGCAGAAGGCGCTGCAGAGACGAAGGCTGCCTGGCACCGATGTCACTGAGCAGTGACACCGATGACAGGCAGTGGTGCCGACGTCACTGCCCAGTGACGCCGATGTGCCTGGCCTCATCGGCACCCAGGCAGTTGACATCGGCGCCTGAGCCTTTCCCATCGGCTTCAGATCCTTCAACGCTCGTCAGAACTACAGCAAGGGTTCCAGAAGGTTCAGCATGTCAAAGCCCAGCAACGAAGCCCACATAGGCTCGACCGACATAGGCGAAAAAGGAAATCCCAAAGGGTTTAGGAAAAAGGCTTAGCCGACTTAGGGGGTTATATATAAGAATGCAAAAACACTTGTAAAGATATTCACAATTTTTATCACACAAGCAATACAAAGCAATTACAAACCCTAATTTCTCTTTGCTCATCATTGTTCTTCATAGCTTATCTTCAGAAATCTCTGCTTCCTTTTGAAACTCTTACAAATCTAATTGTGCGAATTCCGGCTTCCACAGCGACCACGTAAATACATGGTCGGGTCAGAACCACTGAACTTAAGCGTGACCCGAGAAGGTCGTGGATCGACCTCGCCATCGCCTCGAACTTCCTCCTCTCCAGCGGAATCCCATTCTTCACCTAGGCCATACTGACCAACTCTGTTCAGGGATTCAATGGAGAAGACGAGCTTGTCACCCGGGATCCAGCTGGACCGGTCGGGGAAGACAAAGTCCTGCTCAGCGATCTTCTCAACATGATGATCTGCAGCCATCTTCAACTATTTTTCCATATCCTCCTTCAACTTCTCCACCGCGCCCTCTGGAGCGGAGCCTTGCTCTTCGTAGAAAGCAAGGAAAGCTTTGATTTGTCCGACCGTCGATGATATTCGGTTCATCTCCTTCGAACCAATGACAGGACGTCGTATCTTCTAAAGTTCAGCTCCGACCTTCTCCTGCAGCCCGGTACCGACCTTTTCGATCGCATATTCCCCGAAACTCACGGCCGTATCATGGCGGGATAACCTCAGACGCTTCATCTGAGACTTGGCCAGATAATACAAAGATTCTTTTTCTCCCATCATCGTCTGCACCTTGTCCTCCCACTTGGCCACTTCAACTTCAACTCTTCGTTCTTCTGCCCCAGCGTGTTAATACGACCGACCATCTCTTCAGCAGACTTGGTCATATTCTTCATCCTCGACTTTAGGCCCCTGTTCTCCACAATAAGGTCATGGTTCTTCTGCAACATCTGCGCGTACCTGATCCTCATGAAGTTGACGTTGCTCGCCATTTGATCCCAAAATACGACCAGAAATACGTAGCCACGAGAAAGGATTAAAAAAATAAATAAATCTAAAGTAAAGAGTAGAGTTTACCTTGACAAGGTCGACTGAAAAAGCCAAAAATTTGTCACGCTCGACCATCTCTTCAGATGCAAGCACCGGACCTCTGGGATGACCTTGGATGCAGCGTACATACTCACCGCACGCCGCAGGATCCTCGAGAATATGACGACCCCAACCACGGAACTCGAGATTGAAGTCGTAGTCGTCCCCGAACGATAAAGAAGTTGAAACGCCACCTGCCACCTGATCACCGACCAACTCATCAGCGACCTGATCTACAGCGTCGCGACCCTCAGCGTCCGCAACCTCTGGAACAGCCAAGGCCTTGTCCTTCCTCATATCTTCTTTCTTGCTCTTCTTGGGTTCAGACCCAGAGCGACCTCGATCGTCCTCCCGGTCTCTTCTTTTCTCCGACCGCCTTACTTCACCACGGTCACCGACCAACGTAGACCCCCTCGAGGCCTAAGCAGGTTTCGTCTGAACGCCAGCATCGACCGTCTTCTCAGAGGGACCCTCGATCACAATTCCTTTGTCTTTCCTCTTAACATCAGAGCGTGCAGGAGCCTTGGCCGACGCTGAGGCTATGTTATAAACAACAACATCCAGATCTTTGATCCCCATTTTAACAGTTTCGGAACGTTGTTTCTTAGTAGATCGCGGCTTACGATCCTTCAAAGGCTTGTGCGTATATGGCCTGACCGTCGCAAGGGGAATCGTGAAGTTACCTGAAACAAGAAAATACGACCGATTAGCTCAAGAATATACGACCATGAAAATAGGACTTGATCGAACGTATAGGACCAGTCAACACCGACCACTAACCTGTTTTGACACGACGACGACGGCGCTTAATCATCTATTCAATGAAATCCCCCCACCTCTGTTGACCTAACGCCTTTAACTCTTCGATCAAGGAAAAAACACCTTTGGGGACGGGCGCGAACACTTGAAGTTTCCTATTTGCAAAACAAAAAACAGATTAACGATCAGCAATATTGAAGGTTGGGCTCGAAGAAACGAAACATACCAATCCTCGAATTCCACCCAGCACGAATTACGCCAGCGAAATCCCCGACCGAGGATCTATTGATCCTCACGTAGAAGTACTTATTTTTCCAATGCTTGATCCTACTGCTGACCCCGGTCAGAATCATATTCCCCGACTTCATCGAAGCATAGAAACGACCACATCCTCCGGATTTCGCGATTCTCACCATCTCCTCAAGTTGAGCTAGGTTCACCGAACGCCCCAGCTCAGCAGCCATGTTTAGGATTGCGCATATATTTCGATACGAGGCACATGTAAGCTGAGAGGGGGCATCGCGGCGAACCTCGCAATATTCGAGCAGAAGATGAGGAAGCGGAAACCACATCCCTCCATGGCTGATGTAGCATTCGTATAAACACATGAAGTCTTCAGGAGGAGTCCAAGGACGCTCGTGAGGTCGAGGGATCCTGATGTCGATGCCCGACCAATCATCATCTCCCCAAAGTTTCTCAAGACTGTTGTACGTATTAGAAGATGCAATATCGTCACCATCTCGAGGGAAGAGATCATGCGACAGGCCCGGACCCGGAGACTTCACGCGCACCCGGGATACATGGTCGAAGGGAGAAATATCACCACCGACCTCCTCATGATCGACAAAATTTTCCTCAGACGGATCTCGTTCATCAATTTCGCGATCGTCGTTTTCCTCGACCGTCGGAACAGAGGCAGCGGTCGCTCGATCGACAGCGTCTCGGTCGCCCGCCTCCACGATCGCCAAGCTTCGATCATCGCTTATACGGTCGGGACAAACCGACCTAGAAGCTGACGCACCGCCCTTGTCTGATACACGTATCTGGTGAGATTGGTCGATCGAAAGCGAAACTTCCAAATCCGGAGAACTTGAACCAGAGTCTGAATTAGAAGAAACTATGACCGGGGATTTCATTTTTTTTGGCAGTCGGGGATTAAGCAAAGAAAAATACGATCGAATAGAGTCACGGTCGAAGCAATAAAAGTACGACCGAATAAAGGCACGGTTGAAGCAAAGATAAATACGATCGAGCAAAAGCAAAGGAAAATACGGAGGGGATCAAGAGAGTTTACCTTCGAAAGAAGCTGCAGAGAGAAATGAGAAGAAGAAAGGAGGGGATCTCGTTCTTATAGGAGGCAGCAGGAAAACGAAAGGTCGCTCGGCGCAAAATCCTAGGTACCTTTCTAGCGACCACAAAGAAACCAATGATCAGGATTGGGTCTTATTCGTCATGGGCCACAGATTCAACAACCTGCAAAATTCGGCCCAACTAATTTTCAGGCTTGGGGGAGGGCCTACTGTTGGGCATGGATTTGGAGGCCCAAATCCCTTCTTATTATGAAGCCCATCAGAGGACTAAAGCCAAACATATCTTTCAAATCATATTAACTAAACTATAGTGTTTTTGCTTATCTAGTTACTTTATGTAACCATATTCACATTAAACCCTAGATTAATGTGCTATATATAGTTGTCTCATTAATTGATATGACAACTCATGAGCTAATATAGAGAGCAGAACAATACAACCACATTTTGTGTATTCTCTACGACCGTACTTTGTATTATTGAGTAACCATCATCTTTATATACGATCGTCTCTCTTTAATACGATCGTCTCTCTTTTATACGAACATCTTACATCTCTTTTATACGACCTCTCATAATATACGAACCTACTTTCCCGATCTTGATATCAACATTTGGGTGAAACACTTTGGTTCTGAAAACATCAACCAAAACATAACAATCCAATCTTGTTGGTTTTGTGCCTTTTTGTTATTGATCTTAAGAAGGAGGTTATAAAAACTTTGTATTGTGAATGTTGTTATATTATTAATAGAGTAGAGAAGAATTGTGCTAACCTTGAAGGGTTTTGTTTCAAACTTCCTCTGGATGAGAGATTGTAAACTGATATTTGGTCATTGTATCGTAGACACCGATCAAAGGAGAGATGTGTTGATGACTCAAAGAAGAGATTATGCTCACTACGTGAACAAACCTTCTGCTTCTTTAACAGATGGTTTTAAGATCTTCACTGCCCACAGCTTTGCCATCTCCAAGAACCCCTTTATAGACTTCGTTACATCCTCCTTTTACAATCAAATTCTCTGTAATCGAAAAAAAAAACAAGAATCCAATGAACATAAAGTAGATAAGAACACTACAAAAGCAGAGGAGTTAGTTAGTACCTGGAGAGAAATATGAAGTTGTTGTCTTAAGAACATCATAGCTAAACCATTTGTTTATTTCCTTAAGTATGTCTTTAAGTTGTTTTTCGCAAAAGCTGGAGAAGTCATATTCGGATGATGAGGAAACCTTTTAGGCAAGCTCATGACCCAATTTACGGCTGATACTTTCCGAGTCTGATGGTGAACCACTGGAGTAGCTAAAGTGGTTGTTCTTAGCAATGGCCAACCTGGTTTTGGGTCCATTACCTTAACTGATGGAAGAGACATCGATCTACCCAAAATCTTCCTCTTCTCTTGGACAACTATCGCCATATCTCTGCTTTTAATCGTTGATTCTTCGGGTTTCAACTCGCTATCTTTTTCTAAAAATCCATAAGAAAGTTCAGAACCTAGTCTTGAACTCATCTTTTGAGCTGCAAGAAATTTCAAACCCATATCTGGTCAACCGATTCGAGTTTGAGGAACTTTATAAATATATACTGTAGGTTCAAAGATTTTGGTGTAGAGAGATGTTGGGGTCGGATTTCACCCGCTGAACGTTGACGTTCAAAGTTATGATAAGCAACGAGCATATTTCAACGGGCATAGATAATATGGACCCTAAGTCATTCAACTTACAAGAAATGGTGAAGGCCTCTTGAAATACCCTAAGTCATTTCACCTACAAGAAAGGGTGAAGGCCTCTTGAATTACCCTAAGTCATTTCACCTACAAGAAAGGGTGAAGGACTCTTAAAAACCCCTAAGTCATTCCACCTGCAAGAAAGGGTGAAGACCTCCTGAAAACCCCTAAGTCCCTTGAACCTTCTGCCTTGTGAAGGAACCTTCCGCCTGGTGAAGGAACCTTCAAAGCTATCTTCACCTCAGGAGAAGTCATGAATGCAGCGTCGGAGAGGTCACAGAGTCAGCAGAAGGCGCTGCAGAGACCAAGGCTGCCTGGCACCGATGTCACTGAGCAGTGACACCGATGACAGGCAGTGGCGCCGATGTCACTGCCCAGTGACGCCGATGTGCATGGCCTCATCGGCGTCCAGGCAGTTGACATCGGCGCCCAAGCCTTTCCCATCGGCTTCAGGTCCTTCAACGCCCATCAGAACATCAGCGAGGGTTCCAGAAGGTTCAGCACGTCAAAGCCCAGCAACGAAGCCCACGTAGGCTCGACCGACATAGGCGAAAAAGGAAATCCACAAGGGTTTAGGAAAAAGGCTTAGCCGACTTAGGGGGTTATATATAGGAATGCAAAAACACTTGTAAAGATAAAAGGACAATTTTATCACACAAGCAATACAAAGCAATTACAAACCCTAATTTCTCTTTGCTCATCATTGTTCTTCATAGCTTATCTTCAGAAATCTCTGCTTCCTCTCGAAACCTTTACAAATCTAATTGTGCGAATTTCGGCTTCCACAATTTGGCGCCGACTAAGGGGAACTAGAGAATTTCTTACACAAAAAAGCTACGTTACATACCGAATCAAGGATGGTGAGCGGCAAAGAAAACACGTCTCGCAGAGACAACCAGGAGAAACAACCATCGGTCGAGGCTACTGCTACCAAAGCTCCAGCTCAAGGCGACATGACCGAGGTGAAGAAGATGCTAGATACCTTCCTCACCGAACAGAAGAAGCAAGCCAAGATCATCGAGGCAAATTCGAAGGAGCTGAAAGCTCTTTCACGAAGAAAACGCGGAAGACCCGACGCAGCAAGGCTTAGGGCACGTGTTAACCCTCAACGCCTCGACTTCTCCGCACCTCGTGCTACTCGAGGAAACCCAGAGGATCTACCACCACCACCACCACGTCGGGAAACGGATAAGTCTCCCGAACGCGTCGTGGATATCTCTGACCAAGAAGAACCACCTCCTACAAAGCGTGCACGCGCGGAAGATGTAGAAGGCGGCAGACAAGAACCACGCGCCTCTGATACTCAAAGCGCGTCAGGCTCTTCCAAGACAGAGATTGTGAAAGATACCTCGGAGTACACCAACTACTCTAGCAAAGAGCGGAACAAAAACGAGCGAGAGCGTAGAGCGTTCAAACGCTTTTACGCTGCAGAACTCGCTGCAGTAAAGGATCAGATGGATCGGGTAACCTCAGACCTAAAGCGTACCCAATCGCAGAAACAGGGAAGGCTCCTGCCATCGCTCAGGTACTATAAAAAGCAAGGAACACACCCTTCGACGAACAGATCGCAAGAACGAAAATCTCTGATCCCGGAAGAATCAAGTTACCAATGTACGAAGGAACCACAGATCCTTCGGATCATCTGATGGAATTCGAAGTGGCCTTGGGAAGAGCAAACTTCAAGGAAGCAGAAAAAGACGTCGTCTACTGCAAGCTGTTCGTTGAAAGTCTCAAGGGGCCTGCCCTTCAATGGTTCTATAAGTTGGAGAAGAACTCAGTTCACACTTTTCTCCAGCTTTCCGAGTTATTCGTGCAGCATTACAACATCTTCATGGAACGGAAGATCTACGACTCGGAACTATGGAATAACAAACAAGGCGAGACCGAGAGTCTTCGGTCTTTCATGACAAGGTTCAAAAACACGTTGTCAAAGGTCGAAGGTATCAGCAACAAGTCAGCATTGGAAGCTTTGCGAGGAGCACTTCAGTGTCCATCTCCATTCTGGCAAGAGATGAGCCTCAACACGCCAACAACAATCCAAGACGCCCTCCACCGTGCTGCTGACTTCGCTCGAACGGAGGAAGAAGTCCAAGCCAGGAAGGGTGGAAAGACAAAACAGGCAAGTGAGCCAGCTCACGCTTCGAATCCCGTCTACAACCAATACGAAGGAGGATCCGGAGGGGTCCATAACTACCAAGTGGAGTCATTGGGTTACGAAGGACCAAAGGAGTACGACGAGGAGTTATATATCGACTTCCACAAGGAAAATGGACACTCAACTGCAAAGTGTTGGGAGTTGGGGCAGCAGCTCATAGCGAAACTGACTGAAGGCACTTTGAAAGGCAACGTCAGTCTGTCAGACTTCAAACCCGAGGAGAAAGCTCCTGCCAACACCGAACAACAAGTGGATACTCCCAGGGGCCAACGTCGCGATTATGGCATGGAAAACGAAGACCAGCACGAAGTTATCAACATGATAATGGGAGGCTCGCAGTACTGTGCTGACAATGAGACTGCGATCGAAGCTTACCAACGCCGCGCTGACGTCTGCGCGAACATATTAGCACCTGCAAAGCCAAGGTTTTCCAGCGACCCTATCACCTTCGACGAGCAAGACACTGAGGGTTTCGATCAACCACACAACGATCCTCTGGTAATCAACTTGACTGTTTACGACTTCAACGTCGCTCGCGTTCTCATTGATACAGGAAGCTCAGTGGATGTCATCTTCAAAAAGACGCTGGAGCGAATGAAGATTGATTTGTCCACAATCAAAGGGCAGCCTAAGCTTATAACAGGTTTCTCCGGAGAGATAACCATGACGATGGGAACGGTTCGCCTACCCGTCCAAGCTGGCAACGTTAAAAAGATGGTCGATTTTACAGTCTCTGATCACCCAGCCATCTACAACATGATCATGGGAACTCCCTGGCTCAACCAGATGCGAGCGGTGCCTTCAATATACCATTTATACCTCAAGTTGCCTACACCCATCGGCGTAAAAACGATATGGGGCAACCAGAAGGAGTCTCGTATGTGTTTCATGGCAGAGCACAAGCTGAGAAACACCGAGAAAAAGAAGGAGGAATCTTCACCTCAAGAATCACGAAAGAGGAGAAGGACCAATTCCAAACATGTCAATGATTTGACCGACCTTCTATAGCAGTTACAGCTCGCAGAATCTACTAAAAATGCAGAGCCAACGCATCTGCAAGTAGCAAGGTCTGCAGCATGTCACCACCGCGAGCCTACGTCACCGAAAAACCTCCCACACCACTCCCTAGTGGTTTGCAAGGCACTCGAAGGGTACTGCCACTAGTACCTCTTGAGGCCTCTTGAACGAACTACGAGGCGACTTGATCCCTGCAAAAGGCTACGTAGGCAGCTTGTCTCCGGACGAGTTCAGTTGCCCTCCTCCGTAAAAGGAGGGGGAGTGGGGTATGTATACTCGTATACTCCCATCCTTTACTTCCACCATGCTGGAAAACATCAAACATCCTTTTCTGGATTTATTAGACAAGTCTCGAGCACTTCGTCTACGTCCTTCTCAGGATTCACTTGACATAAGTCTCATAGACTTCATCACTTACATCCTCTATGGATTACTCGAAGCCTTGTTTAAGCAATGTTATCAATTACATCCTCCAGGGATTCTTCAAAGCCTTTTCAAAAGCAAAGTTCAATCCACTGTCGTTACTGCTGGCCACAGTAACAATGTGTGAACCTGAACACATTGACATCCATCATCGGATCCTAAGCGCGCTATATAAGTTATAACGATCAGTTTCTGGGCTTTTGACCCCGACTGATTCTAATGTTCAGATCCTGGGTTGTTGACCCTGGACGTTCATTCAAAAACCCAACAACACCGTTGGTAAAAAGCAGCTGCCAATGATTACTTAGGTTTATACACCGAATAATCATTCAGAAAACCCAACAACACGTTGGTCAAGTCAAAAGGTGTGATCGCTTATGAACAGACGTGTTCAGATAGCACCGCCATTCTAGAAAACCCAACAACAACGTTGGTAAAAGCATAAACCCAACAACAACGTTGGTAGAAGAGGAGCATAACACATTTGCGATTTCGCTACCTTACAATCATAAACCCAACAACAACGAATTCATTCTAAGTCTTAGTTAACAAAACGAATATCATCACTCTTGAAGTTCTTGTGATTTATCAAAGAGAAAGGCGAGAAACAAAAATCGCATTCATTATCATCCTACATTCACTACAATGCTAAGTCCGAAAACAAGAGCATGAAGGTGAGAACCGCTCTCCTCGTCGCCGTTGACCCCGTCGAGTCCTCGTTGCCATCCGATGACTTCCTCGGCTTCGGTCTCCGCAAGCAGTGACGATTATGCATCGGCGCGGCGTGACGAGTGGAGGACATCGGGTCCGGTCAACACATCGGGCGCGCAAGGGACTTGAGACGTCGGGTCATCGGAGCCGAGCTCCTCGGTGACGAGGTGTACGTGACGAGTGGAGGACATCGGGTCCGGTCGACACATCGGGCGCGCAAGGGACTTGAGACGTCGGGTCATCGGGGCCGAGCTCCTCGGTGATAAGGTGTGCGTGACAAGCTTGACTCGTCAGGAGCAGTCGAGACTAAGGCATCCTCTTTTCTCAACGATGATGACATCGGGTCTTCGGTGGCGCTTGACGAGCTCGATGAGTCATCGGTGTCAAAATCATTAAGGGTATCGGGACCACGATGATCGGACACATCAGTGACGTCGAGTCCATGTTTTCCACGTTTGCCGAGTTCGAGCTTGGGAAACCCACAAATTCACCTACATCAAAATCTAAGTCAATGGGTTCTCCACATTCATCACTCAAAACCCTTTTGGATCCATAACTCCAATCTTATTTACATAAATAAAAAGGCTTTGCAAAAGCAGCCAGTCAAAAAACATGAAGTCTTAAAATCTTCATCATCAGCTTTGACAAGCGAAGCGCGAAGTCTTTAAATCTTCAGCAAGGTCTTAAAATCCTTAAGCATAAAAAGTATTGTCAATAACAGACGTTATCAGCTCTCGCAAGCATAACACGAAGTCTTAAACCTTCGAAGAACAAAAAAACAACAACGTTTACAGTGTTATCAACACTAAAGGCTCAAGCCTACAGCTTCATAACTTTCAACGGCTAGCTTCGACACCCAATGGTCCTTGAACTCGATACTGTTATCACTAACACTTCCGAGCTAGGGGGCTAACTGTTGGGGTCGGATTTCACCCGCTGAACGTTGACGTTCAAAGTTATGATAAGCAACGAGCATATTTCAACGGGCATAGATAATATGGACCCTAAGTCATTCAACTTACAAGAAATGGTGAAGGCCTCTTGAAATACCCTAAGTCATTTCACCTACAAGAAAGGGTGAAGGCCTCTTGAATTACCCTAAGTCATTTCACCTACAAGAAAGGGTGAAGGACTCTTAAAAACCCCTAAGTCATTCCACCTGCAAGAAAGGGTGAAGACCTCCTGAAAACCCCTAAGTCCCTTGAACCTTCTGCCTTGTGAAGGAACCTTCCGCCTGGTGAAGGAACCTTCAAAGCTATCTTCACCTCAGGAGAAGTCATGAATGCAGCGTCGGAGAGGTCACAGAGTCAGCAGAAGGCGCTGCAGAGACCAAGGCTGCCTGGCACCGATGTCACTGAGCAGTGACACCGATGACAGGCAGTGGCGCCGATGTCACTGCCCAGTGACGCCGATGTGCATGGCCTCATCGGCGTCCAGGCAGTTGACATCGGCGCCCAAGCCTTTCCCATCGGCTTCAGGTCCTTCAACGCCCATCAGAACATCAGCGAGGGTTCCAGAAGGTTCAGCACGTCAAAGCCCAGCAACGAAGCCCACGTAGGCTCGACCGACATAGGCGAAAAAGGAAATCCACAAGGGTTTAGGAAAAAGGCTTAGCCGACTTAGGGGGTTATATATAGGAATGCAAAAACACTTGTAAAGATAAAAGGACAATTTTATCACACAAGCAATACAAAGCAATTACAAACCCTAATTTCTCTTTGCTCATCATTGTTCTTCATAGCTTATCTTCAGAAATCTCTGCTTCCTCTCGAAACCTTTACAAATCTAATTGTGCGAATTTCGGCTTCCACAATTTGGCGCCGACTAAGGGGAACTAGAGAATTTCTTACACAAAAAAGCTACGTTACATACCGAATCAAGGATGGTGAGCGGCAAAGAAAACACGTCTCGCAGAGACAACCAGGAGAAACAACCATCGGTCGAGGCTACTGCTACCAAAGCTCCAGCTCAAGGCGACATGACCGAGGTGAAGAAGATGCTAGATACCTTCCTCACCGAACAGAAGAAGCAAGCCAAGATCATCGAGGCAAATTCGAAGGAGCTGAAAGCTCTTTCACGAAGAAAACGCGGAAGACCCGACGCAGCAAGGCTTAGGGCACGTGTTAACCCTCAACGCCTCGACTTCTCCGCACCTCGTGCTACTCGAGGAAACCCAGAGGATCTACCACCACCACCACCACGTCGGGAAACGGATAAGTCTCCCGAACGCGTCGTGGATATCTCTGACCAAGAAGAACCACCTCCTACAAAGCGTGCACGCGCGGAAGATGTAGAAGGCGGCAGACAAGAACCACGCGCCTCTGATACTCAAAGCGCGTCAGGCTCTTCCAAGACAGAGATTGTGAAAGATACCTCGGAGTACATCAACTACTCTAGCAAAGAGCGGAACAAAAACGAGCGAGAGCGTAGAGCGTTCAAACGCTTTTACGCTGCAGAACTCGCTGCAGTAAAGGATCAGATGGATCGGGTAACCTCAGACCTAAAGCGTACCCAATCGCAGAAACAGGGAAGGCTCCTGCCATCGCTCAGGTACTATAAAAAGCAAGGAACACACCCTTCGACGAACAGATCGCAAGAACGAAAATCTCTGATCCCGGAAGAATCAAGTTACCAATGTACGAAGGAACCACAGATCCTTCGGATCATCTGATGGAATTCGAAGTGGCCTTGGGAAGAGCAAACTTCAAGGAAGCAGAAAAAGACGTCGTCTACTGCAAGCTGTTCGTTGAAAGTCTCAAGGGGCCTGCCCTTCAATGGTTCTATAAGTTGGAGAAGAACTCAGTTCACACTTTTCTCCAGCTTTCCGAGTTATTCGTGCAGCATTACAACATCTTCATGGAACGGAAGATCTACGACTCGGAACTATGGAATAACAAACAAGGCGAGACCGAGAGTCTTCGGTCTTTCATGACAAGGTTCAAAAACACGTTGTCAAAGGTCGAAGGTATCAGCAACAAGTCAGCATTGGAAGCTTTGCGAGGAGCACTTCAGTGTCCATCTCCATTCTGGCAAGAGATGAGCCTCAACACGCCAACAACAATCCAAGACGCCCTCCACCGTGCTGCTGACTTCGCTCGAACGGAGGAAGAAGTCCAAGCCAGGAAGGGTGGAAAGACAAAACAGGCAAGTGAGCCAGCTCACGCTTCGAATCCCGTCTACAACCAATACGAAGGAGGATCCGGAGGGGTCCATAACTACCAAGTGGAGTCATTGGGTTACGAAGGACCAAAGGAGTACGACGAGGAGTTATATATCGACTTCCACAAGGAAAATGGACACTCAACTGCAAAGTGTTGGGAGTTGGGGCAGCAGCTCATAGCGAAACTGACTGAAGGCACTTTGAAAGGCAACGTCAGTCTGTCAGACTTCAAACCCGAGGAGAAAGCTCCTGCCAACACCGAACAACAAGTGGATACTCCCAGGGGCCAACGTCGCGATTATGGCATGGAAAACGAAGACCAGCACGAAGTTATCAACATGATAATGGGAGGCTCGCAGTACTGTGCTGACAATGAGACTGCGATCGAAGCTTACCAACGCCGCGCTGACGTCTGCGCGAACATATTAGCACCTGCAAAGCCAAGGTTTTCCAGCGACCCTATCACCTTCGACGAGCAAGACACTGAGGGTTTCGATCAACCACACAACGATCCTCTGGTAATCAACTTGACTGTTTACGACTTCAACGTCGCTCGCGTTCTCATTGATACAGGAAGCTCAGTGGATGTCATCTTCAAAAAGACGCTGGAGCGAATGAAGATTGATTTGTCCACAATCAAAGGGCAGCCTAAGCTTATAACAGGTTTCTCCGGAGAGATAACCATGACGATGGGAACGGTTCGCCTACCCGTCCAAGCTGGCAACGTTAAAAAGATGGTCGATTTTACAGTCTCTGATCACCCAGCCATCTACAACATGATCATGGGAACTCCCTGGCTCAACCAGATGCGAGCGGTGCCTTCAATATACCATTTATACCTCAAGTTGCCTACACCCATCGGCGTAAAAACGATATGGGGCAACCAGAAGGAGTCTCGTATGTGTTTCATGGCAGAGCACAAGCTGAGAAACACCGAGAAAAAGAAGGAGGAATCTTCACCTCAAGAATCACGAAAGAGGAGAAGGACCAATTCCAAACATGTCAATGATTTGACCGACCTTCTATAGCAGTTACAGCTCGCAGAATCTACTAAAAATGCAGAGCCAACGCATCTGCAAGTAGCAAGGTCTGCAGCATGTCACCACCGCGAGCCTACGTCACCGAAAAACCTCCCACACCACTCCCTAGTGGTTTGCAAGGCACTCGAAGGGTACTGCCACTAGTACCTCTTGAGGCCTCTTGAACGAACTACGAGGCGACTTGATCCCTGCAAAAGGCTACGTAGGCAGCTTGTCTCCGGACGAGTTCAGTTGCCCTCCTCCGTAAAAGGAGGGGGAGTGGGGTATGTATACTCGTATACTCCCATCCTTTACTTCCACCATGCTGGAAAACATCAAACATCCTTTTCTGGATTTATTAGACAAGTCTCGAGCACTTCGTCTACGTCCTTCTCAGGATTCACTTGACATAAGTCTCATAGACTTCATCACTTACATCCTCTATGGATTACTCGAAGCCTTGTTTAAGCAATGTTATCAATTACATCCTCCAGGGATTCTTCAAAGCCTTTTCAAAAGCAAAGTTCAATCCACTGTCGTTACTGCTGGCCACAGTAACAATGTGTGAACCTGAACACATTGACATCCATCATCGGATCCTAAGCGCGCTATATAAGTTATAACGATCAGTTTCTGGGCTTTTGACCCCGACTGATTCTAATGTTCAGATCCTGGGTTGTTGACCCTGGACGTTCATTCAAAAACCCAACAACACCGTTGGTAAAAAGCAGCTGCCAATGATTACTTAGGTTTATACACCGAATAATCATTCAGAAAACCCAACAACACGTTGGTCAAGTCAAAAGGTGTGATCGCTTATGAACAGACGTGTTCAGATAGCACCGCCATTCTAGAAAACCCAACAACAACGTTGGTAAAAGCATAAACCCAACAACAACGTTGGTAGAAGAGGAGCATAACACATTTGCGATTTCGCTACCTTACAATCATAAACCCAACAACAACGAATTCATTCTAAGTCTTAGTTAACAAAACGAATATCATCACTCTTGAAGTTCTTGTGATTTATCAAAGAGAAAGGCGAGAAACAAAAATCGCATTCATTATCATCCTACATTCACTACAATGCTAAGTCCGAAAACAAGAGCATGAAGGTGAGAACCGCTCTCCTCGTCGCCGTTGACCCCGTCGAGTCCTCGTTGCCATCCGATGACTTCCTCGGCTTCGGTCTCCGCAAGCAGTGACGATTATGCATCGGCGCGGCGTGACGAGTGGAGGACATCGGGTCCGGTCAACACATCGGGCGCGCAAGGGACTTGAGACGTCGGGTCATCGGAGCCGAGCTCCTCGGTGACGAGGTGTACGTGACGAGTGGAGGACATCGGGTCCGGTCGACACATCGGGCGCGCAAGGGACTTGAGACGTCGGGTCATCGGGGCCGAGCTCCTCGGTGATAAGGTGTGCGTGACAAGCTTGACTCGTCAGGAGCAGTCGAGACTAAGGCATCCTCTTTTCTCAACGATGATGACATCGGGTCTTCGGTGGCGCTTGACGAGCTCGATGAGTCATCGGTGTCAAAATCATTAAGGGTATCGGGACCACGATGATCGGACACATCAGTGACGTCGAGTCCATGTTTTCCACGTTTGCCGAGTTCGAGCTTGGGAAACCCACAAATTCACCTACATCAAAATCTAAGTCAATGGGTTCTCCACATTCATCACTCAAAACCCTTTTGGATCCATAACTCCAATCTTATTTACATAAATAAAAAGGCTTTGCAAAAGCAGCCAGTCAAAAAACATGAAGTCTTAAAATCTTCATCATCAGCTTTGACAAGCGAAGCGCGAAGTCTTTAAATCTTCAGCAAGGTCTTAAAATCCTTAAGCATAAAAAGTATTGTCAATAACAGACGTTATCAGCTCTCGCAAGCATAACACGAAGTCTTAAACCTTCGAAGAACAAAAAAACAACAACGTTTACAGTGTTATCAACACTAAAGGCTCAAGCCTACAGCTTCATAACTTTCAACGGCTAGCTTCGACACCCAATGGTCCTTGAACTCGATACTGTTATCACTAACACTTCCGAGCTGGGGGGCTAACTGTTGGGGTCGGATTTCACCCGCTGAACGTTGACGTTCAAAGTTATGATAAGCAACGAGCATATTTCAACGGGCATAGATAATATGGACCCTAAGTCATTCAACTTACAAGAAATGGTGAAGGCCTCTTGAAATACCCTAAGTCATTTCACCTACAAGAAAGGGTGAAGGCCTCTTGAATTACCCTAAGTCATTTCACCTACAAGAAAGGGTGAAGGACTCTTAAAAACCCCTAAGTCATTCCACCTGCAAGAAAGGGTGAAGACCTCCTGAAAACCCCTAAGTCCCTTGAACCTTCTGCCTTGTGAAGGAACCTTCCGCCTGGTGAAGGAACCTTCAAAGCTATCTTCACCTCAGGAGAAGTCATGAATGCAGCGTCGGAGAGGTCACAGAGTCAGCAGAAGGCGCTGCAGAGACCAAGGCTGCCTGGCACCGATTTCACTGAGCAGTGACACCGATGACAGGCAGTGGCGCCGATGTCACTGCCCAGTGACGCCGATGTGCATGGCCTCATCGGCGTCCAGGCAGTTGACATCGGCGCCCAAGCCTTTCCCATCGGCTTCAGGTCCTTCAACGCCCATCAGAACATCAGCGAGGGTTCCAGAAGGTTCAGCACGTCAAAGCCCAGCAACGAAGCCCACGTAGGCTCGACCGACATAGGCGAAAAAGGAAATCCACAAGGGTTTAGGAAAAAGGCTTAGCCGACTTAGGGGGTTATATATAGGAATGCAAAAACACTTGTAAAGATAAAAGGACAATTTTATCACACAAGCAATACAAAGCAATTACAAACCCTAATTTCTCTTTGCTCATCATTGTTCTTCATAGCTTATCTTCAGAAATCTCTGCTTCCTCTCGAAACCCTTACAAATCTAATTGTGCGAATTTCGGCTTCCACAAGAGAACCAACGCATCAAGAGGTAGTTGGAACGTCTATTGACAATATTCCCACTGTGGATGGGCAAAACATCAGTTAATGGAGGAAGCTCTTTTGCGCAGCATTTAGCTAATTTTAAACTTATAAAGAATGATTAAAAATCTGTAAGTGAATATCAAATTGCAAAAACATTTCTCTTTTTACATTTGCTCACCTTAATTTTCTTTGATGTCCAACCCAAGCAATAATGGACATAGCATTGTATCTCTTTGCCTCTTTAACTAAAACCCCTTGAACTGAATTTCCATTCACAACTTCTCCTTTGAGCTCAATCTGTTCTCAAAAACCGATGTTACCCCTGATGCTCAAAATCGTTTCTTGTTACGCGAAATAATCCTAGAAAAATGATTCATAAATTAAAAGCTTAGTATAAACGGAAACTCTAAAAGAATAAGTAATTAACAAGGAGGAGAAGAAGAGAGCTTACGAAAAGTAGAACAAACATGAACTACAAGTACACAATCTCCATGTTCTGCAATTTCTTGATGTGTCCATTAGTCCATGTCAAGATCTCTTTGCGACTCTCATCAATTTTAATTCCAGAGATACATGCTGATCCTAAAATGGATCCCGATTGTGAATCGGAAGATGACGATGACAAAGAGGAAAAGGAAAAAGGTTTCTATATATCAATTTTTTATTTTCAACTAATCTAAGTCTGAAGTTTGTTGTTTCTATTGTTTGGCATTATCTTTTCTAACGTTTTCTATGTTTGGTCTTTTTAATGCATCTAGAGAAATATCTGAGGCCGCCAAGTAGTAGTTTCACAAAAGAGGAAGAGACCCGATATCTCCACGAAAGGGAGGATTAAGTTCCAATGAATTCATTGGACTGGCACAAGTAACTACTCAAACACAAGTGGAAACCATGAATTAAGCAGAAGTTATTCTGGTAGAGGATATGCGAGTAGAGTGGATTATCCTGGTAGTTTTGAAGACAAGAGGAGTGAAAGTATGTGGAGTTCAGGTATAGAACAAGAAATGCAACAATCTTTAGGCTCTGAGAAGCCAAGGTCTCTGTTTCTATTCCTGAAACTGCTGCTAGAACTTCTCGTGGTGCTGGGCCACTTGAATTATCTCCTAGGATTGCCCCCTAAATTTCAAAGGCGCCTCCTGCTGTTGTTTTGCAGCCTGTTCCCAGTTCAAGTGATTCAGAGAAAATATGGCATTACAAGGATCCATTTGGTAAAGTTCAAGGACCTTTTTCGATGGTACAGTTTCGTAAATGGAACATGTTGAGAAATCACCATTCCTACTCATCGATTTCGACAAACTACGCAACACAAGCATTTTACCCGGTTCACGGTGTTAACGGATTTTACACTGAATCGCTCACCACCGATCACAATCCAAATCGGTTCTACAAAGAAGAACACATAAAATCTAGACTATCCAAGAATATAGAATCCCTATATCTCTCTAAGTCTCTCTCTGTTACGAACATGGCCAAGAGGAAGAAGAAGCTTAAGCCAAGAAGACGAACCATAATTGCATCTCTCGATCTCCTCTTATGCCCACAAGCTCCAAATTGCTTAAGGCCCAAAACCGAGTCCATTAAGCCTGACCCATCACCTAGAATGAAACACACATTCCAACATTACAACACTGGGTACTTCCCTGCTAAATTGGAAATAGGGCCAGACTAATGCATAAGCCACATAAACCACCGCTTACGGTCCAAAAAAAAATAATATGAATTTTTATATAATATGTTCATAAAAATAAAGAAAACCTTAATATTTTTTATATTTTATAGGTTAAAAATAAGAAGACGATTACTCTATTTCGAAAGAGTTATGCTTGAAAATTTTGACTACGTGGTTTTGATGGTCAGAAGTAGTATTTTTAATGTCTTTTTTTTTCTTTGATGATATTTTTCTCTTGTTTCTTTGAAGGTTTTTTTTTATGTTGTTTCTTTAGTTTCTTAGGAATTGGTATGTTTTGTTTTAGAAGTTGTTCTTTGTTTTATTATACTCTTGAGGTTTTTTTTTGGTTTTTTATACGAGGACACACATTTTATTTTCGCTTAGGTCCTTCAAAACTGTTGGACCAACTCTGTTGGAAATAGGCCTGGGCAAAGTAACCTTAACCTGTATACCCGAACCTAGACCCGAACCTGTAAGACCTGAATCTGGACCCGACCCGAAACTTTACAGGAACCTGTATGAGTATGTTTTTAGTAGACCCAAAATAGGTTGTACCCGTTTGGACCCGAACCTAGACCCGAACTTGAACTTGTAGGCCTAAGCCTAGTAGGTAAAATCTACCAAATATTATGATAAAACAAATTTAATTTATTGATATTATTTTCTATAATTTTTTTTTAATAATATTGTCATAATACTGATAAAAAGAACTTGTACAAGTGAGTTAAATATTTTACTTTTACTTGTTGTTACGGGTTCGACTTCCCAATACCAACACCAAAAACATCGATTCCTCAAACGAATGTAATCTCTAAAATTTCAAGCTCGATTTTGCAAATCCTCCTCGAGCTCGACCACAATCGTAATTTTTATCAGAGACATCTTGAATTTGTTCTACAGTCATCATCATCATTCTTTTTCTAATCTTCCTTCGATTGATTCGTGATCCGTCATTGATTCTTGTTTCGTCGTCTAAATGATCTGTTTCGATTCGTGATTCGTCATTGACTCTTATTCGTCTGTCTAATTGCTTTGGTTACATTTATATAGTTTTATACATTGACAAATTTCGATTAATAATTGTATTCTTAACTTAGTTCATACTATATGATTCTTGTCTTGTTGGTTTGTTTGTGTTTCAAGTGTATTTTACAGGTTCAAGTTACAGGTTTTTGTTTAGATTTCAGGTATAAACACATCACAAAACCTAGACTCGAACCTATATATGGAAGAAACTTATAAAATTTGGATATTTAAAAGGTTTAATAAGTTGGAACCTGGACCCGAACCTGGACCCAATCCTGAACCTGAACCTGTATCTTACAGAAACTTGTATAGGTATGTTTTTAGTATATCCAACCCGTTAGGACCCAAATCTGTACATGACCCAAAAACTTGTATGCCCAGGCCTAGTTGGAAATATGGAAAGCTACGGAGTCACCATTGGACTCTATTGTCCTTACTGATGCATTGGCTGGAATTTTTCAGAAGCAAACCCAGTAAGTGGATAATAGCTATATGAAAGTTCAAGGAGCGGCTTATTCTGGTCAATCAAGCCAATCTAATCCCAATTTAGGTTCTATTGCTAGGACCAATCCATAAAACCTTGATATTCCCAGGAAATCCCAGGATAGTTGGAGTTTAGGTGGTAGCCTTCCTTCGCTTACTCTAAATCAAATCACAACTCTGACCGCAAAAATGCAAAATTTTGAGAGTAGATGGTCTCCAACCAAGTCATCTACACAGTCAGCTGTTTCAAGCTTCTAGGACAGATATCCCTCTGGTTGTAAAATCGGCTGGTGCCCTGCAGCCTGGATCCTTCCCTATTCCAACACCTGATCCGAACGTTTCTTTTAATCACTACGGTTCTACTGCTGCTCTTCGATCTCCAACACCAACATGCGGAAAGCAAAGCTGAGGGAGCATGCATGTAGATAAATTTGATTCTCTCTCTTCTTCTCAGATTAGCTCTGCATCATATGGCACCGTGACTCCAAATATTCTCCCCTCGCAAAGTCAACAGGGGTATTTGTAACACCCGTGTTCCGCAGACTGACCGTCGCGGAATGAAGTACGCGAGATAAACGAGTAGAATCTGAACTAGGCGGTATCGTAAGGTCAACGGAGACGGAAAGTCAACATAAAACTGAACTCAATAGTTGAATCCGAGCTAAGGCGGATTTATCGGACCGCAGTCGGATATTAGACTGGACAGTTACCATGGTGGGACTGTCGGATCCGAGTGGATCGAGTGTGAAGTGTTCTTAAGCCGTTTTGGCGGGAACGGTTACTGAACCTAGGCGCGGATAGGTTTGTATTTGGGAAAAGTGTGGAAACGGTTATGAGATTACTTGGAACACGCGGAATCAAGTAGTAAATGTTTCTGGGTAGTTTTCTGGTCGGTTACTAGAGGTATAATGGGGATTTTGTTCCCATAACCGCCGATTCACACGAAAAGGACTTAGAAGGGATCCTAAGGCGATTTCAGAGAGATCCATCGAGAGAACTTTGAGTGTTCGTGTAAGTGATTGGGTGCGGGTAATTTTGATCGTGTCTGTGGGTAACTCGATGGTGATTCATCGAGTAATCACCGAGGAATGATCGTGAAAAGTATAGGATTCCTTGAGTAATCATCGGTGATTGACTGCAATGATAGTGAAACCATCGTGAGTGTCTGCGATGACCGTGGTATCATCGGTAACCGTCTGCAATGACAGAAAAGTCATCGGTGAGCATCTCCAATGATCGTGGTATCATCGGTAACCGTCTGCAATGACAGAGAAGTCATCGATGAGCGTCTGCGACGGTAATGTGTCATCGGTTACCGTCTGTGATGGCAAAGGAATAATCGGTAAACATCTACGATGAAAGTAGTGTCGTTGGTAATCGTCTGCGATGACAGAGGAGTCATCGGTAACCATCTGCGATGGTAGTAGCGTTGTCAATAACGAGTTTGTGATGGCAGTAGGTCATAGGTAATGAGTCTGCGATGGTCGTGGAGACCGAGTGTAAGGGTCGCGGAGACCGAGTGTAAGGGTCGCGGAGACCGAGTATGATGGTCGTGGAGACCAAGTGTTTGATGGTCGCAGAGACCGAGTGTAAGGGTTGCGGAGACCGAGTGCGATGGTCGTGGAGACCAAGTGTTTGATGGTCGCGGAGACCGAGTGTAATTGTCTCGGAGACCGAGTGTAATTGTCTCGGAGACCGAGTCTGATGGTCACGGAGACCGAGTGTTTGATGGTCGCGGAGACCGAGTGTGTGATGGTCCCGGAGATCGAGTGTTATGGTTGCGGAGTCCGAGTGTTATGGTTGCGGAGACCGAGTGTCCGACGGTCGTGGAAACTGAGTGTTTGATGGTCGCGGAGACCGTATCTGTTGAATGTGGCGCATGGAACAAGGATCCATGCCACCTCTCTTGTTACTTGGTCATGTGGGGATGGTTGGCTGAGGTGGTGGAATGGATAATGTTTGGTAAAGGAGAGTTAAGCTGCGGTATTCGGTAGAAGTAATGTGAATGGGTCCGGTTGCTTGGTGCAGATCGGAGCTCAAATCCATAGACAAACTCATATCGGCAGTGGCCAAGGTATGGATTATGTTGCAATGCAAGGTACGTGTTAAGTCGGTTCTCATGTTGCGTTTATGTTGCTTAGTGTAAGTTATCGTGGAAACTAAATGAGTTGAACCTCTTTAAGAAGTTTAAGGAAATAGGCAAAAATTCATAGAGGTTTGGTCACGGTGTTAGTGAAGTAACCGAGATAAGATTTCACGGTGTAAGGAAATCCGGGTCGGGGCTCATCAAGTTGGTATCAGAGGGTTCATGGTTCTAGGACAGTTTGTCTAGAATGGTTATACGCGGAAATGCTATTGAAAAGCAAGGTGAAAGGTGTCAAGTGACTTGATCCCAGAGAGATCAAGTGACTTGATCCCGGAGAGATCAAGTGAGAAGGTACGTGAAAAAGAAAACCTTGTGTGGTTCAAGGATGAATGCTGGGAGGAACATGGTGAATTCTAACGCGGTAAAAATTATTGAAATGGCTAAGTGTAAAGAATAGTCAATGGATCCGGATTCCATGATTGGAAATGGGAAGGATTGACTACGAAACCGTTAGTGATCAAGGAAGGTGATGCACAACATTGGATTCAAGAAGGAAGCCGGTTTTCGAAGCATTTTTGGATGGAAATCCATAGACGGCTTAACAAGGCCATGAATTGCCGAGGATTGAGGTAATGGAATAGCTTGCGGAGCTAGGAACTTCGAGAAATAGAATGGACAGGTTGTCCGGGAGGTGAAAGTCGAAGATTCACTAAGGAAATGAAATTCTTCAAGAGAACTGTTTAAGGCACGGGAGTTGCCAGAAAGGTGAAGTTGGAAGAGACTTCACGGAAGTGAATAAGCTGGAATGTTTGATGGTAATGTTACATTTTGGGACTGTGGGACTTGTATAGTTTGAGTAAAGAGTATGTGCGTACCATAAAAGAAATTGGACCCAAGGGAATGTTTAAATGATGGGTAAACAAGGAAACCGAAAATAAGGCTAAGGAAGTAGTCGGGATGACTATATTGATCATCGTGGTTCTTGTGCTGTTCGTGAGTTGAGATCCTTAGGAATTAGAGATTGGGAGTCAAGTGTTCTCGCCAAAGACTTGTTCATGGATCAAGAAACTACTCGGACGTATTTGTTGCTATGGATGATAAGTTGTGGTCAAGCGTATATGTAACTGTGGTTAAGTCTTAATCGTATCGTATAATGATCACATAGTCTTGGGCTGCTTGTCATGGTTCTTATGTCTGTTTAACTTAGTCTTGGTGATTGATTCATTTTAGTTTAGAATCTAGATGGGGTAGCATGCTTAGTGGTGCGTTGCTTGCTAAGTTTGTCTGATCGCAGATGATTGCTCAGTAACTTTGGATAATTATGCGTGATAAGTTCTGTTCATGACTTGCATTGTGGATTATTTGGATCGATTATGGAATTTGACTTGGTAACTGAGATCAGAAAAGCCGGAGTGTTGACTAAGAAGAGTCTAGCCGGAAGTTGTTAAGTACCGAGACTAAGCAGGGTTGTTGGTGCGCTTTGGAGGTTTGAGGCCATATGTGATGACGACCTTAGGAACCATGTGTATTCGCTAAGGCGTGACTGATTACTTGCTTACGGGAGCTGGTCGAGCTTGTCGAGACAAACTGGTGGGCCAATAGAACTTGCCATGGTTATAACTGCAACGTGTGAGAAGTTTTGGTACGAGATGATGTCGACTTTGAAAACTAAGTGAGCTTGCCAAAGTGTAACTATTGACACGTCCTTGAGAACTAGGTGAGTTTGTTAAGGCGTGAACTGGATGATATGATCTTGGGAATGCAGGTAAGTTTGCCAAGGCATGATCTAGAATAATGGTTTTGATGATTGATCCATTCTAATCGGGAGTCTAAATTGGACAACACGCTTGGAGTAGCGATACTTCCAAGGCTTGTCTAGTTGTGAAGGATTGCTCGAAAGCTTTGGATAATCATCCATGTTGTGTCTGTGTATGCGTCCTTGAAAAACACGTACGATTGCTAAGGCATATTACTAAGTGTTCTTGGGAATCATGTGGATTTGCCAAGACACTCCTGGCGTCCTTGAGGACCATGTACAGTACTAAGGCATGCCAGTTAAGTGTTCTTGGGAATCGGGTGGATTTGCCAAGACACTCCTGGCGTTCTTGAGGACCATGTACGGTTCTAAGGCGTGACTGTTAAGTGGTTTTAGAAATTAAGTGGATTTGCCAATACACTTATGTTAGTACTTATGTACTGATTGTACTGGCTTGTTCTTGATGATCGATTCGTTTCACCGAGAGTCTGGATCTAGAAAGTCGCTTAGGGGTAACGAAGCTCGCTAAGGCTTGTCTAGGGCAGGATGATTTCTTGGGTGACTTCGGATGATCAGGCTTGACGACTGACTGAGCCGAGAGGCTGACTGACTGATGGCGATGATGGAAACTATGAGAGTTTGCCATGGCGTGTCTGTGTTTGTGTCGATGGGACATGTGAGAGGTTGCCATCGCGTGCTTGTGTTTGTGTCGATGGAACTGAAAGAGAGTTGCCATCGCAGAACTGTGACTGTATCGATGAGACTGTGTTCCGTCGGTGGAAACCTGAGGGTTTGCCATCTTGTGACTGAGATCGTGTTGGTGATACTATGTGAGCTAGTAGCCATCACGTATATGTTATCAAGACCTTGTAAATAAGTGAATTTTCCAAGGCGTGAATGTGTAAGCGTCAAAGGGAACTAGTGAGTTCGCCACGACGTGTTTGTGTTGTGTATGTCATGATCGATGGATTCGCCAAGGCAAGCCTGATAAGGATCATGATGATCCGATATATTTTGTAAGGAATCATGAAGTGATTGGAGAGGTGATAAGGGATCAAGGAGAATGATTCAGAAAAGAAGTATTCATAAGGGTCAGAAATGATCCAGAAAAGTTTTAAGGATTTGAGATATCCGGGGAATGTGGATGATCCGACAAGGGTTATAAGGATCGTGTGTGATCCGGAAAATGGATGTAAGGTCTATGATATCAAGGCAATCTATAGAATACTGTAAAAGGACAAGGAGGATCCTAAAAAACTTGTTGGGATCAAGTGTGAGTGATTCATAAATAACTTGAGTAAGATCCAGATCGTTATTAGCATTCGGAGGTGGCCCATGCTAAAGAATGATCGGATTATGCATGCATTCGTACTTGAATGGGAGTTGAGGTAAGTCGGGTTTATGTGCTTAGAGACTTTAAGAGTTTGCTAAGTAATGACGATAAACCAAGAGGCTACCCGAGGAGTAGGATGGTTGTGCATATGTCGATGAAAGAATGGTCAAGTCGAGAATTGACTAAGATTGAGAAATATTTATTCAGCCTGGGGTGGGCTAAGATAAAGTATTAAGTGATTGAGTACAGGAGTGATTGAGATCAAGTAAAGGTCGTGTGTACCGATATTAAGGTAGTGAGTTTAATTGGTCGAGAATTGAGGTAAATCAGGAGAACAAGATGGGAGTCAAGTGTCCTTGCCAACGTGTATGTCTGTTAACCAAGAGATTGCTCAAAAGTAAGAACTACTATGCTTAATGTGTGGATAACTGGTTTAGAGAAATGGAACAAGGTTCTATATACCATAGAATTCGAGGACAAATTCAATCAAAGTGGGGAAGACTTGAAACAACCGTTTTCCGCGGACTGACCGTTGCGGAATGAAGTGCTTGAGGTAAACGAGCATAATCTGAACTAGGAGGTACCGTAAGGTCAACGGAGACGGAAAGTCAAACGTTAAACTGAACTCAATAGTTGAATCCGAGCTAAGGCACATTTATCGGACCGCAGTCGGATATTAGACTGGACAGTTACCGTGGTGGAAGAGTGTGAAGTTTTCTAAGGCCATTTTGGCGGGAACAGTTACTGAGCCTAGGCGCGGATAGGTTTGTATTTGGGAAAAGTGTGGGAACTGTAACGCCCCCGATCAGGACCAGGTCAACGCTGACCCAAAACCCGACCGAAGATGCTACGTTTGCGCACTTGGCCGTCCGTTTCGAGGTTCCAAAAACTCATTAAAGAACCTTAGACTAAATGTCCAAGTATGCATTTCCTATAGAACATAAACCAAGGCTTTTCAATCCGATTTATGAACGATAGTTGGTTCGTCCTAGACTAGGACTAGTATCATATGTAACCCAAGCTTTAAACAAATACTTCTTTTATACATACTTATACTTAAGGTGTACAATAGTTACCAAAACATAGATCTTTGCCGGCTTCGAGCCAATGCTCAAAATAACATTTCTACATATTAAATACATACACATTTGCAGAAAGGCAGACGATCTACACCAACTTTCCTAAGCTCTTCTAGCCCGATTAAAATCTCACTATTGGTTACTTTTAAAACAAATGAGTTGTGAGCACTAATTGCTCAATGAGTCAAGGCTTCCCTAATATGCATATAAATAATCCAAACCCAAACCCAAAATAACAATCAACAAGCAATCAACAATAATAAACAGAGAATGCACATGCGGAATTGATAATTAAAACACAACAGACTCAGAGGACCTCTTACCGCAGTCCTCTTTTAAAGTAACATGTTAGCACACAAAATCCTAAATAAAGCCAATTCACAACTTCCTTCCATTGTCCCTTTTACCTCACTCGGCCTTAACCACCAAGGCTAAAAGACCAGTGATCCGACTAGTGTAATACCACGGCCCAAGGCTGCAATCCCGTCTCTCCGTGGATTACATCGGCAGAGTCAGGGCCCAAGGCTGCAATCCCGTCTCTCCGTGACCCCCGATACATGGAAGTGTCCGCTCACTACTAATGTTAGAAAGTTAGAACGTTACGTGATCCTCTTGATCACTTGTAACGTTAACCACAAGCAAAACACACAATCATCACAAGAAATATGCAACACACATTCACACAATCATGCAAAACAATAAAATCAAACACTTAAACTAAAATCCTAAAATCCTAGCATGAACCTCAACGGTTATCAGCATAAAAATAAACAAGCTTGACGCTCTATTTGTTTTGCAGTAAAGCAACAAACATAACCATGACTCACCTTTACTTTATGAATGGTTAGGATTTGGATTTGACTAAAGATCTAGAATGGATCTTCCTTCTCTTAAAACGACCAGAGCTTAGGCTAGATTATAGACTAATATTGCTTCTACACGATGGTCTAAGATGATAGAATAGAGCGGATAAAAACGTGGACAAGAACTCGGGTTTTCTAGACCGATTTTAACAGAGGTTCGAAGTGGTTTCTAGAGTGATTTTGGTAGAGGTTCCCATGTTTTGGATGAAAGAAAAGGAGGTGCTTAGCTTCCTATATATAAGCTTAGGCAAGCAGGTAGGCAGGTAGCTAAGTCAACAGGGCTTTATCGTGCTTGCGGATTTGTCGTGCTTCCGCTGACTCGTTGCACGTGGTCGCGTGATATATCATGGTTTTTACCGGTTTTCGACCATGATATAAGTCCTTTTAACAAGTCTTTTCGTTGTATTTCGAGTCTTTTTAGTACCTTGATAGGTTATTGCACGTGAGGAGCTTATTTGGTGAATACGGTACATTTTGGAACGTAAACAAGGTTGGAGTCGGATTTAGAAGCTGATATGAAGCAACCTGTTGATCGACAGGCACATTGGTGATCGATCGACAGCCACCTGTCGATCGACATGCACTTAGGTGATCGATCAACAGGTGCTCGCAGAGACCGACCTAAGCACTTTTTAAAAAAGGAATTTTGCCATTTAATGGGCCGAAAGCTGCAATAGACCGTCATAAAATCCCACCACGAGTTATGTTGATATAAATAGTTTATTTTAGGGTTTTTAATCATAACTTTAGATTTTACTTAACAAAGTTTAGAGAGCTTTGAGAGAGAGATTTTTAGGGTTTTTAGGGAGACAAGTTTACTTCATACTTTGAGATTCTTCGAACCCTATTGTAATTCTTCTTTTACTCTTTCTTTATGCAGTATTATTCAACTATGATTTGTTTTGCTGCCATGTCTGAGTAGTTTGCTTGTTAGGTTTAGGGTGATTCGAATGGAATGAAGATGAATTGTTAGGGTAAACTCACTTGTTATGATTATTTGTTAGGTTCTTCATCTAGATTGCTTTAACTCTGGTTTAGGATTCGCGACCCTGAATTTGGATATCCTAGGTTGATAGATTGACACGAAAGTGTAATAGATTAACTAGAACTAGATCTTAAGTCAGCAAAATTACTTATTCGCAAAGAAATTTGGTTTAGGGATTTCGTGAACAAATTGGACTTGAATTTAAAGCTTGTTTAAATTGATTGAATTCGCAAAGAAATTTGGTTTTCTAGGGTTTAGGCATAGTTAGTTTTCGCAACGATAGTTGGTTAATTATATTTTAGTGTGCCAAGTTCTAGAACGGTACTTAATTAAATCCTAATCTTGTTTAAACTGCAATTATGATTCATCCTGAGAATTATCTAAAAGCCTAGCTCTTTGTTTAATTGAATTTTAAATCAACCATCTTTCCTGTTACTGTGAGTGCTAGATCCTACACAATAAACTTGTCAAAAGTTCTAAGGAAGCAGAGAATTCTTAGGTGAAAACACGTAGGCAATGATCGAAGAAGTATTTGTTTTATTGCTGTTTTTGTAAGAGCGTATGCGAATTGAATTGTGAATGCCTTTGAATGAGGCTTACAAGGTATATTTATACATGTCTTAAGTCGGCTAGGCCTATTAAAAGATAAGTACGAAAATCCTAATTCTTTGGGATATGCTCCCTCCGTAGTCGGCGGCTGCTTAGGGTTTTCGTCCTCGTCCTCGTACTGGGCCTAGGCCTGAAAAGTTGCGTAGGCCCAACTTGAGCTGTCCATGTCAAAGGTCGGCCCAGCTTGTTTATTTCGCTGCCACGTCGTCCTAGGAGTCTTACCGTGTCATTTCTGGAGCCTAGGCCTTCTGAGCTTGTCCTGCGCATGAGCAGTGCTCCTCTTCATAAGCGTAGGTCCTCCCAGAAACTGGCAGTGCTAGTTCTGGTGTCTTGCGCACGCCTTTGACACTTAGCCATTTTCTTGATAATCTCATATGGGGTGATATTTGACCCCAACAGTTAGCCTTCCAGCTCAGCAGTATCAGTTTGGATGATGCTGAGTTTAAGGAGGAATAAGGGAGAGTGAGGTTCTCAAGAAAGTGTGGCCAAGTTCGGAACGAGGTTATACCCAACAATACCATTCAGGTTACTGAGCTTTCATGTTTATGTCTAATGCTTAGCTCAGTATAGACCTAACATGCCTGCTTTCTTTGAAAAAATTTGTGGAGTTAGTTCTGCAAAGGTTTCCGGAGCTTGTTTCGTTAAAGCGTTCCATCGTACGTAAAACTCTGACAAGTTGTGCTTCGAAGCTTGATTCGTACTATTTGAAAGTTTTTTTTTTTGTTTGATGCGGAAAATTTCACCTCCGCACCGCTACTATATTAGGTGACAATTTTCATTTCTTCCGCAATCGGAAAAAGTTTTCTCTGATTGGCAAGGATTATTAACGCCGAGATCCGGCATTAATGACTATATATACGCCTTCCCTTTCTCATTTCTCTTATAACTTCATTCTTCCCAGAAAAAGGTAAATTTCCTTTCTCTCTCTTCTCTCTCCTTATTTTTTTGTCTTTAAAAACTTCCTACCTACTGCCGCCGTCGTCTCTGTGTCTCTCCACCGCCTTCGACGACCGCCGAGAGAATATTCTCCACAATCGTCTCTCACCATTGATTTCACTCACCCGCACCGGTCTCGGTCCTTCGTCGAACCCAGACCGAGGAACTCTTGTGAACCGAGGAGTCTTCGGCACTACCTCAATCCGCGAGAACTCAGTAACGTCACGAGGAATTCTCGGCGCTATCCGGTCTGAGACCAGTCCTCGGCATCGTTTGGAGTCCTCAGCGCTATCCGGTCCGAGACCACTCCTCGGCGTCGCTTGGAGTCCTCGGCGCTATCCGGTCGGCGTCGCTTGGAGTCCTCGGCGCTATCCGGATCGAGACCCAGTCCTCGGCATCGCTTGGAGTCTTCGGCATCGCTTGGAGTCCTCGGTGCTATCCGGTCCATGACAAGTCCTCGGCATCGCTTGGAGTCCTCGGCACTAACCGGTCCGAGAACGAAACCGAGCACGCTCGCCTCGCAATTTCGGGACGAGGCCGAGCATTCAAGGCGTGAATAAACCAAGCCGAGGCCTAGCCCTCTCAGCTGAATAAATCAAGCCGAGACCGAACACTCAAAGCTTGAAGAACCAAGCCGAGAACGCTTGATACTTAGTCGATTTTGCAAAGTCATCACTATGTCACATTCATCATCATCTTTAGACAAGTTTTTGGCGAGTGTTTTGGAGCCGAGGACGGCCGGTGTTGGAGACGCAGAACATCGCGCACAGGAAGCTCGCTCTGATGCTGGTTCTAGCTCTTGGTTGCGTCCTTATTCTAAGCCAAGAGACGAGTCCCATTTTTTGGAGGAGCGCAACGCGGACGGTTCAGAGAGCCCTTTTCCCGGTGACAAGCCGATTAGTGACGTTCCAGTCCGCGTTGACGAGCTAGCAGACGATGCTCAAAGCCGAGATGGAAGAGTTTGATAACGCCGTGGAGCAAAGGAGACTTGATCGATCTGGTTCAAGGAGACGAGCTCCCTGTCGATCTCGAAAAACACCACGCCCGAAGAAGTTTAAAATTCCGAACCCGCCAGGCTTGACTATTTCGGACGAGAGGTCACTTAGTATTTTGAGGCGCAAGTGCTCCATTTCCGACGAAATAGAACTTAAGTTGCCATCGGCAGTTGATCGTGCCGACCAACCTCCGGAAGGCTATTTCACGTTATACGAAAGCTTTTTCGACGCTGCGTTCTTGTGGTTTCCTATTCCATACGTGATCCTTGAGTTCCTCGCGAAGTTTTATGTCTCGATCTCGCAAATCACTCGCCTTGGAATTCGTCACTTGGTGGGGTACCTCGTTCGAAGTTATGAATGCGAGGAGACTTTGAACGTCCATCATCTGCGAAATTACCTCGATCTTCGTCGTTCTCCTCCCAAAGATAAGCTGTTATACTACATCAGCCCTCGAAAGGATTTTCGAATCTTTAACGGTTTCGTTAGTAAAGACCGTCAATGGGCGAACTTGTTCTTCTACGTTCCCGTTTGTAGCGAAACTTTAGGAGAAAGAATCGACTTGATACGAACAAGATGGACTAGGAAGGGTAGTTGATTTTATTGACTAGGACCGACCCTGCCTTGCGTGTTGCTCATTTTCCTTGTTTTTTTCTTGCTTCTAATCGTTTTCGCTTATGTCGGTTTTGTAGTGAGTAACGTGATTCTGAAGACTCCCGACAACACGCAGGCTATTCATACGTTATTTTCTTCTCAAGGGTGCAACTGGGATAAACACTTCTCTTTGCGACGCGTTGAGAAGGCGAGAGCTTTCTTCAGTGGTTCTTCAGTTTCAAGCTTCCGTTTTTCAGATTCCTCCGAAGAAGTCCGGTCAGAAATGGGGAAGAGGTCTTTCACAGATTTAGCTGCCGGTAGCGCAGGTACTTCGAAGGCGCCTGCACCGCCGAGCACTTCTTCGGTGCCGAGGGAAATTCTACGCCTAGCACTGCCCTAGATTTGGTGCCGAGCGCGTCTGTGATTCCCAGCCCCGCGCCTAGCACTGCTCCTTCCTCAAAGAAGTCCGCGCGTGTATCATCGAGCCTCATCCTGGCTATGCCAGCCTCCGATCCCAAAGCCACGTGCTCCTCTGCTCCTTTGGTCACTTCTCGTTCTGGAGATGATGCCAGAAGAAAGGGCAAAGGAAAAGGTCAAGACACCGCGGGTGTCGACCGTCGAGGGAGCGAACCTCGGGGCGAAGATGGGAGAGATCTGAAGAGGCTGAGGACTGATCCTCCTTTTTCTCCTGCTACAGTCTCTCAGTCGGTTTTTGACGACGACTCTGCGGCCGCACGTCTTTTTGCCACCCTAGCCTTCCCTGATGATCCTTGTGATCTTGTTCACGCGTCATCCTCTTCTGGTATGATGTCTCGCGCCGGGCTTAGGGTGAGTTCAAGTCCGTGTTTTCCTTAGCCAATTTTTTTGTTTGCTTCCTGGTTCTAACATACTTTCGATTATTTCCTTTCCTTACAGCTCCTTGCCATTGTGAACCGTGTGGGTCACGAGCTTGAGGAGGAGATTGAGAGGCATAAGCTCCACGCCGATGCCTGTGCAAAAGGAGAGCTTGCTGCGAAGGCCGAGCGTAACAAGTACGCTGACAAGCTGGAGAGGAGGAACAAGGAGCTCGAGAAGGCTCTTGGTGATAACGAGAGACTCCACACGGAGAACGAGGAGTTATCGAGAAAGCTTGAGGTTGCCGAAAAGAATGCCAGCAACTCTCTCTGTTGCTTGTCGGATCGCAACGCGCAGGTCGCGGCGCTGAAGACGAAGGTCGGAAAGAAGAGGACGGAGCTGAAGACGGTAAGGCTCTAATCCTGGACCTCTATGAACAATTTGCGACTGCCAGGGCTAAGTTCGAGGAACTCAAAGGCGATCCGCAAGACAGAATGGTCTTCTATGTCCAGAGAGAAGCTAACCTCGACTTTGTGAAACAGCTTCTGCGGCTAATTCCGGAGAGGAAGGTTCCCTCCTCACCGCGGATGTGGAGGCGCATGCGGGCGACGAAGACTACTTCGATAAACTGATGGAGACCCTCGGAAAGTGTTTGGACGTTGTTCTTCCTGAGGTTATTTTCTTTCATATTCTCTTAAGTGTGTATTCGAGGAATGCTTTTGATCGCGTTAGTTTTCGGGTTCCTTTTGAGTTTGCCAGACCTTTGATGCCGAATCCAGACGTGTCACTTGAGAAGCTCGCAGCGGATGCTGGTGTTGCGGATGTTTCTGGATCGCATATGGTTTCGGAGAGTGCAGGCGGACTCTTGCAGGTTCGGCGCGGATAATTACCCTTTAGAGATTTATTAAAATTTCTCGTGAGTTTGATCTTGAATGTTCTTTTTTGCAGGAGATGAGGAATGATAGTGCCGAATTGCTCAAGGACCTCATGATTTGCGAAGATGGCGTATGTCCTTCGCCGGTGAAGACGAAGATGAGGTGGCGACAATTGCAGCTGAGGACAACCTGGCCGAGAAGACCGAGACTGCTAGAGTCGAGAAGATTGCTGTTGGTGAAGACGGAGCCGAGAAGGCTGATTCGGAGAAAGCGGGCGAAGACGAAGAAGCCCATTCCTAGTTCCATCGCGCATTTGTTCGCGCTTATGTCTTTAGATTCAGATTTTTTGTTCTATTTTTTATTTTGGTATTCGGATTTTTAGGACTTTGACTTCTATTCGATTCCTGCTCTCTCTTTTTTTTGTTTTGTCCACGGATGTACCTTTCCATATACTTTTTTACAAGAAGATAAATGGATGCGGTTTCAAGCTTATTGGTATTCGAAATGTTTGAAGTGTGTTTTTGGACCAGGCTTAGGTAAAGGACATAACTCCCTTTTTTTTATTGATTGTGTTGCTGGGTTTACAGAATGGTCGTTCAGATTTTACAAACACACTCCTTTTTTAGTGTGACTGCTCTTGTCAACAATTCATTGATTTTGACCAACGTTGTCGTTGGGTTTACAGAGTGATCGTTTGGGTTTACAATTGCGTTCCTCCTCGAACGCACCCGCTCCTGAACGAACACTTATATTTCTATAGCGCGTTGTATCCGAAGTTGGATGTTTACGTGTAAAAAATAATCTGCAAATTTTTTCTTTGTTTCAAGGTCGCCACTGTGGCCAGCAGTGGCGGTTGGCAATGTAAGTTGGTCTGTTTAGTAAGACTTTTATTCGATTTGAAGAAGATGCCAAATAAGATGTTTGACAAGTGGAGACTTGGTCTGTTTAGTAAGACTTTTATTCGACTCAAATGCATTTTGTTTTTTATTTCCACGAAAGTATGTTACAAGAAAGTGGGAGTATACGAGTATACGTACCCCACTCCCCCCCTTTTTTGGGAGGGGGGCAACTGAACCCATCCGAAAATAGGTTGCCTACGTACCTTTTGCAGGGATCAAGTCACCCGTAGTTCATCTAGAATTTGTTATTTTTTTTTCTTTTTTCTTTTTTTTAAGTTTAGCTGAGTTAGCAGAAAATCACTCGCCCAACATTGCACTAATGGTAGTACGTCTTCAAGTGCTTTGCATTCCATGAATTCGGAATGGGAGCGCCTGCCATGTTTGCTAGTTCGTATACGCCAGGTCGGACCACCTTCGTAACTTTGTATGATCCTTCCCAGTTGGCCCCGAGTTTGCCTGCATTGCGTTCCGCAGTGTTCTGAAATACTTCACGCAGGACAAAATCGCCTTCGTGGAATCGTCTTTCTCTGACGCTGGAGTTGTAGTATCGAGCTGCTGCGTTCTTGTAGTTTGCGATTCTGATCAATGCCTGGTCGCGCCGTTCGTTGATGAGGTCCAACTCGTCACGCAACAACAGGTGGTTTAGCCCTTCTTATCCGGGGAGGAGGTAACGTCGAACCCTGGGAATTGGACTTCGGAGGGGATGACGCACTCTGTCCCATAAACCAGGGCGAACAATGTTTCGTTAGTGGCTCGTCGCGGCGTCATGCGATGAGACCACAAGACCCCTTCAAGTTCGTCTGCCCAACGACCCTTTTTAGCGTCAGACGTTTCTTAAGACAGTCGAGGATTATCATGTTGGCTGCCTCAGCTTGGCCGTTACCTTGGGGATATCTTGGCGTAAATTTGCTGAGCCGGATTTTCCATTTTACGCAGAATGTTTCGAAACGGTTAGAAATGAACTGAGAACCGTTATCCGTTACAATTTCGTATGGCACGCTGAAGCGACTGATGATGTTTCTCCACACAAAACTTTCTACGTGTTTGTCCTTTATATTAGTGTATGCTTTGCCTTCGACCCATTTCGAGAAGTAGTCGGTTAAAACTAGCAGAAATCGTTTCTGTGGATGGATGAAGTGGCCCAACGCATGAATGGATAGGGGGAGGTGATAGATGAAAGCATCTCGATTGGTTGATAAATTTTTGGAGCATGACGCTGGCACCTTTTGCATTTCGCCGCAAACTTCTCGCAATCACGTACCATCGTAGGCCAATAGTGGCCATGATGTTTGATTTTAACTACTAAGGCGCATCCTCCCGAATGGTTGCCACAACATCCACTATGGACTTTTGCCATGATCTGCCTTGCCTCCTTGCCTTTGACGCCAGCAAGCAAGGGACCGGACAAGCTCCATCTGAGGACATTGCCGTCAAGTAAAATATACTGGGCGGCCTACACGCGTAACTTACGAGATGCCCATTTGATCCATCCAGTTTTCGTCGCAGCCATACTCGGGCTCGGTGGCGACTGTCGGAGCTCTGTCTCGGTGGTATATTGCGATTGGCAGTCGTGACGGATCCGGGTCTGTTTGGGTCGGTGGAGTGTTCCTTTCTGTAGTTGCGTCGGTCATCTCAACGTCCTCGCTACTGTTTTCTTTTGTGTTCCTAGCAGCTTGAGATCGGGTAGTGGAAGCGAGGCTTAGCGCGGGTAGGATGATGGGGAACTCGATGAACTCCACTGGTATAATCCGCTTTAAGGCCGGATCTGAAGCGGATGCCAGATTTGCCAAAGCGTCAGCGTTAACGTTCTATCCTCTCAGAATTCGCGTGACCGTGAATTTCTTGAATTGCACATCTAATGCTTTTGCCAATCCTAAGTAAGCTTCTATATGCTCGTCTTTGGTTGCGTACTCTCCGCTGAATTAGTTGACTACTAACTGCGAATCGGAAAATACGCTGATTTCTGTGATGTTGAGTGCGCGGGCTAGACGTAGTCTGGGCAGGATGGCTTCGTACTCGGCTTCGTTGTATGATGCCCTGAAGCCGAGTCGAAAGGATTGTACGAGGATTTCTCCGGACGGGGATGTTAGTCGTATTCCAACGCCGGAGCCGCTTGTGGACGAAGAGCCATCTACATGGAGTTGCCATTCTCCAGATGACGCTCCTTCTTGGGACGAGCCCTCTCTCGCGGCGTCTCCCTCGGGAAGTTCCATAAGAAAGTCGGCTAATACTTGGGATTTAGCGCAGAACCTCCCGCGATATTCGATGTCATATTCACTAAGTTCGACTGCCCATTTGGCTAGCCTGCCTGACTGACATGGGCTATGGAGAACAGAACGCAGCGGAAATGTGTTGAGGATGATGATGGAGTGGGACAGGAAGTAGGGCCTCAGTTTTCGTGCTGCCATAACGACAAAGAGCGGAAGCTTCTCCAGCTGAGGGTACCTTGTTTCTGCGTCAATCAGTGTTTTGCTAACGTAGAATATACGATTCTGCTCGCCTCGTTCTTCTCGTACAAGTACCGCGATGATGGCCGTATTAGATACAGCGATATACATGAAGAGGGGTTAGCCGGTTACTGGTTTATATAAGACTAGAGGAGTTGCCAGGCATTCCTTGAGCTGCTTGAAAGCGTCCTCGCATTTTGCTGTCCATTCGAACTGCTTGTTTGCGCGCAGCGTATTATAGAAAGGGAGACATTTGTCGGTAGACCTTGAAATGAATCTGTTCAGTGCTGCGACCCGTCCCGTGAGTCGTTGAACTTCTTGCTTGTTCTTTGGGGAAGCCATCTGGATTAGCGCGCTGATTTGATTTGGATTGGCCTCGATACCCCGATGAGTGACTAGGTATCCAAGGAATTCGCCCGAAGTAACCGCGAACCTGCACTTTGTAGGATTTAGCTTCATGTTGTGCAGATTGAGCTGCTGGAAACATGCCTCCAAATGAGAGACGTGGTCCTCTTCTTTTAGAGACTTTACCAGCATGTCGTCGATATAAACTTCCATAGTCTTCCCCAGCTGATTCTCGAACATTTTGTTCACTAGTCGTTGATACGTAGCTCCTGCGTTTTTGAGTCCGAATGGCATTACCTTGTAGCAATAGATGTTGCGGTCAGTGATGAATGCCATTTTCTCGCGGTCGTCGGGATGCATCAGGATCTGGTTGTAGCCAGAGAAAGCATCCATGAAGGTTAACAACTTGTTTCCGGCTGTCGCCTCTACTAAGCGATCGATGTGCGGAAGTGGTAAGCTATCTTTTGGGCAGGCTTTGTTTAGGTAGGTGAAATCGACGCAAACACGCCACGTCCCGTTCTTCTTCTTCACCACGACTGGATTTACGAGCCAGTCTGGGTATTTTACTTTGGTGATTGAACCAACGCGCAAGAGTTGTTTTACTTCGTCGTTTACTGCTTTTGCTCTCTCTGGCCCGAGTTTCCTTCTTTTCTGCTTGATTGGTTTGAAGGTTGGATCCACATTGAGTTCGTGGCTAGCTACATTGATGTCGATCCCAAGCATATCTTCGGCTGCCCACGCAAAAGTGTTGATGTTCTTTTTGAGGAAGGAGATGAGCTTGTCTCTGATTTTTTTGTTTAACTCGGCTCTGATTTCCACGCAACGTTCCAGATGATCATCGTCGATGTTAACTGAGACCACCGGTTCGCAGAGCGGTCGTTCTTCTTCCTCGCGGTCATCTCTGATCTGCATTTGATATATGACGTTGGACAGACCCTTTGTCTCTTCGCGGTTGGTTTTCATTTTCTTCCTTCTACTTGGGGTAGAGGAATTATCTCCTGTATCCAGGTTGCGTAGCCTCTGCTCGGCCATGAAGCACAATCTGGATTCTTTCTGATTCCTCCATATGGTCCTCAAGCCAAGAGGCGTCGGAAACTTGAGACACAAATGATAAGTCGATGGAACAGCCTGCATTGAATTGAGCCACGGTGTTCCCATAATCATATTGTAGATCGCAGGATGATCAGATACTGAGAAGTCGACCATTTTCTTCACATTGCCAGCCATGACAGGTAGGCGAATTGTTCCCATTGTCATAGTCGTTTCCCCTGAGAAGCCTGTGATCGGTTTGGGATGTCTCTTGATTTCTGCTAAGTCAACGTCCATTCTTTCTAATGTATTTTTGAAGATGACGTCGATTGAACTTCCCGTATCAATTAGAACGCGTGCAACGCTGTAATCGTAGACTGTTAGGTTGATCACCAGGGGATCGTTGTAGGGACGGTCAATTCCTTCGGCGTCTTGTTCGTCCAAGGTGATCGGGAGTAATGGGTAGGTTGGTTGTTTTGCTAGTGCGGAGAGATTCGCGCTAACCTCGGCACGCCGCTGGTATGCTTTAATTGCCGAGACGTTGTCAGCGCAGTACTGCGATCCTCCCATTATCATGTTGAGAACGCGCTGGGAACCTTGGTGGTCGGGATTGTTGTCTCGGTGTGGACGTTTGGTATTTTTGCTTCCTTCAACCGCTGGTGCTTGCTCGGCGGCGGGAGCCTTTGCATCTTCCGGTTTAAAATCGGATAAGTTGAAGTCGCCTTTTAGATCTCCAGCGGCCAATCTGGTGGCTAGTAACCGACCCAGTTCGCGGCATCTTGCGGTAGTATGCCCAGCTGCTTTATGAAATTCACAATACAGCTTCTCCTCGTAACTGCTCTGGTCCCTGGTCCAGGTGTTGTTCCAAGTTCGTCTACCGCGCCCGCGGCCACGGCCTCGGCCACGACCAGATCTTGATGATTCCATCTGGTAGTTGTGAGCTCCGGTAAATCCTCCCTCGTGCCGAACGAAACCGGGATTGTTCTTCTTTTGCACGGGAGTGTCTGATTCATTGGTCTGTTTTGGCTTTGAAATTTTCGGAGTCCCCGCCAGAATTGCGTCCTCGTCTCTAACGTAATCGGCAGAGCGGTAGAGAGCGTCTTGGATGGTAGTTGGTTCTCGTACCATCAACTCCTGCCAGAAGGCCGCAGGGCATCGAAGTGCTTCTTTCAAAGCAGCCAGCGCAGATTCGCTGGTCACTCCTTCTACCTTTGAAAGCATGGTTCTGAATCTCTTCATGAAATCACCCAAACTTTAGCTTTCGCCTTGTTTCGTGGTCCACAGTCCTCCGTCGTAGACCCTACGTTCTGCGAATATATTGTACTGTGTCACGAACATCTCCGAGAGTTGGTAGAAGTTATCAATGGAGCTTTTCTTCTGTCGATAAAACCACTGGAGTGCGGGCCCCTTTAAACTTTCGACGAACATCTTGCAGTAGCCGGCATCCTTCTCATGTTCTTTAAAGTTTGCTCTTCCCATGGAAACTTCGAAGGCCAAGAGGTGGTCTTGTGGATCGGTGGTTCCCTCATAGAGCGGGAGCTTGACCCTTCCTGGGTCGGAGATTTTTGTTTTTGAGATATGCTCAGCGAACGGCGTGTTGTGCGCCTCCTGGAGTATGCGGTCGACGTCTGGTGCCTTTCCGGCGATGTAGTGCATTTGTGACTTCATGTCCGAGAGCTTTTGTTTTATGTGTGCTCGCATCTGGGCCATCTCGGCCTTGTGGGCTTCGAGTAGCGCTCTACGTTCTTGGTGAAAATCGGATGGCTCAACCCCGAGGGAGTTCCCCTCTTCTTCGGCGAGGTGCATGGCGTATTTTGCGTCTGCTTCTTCTTGGTTACGTGGTCGAATTCTTCTCGCTGGTGCGTTGCCAGCATCTCATGTGCGGGTGCCCTCCCCTGAAGTGGAGGGTTGTTATTTCCGCGGACGTCGACACATTCGGGAGTCTGGTCTCCAGCCTGTAGCGTCAGCGGCGGGGGTAGTTCTCCTCGGGTTTTCGGCTTAGTGCGCGGAGTTGAGAAGCGGAGAGCATGAGGTTTGAACTGTCGAGTCGATCGCCGCGGGCTTATTGTTCTTCTGCGGGCGAGGAGTGTTTCGAACATCTTCTTCACCTCGGTTAAGGGTTCCGAGTTTTCAGTAGGGTTTGTGATAGCCTCCTCTCATTCGGGGTTATCTCTGCGCGACGAAGACTCGTTCCCTCTTTCCGTTTTGCTGGCCATCTTCCTGGATCTGATGTGTAACGTGGTTTCGGTTTGTGTTAGAAAGTCTCTGTTCCCCTTGGTCGGCGCCAATTGTGAGTGTTAGATCCTACACAATAAACTTGTCAAAGGTTCTAAGGAAGCAGAGAATTCTTAGGTGAAAACACGTAGGTAAAGATCAAAGAAGTAGTTGTTTTATTGCTGTTTTTGTAAGAGCGTATGCGAATTGAATTGTGAATGCCTTTGAATGAGGCTTACAAGGTATATTTATACATGTCTTAAGTCGCCTAGGCCTATTAAAAGATAAGTACGAAAATCCTAATTCTTCGGGATATGCTCCCTCCGTAGTCGCGGCTGCTTAGGGTTTTCGTCCTCGTCCTCGTACTTGGCCTAGGCCTGAAAAGTTGCCTAGGCCCAACTTGAGCTGTCCGTGTCAAAGGTCGGCCCAGCTTGTTTATTTCGCTGCCACGTCATCCTAGGAGTCTTACCGTGTCATTTCTGGAGCCTAGGCCTTCTGAGCTCGTCCTGCGCATGAGCAGTGCTCGTCTTCATAAGCCTAGGTCCTCCCAGAAACTGGCAGCGCTAGTTCTGGTGTCCTGCGTACGCCTTTGCCACTTAGCCATTTTCTTGATAATCTCATATGGGGTGAGATTTGACCCCAACAGTTACCAATTGATTTTGCTATTTATTTTATATTATTTTACTTAGCCGAATTTGAAGTCAATATTCATATCATTTGATTTGACTCCCAGTGATTCGACCTCCACTATTTGAGCAAAGAGATTTCGAATTAAAGCCTGCGTACTTCTCTTTAGTGGCTCAATATCAGTTCCATGGGTACCCATCAGAGCACCCCATGGATCATCTTGAGATGTTTGAGGATCTTACATCTAACATTAAGGCTAACAACGTGTCTGAGGATTACATTATGTTCAAGCTTTTTCCTTTTTCTCTTGCTGGAGAGGCAGCCTCTTGGCTGAAGCAGTTGGAGCCAGGCTCACTAACTACTTGGAGTGATACCAAGAATGCTTTCCTGAGTCACTTCTACGATGAGTCGCGCTCAGAGGATCTATGAACTAAGATCTCCACTATCATTCAGAATTTGACATAATCTTTCATGGCTGCGTGGGAAAGGTTAAAAGGATATCAAAGAGACTGTCCTCATCACGGGTTCACAGAGGTTCAGCTGCTGGGTATTTTCTACAGAGGATTCGATTTGAGACATCAGGTGACTCTAGATGTTTCGAGTAGTGGGAACTTCAAAACAAGGTTTCCAACTGATTGCCTTGAGCTCATCAAGAACGTGTCTACTAGCAACAGTACGAAGAGGATAAATGAAGAAAGGAGAAGAGAAGCTAGTCAATCAGGTGGAGCTGAGATTGCTGAGGTTAAGGCTAAGATAGATTGTATGCATAACCTTCTGGTGAACAAGAAGTCGGTTCATTTTGCACAGGAAGTTGACACCTTCTATCGAGATGAAGATAGGGAGCAGGAGGATGTTAACTACATCAACCAGAATAGCTACCAGAGTCAGCGTTATGGGAATCAGTCAGAGAACAAGGGATGCAACAACTACAATCAGAGGAGCTCGTTCTCTGGAACTCCTAGTTCTCCAAGCTGTACTCAAAAGTCGCAGTTTCAGAAACCATTTGGCAGTAGTAGCAATCAGAGAACTTATGGATCTTCGTCATACCAGCCAATTTCGCCTAAATCTTCAGAGAATGACGTGAAGGGTATGTTCGAACAGCTTCTTGAGGGGCAGCAAACTCTGACAGTAAATCTCAATGGGAAGATTGACGGACTCTACACTGATCTATATGGGAAGATAAAAGCTCTCAATATTCACTTGAAGAAATTGGACACTCAGGTAGCCCAGACTACATAAAATATTAGAAGACAAGATGGTTTTCTTCCTGCCAGAACTAATACAAATCCTAAGCAGCATGGTGTAGCAGCTATCACAACCAGAAGTGGTAAGGTTATTGAGCCAGTGCTCAAGAAACGACTCTCAATCGAACAACTAGACGAGCTTGAGGACATTGAGGATCAAGAGTTGTTTGTCCCGATTCCAGATGCTTGCGGGATTTGTCGTGCTTCCGACTTGTCATGCTTGCAGATTTGTCGTGCTTCCGATTTGTCGTGCTTCCACTGACTCGTTTCACATGGTCGCGACACCTAGTGCTTGCGGGATTTGTCGTGCTTGCATCTTGTCGTGCTTGCGGATTTATCGTGCTTCCGATTTGTCATGCTTCCGCTGACTCGTTGCACGTGGTCGCAACACCTCGTGCTTGCGGGATTTGTCGTGCTTCCGACTTGTCGTGATTCCGACTTGTCGTGATTCCGACTTGTCGTGATTCCGACTTGTCGTGCTTCTGATTTGTCGTGCTTCCGCTGACTCGTTGCACATGGTCGCGACACCTCGTGCTTGCGGGATTTGTCGTGCTTCCGTCTTGTCGTGCTTGCGGATTTGTCGTGCTTCCGATTTGTCGTGCTTCCGCTGACTCATTGCACATGGTCGCGACACCTCGTTCTTGCGGGATTGTCGTGCTTGGACAAACCCAATCAGCTTGGACGTTTCTTCGTCTGAGGGAACTAACGTTTCTTCGTCCGAAGGTAACGCTGGTGACTAACCAACCAGACAGACACTTCGCTTAGTCACCGAGGTGCTTAACTAGGTTTTGGCAAAAAACTATCGGACTGATCCGGCCATCGAATCGGGCTTTGCCGAGGCGCGGGTAGACCTAAGAGAGGGTCATTACATTCTCTCCCCCTTAAAGGAATTCGTCCTGAATTCCTAAGGTTGAATGTTTCCTCCAATATTTCTGTCGCGCCTTTGGGAATTGGTTTAGGATGGTTTTTCCTAAGTAACTAAAGCACTAATCAAATCAACTTGGTTTCTAGGATTGGGTCTCAACTTTTATAACAAGACTCAATCAACTTTGGAACACAAAATAAAATCTAGCAATTCTACAATACACTATAGCACCTAAATGCATGCATATGCAATCACACAATCAATCAATCACAAAAAAGAGTTAGAATCCATACTTACTTGTACCGAGACCTTTAGAGGTCGTGAAAGGTTTAAGGTTCTTAAAGCTAAGGATTTCCTCTAGGTCGCTTATCACCAAGCTAAAGCTTTTTCACCAACCATGTCTACTCAATACAATTTATGCGGTAGCATCTGCAATCAACAAGGGTAAGTCCTATTCTCATCTACCTAATAAAGGAGCTAGTTGGTTCCCTAACTGCTTTTTGCGACTCAATTACTCGATAAAACATTTGAAAACGAGTCCCATGTGAACATGGTTAGAACCATGCTCTGATACCACTCTTGTAATACCCCTGATCAGGATCGGGTCAACGCTGACCAAAACCTGACCAAAGATGCTATGTTTGCGCACTTGGCCGTCCGTTCCGAGGTTTCAAAAACTCATTAAAGAACCTTAGACTAAACGTCCAAGTATGCATTTCCTATCGAACATAAACCAAGGCTTTTCAACCCGATTTATGAACGATAGTTGGTTCGTCCTAGACTAGGACTAGTATCATATGTAACCCAAGCTTTAAACAAATACTTCTTTTATACATACTTATACTTAAGGTGTACAATAGTTACCAAAACATAGATATTTGCCGGCTTCAAGCCAATGCTCAAAATAACATTTCTACATATTAAATACATACACGTTTGTAGAAAGGCAGACGATCTACACCAACTTTCCTAAGCTCCTCCAGCCTGACTTAAATCTCACTATTGGTTACATGCAAAACAAATGAGTCGTGAGTACTAATTACTCAATGAGTCAAGGCTTTCCTAACATGCATATAAATAATCCCAACCCAAACCCGAAATAACAATCAACAAGCAATCAACAATAATAAACAGAGAATGCACATGCGGAATTGATAATTAAAACACAACAGACTCAGAGGATCTCTTACCGCAATCCTCTTTTAAAGTAACATGTTAGCACACAAAATCTTTAATAAAGCCAATTCACAACTTCTTTCCATTGTCCCTTTTACCTCACTCGGCCTTAACCACCAAGGCTAAAAGACCAGTGATCCGACTAGTGTAATACCACGGCCCAAGGCTGCAATCCCGTCTCTCCGTGGATTACATCGGTAGAGTCAGGGCCCAAGGCTGCAATCCCGTCTCTTCGTGCCCCCCGATACATGGAAGTGTCAACCGCTTACTACTAATGTTAGAAAGTTAGAACGTTACATGATCCTCTTGATCACTTGTAACGTTAACCGCAAACAAAACACACAATCATCACAAGAAATATGCAACACACATTCACACAATCATGCAAAACAATAAAATCAAACACTTAAACTAAAATCCTAAAATCCTAGCATGAACCTCAACGGTTATCAACATAAAAATAAACAAGCATGACACTCTATTTGTTTTGCAGTTTAGCAATAAACATAACCATGACTCACCTTTCCTTTTGAACGGTTAGGATTTGGATTTGACTAAAGATCTAGAACGGATCTTCTTTCTCTAAAAACGGCCAGAGCTTAGGCTAGATTATAGACTAATCTTGCTTCTACTCGATGGTCTAAGATGATAGAAAAGAGTGGATTAAAACGTGGACAAGAACCCGGGTTTTCTAGACCGATTTTAACAGAGGTTCGAAGTGGTTTCCAGAGTGATTTTGGTAGAGGTTCCCACGTTTTGGATGAAAGAAAAGGAGGTGCTTAGCTTCCTATATATAATCTTAGGCAAGTAGGTAGGCAGGTAGCTGAGTCAACATGGCTTTGTCGTGCTTGCGGATTTGTCGTGCTTCCGATTTGTCGTGCTTTCGCTGACTCGTTGCACGTGGCCGCGACACTTCGTGCTTGCAGGATTTGTCGTGCTTGCGGATTTGTCATGCTTTCGATTTGTCGTGCTTCCGCTGACTCGTTGCACATGGTCGTGACACCTCGTGCTTGCGGGATTTGTCGTGCTTCCGTCTTGTCGTGCTTGCGGATTTGTCGTGCTTCCGTTTTGTCGTGCTTCCGATTTGTTGTGCTTTCGCTGACTCGTTGCACATGGTCGTGACACCTCGTGCTTGCGGGATTTGTCGTGCTTGGACAAAGCCAATCAGCTTGGACGTTTCTTCGTCCGACGGAACTAACGTTTCTTCGTCCGAGGGAACTAACGTTTCTTCGTCCGAAGGTAACGCTGGTGACTAACCAACCCGGCAGACACTTATCTTAGTCACCGAGGTGCTTAACTAGGTTTTGGCCAAAAACTATCGGACTGATCCGGCCATCGAATCGGGCTTGCCGAGGCGCACTTAGACCTAAGAGAGGGTCGTTACAGGAACGGTTGAGAGATTACTTGGAACACGCGAAATCAAGTAGTAACCATTTCTGGGCAATTTTCTGGGTGGTTACTAGAGGTATAATGGGGATTTCGTTCCCATAACCGCCGATTCACGTGAAAAGGACTTAGAAGGGATCCTAAGGCTATTTTGGAGGGATTCATCGAGAGTTATTTGAGTGTTCGTGTAGGTGATTGGGTGTGGGTAACTTTGATCGTGTATGTGGGTAACTCGATGGTGATTCATCGAGTAAACTTCGAGGAATGATCGTGAAAAGTATGGGATTCCTTGAAAAATCATCGGTGATGACAGTGGAGTCATCGGTGATTGACTGCGATGATAGTGAAACCATCGTGAGTGTCTGCGATGACCGTGGTATCATCGGTAACTGTCTGCAGTGACAAAGAAGTCATCAGTGAGCGTCTGCGATGACCGTGGTATCATCGGTAACCATCTGCGATGACAGAGAAGTCATCGATGAGCGTCTACGACGGCAATGTGTCATCGGTTACCGACTGTGATGGTAGAGGAATCACCGGTAATTATATGCGATGGCAGTAGTGTCGTTGGTAATCGTCTGCAATGGCAGAGGAGTCATCGGTAACCATCTGCGATGGCAGTAGCGTCATCGATAACGAGTATGCGATGGCAATAGCGTCATCGGTAATGAGTCTGCGATGGTCGTAGAAACCGAGTGTATGGGTCGCGGAGACCGAGTGCGATGGTCGTGGAGACCAAGTGTCTGATGGTCGCGCAGACCGAGTGTAATGGTCGCGGAGACCGAGTCTGATGGTCGCGGAGACCGATTGTTTGATGGTCGCGGAGACCGAGTGTGTGATGGTCACGAAGACCGAGTGTTATGGTTGCGGAGACCGAGTGTGCGATGGTTTTGGAGACCGAGTGTCCGGCGGTCGTGGAAACTGAGTGTTTGATGGTCGCGGAGACCGTATCTGTTGAATGTGGTGCATGGAACAAGGATCCATGCCACCTCTCTTGTTACTTGGTCATGTGGGGATACTTGGCTGAGTGACTAAGTAACAAGGGAGGTGGTAGAATGGATAATGTTCGGTAAATGAGAGTTAAGCTGCGGTATTCGGTAGAAGTCATGTGAATGGGTCCGGTTGCTTGGTGCGGATCGGAGCTCAAATCCATGGACAAACTAATATCGGCAGCGGCCAAGGTATGGATTATGTCGCAATGGCAAGATACGTGTTAAGTTGGTTCTTGTGTTGCGTTTCTGTTGCTTAGTGTAAGCTAAGTAGTTTCTTAGCTTTACTTGGTTTAGCGAGCTAAGTTATCTTAGAAACTGAATGAGTTGAACCTCTTTAAGAAGTTTAAGGAAATAGGCAAAAATTCATCGAGGTTCGGTCACGGTGTTAGTGAAGTAGCCGAGCTAGGATTTCGCGGTGTTAGGAAATCCGGGTTTGGGCTCTTCACTATCCCTCATCTAATTCATGGAAGGTTTCACTTCCAAGCCAATCAAATACTCAGGGTCAGGCACCAGCTACTTATCATGGGGTATGAATACAGTGAACAATAGCCAAAACTCAGGATAACCACATGCTCCAGCAAACCAGAACAGCAGCTGGAGTCAAGGGACCGTAAGTCCAAACATGGGATGGGTTTGTCCCGTTCAAACTGGAATGAACGCCAACGCTAACTGGGCTGCATCTGCTGTTCGGCTAGCTGGTCAGGGAATGCCTTATTCTGGCTGGGGCGTTCCCGTCCAAGGATAACCACAAGCGTATCCAAATGCCGTGTGGGGTGTAACAGGTCAAGCTCAAGCTCCAGCTCAGTCCCAGCTCATGTTCAGGCTGCTGGGAGTAGGACGAGCTTAGGATGGATGCAACCAACTCAAGGGATGGAGTATGAGAACAGTAACCAAAATTTGGAAACTCAAAATCAAACAGCGATCCCAAGTGGTGGGTCAGAAGAGAACCAAGCCGGTTACTGGGGAAACCAACAAAACCAGAATGGAGATTCAGGGTATGGTTGGAACAGGCAGACAAGAGGGAGTGGTGGCAGAACAACTTCAAGGGGCAACGAGTATGCAAGTTCTTTTGCGAAGACGGATATTGTAGGAAAGGAGCATCATGCAATTACCGCCACAACTAAATCAAATTTTCTCTCTTTCTCTTTAACTATCTCTCTCTCTGCTTTTGGGTGATGCCTGCATCCTAAAAGGTAGCTTTAGGCGTTTTGGCCACTTGGTTTTATGCACAAGAGTCTTTGCCTTTCACTCAGAATTAGATAACGATAACATGTTTTCTTTCTATTTTGAGGGTGTGGTAAAGTATATCCTCTTGCATATAATATTTGCTAGGCCAACTCTATATTTGTATCCTGAAACTATAGTTCTTTAAGGGGTCTTGTCCGGAGATCATATATTATTCCTTACTAAGCCTTAGTTTTTTCTAGGATACTTGAGCCCTAAATAAATACCAAAAACTAAATTTGTTTGGAATCTTTAGATACTAACAGAGTTGTAGACATTATTTATAGACGCTTATGGCCAAACAAGAGTACAAAGGAGAAACATAGATAGCTCTTTTTAACAACAACTAATGCCTACACATTCAAAATGCAATAAAGAAACATAATGGTTTCTAATAAAAATCACTTGACTATCAACAGTTATATTATCGTTAGACAGGAATATTATTCCTTTGCAATTACAATTGGTATTTCGACAATATGGTAGGCTAACGTGGTTGAATTTGGAAGCAGGCTTGTAACAGGGTCGAGAGATGCTGGAATATACTTCCTCCGTTCCTAATTAATAGATGTTTAAGGTAATGCACGATTATTAAGAAAACGCATTGATTTCTACGATTTACAGTTTTCAATAAAGTTTAACCAATAGTATTTCAGTATTTGTTTTGGAATTTGTAAAAGTGCATAAAAAATTGTAAAAACTCTATCTTTTTGGAACAAATTTTTTTGTTAAAAATTCATCTTTTAAGAACAGAGGGAGTAGATGGTATATAGGTTTGGTTTGGGGTAAACAAAGAATTAAGCAAAATGCCCGTCTCCTACTACCAAGAAAAACAAAAGTAAATTGATGTGAGAGAGAGATAAAACAGCTAATCATTTGAACGAAAGCATAAGATGAAACGTCACTGCAAGGTTTTCAAATTTTCATACAAACAAAAGCCAATAATACATTTTAACAACAAAGGATCATTATAAGCATCGAACTCTGCATCAGTTTCCTCCATATAAAAGTCTTGTCGAAAGGCAGTCAAAGCTAACAACTTGTAGCCGCTCAATTGATGAGAGAACTTCAGGCTTCGTTGCTAAGAGAACATTAAAATTATCACGCGCCCATTGTTGAAGACGTTCGAGGTAACCCGATTGTTCTCGGGTTAGCTTTGAGAATACCACCAAATTTACTGGTACATAAGGGTTATCAATATTTTCATTTGCCCACCAAGCGATGTCCAGAAACATAACACGACATATATCATGTATACCCCCTATATGTCAAAGTCAGATCTAGATTATTAGAGACATACAAGTTAAAAAGTATAAGATAGATATAATTCATTCACCTTGTTGGCGAGGGTATATGATGGTGATTCCGGCGTTCTCGTAAACATCACGCAATTCATCCGGAAAGGTTTCTTTATCTACATAAGCCATGATTGACAATTTACCAAGAAAACCCATCTTCTCGAGAATTGAACTCATATTCTGATAAATCAAAGCAGGTTCAAGACCAGGGAACGGGAAAGCCACCACGTCCCAGAATACACGTATGCACGGCCCTGCGAGGAAGGGTTTTAAAATACAGGAAACGGATCAAAAATCAGATCGATCATGGATTATTCGGGAGAGAGAGAGAGAGAGAGAGAGCTGTACCAGTGAAGATAGGTTCGTCCGAAGCAGATGACATAGTTTCGTCCGAAGCCGATGACATTATTTCGTCCGAGGCAGATGACATTATTTCGTCCGGAAGATTTCGGGAGTATAGTAGATACTAGAAAGAATCGAGAGAAAATAGAATCAAAAGCAAATTAGGGTTAGGAGGAATCTGTGGCTGCGAATGAGGGCCGATCGATTCAGAAGGTCGGGGTATCTTATACCTGCGAATCAGAGTCGGTTAAGTCTATACTTGAGATGGGCTTTAATTTCGATGGGCCTTTAAGAAATCCCGAAAAAGTGAAAAAATGGAATCAAGATCTCCTTCGTATAAAAGAGAAAAAAAATTACATTTAGGATGTGATTGGGAGACGTCGCGGCGTTTTCTCCGCTTTAATTTTTTTTTTTTCTTTTTTTTTTTGTCATCTATTGTTTGTATTAGATAAAAGTGAAATTACAAAAGCCCAATACAACCATTTGAAGCCCAAATGCTAAACCTATCTCAGAGAGATAACGATGCATTAAGTCTAAACACGTGTTAACACGTGTAAGATGAATGTTGAATTTGCAGTGAGCCGCCGCCACCGCCACCGCCACCGCCATCGTCAGCGAGCATCACCGGCGGGTCAAGATCCAGTCAACTTCTTCAGCTCCGAACAAGGTCCGACCCTACTGCTTTCGAATTTCACCGAGAAAACCTTTCGCCATAGCTCACCGGAGAGAACAAGCGGCCCTTACTATCGTCAGAAGCTTAAATCTCAGTTTGGAAAGAGCAAAAAATTCATCAAGGAACCATCAAAACACGACGAGAGCACTGATTCTTCATCTTCTACTCCATACGAGCTGCATCTCCATGAATCTTCCGTTGAAGAGAAACCTACGCTCCAATATCAATCCTTAAAGGAAAAGCGAGGAATTATATCCTTCAAAAGAAAATTCAAGCAGATCTGAAAATACAGAGCCACCGCATCTCTGGTTTTCAAACAAAGAAGTATCATGCGAAAGGAAGATAACAAGTCCGGACTAAGCCGGAAACTAGATCCGATTAAAATCGGAATTTTATTTATCCGCTAAACGGAACCGTATATCCGAACGAAGCCGGAAACAAAATCGGTCAAGCCGAAACTAAGATCCGAATAGATCGGAAAACTACTATTAAACAATATATATATAAAGACTGAGCCACGACGCCGGCTAAGAGCCGGTCGCCGGGCTAACAGCGTCGATGATCTTGTTTTTCTTCTTCTAGAGAGATGGCAGAGAAAAAGGAGAGAGAAACTGAGTTAAACTTCTACTGTTTGTTTCTTACTCGAATAATACATTCTCCGCTTTAATTTTTCAAAACCGCTTTTAAAACATCAATCACCAATAAATATCAAAATCTGCAGTTTTTTAGAAAAAGTAAACCAATTCCGCAAACGCATATCTAGGATGAAAAATTGTCTGTTGGTTAACAATCCGCAGTTCAAAATTACACAACACCTATTACCCAGCGGTACAATGAATTCCGCACTGAACAAAATATTATTTTTTATTTTCGTTTTTTTTAATTATAACTACACTATAAAATCCTCACCAAAAAGAGTTGTACGCTTTCTTTATATTCGTACTTTTTTTTGTTGTTCTTTTCCTTTTCATTTATGAAAGAAACAAGTGAACTTTAGTTAAAGTATGAATATAAATTTAATTTAAACAAACTTTTGCAAATGTTATAAAGTATACTTGATTACTATATAATTTTTAAAAATAAGTTTTTTTTTAACTTCTGAATAATATAACTTATGCAATATCAAGTAATACAACCAAAGCCAAAAGCCAATGTCACTCGAACTAAAACGGAAAAAATAACTACCATCAAACTTCTAATGAAAAGAAGTAATATATGGATTTAGACCGAGTCACGTCGAATGCGTTCTTGTAGCCAAGCAGGGCAACCCAAGGCAAGATACGATTGGAACCGACCATCCCGTAGTACGCTCTGTGCAATCTCTCGTGCTACACCATTAGCAATGGGATATTCCTCTTCAAAGATGCAGCTTTTAAATTGTGAATGAATTAAATTCAATCTGAGCCAAAAGGTAACCATATCTTGGCCAAGCGTATAGTTTTGCCAACGCCTCCATCGCTATTCGACAATCCGAAGCAATAATAATCTCTTCATAGTGTAAATCTTTTAAACTCTGAAGCGACCAAATAATGCATTCTAATTCTGCCACTATATGATTTTGAGAGGGAGTGAAAGCTTCCCAAGCGTGATGTAAAACATTACGTGAGTGATCCTTAGTAAGCCACGTTGCACCTCTATGTAAATGTTTGTTCCTCCGATTAGCGTGAACATTACACTTTACGAACCCAAGACTTGAATTTTGCCACCTTTCTCCTCTACCATAGTGCAATAAACTCGTACTGAGTGGTTCAGGAACAACATTATCCACTCTATGCCAGAGATGTGCCTCTTCCTGTGCTCTCTATACCACCTGTTCAAGAGCTTCTTGTATACCGGAGTACAATATCGAGTTTCGATTCTTCCAAATGTTCCAAATAATCCAAGGTGATGTTATCTTCTAAACTCGTACTGATGTCTTCAGCGATTTGTAGATTCTCCATCTGATCCAAAACAAAGGTGATGTTATCTTCTAAAGAGTTCGAAAAACCGTTCACCGGTTGAGTAACCCTAGCAATCTCCCATTGCATTTGTGCCGTATCACTATTGAAAAGCTATGGCTTATCGATTCCACATTTTGATTATAAAGTTTGCAAGTGGTATCCACCGTCATTCCTCGTGTTATCAAACGTTCCACCATATAGACTGCTCTAGAAATAACTCTCTATAAGAATTTTTTTATTTTAGGTATCGTTTGAAGACCCAAATCCGTTGTTTAAGTTTCACTCTGTTCTATTTTAGGAAGCGGTAAAATTAAATTGTTAGAGCTGAACCAATACCCACTCTTCACCTCATAGGAACCATGCACAGTATATGGCCAAATGAGTCGATCTTGTACATCACCAATTGGTATCTTCAAGACTTTATCTGCATTTGCAGCAGTAAACAAATTCCTCACTTGTTCAACATTCCAAGCTCCTAAAGGTGTAATGAGGTCCGCCACCCTTATGTTGGCATTCATAAGCCTTTGTTGAGAAACAGGTGTTCTACGATGTTCATCAAAAATCCATCGGTCTGACCACACCTTCGTGATCCTTCCATTACCAACGCATTTCATCAATCTCCTTGTTAGTAACTCTTGGCCAAACATCAGACTTTGCCAAGCATAGGATGACCTGTATCCTTTACCACACTCCATAAAATCTTTGGATGCAAAGTAACTGCCTTTCACTACAAGAAAACATGCCATTTGTGACGCCCGTTTGTGACTAATTTTTCTGTCACAAAAAAATGTGACGCTTTTGCGACGAAATGGTGACCAAATTGCGACGAAACCAAAAGGGGAGACAAAAACATCACTCTTTTACGATGCAAAATATTCGTCACAAAATCGTCACAAACTAGCGACAAAATTATGACGAAAGGATGACTCTTAACCTACGGTCGCAAAAGCGTCACACATTTGCGACCAATTTGCGACAGTTTAATGAGTCAGAACGGAGACATGCAGTTCGTCACAATTCTGTCACAATGTGTTACGAATTTGCAACGAAAACAATCAGTAGCAACAACGTCATACTTTAGTGACAGAATTCATGTTGGCAACAAGAAAAGCTGTTGAAAACGTGATAAATACCATGTCGGCAACTCACCTAATTCGCACAGACTTCCCACCAAACTACCACCTAACTTTCACCTAATAATTGACGTTCGTCACATGTTCGTCGCACTTTTGTCACAAATTTGTGACAGATTTTTGTCCGTCGCAAATGCGTGACAACTTAATATACCTATATATAAAACAAGCATTCTTCTTCCATTTTCACAAATCAGATTTATTAATACATAAAAAAATGTGGAATTCATATAGAGAATGAATGTACAACTGAATCGATCCGGTCACGAATAATCTATCAACCGAATTTCTGGATGGAGTCCAACAATTCATCGATTTCGCGAGCATCCAAGACTTACCTCAGAGTAATAGAGGTAAGATGCTTTGCCCCTGTAGTAAATGTAAAAACTCTACTAGGATACGACCAGCTTGAACTGTGTCTGACCATTTACATAGTAGAGAGTTTATGCCCGGCTATCATGTATGGTATCATCATCGGGAAGATTATAATGTAGTTGGGGGCAGGATCTAGTAGCCATCACGGGAATTTAGATTTAGATTTTACTACTGATAATCAATAATTTAATTATGATGGGGGGGGATGTTTATGGTGGAATGGGAAATGATGGGGGGGAATTTGTATGCTAGGATGGGAAATGATGGGGGGATTTTGATGTTGGGATGGGAAATGATGGGGGGGGGATGTCTACGCTGAGATGGTAAATGATGCGTTTAATGGTTCTACACCATTTAGTGATTATCATCATAGTAATGAACATGGTCAAAGTGGCAATGATCATGTTTATGAAGAACCAACCCATGAGGCGAGACAATTCTATGACTTGTTAGTAGCTGCAAATACGCCATTTTATGATGGTTATCAGGAAGGCCATTCACAGTTATCATTAGCTGCGCGGTCGATGACCCACAAAACAAACCATAATCAGTCTAAAAATTACATGGATGATTGGACGGAAACGTTTTCAGAGTATTTACCACATCCTAATCAGGCCACTGGTTCATACTATGAGACAGAAACGTTGATGCGAAAGCTAGGATTGCCATATCATACATATGATGTATGTATAGATAACTGTATGCTCTTCTGGAGAGAAGATGAGAAGTTCGAGAATGTAGATTTTGCGGAAAACCAAGATATAAGGATAGCCGGGGACGAACGAAAATACCATTTAGTCGTATGTGGTATTTACCTATCGGTGATAGATTGAAGAGGATGCACCAATCAGAGAAGACTGCAGCGGCGATGAGATGGCATGTTGAGCACGAGTCAGAAGACGGAGTTATGTGCCATCCATCTGACGCTGCGGAGTGGAAAAAATTCAATGAAATGTATCAAAATTTTGTAAAGGAAACGCGAAACGTATATCTAGGATTGTGTACAGACAGGTTTAATCCATTTGGGATGTCCAAAAACCATTCATTGTGGCCTGCGATCATGACAGCGTACAACTTACCTCCTAACATGGCCATGAAGAGTGAGTATTTGTTTCTCATGATTTTGAATTCAGGACCAAATCACCTGCGTGCCAGTCTTGATGTATTCCTCCAACCATTGATCGAGGAGCTAAAAGATTTATGGAATAACGGAGTTGAGGCGTATGATATTTCCTTACAGCAAAACTTCAACCTCAAAGCGGTTCTTCTGTGGACGATAAGCGATTTTCCTGCGTATGGTATGTTGTCGGGCTGGACTACACATGGAAATCTGTCTTGTTCATGTTGTATGAGTGATACAAATTCTTTCCGATTGCCGACTGGTAGGAAACAATGTTGGTTCGACTATCACAGGAGATTTCTGTCCAGCGAGCATCCTTTACGGAAGAATAAAGTTAACTTCAAGAAGGGACAACACACATTGTAAAACGATCCACCAAGAGTGTTGAGTGGTGTAGAAGTTTTGCAGAGTATACGACATGCGGGGGCCTCTAAAACTTCTGAGGTCGGTGGAAATGGAAATGAAAGAAAACCTGATGGATATGGAGATTGGCATAACTGGAATAAAGAGAGCATATTTTGGGAGCTACCTTACCGGAAGGATTTGGCGCTTCGTAACAATTTTGATGTGATGCATAACGAGATTTTTTTTGAAGAAAACATCTTGTACACTGTTATGAATGTCAAAGATAAATCAAAAGATAACATCAAGTCAAGAGTAGATATCGCCACATTTTCTGCTCGAAAAGAATTACATCTCGATGCTCGTGGAAACGCCCCATTTCCGATCTGGAGATTATCTACAAAAGCAAGAGATGCATTACTTAAATGGGTGAAAAATGAAGTTAGATTCCCAGACAGGTATGTAGCAGATTTAGCTAGTTGTGCCGACATCAATGCTGGGATGTTTTCGGGAATGAAAAGTCACGACTGCCACATATTTATGGAAAGATTACTTCCATTTGTATTTGCAGAACTTCTCCCTCGCAACGTGCACCAAGCATTATCAGGTATAAATACACAACTACATCTTGATTGGAGCATATTGATAGTACATATATACTGATCATGATTTAATTTTCAGCGATTGGAGTTTTTTTTCGTGACCTCTCCAGTAGATCGCTGCATATAAACCGCGTCCAAATTCTTAATGAGAACATTGTGATGATATTGTGTAATTTGGGGAAAAAATCTTCCCACCTTCCTTCTTTGATGTGATGAGCCTCTACCTATCCACCTATCATACAAAGCAGAGCTCGGTGGTCCTGTGTAATATAGGTGGATGTATCCATTCGAAAGGTTTTTTAAACACTTGAAAGGCAAAGCGAAGAACAAAAGATATCCAGCGGGATCAATTGTTCAGTCGTACATGAATGGTGAGATATCTTATTTCTCACAACACTACTTTGCCTCTACAATTTCTACAGCTAGCAGAAGAAGGTAAATTTACCTTATATATTTATGTGAAAATTGGTATCATATTTTGGTTTAAATGTTAAATGTCCTACAGGATAAGTCGATATGACGAAGGTTAAGTAGCCGTATATCCCATTATGGTGCCCGGTATATTCAAAGCTGTAGGTCGGCCAAGTGGCCAATGTAAAGAGTATTGGTTAGGCGAGAATGAATATCATAGCGCACATTCATATATTCTACGGAATTGGGAATATTTTAGGCCCTATGAGAGGTAACCCAAGTCACTACGTAATTATGAATAATTTATTTCTCAATTTGTTAAATTCTTATCTTTTACTTCAATTCAATATAGGTTGTTGGAAATGCAAATTCGAGAAGGAAACCCTGATCTATTAGATGATCAGGTTATGGAAAAAGTAGATGCAGACTTCCACTCATGGATCATGAAATGCTCAAATTTGCCCTGAGCTACTCTCTCAAATTAAGAGATCAATTGTAGTAGGGGTCGAATCACTGGGAGTCAAATCAAACAATAGAATGTATGACTTCGAATTGAGCTAAGCGAATAGAGTAAAGTAAAAGCGAAAACAATTCAAAATAGAGAAAGGTTGTTGGTTTTCGGGAAATTCGTAAGCAAAGATAAATTGTAGAATTATAAAACTGCCTGGATTTTAATGAAGATTCGTTCTCGAACTTGAAACTCTAATGTAAAATTAAACGACTTCCGTTGAATTAATTATCTATGCATAAACCCTAAAAATCCAAATTCTTTTGTAAAGTCAATCAATTTATGCAAGCATTAAAGTTCAGGTTTCAATTGTTCACAAAATCCCTAAACCAAATTCTTTTGAGAATAGGTGATTTTGCTCATCTAAGATTATGGTCAGGTTATCAATTGATGCTTCCACTTCTAATTAATCAACCTAAGATGTCTAATCAAGGGTGATCAATCCTAAATCAGAATTAATGCAATCTAGATGAAGAACCATAAGATAACCCTAACATGAATTCATTTATAACAATTCATCTTAATTCCTTTGACCTAAACCTAACAAGCAAATTACTCAGACATGGAAATAGAAATCATGATAACTAAATAATACTGCATTAAATAAAGATAGAGAAAGAGATACAAAAGGGTTCGAAGCAATCTGAAACGTTTGAAAGCTTAATGAAAACTAAAAGAAAACTAGGTATTTATAGGCTAGGATTTGTGCTGGACTTTATTTGTTAACTTCTAAAACTTTTGGGGTAAAATGGAAATCTTCAGAATAGGAAAAATCCTCTTTCTTCGCGAAACTGTTTTCTTCATCGATCGATGCACAAGTACTTTTGTGGATCGACAGACAGCTAAATTTTCTGCACTTTTCTGCACCAAACTTGCGACTTCGACTGCACTTTCCTTGATGCTTCAAAATGCTCCATAATCACCAATTAAGCTCCATTCATACACGAACCTGCCAAGACTCTAAAACACTAGAAAAATACCAAAAAGACTCGATAAAACCAGGAACTCATGGCCAAAAGTTGGTAAAAACCAGGATATATCAACTCTCACAGACTTAGCTTTTGCTTGCCCTCAAGCAAACTAGAGACTAAGATTGACGTCGAGGTTTGAAAATCGCGGGAACTCACTTTTCCTTTGGAACATAGCTTTCGCTTCTTTGACTCCTTTACTGCATATAAAAAAAATACCTTTGGCGGTCACGAATCTCAACCATCATAAGTTAGACCTCAAATCTTAACCTGCAAACCCATCAGTTTCACATTCTCTTAATTATCGCACACTTGGTCAGAGTAATTGATATATCATGGTTTTTACCGATTTTCGACCATGATATAAGTCTTTTTATCGAGTTTTTTCGTTGTATATCGAGTCTTTTTAGTACCTTAACAGGTTATTGCACGTGAGGAGCTTATTTGGTGAATACGGTGCATTTTGAAACGTAAACTAGGTTGGAGTCGGATTTAGAAGATGATATGAAGCAGCCTGTCGATCGACAGGTCTTGTGGCGATCGATCGACAGCTACGTTACAGCCTGTCGATCGACAGACACATAGGCGATCGATCGACAGGCACTCGCAGAGAGCGACTTAATTACTTTTTAAAGAAGGAAATTTGCCATTTAATTAAATCCTGATTTTGTTTAAACTGCAATTCTGATTCATCCTGAGATTTTTCCAAAAGCCTAGCTCTTTGTTTAATTGAATTTTAAATCAACAATCTTTCCTGTTACCAATTGATTTTGCTAATTATTTTATATTATTTTACTTAGCCGAATTTGAAGTCAATATTCCTATCGTTTGATTTAACTCCCAGTGATTCGACACCTACTACAATTGATCTCTTAATTTGAGAGAGTAGCTCAGGGTAAATTTGAGTACATCGAATTTTGGAGCCGTTGCCGGGGAGTCAAAATCTTCCATAGGATTTTGATTCTTGAATTTTGACTAAGTTTTCTTTTTATTTTTGATTTCGTTTTTGATTTTATTTTTGGTGTTTCAGGTTTATGCAATCTAGCAGAACCAGAAGCAACATGGATAAATAGTTAGCAGAGTTTGTTCCAGAGTTGGGAATTTTGGAAAGGGAAAACAGACGACAAGCAAAGTTTGCAAAAATGGTTAATCGTGCTTTAGTTGCTCTTCCAAATGAACAAAGATAATTTGTTGATCAAAATGGTAATCGGTACAACAATCTGGGAGACCCCATTGATGAAGCTGGTAATATCATCGAGGTTGAGGATCCGGTTGCAGCAGAGCGTGCTGAGCTACATCGTCAAAAAGGTTGAGTTGGAGCGCCAGCACGCTGAGATTGAGCATCTGGCTCACGCGAATCGCGGACCTCAGGGGGCAGTAGTTAACCAACGCACTTTGGGAGATTACTACCGTCCTGAAGAACATTATGCCAACATGGCAGCGATTCGACCTCCTAGATTTGAGCGTAGGAATTTTGAGTTGAAGCCTGCGTACTTCTCTCTTGTGGCTCAACATCAGTTCCATGGAGACCCATCAGAGCACCCCATGGATCATCTCGAGATGTTTGAGGATCTTGCGTCCAACATCAAGGCTAACGACGTGTCTGAAGACTACATTATGTGTAAGCTCTTCCCATTTTCTCTTGCTGGAGAGGCAGCCTCTTGGCTGAAGCAGTTGGAGCCAGGCTCACTGACTACTTGGAGAGATACCAAGAGTGCTTTCCTGAGTCACTTCTACGATGAGTCGCGCTCAGAGGATCTATGAGCTAAGATCTCAACGTTCGTTCAGAATCTGACGGAATCTTTCAAAGCTGCGTGGGAAAGGTTCAAGGGATATCAGAGAGATTGTCCTCATCACGGGTTTACAGAGGTTCAGTTGCTGGGTATATTCTATAGAGGAATGGATTGGAGACATCAGATGACTTTAGATGCTTCGAGTAATGGGAATTTCAAAACCAGGTTCCCCGCTGATTGCCTTGAGCTCATTAAGAATGTGTCTACTAGCAATAGTACTAAGAAGATCGATGAGGAAAGGAGAAGAGAAGCTGGTCAAACAGGTGGAGCTCAGATTGCTGAGGTTAAGGCCAAGATAGATTTTATGCATAACCTTCTGGTAAACAAGAAGTCAGTTCATTTTGCACAGGAAGTTGACACTTTCTATCAAAATGATGAGTAGGAAGATGTTAATTACATCAACCAGAATGGCTACCAAAATCAGCGATATGGGAATCAGCATGAGAACAAAGGCTACAACAATTATAATCAGAAAAGTTCGTTCTCAGGAACTCCAGGTTCTCCAAGCTATGCTCAGAAATCAAATTTTCAGAAACCCTTTGGCAGCAACAGCAACCAAAGGACTTATGGATCTTCGTCATACCAACCAATTCCCTCTAAACCTTCTGAAAATGACTCAAAGGGTATGCTGGAACAGATTCTTGAGGGGCAACAAAGCCTAACAGTAAATCTCAATGGGAAGATTGACGGGCTCTACACTAATCTCAATGGGAAGATGGACGGGTTCTACACTGATCTCAATGGGAAGATTGAAGCCTTCAATATTCACATGAAGAAGTTAGACACTCAGGTAGCCTAGACTGCAGAAAGTATGAAAAGACAAGATGGTTTTCTTCCTGCCAGAACTGATACAAATCCTAAGAAGCATGGTGTAGCAGCTATCACAACCAGAAGTGGTAAGGTGATTGAGCCATTGCTCCAGAAACGACTCTCAATCGAACAATTGGACGAGCTTGAAGATGTTGAGGATCAGGAATTTTTTTTGTCCCGGATGACTTATCGATCGATCCACACAAGGTGTGTCGATTGACAGGCGCAGAAACTACTAAGCAGATAGCAAATCCAGAACACTTGTCGATCGACAGACCTAGGGGTTGTCGATCGACAAAGGCAGAACAGAGCTGTCGATCGACATGGACCCGAGACAGACCAAAACCAGATTCTGCCTACCGAAAGGGTGTACAAACCAAATATACCTTATCCTAGAGGTCTTAAGAAGTCTAGACAAGAGCTTGAGGAGGCTAAGTGTAAGGAAATCATTGACAAAATCACAGTTGAGATGCCATTGGTTGAAGCAATAAGAACCTCTCCTGTTATTCGCCGATATGTGAAAAAGTTGGTCACTAAGAACTTGTGCGTTGAAGAAGGGGTTGCAATGATCACAGAGCAAGTGAGTGCTATAATTTTGAACAAGGTTCTAAAAAAGCTAGTTGATCCGGGAAGCTTTGTGTTGGATTATCTCATTTTCTCGGATAGGTTTCCGCGGTCTTTGTGTGATTTGGGTTCTAGCATTAACTTGATGCCTCTTTCAGTTGCTTTGAGTCTCGGAATGACGGATTTCCAGCTTATAAGGATTTCACTTATCCTTGCCGACAGATCCGTCAAGGTTCCAGATGGGGTATTGGAAGATGTTCCAATCAAAGTTGGAGATTGCTTAATTACTGCTGATTTCGTGGTTTTACAGTATTGTGAAGAACCTAAGGACCCTCTCATTCTTGGACGTCCATTCTTAGCTACAGCTGGTGCTATGTGGATACATTTGATGAAATCACTCAGGAGGTTTTTAATGAAGACTATCCCATTGATCCATTGGAAAGGACTTTGGTGAATTATGTGGTTGAAACTGAGCAACTTGATGATGCTTCAAAAGGGTATGCTAAGTTGATGAATGACAGTGAGTTAGTGAAGCAAGTGGTTGCGAATGTGGAACTGGTTGGAGTTTCTGAGAAATCAGAAAGGGTAAGTGACTGGAGTGGAGAAAAAGCTCCAAAGATCGAACTCAAACAACTGCCACCAAGACTCAAGTACGCTTTTCTTGGCCCTAATTCCACTTATCCTGTTATTGTTAGTTCAACTTTGAACAATATTGAGCAACCATGTTACTAAGTAAGCTGCGCAAGTATCGCAAAGGGGAAAAAGGCTAAATTGAACCCAAACAATTTGCATCGTGTCCTTTTGAACCTGAACTTTTGTATATGGCTAATTTAAACCTGAACTCTAAATAAATTCAAATTTTATACATGAACTAACATGTTTGTGCCGAATTGTACCTTGACCCAGATTCCGTTGGTCACCGTTAATGAAAAAACGACGCGTGGGTTAGCTGGCTCGGTTTCGTTGGGTCAAAACGACATCGTTTCGACTTTTATTAAAACGATGTCTATTTTTATAGAAAAAACTCGAAATCGAATCCGTAATTCGATAAAATAACGTCTTTTTCGTTTGGAGATTTATATAATTATGGATTCGATTTCGAGTTTTCTCTAAATGAAAATGACATCGTTCTACTAAAACAACGAAATGACATCGTTTTCAAGCATTTTGTTACCTAGCCAACTAACCCACATGTCGTTTTAGTCAATATTCGGTCAACGTTGACTAACAGAATTTTGGTCAAGGTACAATTCGGCACAAAACATGTTAGTTCAGGTATAAAATTTGAATTTATTTGGAGTTCCGGTTTAAATTAACTATATGTAAAAGTTCGGGTCCGAAAGGGCACAAAGCAAATTGTTTAGGTTCAAATTGGCCTTTTTCCCTATCGCAAAGCTGTTGGGTATTTTCTTGATGATATTGCAGGGATTTCTCCAGACTTATGCATGCACATGATTCATCTTGAAGAAGGGGCAAAGACATCTGTTGAGCATCAAAGACGGCTGAATCCGAACCTTCAAGATGTGGTAAAGAAAGAGATTTTGAAACTATTGGAAGCTGGGATCATCTATCATATTTCAGATAGTCTTTGGGTTAGTCTAGTTCATGTGGTTCCTAAGAAAGATGGAGTTACAGTGGTCAAAAACGAAAAGAATGAGCTTATTCCTACAAGAACTGTGACAGGGCACAAAATGTGTATTGATTACAGAAAGCTCAATGGTGCTACTAGGAAAGACCATTTCCCTTTGCCTTTCATTGATCAGATGCTGGAAAGGCTTGCGAATCATCCATACTACTGCTTTTTGGATGGATATTCAGTGTTATTTCAGATTCCAATTCATCTAGACGATCAGGAAAAACGACTTTTACATGTCCTTATGGTACTTTTGCATATCGCAGAATGCCATTCGGATTATGTAATGCTCCAGCTACTTTTCAAAGATGTATGATGTCGATTTTCACGGATATGATCGAGGATTACATGGAGGTCTTCATGATGATTTCTCAGTCTACAGATCTTCTTTTAAGGATTTTTTGGATAATTTGGAGAAAGTACTTGCTAGATGTGAAGAGAAACACTTAGTGCTGAATTGGGAAAAATGTCACTTCATGGTAAACAGTGGCATTGTTCTTGGACATAAAGTGTCAGAAGCTGGAATTGAGGTGGATCGTGCCAAGATTGAGGTTATGACAAGTTTGCAGCCACCTACTTGTGTGAAATCTGTTAGGAGTTTCCTTGGTCACGCTAGTTTCTACAGGAGATTCATTAAGGATTTCTCCAAGATTACACGCCCACTTACCTCTCTGCTTTGTAAGGATGTCAAATTTGTGTTTGATGCTGATTGTCTTGCTGCTTTTGAACAGATTAAGCAGGTTTTAGTGAGTGCTCCAATTGTGCAACCGCCAGATTGGACACTTCCCTTTGAAGTGTTGTGTGATGCTAGTGATTTTGCAGTTGGGGCTGTTTTGGGTCAGAAAAAGGACAAGAAACTTCATGCCATTTACTATGCTAGCCGAACTCTTGATGATGCTCAGAAGAATTATGCAACTACAGAGAAAGAGTTGTTAGCAGTGGTGTTTGCGTTTGAAAAATTTCGCCCGTATCTGATTGGTTCTAAGGTAGTTGTGCACACAGATCATTCAGCACTTAAGTACTCGATGCAGAAAAAGGATGCTAAGCCGCGGTTGTTGAGATGGATTCTTCTCCTTCAAAAGTTTGACGTTGAGGTTAAGGATAAGAAGGGTGTTGAAAACGGAGTTGCGGATCATCTTTCAAGGATTCGGATCGAGGATCACGTTCCTATTGATGATTTCTTTCCAACAGAGGGATGCAATTTCGTTGAAAGTGGTCTTCAAGCTGAAAATCCGCAGATTTTTAGAAAATCAGAAGACTTGCTGATCGACAGACCCAGTGGTTGTCGATCGACAGGTGCAGAACAGAGCTGTCGATCGATCGACACTGTGGTTGTCGATCGACAGCCTCTGTACCGAGCAATAGAACGCCTTCCACAAATCATCTCCGACGCAGTCCAGGCCCATGTTTTCACCGTCTCTACTTCTATTCGTCCTTGGTATGCTGATATTGCCAATTATCTAGCTGCAGAAGATATGCCAAGTGATCTTAATGGTTAAGAAAAGAACAAGTTCATCCGAGAACTTCGTAGATACTATTGGGATGAACCTTATCTCTACAAGTTTTGTTCTGACGGTATTTACAAAAGGTGTATTGCTGAACCTGAAACTCAAGACGTGTTACTCCACTGTCACGGGTCTGATTATGCCGGACACTTCGCTTCATTCAAAACAGCCTCTAAAGTTCTTCAAGCTGGTTTCTGGTGGCCTACTTGTTCAAAGATGCTCACACCTTTGTCAAACAGTGCGATGCTTGTCAACGAAGAGGGAAGATCAACCGATGACATGAAATGCCTCAGAACTTTATACCGGAAGTAGAGGTTTTTGATTGTTGGGGTATTGATTTCATGGGACCTTTTCCATCATCTTATGGAAACTCTTACATTTTGGTTGCTGTGGATTATGCATCCAAATGGGTAGAGGCTATTGCTAGTCCAAAGAACAACTCAGGGGTGGTTATTAAGCTGATTAAAACCATCATTTTTCTGTGATTTGGAGTGCCTCTCGTTGTCATTAGTGATGGAGGAACGCATTTTATCAACAGAGCTGTTGATCGTTTGTTGGCTAAGTATGGAGTTAAGCATCGCGTTGCTAGTCCTTATCATCCTCAGACAAGTGGATAAGTTGAAGTTTCCAATCGTCAGATTAAGGAAATTTTGGAGAAAACTGTCAATGCTACAAGAAAGGATTGGTCTACAAAGCTGGACGATGCACTCTGGGCCTATCGCACTGCGTTCAAAACACCACTTGGCACTACTCCTTTTCATCTACTTTATGGGAAAGCTTGTCATCTTCCAGTAGAACTTGAACACCAAGCAGCTTGGGCAGTGAAGTAGTACAATTTCAACATCAAACCTGCTGCAGAAAGACGTCTGATTCAGTTGAACGAGTTGGATGAGATTCGACATCATGCTTATGAAAATTCCAAGCTATACAAAGAGCGGACTAAGGCATATCATGACAGGAAGATCGTGTCTCAAACCTTCGAACCAAATGACCAGGTACTCCTGTATAACTCTCGTCTAACTTTGTTTCCTGGGAAGTTGCGTTCTCGTTGGTCAGGTCCATTCACCATCAAGGAAGTTCGACCACATGGAGCTGTTGTGCTTATCAGTCAGGAAGGCCAAGAATTCATTGTTAATGGCCAGAGGGTGAAACATTATTAGGCGAAAGCCGAAATTCCGGATGGGCACATTGTGTCACTGGATGAAGCACCCGCTGTCTAATTTCAAACACAGTCAAGCTAAAGACTGAAAACAAGCGCTTTGTGGGAGGCAACCCACTCGTAAGTGTGTGTACAAAATTCGTTTTTATTTTCATTTTCTACTAACTTCTGTTGCGTTTTGTTTCAGTTCAAAAAAAAAAAAAGCCAAAAAAAAAAAATTATCCTGTCGATCGACAGCCCAGAGAAGACCTGTCGATCGACAGGCCCTGCGGAGAAGTCGAGGTAAGTGGATAAAACGATCGACAGGCCAGCAGAACAGGTCCAAATTTTTGTTATTTTCACAACTTTTCTGACTTGTTCTTTTTCTTTTCACCAATCTCAGATTTGATAACACTAACATAGTTTTCTTTTTTGGAGTCAAAAATTTGTTTTTATTGAGTCAAAATGTAGGGAATAATGAAATTTCTTAGGAATAAAGCTTAGTTTTTGAAACTTTTAGCTGTTGCGATGAAGCCTTTGGATGGAACGAATTCGAAACCAGATGATAGTACAGGTTCCCCTCTTATCGCGATTTGCAGAACGAAGTAGATCAAACTCTAGACTAGCACACTTGATCTCCATTTCGCTATATTCTCTCTGATGTTATCACGATAGTAAAACATTCAGGACTCCTTATTCTCTTTACCACTCTTTGTTGATCCTGAATGGCCAATTCATTTTTAGTTGGTACCCAACCCCTAACCTTAACCTTTTGTTCAGACCTCATGCAGTCTCTTTTCCTTAGTTTTATGTGCAGGCATGTGTATAAACTCCGGAGAGAAAGAGATCCGACGCAGTTTTTCATTCACAAAAATTGCATGGAAAAAGGATTTGGTAGGAGTACTTGAAAAGAGAGTAGCAATGCTAAGCATTCCTTGGGACTTAATACACAACAATGGTAATTTTCGAGACTAATATCTTTGTAGAATCATTTCCCCCCTTAGAGTCTTGAAAAAAAAAATTATTTACTTTTATTTCGAAAAATAAGCAAGGGAAAGGGAAATGATCATTTTAATAAGTCTCTAGCTTCAAAAGAAAATCCCAAGGAATGAGAAAGTTGGATGTGGAAAGTGGAACATGTTATGGTATGGAGGTGTTTGGTTCCTGATAACGTTTTGGAGGAGGGAGTGCAATGTGAATGAGAAACTGTGGGCATCAACTGGATCCGACTCTCTCTTGTGATTATGCATAATGTGTGCATCCACCAAATAAAATCCGGTAACCCTAAAAACTTTTTAGCTCCACTTAAACACAAAAGCCTTTAACATCACACCTAGCCCTTTTACTTGGTTGATATCATTGGAGAGAATTCCATCATCACTTCGATCGAGTGTGCGACAGTTAGGGGAATGTGAAACTGATGGGGTTTGCAGGTTAAAATTTGAGACCCAACCTATGATGGTTGAGATTCATGACCGCCAAAGGTACTTTGTTTATATGCAGCAAAAGAGTCAAAGAAACAAAAGCAATGTTCCCAAAGATAAATAAGTTCTCGCGATTTTCAAACCTCGACTTCAGTTTTAGTCACTAGTTTGCTTGAGGGCAAGCAAAAGCTACGTCCCGGAGAGTTGATATATCATGGTTTTTACCGGTTTTAGACCATGATATAAGTCCTTTTATCGAGTCTTTTCGTTCTATATCGAGTCTTTTTAGTACCTTAACAGGTTATTGCATGTGAGGAGCTTATTTGGTGAATACGGTGCATTTTGGAACGTAAACAAGGTTGGAGTCAGATTTAGAAGCTGATATGAAGCAGCCTGTCAATCGACAGGTCTTGTGGCGATCGATCGACAGCTACGTTACAGCCTGTCGATCGACAGACACATAGGCGATCGATCGATAGGCACTCGCAGAGAGCGACTTAATTACTTTTTAAAGAAGGAAATTTGCCATTTAATGGGCCGGAAGCTTATGTAATACTTATAAGCCTGATGTTTTATTTCTAGTGGAAACTATGCATAGTTGTGATGTTTTAAGGGATTTGTGTGTGTATCTTAAGTTTGATAATGTGTGTACGGTTCCTCCAGTGGGTAGAAGTGGAGGTTTGGCTCTTCTTTGGAAGAAGAATGTAGATGTAATAAGGCACTCTGCTGATGTACGAATGATAGATGTTTCTGTCACCTATAATGGAATGTCTTTCTATTTGTCGTGTGTTTATGGTCATCCCAATCCAAAGTTTCGTAATGAACTTTGGCTTACTCTCGAGAATATTAACCAAACTCGACATGGACCATGGATTCTTATGGGTGATTTCAATGAAATACTTTCCAATGATGAAAAAATAGGCGGTTTAGAAAGGGAAGAACGTAGTTTTGATGCATTTCGACATCTATATAGCTCTTGTGATTTAATAGATCTTAAATCAAAAGGGAACACTTTCTCTTGGTTGGGAAAACGTTACAAACACACTATTCGAAGCTGTCTGGATAGAGTGATTGTGAATTCTCAATGGCTTGCAACTTTCCCTGCTTCTTACGCAGAATTCTTAGGGTTACATGCTTCCGATCATCGCCCTATTGTCACTACGATAGCATTTACACAGGCTGTTACAAAAAAATGTTTTCGCTTCGACAAACGTTTACTTCAATTAAAAGATTTTAAATCTTATGTTGCTCGAGGTTGGAACTCCCGTTTTTTAAGAAACAATGCTCCAATTGCAGAAAAAATTAAAGAATGTCATCGTGAAATGGCTAAATGTCGACGTAATTCAAAACTCAATGCTGCAAAACGGATTGAAGAATTGGAAATTGAACTTGAATACGCACTTTCCACTAGTTATTCAAGTTTTGAGGATATCTCAAACATCCAACGTGAATTGAGTCAGGCTTATCGTGATGAAGAAACTTATTGGCTACAAAAGAGTCGCATTCAATGGCTACTTGAAGGAGACCGAAACACACCATTTTTTCAAGCCATCACAAAAACTCGTTATACACGAAACCAGATTCTTTCGATTAAAGATGATATGGGCACTCAATATGTTGGGGATCATGAAGTCGGAAAGCATGCGGAAGAGTTCTTCACTCAAATCTACGCAAGCAATCGATCCCCCATCCAACCAGGAATTTTTCCAGATATCCAACCAACGGTCACGGCGGCGATCAATGAAAATTTAACAAAAGATGTTACTGTACTTGAGATCAAGCAAGCTCTTGACGCCATTGGTGCAGATCGAGCTCCTGGTCCTGACGGACTCACAGCTCGTTTCTACCAGGAATGTTGGGACATTGTAGGTCCAGCTGTGATTCGTGAAGTCAAAGATTACTTCCAAACATCTCACATGAAACCGGGAATTAATCACACAAATATTTGTATGATCCCCAAGATTAATCAACCAGTTACTCTTTCAGATTATCGGCCCATCGGTTTATGCAATGTCTTGTACAAAATTATATCAAAAATTCTTGTTAGCCGTTTGAAAATATACCTTCATGACATTGTTTCTGAGGCACAAGCTGCCTTCATTCCTGGTAGAATCATCACTGACAATGTTCTTATCGCTCATGAGTTAATGCATTCTCTGAAGTCACGCAAACGTGTCTCCAAGACTTATATGGCGATTAAAACCGATATCACCAAAGCATACGACCGCGTTGAATGGAATTTCTTGGAAGCTACACTACGTGGTTTTGGTTTCAATGATATTTGGGTTCAATGGATCATGAACACAGTCACCACTGTTGAATACTCCGTGCTCATTAATGGCAACCCTCAGGGTCGCATTCAACCGCAACGTGGCCTTCGCCAAGGTGATCCACTATCGCCATATTTATATATTTTATGTGCTGATGTACTCAGTCATATGATCACTTCTGCTGCAACTAAAGGCAAAATAAGAGGTATACGTATTGGTAATGGTGTACCACCTATTACGCATTTATTGTTTGCCGATGTCTCTCTTTTCTTTTGTCAAGCAAATAATCGAAATTGCAAAGCTATTAATGACGTTTTTCATCAATATGAGCTTTGGTCTGGTCAAAAGATCAATCAGACAAAATCCATGATCACTTTTGGTGACAACATTCCTGGTGACCTCCAACTCCGCTTGAAAAATATATTGGGCTTATCTAAACATGGTGGTGGTGGTAAATATTTAGGGTTTCCCGAACAATTTGGCAGAAAAAAGAAGGATATGTTTGAGTATATCCTTGACAGAGTACGACAACGAACATCTTCTTGGAGTGCCAAGTTCTTATCTCAAGCGGGCAAGGAGATTTTAATCAAATCGGTTGGCCTTTCCATGCCCGTTTACTCGATGTCTTGTTTTAAGTTGCCTGTCCATATCACAGATGAAATTAATCGCCTCCTCATGCGCTTTTGGTGGGAAAAAGGGGATAAAACCCGTGGCATACCATGGGTTGCTTGGAAGAAAATGAAATTTTCAAAAAAAGATGGTGGAATTGGTTTTAGAGATTTAGCCATCTTCAATGAAGCCTTACTTCCGATTGTTTATTCGCGAGACTCATGAAAGCAAGGTACTATCGGGACTCTTCCCTTTTGGAAGCTACACCGAAGAAACACCAATCTTATGGATGGAGCTCCATCCTTTCTGGTTTGGAACTCATCAAAAGAGGCGTGCGACACATCGTAGGTGACGGTCATGCTATTAAAATCTTTAAGGACAATTGGCTACCTACTCATCCTCCCCGACCTGCACAGCTCTTCACTGGGGATCCAAATCTTTTGGTTAGTAGGCTTATCGTTCGGTCCCATCACACTCAACGTTGGAACTTAGATACTATTAACCATTTGTTAGGAGCGGATGATCAAGTTCTTGTTCATAATCTCTACCTCCCACAAATCACAACTTCTGATGGTCTCTTTTGGAATCATGAAAAAAGTGGTGAATATTCAGTTAAAAGTGGTTATTGGTTTGCTTTCCATCACTCTCGTAATGTTGACTTTCCGATACAACCGCCTCATGGCGATCCAATTCTTAAAGCTAAAATTTGGAAATTACCTATCATGCCGAAGCTGAAACATTTTCTTTGGAAAATCCTTTCACAATCTATTTCTACATCAACGCGCTTATCCACTCGTGGAATGCATATTGACACTACTTGTCAACGATGTGGTCTTGCCCCAGAAACAATCTCTCACCTCTTCTTTACATGCCCAATTTCGATGTCAACATGGCGAATGAGCCATTGTCCTTGGATTCCGGACATTACTAGTAACGACAACTGTGAGGCAAACATTGCTCGTATTCTCGATTTACAACAACTTGGGCCGCTTGATGCTGACCAAAAACTGCTACCTTTTTGGATCCTATGGGGCATTTGGAAATCTCGCTGTATTTTACTTTTCCAGAAAAAACCGGTGATTCCCCAACGAATTTTTCAAGAAGCTCATGCAGATGTATTGACCTGGATTTCTGCTACTCACGACTCTACAACCAATCACACTACATGTGTTCCAGGTCTTACGCCGAATCCATCCCATTCAACTCAGAATATAGGTTGGCAACCGCCGCCGCAAGCTCTTTTTAAATGTAATTTCGACGCTGCTTTCGATCTTCTCTCTCACCAATCTCGAGCCGGCTGGGTTATTAGAGATTTTAATGGCATACCCATTACTTGGGGATCTGCATTTTTTGGTCACTCCGAATCACCACTTGAGGCTGAAGCTAAGGCTCTTCTCATGGCTATGCACCAGTCATGGTTCAACGGTTACACTGACATCATCTTTGAAGGTGATAACAAATTGCTCATTGATATGCTTCATGGCACCTCCACAGTTTTTACTATTGCAAACTTATGTGCTGACATTCACCATTGGCGCTCAAAGTTTAAAGTTTGTTCCTTTTATCATACGAATCGGTCAAATAATATTCCAGCTCATACACTGGCCCAAAGGAGACCGTTAGATACTGTTTTTTATTCAGAGATGTATCATCCACCTCCCTGGTTATATACCCACTTGTACAAGGACTATGTCCAAACTTCTTTAACTTAATAAAGTCTTATTTTGCCGGAAAAAAAAAAAATGGGCCGGAAGCTGCAATAGACCGTCATAAAAGCCCACCACGAGTTATGTTGTTATAAATAGTTTATTTTAGGGTTTTTAATCTTTACTTTAGATTTTACTAAACAAAGTTTAGAGAGATTTTTAGGGTTTTTAGGGAGACAAGTTTGCTTGATACTTTGAGATTCTTCGAACCCTATTGTACTTATTCTTACACTCTTTTATATTCATTATTATTCAGCTATGATTTGTTTTGCTGCCATGTCTGAGTAGTTTGCTTGTTAGGTTTAGGGTGATTCGAATGGAATGATGATGACTTGTTAGGGTAAACTCACTTGTTAGGATTATCTATTAGGTTCTTCACCTAGATTGCTTGAACTCTGGTTTAGGATTCGCGACCCTGAATTTGGATATCTTAGGTTGATAGATTGACACAAAAGTGTAATTGATTTGCCTGAACTAGATCTTAGGTGAGCAAAATTACTTATTCGCAAAGAAATTTGGTTTAGGGATTTTGTGAACAATTTGGACTTGAGTTTAAAGCTTATTTAAATTGACTGAATTCGCAAAGAAATTTGGTTTTCTAGAGTTTAGACATAGTTAGTTTTCGCAACGCCAGTTGGTTAATTATATTTTAGTGTTCCAAGTTCTAAAACGGTTCTTCATTAAATCCTAATTTTGTTTAAACTGCAATTCTGATTCATCCTGAGAATTACCCAAAAGCCTAGCTCTTTGTTTAATTGAATTTTAAATCAACAATCTTTCCTGTTACCAATTGATTTTGCTAATTATTTTATATTATTTTACTTAGCCGAATTTGAAGTCAATATTCCTATCGTTTGATTTAACTCCCAGTGATTCGACCCGTACTACAATTGATCTCTTATTTTGAGAGAGTAGCTCAGGGTAAATTTGAGCACATCAGTAATGATGGAATTCTCTCTTATGATATCAACCAAGTAAAAGGCCAAGTGTGATGTTAAAAGGCTTTTGATGTTTAAGTGGAGCTAAAAGTGTTTGGGGTTACCAAATTTTATTTGGTGGATGCAGGCATTATGCATAATCACAAGAGAGAGACCGGTCCAGTTGATGTCCACAGTTTCTCATTCACATTGCACTCTCTCCTCCAAATCGTAATCAGGAACCAAACATCACCATGTAGCACAAAAATCATAAGTTTCACTACTCACATCCATCCACTCCATTCCTTGGATTTTGTAGAAACTAGAGACTTATTTAAATGATCATTCCCTTTCCTTTATGAAATTTTTGACTTTTTTTTTATAACTGAATAAGGGGGGAATGATCTACATAGATGTTAGTCTCGAAAATTACCATAGTTATACGTGAAATCCCAAGAAACGCCTAACATAGTTGCTCACTGTAAAGTTCTCCAACCAAATCCTCACCGAAACATAAACTGACTCAACGAAAGACATAAAAATGACTCAAAAGAAAGAATAATAAAAAGCTTATAGAAAAGAAACAACGAAATCTGGGTATAAGCGATGAAGACTAGGCTTCATCATCAGCATCAATGTCATCTTGCGGTGAGGGCGGACGTGCGGGTGGTGGTGAAATCGGATGAACACAACTACAGTGGGCGAGCTTCGTTAGGGTAGACCAAATCCTCTCAAAGTCGCTAACCACGAAGTCCTGGAAATCATCCTGAGACATGGGTCGCTGAGGAATGTCGATGAAACGAAGAGGCTATGGCTGAGGCTCTCCTGCTGGACGTGAAGCACTAGCCCGTGTGGAAGCACCTGTACGAGCACTCGCCTTCCTGCGAGAAGTGGAACGTCTCTCAACTCGGCTAAGCAAAGCTGGATCAACCCAAAAAGCTAGTGCAGGCGCACCATATCTGATGGTAAGCAGCTCAAGATCAGGCCAAAGAACAGCTTCATCGCGGAAAACCCAATAGGGACCTGCCTCAACCCAAGTAGCTCTCTTGAGGAAAGCGAAATCCATGGTCAAACTCCCTTTCACAGTGAAGGTGGAAGTGTCAATCCTGCAGAACTCAAAGATGAGAGTAAGGATATTACCGGCTATGAAGGATTTGGAGCTGGCCAGGGTGAAGGGAGTGTACTTCACGGACATCAACTGATGTGCAAAAATAGCCCCTAAGTTAGCATCAACATCCAAATGAGGCATGCCGGTGGGAAACAAGGTATCCTCCCTGAGACAGCTAAACATCAAGACCAGCTCATCTATGCGCATCTTCCCTGGCTCGTTCCTGTAGAGGATGGTGTTGGCAAGGAGACAAGCCAGATAACTAACTGTAGGGTGCTTGATGTCGGTGTGTGGAGTCCCTGAACTATCATAGTGACCATGCACGAAAAGGTTCTAGAAAGTCCTCATGTCAGCAAACGTGGTGGGGAGTGATGTAGCAGTGCGATGAAGTTGGAAACCATAAATATTGCAAAGGTCCATGAACGAAACCCTGTACCAAACACCCTTGGCCATGAAGGTCAATGTACCCGTCTGGACAGTCTCAACACCGTCCTCATAATAAACACGAACCGAGGCATAGAATTGCTTCACCAAATCTGGAAGAAGTTTATGTTATTTGATAGCAATGTGCCCAAGTCCTGCTCGTGCTAAGAAACGCCTCACATCATCATGGATCCCCAAGTCTTTTATTGTCTTCTCATCAGCAACCCGTGTAGCCTTCAAATTTACTCCAAGCCATTCATTGTAAAGCAACATGTCATACTTATCCCAAGTCTCACTAATCGGCCTATTCATCACCGCAGGATCAGCAAAAACGTTCTTGAGATTGCCGTATTGACGCCTAATGGGGAACTTGGTTCCCTCAAGTCGTGGCCAAGGAGAAGCAATCTGTTGTGGTGGAGTGGGAGTAAAACCTAAAGCGTCATCAGTACGTGCTCTCTTGCCGCGATTCATCTGCAAAACAACCACAAAACATACACAAAAATCGAATTTCAGAAAGAAAAAACTCATTCTGCGTAAGTCCGATGGCGATTTTAGGTTTATGAGATGAGGAAGATGAAAGAGTTGGGGTTTAAATACTAACCTCGCAGAAACTGCATGAGCGTCGATCGACGCTCCACATGTCCGTCGATCGACGAGACCAAATTTCGTGTTTTTTTTTATTATTATATAAACCGAAAGGAAAGAAAGAAAGAAAAATATGTACACTTACAAGTGGGTTGCCACCCACCAAGCACTTGTTTGTAGTCGTTAGCTCGACTTTGTTAGAAATCTAGGCGTTGGGAGCAATTGGTAAGGACACGATGTGCCCTTCCGGAATCTCAGCACTTGCCCAATAATGCTTGATTCGTTCCCCATTTACTACGAATTCTCTGCTACCATCTAGAGTAAGGAGAACTATAGCACCGTGCGGTTGGACCTCTTTGATAGTAAAAGGTCCGGACCATCGAGAACGTAATTTACCTGGAAACAAAGAC